>CM038673.1:206406032-207019782 GCA_021605145.1 Aegilops bicornis | reverse complement strand
TGTCCCTAAGGTAACAGTGTGATCGCTTCATTTTACATGCGCCCTTACATTAACAACAGCAAAAGGTTGGTATAAGGACATGCGATAGTGGACGCATCAGCACAATGTACCTACGAGGAGGCATAAAGTGATGATGCCGAGTTTGTTCATGCTCTGTGAGGGTAGCAAATCTAATCCTGGAGACCTTTTACTATGTGAGGGCAGCAAATCTAATCCTGGAGACCTTTTACTATGTGAGGGCAGCAAATCTAATCCTGGAGACCTTTTACTATGTGAGGGCAGCAAATCTAATCCTGGAGACCTTTTACTATGTGAGGGCAGCAAATCTAATCCTGGAGACCTTTTACTATGTGAGGGCAGCAAATCTAATCTTGGAGATCTTTTACAATGCAAGGGCAGCAATTCTAATCCTGGAGACCTTTTACTATGTGAGGGCAGCAAATCCAATCCTGGAGACCTTTTATTATGTGAGGGCAGCAATTCTAATCCTGGAGACCTTTTACTATGTGAGGGCAACAAATCTAATCCTCGACATACTCTGTTGACCTGTCCAACAACCGCCACTTTCTATCCTTTTTTCAACCAATAATAGATATGTTCCTTATCTACTGCGTTTTTCCCATTATTTCCCTTTTCAACCAAGAGAACGGTTGGGTATCCGGTCTCTGCTACTTTCACCATATTATTTCCTCTTTGAATCAAGTCCTAGATTCATGCTACAACTTTCCCCCATTTCTTCATTGTTTGAACCAAGTCCTAGATTCGAATGCATGAAGTAGCTTTACCTCTAATAATACTAAAAATTTAGGTGGCTTTGGAAGAGCTGATGGGAGTAGAAAAAGATGCACATGCAGACACGTGGGGAGCTGGGGCAGTAGAGCAAGGCCGCTTTCGAAGAACTTATACCTGAGGGTCGTGGGATGTCGGCGGCGGCATGTCGGATCTGCGCACAATACGTCAGGGAGGAAGAAGGGTCAGAGGACCTCCCGAGCCGGCGCTGTGTCGAAGAGAACGGCACGGGCAGAAGATCGGGCCCCTCCGACAGCTGTGGGTTTCCTCCCTCGCCGGCGATGACCGCGTGAACGATGCACCTAGTCCTCTACACACACCAGCCGAAGGGATCTGGCCGGATCTGTGACAAGCGGTGAGCAGAGAGAAAATGTCGCTACCGTTGTCTTGTTTAGATCTGGAGAGGATGAGAGAATAAAGAGAGCAACCCTAGTAAAGCAAGCGCTCAGGCCCCGGCGTACATATATAGTGGAGTGATTATCTTTTTATCTCCACAACAAGCATTCAATTTGTGTACGTGGCATTAAAGAAAAGAAACTCTCTATTTAAGGTGAGTAACTGTATGACTCCTACTTACTACTACTACTACTACTACCTCCGTCTTGGTTTATAGGTCACCTTTGTAGTTCGTGCCAAATTTTGACCAAATATTTAGCTAACAAAATGTTAATGCATGTCAACAAAAATTATATCGTTAGATTCGTATTTCAACATAGTTATCAATGATATAATTTTTGGTAACATGCATGAACGTTTTGTTAGTTCAATCTATAGTCAAAATTTGACATAATATACAATGGGGACCAATAAACTAGGACAGAGGTAGTAGTAGTATTGTTCACTTGTGCTCCCCGGCCCTCCATTCATCGACCAACCCCACGGGTGAATAAACATACAATACTAGTATTTATATAGAACGAACAAGCTCGAATTATTTTCGCGTAGTTAAAAGTTGAGGGCGGCGCTTTTCCCGGGCAGTATGCGCGACAGTTTTCATGTAGGCAGTTTGACAGAGAGGCGAGGAGGGTGAGGGAGTAGTGGACTCAACTTACTTACTACTGGAAAGGTCGGGCTGTCGGATCTGACAGCGCGTTACTGCTAGAAAGACTTGTGATATGACTACTCACTATAGTCATGAATTACTGGCGGTACGACCGGGGTGATGCCCCCTTCCGTTCCGCACTCTAATTTGGTGCATGACACGTCGACCTGGATGCTGGCTCTCCCACATGTCGGTGAAGTACGTAGGAGGAGTGCGAACCACGGTAGCCCAGTGAATCAGTAGTAGAAAACAATGTGTTAATATGGCCATAAAAAACAATGTGCTACGGTCCAGACTGTAGCATGTACAGTAGTACTCCTCTTTGTTTGGATCCCTAGGTTAGAGCTAGTTTGGGTTGAAATAGCCTCAAATTATCCAAACAGGAGGGGTTAGTTTGAGCTAGTTTGCTCTAACCCAGCTAAAAAACTAGGGACTAGGGACTTTTTAGTTGGGACTAGAAAAAGTCCTAGGACTTATGAACCAAACAGGGCCTCAAGCACCTATGGAGGCGACTGCCGCTCGCGTCTATCGCGTGTCAGGAGACGTTCCCGTCGACGACGAGGTGCCTATGGTGCCTATTGTGCACCGTGACCAAGGCGGAGAGGAAAACGAGAGAACTACATATTTATTTACGGTGTAGATTCACTCATTTTGCTCCATATGTACTCCGTCTTGGTGTAGTCTAGTCACTTGTTGAAATCTCTAGAAAGGCAAAAACTCATTTCCTGTTTACAGGGCTATACTAGCAAGTAATAGTGGGCTCAGATAGCAATTTTGTCTCATGCAAGAGCCTGGCTATATGCGTGCTCCAAGGTTTGAAACTACCACGTTTGGGTTGCGCTTGGCTCTTCGCCTCTTCGAGAAGACTAACAATGATGTTACTACTACTTCTACAGTAGTATCGAATCCACTGTTGCATGTCCGTCAACCGCGTGCGGGAGGGATAGCCACCGCGCGCATGGGCGAGGGAGAAGGCATGTAGTAGTAAAATCAAGCTTCTCCTCGTTGTACGAGTTGACGCGACACATCATAGCACTGGCCCCACATGGTTGCCTCTAAACTTGGCTGAAAGACCCGCAGTGTACAATACTCCATTTGCTGCAACCTCTAACATTTACCCCACCACAAATTAATATATATATTCATGTCTTGACCAGATGAGCGTGCAAACTAGAATCATCAGGATGACAGGTAGGGCCACAAGATTATTTTAATCCAAAAAAAGCATGGAGCCGGCCCAACGATTTTAAGCTATCCTATTCTACTCTACACATGAAACTGCCACACGAGCGTCCGGGCTGCGCTTGGCTCTTTGCCTCTTCGGGATGTCGAACAATGATGGAGTACTACTACAGTGGATGAGTACTACAGTATGCTTCTGGCCATCTGACACCAATTGAACTACTGCTTGTCCACCGCTGCAAGTGGAGGGAGAGCGCAGAAGCGAATCTAAAGCTTCTCCTAGTCCTGCCAGCCACCACGCTCATGGGCGAGGGAGGGACACAGCTTCATTGACTTACTGCTCCTGCCTTTGCGTCTATGACAGGTGGGCCAACAGGTCGGTGGCCCACCTGTCATGCAGCCAAAGCTAGGTGCGGTTAAGGCGAGAGCGCATTGTAGTAATCAAACTTCTCAGTCTTGTACGAGTTGACGCGACACATCAAAGCACTACAGTCGATATATTTCAATAATTTGCATTTAACGATGCACTAATTACAAAGCATGCATGCATGCCGTGACTCTCCTTTTTATATTTGCATGTGTTGATTTAATGCACCTTGAAGTAGTATGAATATGTGACGGTAAAGCTTTGTAATAAAGTGAGAGATGGTTGTGCACGAGGAGGGTGGAATTCCGAGGAGGGCGAGATCATGCAGACGGAATAGGACCCAACGATGGACCTCTCTATGGTCTCGATGGACCTGACCTTTCTCTACTGCCCCTTGTGCCTCCGCCCCTTGAAGCCTCTAGTGTATGGGGTTCGAATACACCTACTCTGTTCGGCTGATCGAGCAAGGTGCAGGTTTCTTGATTGATGTGCTGTTCGATTGATTTGTGCAGTGCAAGGGAGGGCACCTGGCCTACGCGGACTGTCGCGTCGAGCGCCCCGGGAACCAGTGGCAGTGCCAGAAGTGCGAGCGGGACGGTGGCTTCGATGTGCGGAACACCACGGTCGACGCCGTCCTCTCCTCGGTGAGGGTGGAGTGCCCGCACGAAGGCTGTGGGCTCTACGTCACTTACCACAAGCTCGCCGATCACCAGAGCGTGTGTCCGCTCGCGCCCTGCAAATGCCCTGTGCCCGTCTGCGGCTACGAAGGCCTGCCGCCGGCACTCTCCCACCACATCAACACCGTGCATCCCATGCCCGTGCACAGGATCCAGTACGGCAAGGTGCTCCAGCTGTAAGTGCCACTATCGGAGGCACGACTCTTGCTGTTCGCGGAGGAGGACGGCTGCATGTTTTTCTTGGTCAGCGGCGTGCTCGACATCGGCGCTCCTATCTCCGTGTCGGTCGTCTGCGTCAGAGCGGGGTCGTCCCCACTTCCACACTATGTAGCTAAGCTGTGGGCGAACGGCCCGCCGGGGGAGCCCAAAGGCAGGACCGACACCATCAAGGTGGAAATGGAGGTGACAAGCAGCAAGGATCCTGGCGACGTCGCCGTGCATGAGCTGACCTTCTTCACAGCCCGCCCAAAAGCTTGGCCGCCGGGCTAAGCTGGTGTCCCTCCACATTCAGATTGACAAGCTCACGTCCTAAATGATTCTACAGTGCCTTCTGTTTATCTGAGTAATATGCTAATATAGGGGTTAGCTCGGTCTACTTTAACTTAAGAGATGGTGGGCTTTGGTAGCGATGCAGCAGTTACTTCGACATCAGATCAGCAGTTAAAGTAATTTCCAACAGTCAAACGGATGTTTTGTGTCTGTTGGATATAAAGATGTTACAGTAACTAGCTAGTATGTTACCACATGCCTCTCTTTCTTGATATGTGTGATGTTACAGTAACTAGCTATGTTACCACATGCCTCTCTTTCTTCATTAATTACATGCCACATCATCTATTTTGCCTAGATAAGTGTGATGTTACCTCCTATGTTACTCCCACTGTGGGTAGTCTAATAGTACACAGTCAGCAGGCTATAAGCAGGTCCATGTCATCAAAATCATAGCTGGAAAAGAGAGAAAGAAGGAAAAACAAGACAACGGGCGCTTGAGCTAGCGCCGGCTACAGCGCAAGAAACAAGACATGCCGCCTGCATGCAGCCCGCATGCAGCCCTATGAGCCAACTCTCATCTCCTCTCCACCAATCAGCATGTGTCCTCTTCCCTTCTTCCACATGCAAGCATTAAGTATTAGTAGCTAGTTTACAACCCACCTATTATACTAGCAGGCTATTATGAAGGCTTCAAGTGACATGGCATTGGCATATAGCCAGCAGTAGGCTTTGTTTCATAGTGGAGAATATATGACACTACCCACTATGAAGGTACTAGTAGCATAGACTAGTAACTAGTCTATGTTACTTCCACTATGACCAGCCAAAGTCGAGGCGCGGATACCAACGAGGGCCTGGTTGTGTCTATACTTGGACAACTCACCCGACTGCATGCGCACCAGGCAGACGAAGCTCGTGTTGTGTTGGTGCCGTGTGCGGCCCGCACATTAACCAAAACCTCGCACCTCCATCTTAGCCTCTGCATTTTAAACTTCTCAATCTCAAGGCCAAGGATCAACTTGAAACCTATGATAGAGCCAATCAGATGGTTGAGAACAATACAATTCATAGCTACAGATGCGTGTGTGAGAGAGGACGAGTGCGTGCATGCACCTCTTCTCTTCATGTATAACATACTAAACTCAGAGTACAAGTGTATGTGGGTGGCATCGACCTAGGGAGCAGTGATGGTGCGTGCGAGAAGTCCCGAGAGATAGGTGTAATGCGTCTGAAAAATGACTAGTCTATAGCTCGCCACGAGGCTATTCCTGTCGAACGCCAAGCGTAAGATATGTATCCGACGGTGACAGTTTTTGCACGTACACAACAGTTGAAAAATAACTAGTACCATGGCATATGCTACACGACGGCCGAGAACACGTGCCCACATTACGCCATCCGGGAATAGTGCCGCACTTCGAAACTAGAAATATCAATAAATTTTGAGCGCGTCTCGTCACATTCCAAATTACTACTACTACCACTCTCTATTTAATTGCAAACCTGTTCACACTGATCACAACCTAAACGGTTTCCCACTTAGGAGTGTATTAGTAGTACTCGGTTATAAATACTACTATGCCAAGATGACTGCACATTCCTCCTCCACTCCTCATCAAGTCAATCAAGCCATGGCCAACGTGAGTTCTGGGTTGAGAGATTTCCACCAAGGACAGGCGAGCATGGAAGAGGAAGCACGCGAGATGTCTCGCCTCGCCGCGAAAGCAGCCGACAAGTCCAGCCGCGCAACACTAGCAGCACAGAGGTCCCGCCGCGCCGCCGAAGCAGCACGGAGGTCCTGCCGCGCCGTCGATGTAGCAGACTGGTCCGGCCACGCAGTGGAAGCAGCAGAGATGTCCCGCTGTGCCGCCGAAGCAGCCCGGAGGTCCTGCCGCACCGCAGCAGCCTGGGAAAAATTTTCGCGGGCAGGTGAGGACTCTTACAGGCGCATGCATGCGATGGTCTATAGCCAGATGGATCAGATCTCCGGCTGGGCGAGGTTGCAGGACGAAGCTACCGGCGTCATCCGGCAACTAGGGGAGGGCAATGCGAAGCTCCGGGGTGAGCGTGACCTGCTGAGGGCGGAGATCGCTGGAAGGGCGAAGCAGGAGGAGGAGACCGCTGCCTTGTTATAGAGGACGGGCGTCATCATCGAGAAACTTATGGACGAGAATGCCATGCTCCGCACCGAGCGCAACAAGCTGGTGGAGGAATGCATGGATGCTGCTGTCGGTGTCAAAACCGGCGGATCTCGGGTAGGGGGTCCCGAACTGTGCGTCTAGGATCGATGGTTACAGGAGACGGGGGACACAATGTTTACCCAGGTTTAGGCCCTCTCTATGGAGGTAATACCCTACTTCCTGCTTGATTGATCTTGATGAATATGAGTATTACAAGAGTTGATCTACCACGAGATCGTAATGGCTAAACCCTAGAAGTCTAGCCTGTATGACTATGGTCATGAATATCTGCTATCCGGACTACGCCCTCCGTTTTAGATAGACACCGCGGGGATCTAGGGTTACACAGAGTCGGTTACATAAGAAGGAATCTTCATCGTTGGTCACCAAGCTTGCCTTCCACGCCAAGGAGAGTCCAATCCGGACATGGGTACAGTCTTCGGCCTTCATGTCTTCACAGCCCATCAGTCTGGCCCATGGATAATAGGCCGGACGCTCGAGGACCCCTTAGTCGAGGACTCCCGAAGTAGCCCCCGAACCAGTCTTCAATAGCGAGGTGCCCGGCACACAAATTGTCTTCGGCATTGCAAGGCAGGTTCCTCCTTTAATGATTTCCAAGTAGTGTGTTCGGCCGTAGATTCAATGTCTCCCCTCGACTTCTGCACGTTTAATAACCTCGTCCTTCACGTGTCAAGCAAATACGGGGGGTCAGGGTATTTTTGCTAATAACACCCCATTTAAGCTAGGAAGAGCGCCTATTTAAAGAGATCGGATCTTGGATCCATTCAACATCTCTTGGAGAAAAATCCCCAAAGACTACTAGGAGAAGCCATTCCAACATGGCCAGCATTCTCAGTTCCTCCTTCGACTCAGAGAGAGGCGTGTGGGAGAAGTGCTCAGTAGCCCATAGCCAATTAAAGAAGCTGCAACCGCCTGGATTCCTCCCCCTGCAGATCTGGTCCTTGTTCGAGCAAGGCAAGCCTCCCTCAACGGTGAGACTCAGGCAGAGGATTTTCACAATTCATCCGGGGGGAACGAGTTTGTTTCGTCCCTTATCTGCTAAGGGGCGTCGGGTTTCCAATCCATCCGTTCCTCCGGGGGCTTATGGAATACTATGGCCTTCAGCTGCACAACTTCACTCCGGCCTCCATTTTGCACATTGCGGGCTATGTCCCGTTGTGTGAACTTTTTCTGGGCATTGAGGCCCATTTCAAACTGTGGAGAAAGTTGTTCTTCCTTGTCCCGCGCAACCACCAGGGGTCAATATTTGAAGTGGGCGGAGCCGAAGTATGGCGCGTCGCCGATACAGGATACTTGCCCATCACACTTAGGAAGGCATCTGAAGAATGGCCTTCTGAATGGTACTATATAGAAGACGTCACTCTTCCTGACCCCGTTCGCAGGGGCCTCCCCGAATTTGCAAGCGTTCCGTTGAAGAAACGTCATAGCTGGCATCCCCGAAGTCTTGAAGAGGAGACAGTGCGGAAGTCTGTCAACTCCTTGGCAAGATAAGGATGCTTGCCTAGTCCGGCTTTACAATAGTAGAGGTAATGGAGACTTCCATAGTGCGAGGGGTTCAGCCACTTCAATACAGGGGCTCCCCACGTGGCACTATAATGGGGAGGATGACGCCTCTTGTTGTGGTCGGACAGGTCCGGACACTCCTGCCGCTCTGGCCAAGATACTGGTCGAGCTGTTCAAAGGGGAGGAAGAAGAATTTCTTCGCATCAACCGGAGAGACGGGTACTCCATGTACAACCCTCCCAAATGGGTAAGTCTTAACCCTTTTGCTTTTATTCACTCCGCTCTCATAGCGATCTTTGACGAATTCCCCATTCGTCTATTTTGAAACAGCACTAGCGGAAGGTAACCGAGGGGCTTAGTAGCCCTACCCCACAGCCGGAGAACCACAACCGGGAGCTTGATCCTGGGTTCGAGGAGGACCCCGATATATCTGTGGTACTCGTGGAAGGGGTGTTTTACTAGGCTAGCTATGACGGCATAGAAGTGGCCATCATTGCCGATTATCCTGGTCTTCTTCCAGCTTCCCACGTAAGTAATCAGGAGAAATCGCCCTCTAAAGAGTTTCCTCGCACTGCCTCACCTACCGCACTGTCTCATGCTTCAAAGGGGAGGCGTTCGGCACGTCATGCTACGCCGGGGATGACTCAAAAAGGAGCAACTACCGCGTCGAGCAAGGCCTCGAAAAGGAAGGTCAGCGAAGACAAGGTCGGTCCTTCATCAAAGAGGTATGGATTTGTAGATATGTTTTGGCAGTCGTACCCAACCGTCATTGTTATGTTGGTCCTGTATCAGGAAAAAGGTTCGCCGGACTATGTCCGGGGATTCAGTCGGTCGCTCTCCCACCAACCGGGATTTAGATCCCGCCGGAGGGGTGGGGGCCGCTATGGGGACAATCTCGGACTGTCCTTCAGACGAGGGTTCGGAAGATATATCCGTTACCAACTCGTAAGTAGAGAGCGCCATGAATCATCGGTGCTATCGGGCTGTCTTACGAGACCCCAAGTTCTCGGGAGAGGCATTCAATGCCTTCAGCTCGGCCGACGCATACATCCGAGCTGCTCGAGATGGGCTTAGAAAAGCCACAAATAAACATTTGACAGATGTGCAGGTCAATTTTTCTTTGTCCGAAAAGGATAACCGTATGCCTTTAGCCCCCGAGACTGGAAGCAGTTGGTACAACTGATTTAAGGATCGTTGTATAACCAGGTCCTTACAGAGAAGAATGGCCTGCTAGGCCAAGAGCTGGAGCAGTGTCGGGTGCAGCTGAGTGCCGCTACCGCCGAGCTTGAAAACTTCAAGAAGGTGTCATCTGGTAACATTCCCCTCTATCAAGGAATAATAAGTGTATACCAACTGTACTAATATTGTTGCTTATCGCAAAATAGGATCGCCCGATCAACTTGAAGATAAGTTGAAGATCGCCCAAGAGGGGAAAAAGAGGTGATAAGGCTACACGCCACAGGCGAGCGTGTGTTGACCCGAGTCATGGACGAGAAAAACAAGCTACAGGATTCCAACACTACATTGGGTGAAGAGTTGAAAGATGTGCGAGCCCAGCTAGCCAACTCCATGAAGGAGAACAAGAAGCTGCGGGGCGACATATTCAATATGTATCTGAACTATTTTTAAAGTAGTTCGGAGATAAATGGAACTGATATAGTTATGATTGCAGGTATATTGACGGGCCGTCCTAAAGAGGAGGTGTCCTGATCATCAAGTGATCTACTGCAAGGGCCGTCGCAGTTGCACGAACATGCTCGGCTGGCGATGCGGAGTGTTTCCAAGGCCCTATGGCCATCCGCCTCCCCTCCAGGAAGTACGGAGGAGCTCGTAGAGCTATTCAAAGGAGCGCGGCGGCATATCCGACTGTGGAAGATATCGGCCTGCCGAGAGGGTGCGTGAGAGGCCTGGGCTATGGTGAAGACGCGGTATACCAAGCTGGATCCTAATCACATGGCACGTGTCGGACCGCTAGGGTCGAATGGGGAAGAAATTCCCGTTAGTTTAGTATATGACCAAGCAGAGGTGGCCGTCAGATATTCCCAACAGGATTGTAAGTTAGACCGCCTTTTGGACGGTGTAGAGGAGGAAGTGTTTGAGTCCAAGTGACTATGTACTTTCCTTGATACCTATAATTCTAGCTGAATTGTATAGCATTTGTCATGGCAGACCTTTTCGTTTCAACCTCCGGACCCGAAGGTGTGGAGTGCTTCCGAATACCCGCACGGCCGAATAGACCGGAGTATACGCGAAAACTGGGCGTAGGGGTCATAGTTGCTTGAACAGACAAGTTGTATCCGGCTAGCTATGTTATATTACATTAAGATTGTAAGAAACATCTTCTAGAGAGAATAGTTCCGTTAAGGGTTCCTTTCCCTGGGTGTGCATGCGTTAATGTGCATGTCCGAATTGTGATGTGAAAATCACAGTGTGTATAACTTTTGGGGGTTCACAATGGAGTGAATGCAAAAACATCTTTAGTTCACCGACCGAATATTCCCTTAAGAACTCTAGATTTCGGCTTCACCCAATCTGAGGTACTCATCTGGATGACCCAGCAGTAACAATCGTAGAGGTGCTCCCTTTATGCCCTAGCCGAACTAACGGGAACGTAGGGCATAAGCACAGGAGCCAGGCAACCCATCTTGGCCAAAACTTAAGTCATATCGATGCATATAGTGGCGAAGAAAAGGTACATATGGAAAAACTCATATGTGAAGAGCTTGATGCTCAAGGAATGATAAAAAACTTCTGTCCAAGAAGCCCCTAGGTATGATGGTCATACATATTTAAAGATGTATGCATCAGGGGTGTGCGGTCTAGCCGAGCGAAAGATTTAAAGCAAAATAAAGAGGAAAGTAATCAAAAAAGAGAGAAAAAATAATGGAAACTATAGGGGAGAAGGAGACGAACAAGGAGTTCAGCGCTAGGCATAGAATCTGCGGAGTCTGGCCGCGTTCCAGGGGTTCGGCTCGAGGCGATTGTCTGATGCATCATGAAGACGGTACGCCCCTCCAGTGAGAACTTTGTCAATTATGAAGGGACCCTCCTATTTGGGCTTGAGTTTGTCCTTTTTCTTCTCTAGTAGGCGTAGAACGAGTTCGCCAATGTTGTATGTCTTGGCTCGTACTTCTCTGCTTTGATATCTTCGAGCCTGCTGTTGGTAAAACGCTAAACGGGCTTTTGTGACATCGCGCTCCTCTTCTAGGGCATCTAGGTTGTCCTGCCGATCAAGCTCGGCTTCTCTCTCTTCGTACATTCTCACTCGAGGTGAGTCGTGGATAATATCGCAGGGCAATACAGCCTCCGCGCCATACACCATGAAGAAAGGTGTGTATCCGGTAGTACGGTTGGGCGTGGTCCGCAGCCCCCAGAGTACGGAGTCTAGCTCCTCAACCCAATGCTTGTCTGATTCTCTCAAAGACCGCACTAGTCTGGGCTTGATGCCCCTCGTAATAAGACCATTGGATCATTCGACTTGACCGTTGGTTTGTGGGTGGTAGACAGAGGCGTAGTCGAGTTTAATGCCAAGATTAGTACACCAGGTTTTCACCTCGTCGGCTGTGAAATTAGAGCCGTTGTCGGTGATGATGCTGTGTGGGACACCGTAACGGTGCACAACACTGGATATGAATTCTATCACCTGGCCGGACTCAGCCGTTTTGACCGGCTTAGCCTCTATCCACTTAGTGAATTTGTCCACCATGACCAGTAGATATTTTTTCTTATGGCTTCCACCTTTAAGGGGTCCAACCATATCTAGTTCCCAGACCATGAAAGGCCAAGTAATGGGGATAGTTTGTAAGGCAGTTGGGGGCATGTGGCTTTGGTTGGTGAAGAGTTGGCATCCGACGCAGTGTTGGACAAGGTCCTGCGCGTCTGCCTGGGCTGTCGGCCAATAAAACCCAGTACGGAAGGCCTTGCTAACAAGGGCCCGAGCTGCGGCATGGTGTCCGCCGAGACCAGCGTGAATTTCTGCTAAAAGCTGCCGCCCCTCTTCCTCGGAGGTACATCTTTGAAGTACTCTGGTAGAATTTTTCTTGTAGAGCTCTCCATCGTGAACCTAGTAGGCCTTCAAACACCGGACAATGCGGCGAGCCTCATTCTGGTCTTCGGGAAGCTCCTTCCTATTAATGTAGGCCAAGAAGGGTTCGGTCCATGGGGCAATGACTGCCATAATGAGGTGGGCCGACGGTGTTATTTCGGTGGCTGAGCCCCCGATGCTGTCGGTGTGTTCGGGATCTGGGGTTGTATTCGGATCTGGACTGTTGTTGCCGCCCTCCCCTTGCCACACCACGGATGGCTTGAAAAGCCTTTCCAGGAAAATGTTGGGTGGGACGGGGTCGCGCTTGGCACCGATGCGAGCAAGGACGTCCGCTGCCTGATTACTTTCTCGGGCGACGTGATGAAATTTGAGCCCCTTGAACCGAGCCGACATTTTTAAGACGACATTACGATAAGCTGCCATCTTTGGATCTTTGGCATCAAAGTCTCTGTTTATTTGAGATATTGTGAGGTTTGAATCCCCGCGCACCTCTAGGCATTGTATGCCCATGGATACGGCCATCCGAAGACCATGCCATAGGGCCTCGTATTCGGTTGTGTTGTTGGAGTCTGTGAATAGTATTTGGAGTACATACTGGACGACGTCTCCAGTGGGGGATGTTAACACGACTCCCACTCCTAGCCCCGCAAGCATTTTGGAGCCGTCAAAATACATAACCCAGTTGGAATATGCGTCGTACTCTTTAGGGAGTTCGGCCTCTGTCCATTCGGTGACGAAGTCAGCCAGCACCTGGGATTTGATGGCTCGTTGTGGCTTGTATTTTATGTCAAATGTAAGTAGCTCTATGGCCCATTGGGCGATCCGTCCCGTGGCATCGTGGTTGTTTATTATGTAATTGAGTGGGACTTCAGAGGCCACCGTGATTGAACACTCCTGGAAGTAGTGGCGTAGCTTTCGGGATGCCATGAAGACCGCGTATGCTATCTTTTGGTAATGGGGATACCGGGTGACGGTGTCCTGGACTAGGGGGTACTCACCACGTCATCTCCCGATCTGTTAGATTGGGCCGAGGACCCCCATGGCCGTATACTCATGGGCCAGTGCGGACAGCTACCGCATACAAGGAATAGTCCGCAATACTTGGTGATCAAGACAAGGACTCCTCCCCCACCGGCGTATTCGGCTAGGACTCTTGTTATCCTAGGCCTCTGGTGCATTATATAAACCGAGGCCAGGCTAGTCGATAGATATATACAACAATCATACCATAGGCTAGCTTGTAGGGTTTAGCCTCTCTGATCTCGTGGTAGATCTACTCTTGTACTACCCATATCATCAATATTAATCAAGCAGGAGTAGGGTTTTACCTCCATCAAGAGGGCCCGAACCTGGGTAAAAACATCGTGTCACTTATCTCCTGTTACCATCCGCCTAGACGCATAGTTCGGGACCCCCTACCCGAGATCCGCCGGTTTTGGCACTGACATTGGTGCTTTCATTGAGAGTTCCGCTGTGTGTTCGGCAAAAGGTCGATGGCTCGCCTGCAGATCAATCACCGCGACTTGACATCTTCGTCACCAAATTTCGACCGTCACCTTGGTTCAACCAAGGACTGCACCCTACCTCCGATCGTCATGTTCGGATGAGGGCCTTCATTAACATCAGCTCCGATATCTATCAAGATCATGGAGGAATCATCCAGGGAGCCCGGGGGCTCAACGTCAACATTGCCCTCGGGCGACCGTGCTGTTTTTTCTGGACAGCGAACTTGTATCCGCCGTCATCGCCTCCTCGAGCGTCGGTTTGACGATTGCTTCGGTGGAATAGTGCGGAATTACGTCTACAACAGCCACGCTAAATTTCGTCGAGTTCCGATGGAGGAATCTCCGACAATCTACGATATACAGGAGCCCTGTCAAATCTGGACGAGAATCTGGACGAGTTTAGGGCATGGTGTCCAGCTTCTAGCTCGGACCTTTTTTGGAATATCCAACCGTTGATCGACTGCGGAATTCCTTTATCTACCACCCCTCAAACTTTCAGCTCGATCCGACCGTCCAAACTCCGGGAACCTTCCGATTAGTGCATCACTTTTCGGATCTGTTTTCTGCGCGAAAACAAATCCGACCCGAGTTCGTCCTTTTTACGAACGGGATTTCGGACATCCTTTTTGAAGGAAGTGTTGTATGGGGTATTGTGTTTTGTTCCTGAACACATCCCACTAACTTTACAATCTTTTGAACATGATCGTCAATATCATGCTGGTGTCAAATCAGTCCGGCAATATTGCTCCACGGCTACCGACCTGCGCTAGACACGTCGTCATTTTGTTGAGCCGAGCTCAACTTCTTCGGATCATCATCTCGGCAAGCCGAACAAGAGTCCGGCATCGCGAAGGATAAATCATCACAAACATCGCCGCCCCACGGATTACACAGAGCGGGCATACCGACATCGCCGCATGGACGCTTCATCAAGCTGACATCGACCACGTCACGACCTGCATCGGCAGGGCCGCACTATTGCTTCTTCAAGCTGGTGTCCATCACGCCGACCTACTTCGACATCTCGGCTGGACTGGGGCTTCGCCATCTCTTCATCAACCTACTCCGGACACTTCGGCGTCGCTAGCCGACCAACTCCGTCACGTTAGCTGGACCGAGGGCTTTGCCTCGGCGAGCCAACCTTTGCCAGCATTGCCATGCCGTCGTTTTATCGCCCATCAGGCAATGGGTGCGCGGATCGAGTCCCAATTTTGGGAATCACCTTCCTTCGGATTGCTACAACAAATAAACCAGGTGCTATTAATCCCAATATTTTTTGCTTGTCTGGGTTCATTTTTCCCAAGAAATTATTACTCTGGTTTGTCCATCATATGTACACACGTCTATCAAATGGTGGCCGCATTAACGACAGTCGCATGGTGGTACGGTCAGTTTTCGTACATAGTCCAGCGAACACCGCATCCGGAGCTCGGACCGACCTGTGAATTCAGGCTTTGCCACGCCTTTACCGCATCACGCCGACGCCTGCGCCGACATTGACTTGGCGCCAGGCCATATTTCTTTTATTACTCACTTTGCATAAATTATTTATTATGCACGATTTTTTTAATTATCATTATTACTATTATCTCCGGTTTGCACCATTTTTTGTGCACAGGAAAATGATCCGGGGACTTCGGCGTCACTCTGCCGGTCTGCATTGGCCGTGCTATGTCACCACTTCGGAGTGTCGAGCTCTCCGCTCCGCCACCTCGGGACCGGCTTGGGGGATGGAACCTTGTCCCGTATCAAGCTTGGACCGCGTCATCAATACCGAACACATTAACCAGCTAAGTCGCTTTCATGCTCAAAGCTTTAATTTCTAACTTGTGTTCGGTTCGACCAAGCATTATACTTTTTTGGAAAAATGTTGCTTGTAGAAAAAAATTTCTTGTCCAAACTTTGTTTGTGACGCATAAATTCAAATACCCAACTCATTTGGGGGCTTCCTTCATGAAGCTTTTCCTCTTGCATATGATTATACTTGTACGGCTTCGTTCCTTGTTCGTGTATTACACCACAATATGCACCATATTGACAAGCGATTTGCACTCGCTCCTGTGTTTACCCCTACGTTCCCGATTGTTCGGCTAGGGAGTAAAGGGAGCACCTCTGCGATTGTCACAATCGGGTCATCTGAGCCGGACCTCAGACTGGGTGAAGCCGAAAGCTAGCGCTCCTATAGTTTTCAATGATGGTCGGCACGCAACGGAACTCATGACTACAAAAAATCTATTGCACAAGTGTCATAATAACAATGAGCACCGAAGAAAGGTATCGGTGGGGGTACTATTTTCTTTGAAGATGCTTCTTCACTTCGCAGTAATATAGCATAAGTTCCCTGAGAGCGCTTTGTCTGTTACAGCTTTATGGCCTGATTGCCTGATTATTGGAAACACCGTCGATATTCTCGACAGATGGAGTACATAACACTTTTCGATCCTTGACCGAAGAGGGAGAAGCCGACGGTCGGTTAAGACGCGTTTAAAGTTCGGTTGAACATAGATATGATATAAGTACTTGGTACATGCAATCATTCTTTTACCCAAGTCACTTGGGGGCTCTTAAATTTATATGAGCCGTTTTATGATAAGTGTTCTTCTTCTTAGTCGTTGCAAAGTTTTATTATTATTATCTATCACTCCTTTTTTCGACACGAGCGTGTGGTCACTAGCCGGGGAGAAGCCGTAGGCTGACCCGCTTGAAGTCTTGAGATAGGATGTATCATGTTAAAGCACGAAAGAATCACTTCTTTTGCTAAGGCCAATTTTCGGATTGGCACCGAACACTTGATCTCGTTCGGACGTCAAGTTTTTACTGACGTTTTTTGGTTTTCCAAGCTTATGGAACTTTTTAAACTATTTGTGTGTTTTCAGCACAAGTCTCGTAGTGCAACGCCAGACACCTTTAGAGATTCAGCAAAAACATTCTCGGATATTGCTATATATGCATCGGTTTCTAATTGTGTCTTCGGTCAATAGTTGGGTTACCCGGCTCCTGCGCTTGCCTCCTACATTCCGCTTTGTTCGGCTAGGTGTGCAAAGGGAGAACCACTGCGATTGTGCTTCCAGCTCACATGGTTAAGCATCTCAGTGGAGAAAGCCGAAAACTGACTGTCACAATAAGCGTAAACTGGTCAGCGATCCGATGACGGTGTTAAACGACGGGCCATTCATAACAATGGCCTAAGTGTTTACGGCTTGACCTCGACTGTCGCCGAACACTACCGGGGGCTATTACCTGGACTCCCAAACTAAATCCTCGATATTTTGCTCTTACATTGGAGCTGAGGTTTCATGATCATGCTTAGCATGACAACCCAAAGAAAGGAACTGATAGCAGGACTATTTTCTTTGGAAGACATTCCTTCTGTTAAACAGTAGTATAACATATCTCTCTGCATACCTTTGTTTATAAAACCGTATGGCCAGATTGCCTTGTTTATTGTAAATCTTTGCCCTCATAAAGGCTTTATAAAGTAGGACAAACACTCCTCGGCTATTGGCCGAGGAGGTGGAAGCCGATGGTCGGTCAACAAAGTTTTGTACAATGAGGATCCGAGCATTAATGACGTAAAGTACCTGGATACATAGAATCATTACACATAATTTGTGATTTTACTATGGATATCAATCCTTAATCCGGCCACCCGTGCCCGCATTAAGGCTCGGGGGCTACTGGGCTTCGGGCCTATTATTTACAAATACTAAAGGGGCACATCGATCCCCTGATCTGGTGTTGCCACCCGACCAGTGTCTCGGGGGCTACTGCATTGCATGTCCAATGCAGAAAATTTTAAGTGTAATACAGTCTCCGAGGAGATTTTGATCCTCGGGTTGGTCGGCCGCACCCAACCTGAGTCTTGAGGACTGAGCACGCCGCTTTTGTGTCCCAAAGTATTCTGAAGCTAGGACTTGATCCTCGGACCGATTTTGCAAATCAACCCGAGTCTCAAGCTCTGAGGATCAGCGGTCTTATGTCATCCTTCATGTGCATCTCGGGTTTTAGACCGATACCCAAAGCATGAGGGCTACTGGCTATGTATCTCGGCAGAGAATAAATTGCACCAATCAAAATATTGACAAAAATCGGCCCACATTCGGGTGGTGCACCACCTCGAAGCGATCCGCATAAAGCTCGGGCCCTAGTGGCTGGCTCCATAGAGGGCATTTCCGGCATTAAGCTCGGCTAAACTCCTTTAAACTTCTTTGAACCAAGGTGATTTACGACACCTCGGATACAGTCCGGCGTTGGAGCTCGGATACATAGTCCGGCGTTGGAGCTCGGATACAGTCCGGCGTTGGAGCTCGGATACATAGTCTGGCGTTAGAGCTGGGAAGCAGTCCGACATTGGTGCTCGGCTGCAAAAGATACCTCGAATGCAGTCCGGCGTTGGAGCTCAAACGCAAGAGGACGCTGCCGCCCGGGAACAACTTCAAACCCGAGGTGTGGCATAAAAATAACAAGGCATTGATAAAGGCCGGAAACTTAACGGGGCTCCTCGGAGACCCGACATGTAAACTCGTCGAATGCATTTCGGCGATCCTCAAGATCGAAGATGAGAAGATTTGTTGAACCAGTTTTCAAGACCGGCGACTGAAGATGAAGAACGGTTTGGAAGAATCGAGGAGCGTCCCTAAACTAGAAGACCGGTTCAGGGGGCTACTGACGGTGTCCTAGACTAGGGGGTACTCACCACGTCATCACCCGATCTGTTAGATTGGGCCGAGGACCCCCATGGTTGTATACTCATGGGCCAGTCCGGACAGCTACCGCATACAAGGAAGATTCCGCAAGACTTGGCGATCAAGACAAGGACTCCTCCCCCACCGGCGTATTCGGCTAGGACTCTTGTTATCCTAGGCCTCTGGTGCATTATATAAACCGAGGCCAGGCTAGTCGATAGATATATACAAAAATCATACCATAGGCTAGCTTCTAGGGTTTAGCCTCTCTGATCTTGTGGTAGATCTACTCTTGTACTACCCATGTCATCAATATTAATCAAGCAGGAGTAGGGTTTTACCTCCATCGAGAGGGCCCGAACCTGGGTAAAAACATCGGGTCCCTTGTCTCCTATTACCATCCGCCTAGACGCACAGTTCGGGACCCCCTACCCGAGATCCGCCGGTTTCGACACCGACACCGGGATTTGCATGGTGTGAGGACAGTAGATACGTAGTATACTGGTTTTTGGAGCAGAAATTTGTGTTCGTCCTGTTCTCATTCGACGACGAGCACGGCGCTCACCACCTGATGGGTTGCCGATATGTATAGCAACATGGGTTCGCTAGCATTTGGTGCGGCCAGGATTGGGTTGCTTGCTAGGAGGGCCTTTATTTCCTCCAGTCCGGCAGTCGCCGCATCTTTCCATTCAAAGTTATCGGTGCATCGTAAGAGGCGATAGAGTGGCAGTGCCTTTTCTCCTTATCTGGAGATAAAGCGACTTAATGCTGCCACGCAACCAGCTAGTTTTTGGACTTGTTTGAGGTCTGTTGGCGTAGCCAACTGTGACAGAGCTCAGATATTAGCTGGATTTGCTTCTATTCCTCTATTGGAAATGATGAAGCCCATCAGTTTTCCAGCGGGGACACCGAAGACACACTTTTCCCGGTTGAGTTTAATGTCATAGGCACGAAGGTTGTCGAATGTAAGATGTAAGTCGTCTATTAGTGTTTCGACGTGCCTGGTTTTGATGACGACGCCATCGACATAAGCTTCTACTATCTTGCCGATCTGCTTCTCCAGGCATGTTTGAATCATGCGTTGGTATGTAGCGCCGGCGTTCTTGAGCCCAAAAGGCATGGTGTTGAAGCAGAATGGCCCATATGGGGTAATAAATGTTGTTGCAGCTTGATCGGACTCCTTCATTTTGATTTAATGGTATCCAGAATATGCATCGAGGAAACACAGTGAGTCGTGTCCTGCGGTGGCGTCAATGATTTGATCAATGCGGGGGAGGGGAAGGGATCCTTAGGGCAGGCCTTGTTGAGGTCTTTGAAATCGACACACAGGCGCCAGGATTTGTCCTTCTTTAGTACCATCACCAGGTTTGCCAGCCAGTCTGGATGTTTGATTTCTCTAATGAATCCAGCTTCGATAAGCTTGGCCAGCACCTCCTGCATGGCTTGTCGCTTGGGTTCGGAGAAGCGCCGTAGTGTTTGCTTGACCGGTTTAAATCCCTTTAATATATTGAGGCTATGTTCGGCTAGCTTGCGTGGGATCCCTGGCATATCTGAAGGGTGCCAGGCGAATATATCTCAGTTTTCGTGCAGGAATTCTCGTAGTGCGACGTCAACTGTTTGGTTTAGTTGTGCTCCGATAGATGCTGTTTTCTTGGGGTCCGTTGGGTGGACCTGGAATTTGACTATTTCTTCTGCTGGTTTGAAGGAGGTGGATTTGGGGCGTTTGTCGAGGACCACATCGTCCCTGTCCATCGTGGAGCGTAGTGCGGTTAATTCTTCGGCCGCGAGGGCTTCGGATAGAGCCTCAAGGGCGAGGGATGCTGTTTTGTTTTCCGTGTAGAGTGCTACGTCCGGATCACTGACGAGAGTGATTATACCGTTCGGTCCAGGCATTTTGAGCTTCATATACCCGTAATGAGTTATGGCTTGGAAGCGTGTAAAAGCGTCCTGCCCCAACAGGGCGTGGTATCCGCTGCTGAAAGGGGCCACATGGAAAGTGATTTCTTCGGACCGATAATTCTCCGGCGTGCCGAATACTACGTCAAGTGTGATTTCTCCCGCGCATTGCGCCTCCCGACTGGGAATGATTCCTCGGAAGGTTGTGCTACTTTGCTTGATATGGCTCCTGTCTATTTCCATTTTGTGGAGTGTGTCCTCGTAAATGAGGTTTAGTCTGCTGCCGTCGTCCATGAGGACCTTGGTAAGTCAAAACCCGTCCACAATGGGACTGAGGACTAATGCGGCTGGCACTTGGATTGTCTTGTACTTCGGCTCGTCACCGACATTGAATGTTATAGCCGTGTCGTTCCAAGGGTTTATTGCAGCGATTTGGCAGACTTCGGCGAGGTCATGAAGTGCTCTTTTGTGTTTGTTGTTTGAAGCGAATGTCTTGAAGACCATCAATACTCTTGTGTCGTCGTCTTCTGGAGGGTGTTGTTCTGGGGCGTCCTTGATAAGGATGTCCTCGCCGCTCTTGGCTACCTACCGGAGTATCCAACAAGCTCTAAGGCTGTGGTTTGCCACGGTATCTGGCGTCGTGTGCATTTTGCATGGGCCATCGAGCCATCCCTCCAGAACGGTGCCGTGCCGCGTAACAGGTTTATATTTCTTGACTGTTGGACTGTGCGTGCCGTGGGGGCGCGCCCTCTTCGTCTGTAGGAGGAGTTTAGTTGGGGCCGACGGTTCCCAGCAAGCTGCTTGAGTTTTCCAGGCACTTTCCATCGCGCTGTACTTTTGTACGATAGATGCTAAGTCGGCAAACTTCAGTATGCGAAGGCGGTTGATGGCATTGAGGATTCCTTCGTCCGTGCAATTGTAGCGGAACGCTGATATCGCGTCCTCGTCGTGGCAATCTTTTACCCTGTCTTTGACAAGGAGGAATCTGGCCCAGAACTGGTGAACCGTTTCCCGAGACTGCTGCTTTGCGCTCGTAAGGGCGTCTATGTCCGGGTGGGTGGGTGGAATTAAATCCGAACCCTGACCTGAACGATTATCCAGAGTCTAAAGACCTTCCAGATTCAACAGTTCAGGTTCCGGAATATCTTCTGATTGTTTAGGACTGCCGTCCGATTCTATGTTCGGAGGTCTGGTCGCATCCTTTTGCTGGTGAGTATCCGGCTTTTCCTGATCAGTGATCCGAACATAGTCTGTCTTCGATATAGAAGAAGACTCGCCGTCTTGCTCCTCGACTACCGCTATCTGGTGGGTGACCAGTGGAGTCTTGATTTCTCCTTGATCGGTTTTAGGCCTGATCCGATTGTAATCTGTGGCGATTCCCAAAGCGGGGATGCGATCTAGGAGTTCGTTCAAGGACGAAAACTCTGTCGGATCCATCTGCTTGGAGTGCTCGGAGTTGATGCGAAGGGGGTTTTCGATGGCCCGAGAGGTCATCGTCGGCTCAACAGCCGAACGGGCGATCATAGTAAAGCCGCCCAGCCGGAGGGTTTGGCCTGGGGCCAGAACTCCCCCGAAGGTGATGTTGTCTTTAAGGACAAGGCGAGCCATCAAGCCTTTCATCGATGTCACGGTGTAACTCTCAATGGAAGCACCAATGTCGGTGTCAAAACCGGCGGATCTCGGGTAGGGGGTCCCGAACTGTGCGTCTAGGATTGATGGTTACAGGAGACGGGGGACATGATGTTTACCCAGGTTCAGGCCCTCTCTATGGAGGTAATACCCTACTTCCTGCTTGATTGATCTTGATGAATATGAGTATTACAAGAGTTGATCTACCACGAGATCGTAATGGCTAAACCCTAGAAGTCTAGCCTGTATGACTATGGTCATGAATATTTGCTATCCGGACTAAGCCCTCCAGTTTATATAGACACTTGGGGGATCTAGGGTTACATAGAGTCGGTTACATAAGAAGGAATCTTCATCGTTGGTCGTCAAGCTTGCCTTCCACACTAAGGAGAGTCCAATTCGGACATGGGTACAGTCTTCGGCCTTCATGTCTGCACAACCCATCAGTCCGGCCCATGGATAATAGGCCGGACGCCCGAGGACCCCTTAGTCCAGGAGTCCCTCAGCTACCAAGCAGCGTAATAAGGACATGAAACTAATGAAAGAGATCATCGCCCGCCACGAGAACTAGTCTCCGCGACATACATCGCATAAAGAAAGTAGAGATTAGCGAGCCAGATCGTTGTATGCATCTTCCATCTTATTTTGCCCTTGTGTATTTTGAGCGTAGCCGCAAGCGGCTTTTTTAATTATCTTCCTAATTATGTAAGACAATTATTATCCACTCTCTTCGTCCTTATATATATTCATCAGTCTTGCTATAAGTCGCAGTAGATGCTATATAGGTCCGTCGGATCTTACATCAAGATCCGTGCAAAATTTTCTTTTTAGATTTTCTTTTTTCTGTCTTAAATCTCAGTCGAGTGAGACATTTCCACGTCATTAAACAGAGGCTCGGGCGCCATTATGGAGACCTTGGGAGAGAGGTGGATGGCAGATGGAGGTCAAAGGGCTCTCCTCCCGATAAGCACGTGCAGGGGTCTAATCGCACGCCTCCCGTACTCAAATAGCTACCCTGCACGGCGCCTCCTAGCTAATAAAAAGGGACGCGTGTATGCACGTAAATGGTAAATAGAAAGCCCATGGTTTCAATAATACTTGTGTTTCCGATTGTAACGTGACATCACTTGTTCCAAAATGACTTTGTTGATTGTTAATGTGTGCGTCTTCACAAATCGGACAGCAAAATTACCACAACATGTTGGTGCCATGTCATGACACCAAGCCAGGTTTCATGATTTTCATGCGTGTTTCGGATTTACAAGAATTAAAAAACCAAGTTTCTCAATGTATCCAGCCGAGCCACGACGCCCAGATGTTTGAATTTCATTCCCATTTCTTGCATGGGACCTAGAAATTCACCCGAGGACATACATGTGATTTTTCAACCAACTTTGGTGCACGGGAGCATGTGCTTATAGTTCAAATTTGAATTATGCACATTAAATGACCAGAAACTCAATTAATTTATAAAAAAAGGACAAACGAACCCGGAATAATTCCAAAATTTAACAGGGCACTCATGTAGTTCTATGTTGCCTCTGTAAAGAAACTCAAGCGGGGCAGCGTATATTGTTTCACACTCAAAGGTGACACATTCCCTCTCACAACCACGAGCCTTCTTGAGAGAAGCTCCGGTTTGCAAGAAGCTTATACCAAAATTTGTTCCTATTCGGCCATTTTTTTACCAGGGCATGGTAGTACCATGACATGACACCATGCCAAGTTTCATGATTTTCAGGCGTGTTTTGGATTTGCAAGAATTTTAAAACCAAGTTTCTCAATGTTCTCGGCCGAGCCATGATGCCCAGACGTTTGAATTTCATTCCCATTTCTTGCATGGGACCTAGAAATTCACCCGAGGACACACATGTGATTTTTCAACCAACTTTAGTCCACGGGAGCGTGTGTTTGTAGTTCAAATTTGAATTATGCACATTAAATGACCAAAAACTCAATTAATGTATAAAAAAGGCCAAACGAACCCGAAATAATTCTAAAATTTAACATGGCACTCATGTAGTTCTATGTTGCCTCTGTAAAGAAACTCAAGGGGGGCAGCGTATATCGTTTCACACTCAAAGGTGACACGTTCCCTCTCAGAACCACGAGCCTTCTTGAGAGAAGCTCCGGTTTGCAAGAAGCTTATACCAAATCTTGTTCCAAATCGGCCCAATTTTTTACCACAACATGTTAGTGCCATGACATGACACCATGCCAAGTTTAATGATTTCCAGGCGAGTTTTGGGTTTACATGACTTTAAAAACCAAGTTTCTCGATGTTCTCGGTCGAGTCACGACACCCATATGTTTGAATTTCATTCCCATTTCTTGCATGGGATCCAGAAATTCACCCAAGGACACATGTGATTTTTCAACCAACTTTGGTGCACCGGAACATGTGCTTGCAGTTCATATTTGGATTATGCACATTAAATGTCTAGAAACTCAATTAATGTATAAAAAGGCCAAACGAACCCGGAATAATTACAAAATTTAACAGGGCACTCATATAGTTCTGTGTTGCCTCTGTAAAGAAAATCTGGGGGGAGGCAGCGTATATTGTTTCGCACACAAAGGTGACAAGTTCCCTCTCGGAACCACGAGGCTTGTTGAGAGAATCTCCGGTTTTGCAAGAAGCTTATGCCAAAACTTGTCCCAATTCAGCCAAGAATTATATACATATGAAAACAGGGTTTAGATTATCCCGAACATCTCGCCACCTAGACCAATGTACGCTGATTTGAACTCAACATAAAATGGATACAAATATTTGAATTGGAGATCGTATGTTACATGTAGTTTACAGTGAAATATGATTACTGCTATATGCATGTTTTTTGTTATCAAGATAATATTTAAATGATTGTATAAGTTGACAACAATCGTATTCAAATAAGGAAAATTGATTCAAATTTAGTCCATATGGTAGACGACAATATATATGTTCATAGGGTGGGGTAAAATGTTCATATATGATGGAAGATCAAAATGTAGGACTACATCCATTATAAACCGCAAGGTCACCTAACGATATATTCGAATTCAACATAACGTTGATTCAAAAATTGAAATTCGAGATCATGGCAATTGTAATCATATAAAAAGGGACATGACTCTTTCTTTTGGTGGGAATTAATTTGTTTTTTGTTGTTGCTGAGGGAAGTGCGAATCGATTTGGTACTATACAGGGTAATCTTGTTCTCCCAATTTGTTTACATTTTTCTTGTAGTTTTTTCAATGACATTTATAGCAATATAGTAAAAGGGGACATGACTCTCTTGTGTCTTGTATGAATTGTTTTTTTGTACACGTTAAGTTTGTTCTGCCGAACAAGGAATCCGCGCCTTGTTATCCCGAAATTTTAAGCTCGAGTATCTTTTGTCTCATCTGCTTTGAAACTCCCGCCTCTTCAACCCACGCCGCGCCTTATTATCTCGGATTTCGACACGCGCAAAAACTCCCTCCTTATCCAAAATCGGTCCCGCAGCCTAGACACGCGAAATCCCCCTTCTACCCCTCAGCCGGAAATGTTAGCTCGATGTGGCGGTGTCAAAACCGGTGGGGGTATGCTGGTAACTTACCCTACATTTCGTACAAGCGCGTCCCTAAGCCATGGATCCCCATACCTTCCCCTTCGTCCCCCCATTCGTACACCGAGGCCGCCCAAACCCATGAAACCGCACGCTCCTCGGTCAGCCTGCAGACCGCTGCCCAGCTAGAGACTCTTCCCTGACGATGTCGTCCACCACAATAGCTCGCCGTCCCTCATCCACCGCACCAGATGAGGATCCGTCGTCGATCTCTTCGTCCCGCCGGATCAGCCACCCTGTCCTCCACCTCCAAGGAGCTACCCCGGTGTTCGCCTCATCTATAGCGCCACCTCCATCCCCACAGTGCCGTCTTGACCTGCCCCACCGGAACCGTAGCACCCTCACCAATTCCTCCGATGAAGCCGAGGCCAACTCGGCGCCACCAACGAGGTTCTGCAGTCATCGCTGCATTTTATCTTTTATTCGATCTTACAGGGCTGCCGGTGCTCGATACCGATCAGCCATGGCAGTTCTCCATCGATGGCGCCGTCGCCGGCCACTTCATCCACGGCGTCTCTCCCCCATGTTGTTGCTTCCTCAGCAGCCACTTCGCGCTATTTCTCTACTCTGCTATTGCTGTCGATCGCGCCGCTGCTCCGCTCTTGCTCTTGTTCGTGTTGCTCCTCTGCTCTCTCTCTTGCTCGCTCTGCTACTGCTGCACGACCTCGGGCAGCTACAGGAGTTGCTGCTTTAGCACTCGCTCGCGGTTCTGCTGCACGACTTGCTCTCTGCTAGTCCGTTCCATGCTCAAGCGTCTGCTGATTTAGATCACTGCTTCTCTGCTACTAGTGCTCGAACGCCCTAAACATCTATTGCAATGCTCTTCTACTAGTTCAATCAGTTTCGACAGTAAAATTCAGTTTCGACTGTAAAGTTCAGTTTCTTCAGTTAAGTTCAGAGTAAACAGTATTTACAACATCTGTCGGAGTGGCCGCGGCGCGGCTGATGCGTTCTACATCTAGCACTGTTTGGTGATGTATTTTACATCTATTGCAGATGATATTAGAGTCCCACTTCAGATTAACGTTGTCCGTCTTGTCCTGCTTCAGGCTCGACGCCATACACCTCACCGAAGCTGCTCCAACAACGTAAGCGTCCATCACAGCGGAGCAGTACCCTCGGCGCCGTTTCTAGAGGCCTCAGATCTTCTTCCCCGCCTCCGACAGTCACACCAGCATCACCATGATACGTCTGCAACGTATCTATAATTTATGAAGTATTCATGCTATTATATTATCCATCTTGGATGTTTTATGGGCTTTACTATGCACTTTTATATTATTTTTGGGACTAACCTATTGACCCAGAGCCCAGTGCCTCGCTTTTTCCCTTGTTTCAGTGTTTTGAAGAAAAGGAATATCAAATGGAGTCGAAACCGAATGAAACCTTCTGGAGAAGTTATTTTTGGAAGGAAAGCAACCCGGGAGACTTGGAGTCCACATCAAGCAAGCAATGAGGAAGCCACGAGGTAGGGGGCGCGCCCTCCACCCTCGTGGGCCTCTCGTGGCTCCCCTGACGTACTTCTTCCTCCTATATGTACCCATATACCCTAAAAACTTCGGGGAACAAAATAGATCGGGATTTCCGCCGCCGCAAGCCTCTGTAGCCACCAAAAACCAATCGGGACCCTGTTCCGGCACCCTACCGGAGGGGGGGATCCCTCACAGGTGGCCATCTTCATCATCCCGGCGATCTCCATGACGAGGAGGGAGTAGTTCACCCTCGGGGCTGAGGGTATGTGCCAGTAGCTATGTGTTTGATCTCTCTCTCTCTCGTGTTCTTGATTTGGTACGATCTTGATGTATCGCGAGCTTTGCTATTATAGTTGGATCTTATGTTTCTTCTCCCTCTACTCTCTTGTAATGGATTGAGTTTTCCCTTGAAGAAATCTTATCGGATTGAGTCTTTAATGATTTGAGAACACTTGATGTATGTCTTGCCGTGCGTATTTGTGGTGACAATGGGATATCACGTGATTCACTTGACGTATGTTTTGGTGATCAACTTGCGGGTTCCGCCCATGAAGTTATGCATAGGGGCTGGCACACGTTTTCGTCTTGACTCTCCGGTATAAACTTTGGGCCACTCTTTGAAGTACCTTGTGTTGGTTGAATAGATGAATCTGAGATTGTGTGATTCATATCGTATAATCATACCCACGGATACTTGAGGTGACATTGGAGTATCTAGGTGACATTAGGGTTTTGGTTGATTTGTGTCTTAAGGTGTTATTCTAGTACGAACTCTAGGGTTATTTGTGACACTTATAGGAATAGCCCAACGGATTGATTGGAAAGAATAACTTTGAGGTGGTTTCGTACCCTACCATAATCTCTTCGTTTGTTCTCCGCTATTAGTGACTTTGGAGTGACTCTTTGTTGCATGTTGAGGGATAGTTATGATCCAATTATGTTATTATTGTTGAGAGAACTTGCACTAGTGAAAGTATGAAGCCTAGGCCTTGTTTCCTAGCATTGCAATACCGTTTACGCTCACTTTTATCATTAGTTACCTTGATGTTTTTATATTTTCAGATTACAAAAACCTATATCTATCATCCATATTGCACTTGTATCACTATCTCTTCAATAACTAGTGCACCTATACAATTTACCATTGTATTGGGTGTGTTGGGGACACAAGAGACTCTTTGTTATTTGGTTGCGTGGTTGTTTGAGAGAGACCATCTTCATCCTACGCCTCCCACGGATTGATAAACCTTAGGTCATCCACTTGAGGGAAATTTGCTACTGTCCTACAAACCTCTGCACTTGGAGGCCCAACAACGTCTACAAGAAGAAGGTTGTGTAGTAGACATCACACCACCCTCCACGTCCAACCCAATGATGCTGAGGTCGACAAGGCTATGCCAAAGAGGTTATACACTCGTTGCATCACTTTGTTATTATGCAATCATGTTGATCCCTCAGGGATCCTTTGCTATGGAAATACTATGGTACTACTATTCGTGCATTTGGTTAGGAGTGGAGTAAAGCAAAACTGGAGGATTTTTTCCTTTGGTGTCTCTTTCAAAGAAAAATGGTAGGAATTTTAATATCCAGTTGGACGTCCTTTTCAAATTAATATGCATGAAGAACAGGACTAATTGCATTACTGGCATAATAAGATTCTTATTTTTTTTCATTTTCACGTGGTTTGACTTTAATTTGACCTTGTTTCTCCATTCCTGTGTTCTTCCTATTCATGAGAACCAAACACCGAGGTTCACAGAAATATTATGTTTCCAGATGCTCTGTTTTGCTCATGCATTCCTATCCTATTCATGTGTTTTCCTATCCCTGCGTTTATAGAATCCTCCAATTCGAAGGAGCCCTTACAGATTTACTTCATTTTCAGATAGGCGTCAAATAATACTCTGTGTATTATGTCCTGCTCCTGCCGTGTCGTCATCCACCCCACCTGAGGTGCACCCTCGACAGAAGCGTTCACTGCAGCAGAGATTCCCCCTGCAAACTTTATTTCGCCGCCTCAGATCATCTTCCCCGTTGTCGGCAGCCACGCCAACTGTATTACCATCATCGACTGAGCAGATGAACCTGAGAACTACACAGTTCTGTAAGAGAAGTCGCAGTCTTTCGTGTTTGCTTACGTTATACATCGGTTATTATAACCTGCTACTTTAATATTCAAACTTGAGTTTTAAAATGCCCGTGGGTCTCATATCGAGGCAGCAACGAATAGTATCTGTCTACTATCTTGTTCATCTGGGGCCTTCTATGTGGTTCACGTTGGGTGGGCAACAAACAGTAGATGATCCATTGTCTATCTTTTTAAACTGAAGCTATTATCTACCTGCTATCATTAATTTTGGATCTATCCACTCATTTGCTACCATCAGTCTTGATTTCTGCATGCACCCCTTAGGCCTTACAAAATCTAACTAAATTTTTATTATGCATGTCAGTTATTGTACACAATCATACTGAACATGTAGAGAAAAAGAGAAGACCGTTTTGTGGGAATACAATGTCATGCAGACGCCGCTCCATGGTGGGCGAAGTGCCCCCCCCCCTCCCGCCATTCCTGATTGTATTCCAAAGGAAGATAACTGTTCAGATGGGGATTCAGAGGGAGCCGACCACTCCTATTTACCACCGAGGTGTTTGCTCTAACTCGCATGCCGATGTTGGTCATATCATGCATATGGCGCCTCTCATTGCTTACATTATTCATCTTATATGTCATCAGCTTAGTTTAGATTTGCTTTGTGTGAATGCCACCTGTTTGGTTTCTATATCATACTTCCACCGTTCCTAAATATTAGTCTTTTTAGAGATTTCAACAAGTGACTACATACGGAGCAAAATGAGTGAATCTACACTCTAAAATATATCTATATACGTCTGTATGTAGTAGTCCATTTGAAATCTCTAAAAAGGCAAATATTTAGGAACAGAGGGAGTATATGGGAATTATGCAATGCCATGTTTTTCAGCCAGTTATCATATATGTGAATTATGCACCCCCATGTAGCCAGGCATCATATATGTGAATTATCGCATGCCATCTATTTTTCATTACGTATTCCATTTGTCGACAATCTGTGTATATTAAACTACTCTTCATGTGTATCAGCCATTTGAGCCAGTTATGGAAAAATCAGGAGTGAAAACAAGGTCTTCAGAGCAGGCAATGGTACCCCTGGAAGCATATATCTCGCTGGTTACAGGGAGCTCATCAAAGGAGGATTTAGAGACAGATGACCAGTCCTATATCCCACCTGAGGTGTTTGCTCTAATTTGCAATATTTATATCATGCATATGGTGTCTTGCATTGCTTAGTTTAGACATCATATGCACAATATTGAATTCAATCTGCTTAGTTTAGAGATCATACATGCGAGTGCCAGCTGCTTAGTATATGAATCAATTATGTCAATTATATCATGCCATCATGTATACTTAGACAACATTTATGTGAATTATTTCATCCCAACCTATTTTAGGAAGACATAATATAGTTTTGTCATGTCATCCTGTTTAGATACTCATCATATGTTGAATTATGTCATTATATCCTGTTAAGTTATCCATCATATATCTGAAACTGTGTCATGCTATCCTGTTTAGTTAGGCATCATATATGTGAAATTGTGTCATGCTGTCATGTTTGCTTAGATAACATATATGTGAATTACCACATCTGTCTATCATACAATGTCTGTACGATCAATTTCTTTTCTTGTTTATCAGCCATTTGAATTGGAGGGGGTGATGGCAGTATCTAAGGGAGCAAAAACCCGTTCTTCAAAAAAGACAGTGCTACTCGTCGATGCAGATAGAACCATGGTTGTACTGGCCCACAAACTTGCCCCACCACACATAATCGAGATTCTTCCAGATTGCACACTTAGACCGTTGGGCAGAGAACCAGCTACAACCCATCTAACCCCAACCCCAGTGGATAGTAACCCACTTCTAGTTGACAAAGCACCATGTCCACCACAGAGTACCCCCACACGAGCAGTTTGTAAAGCAACTACAGTGCCCAAAGCACGAAGACCACCACAACGAACCCAAACTCCACGTTTAAAGTACAAGAGCAACTGTTCTTAGGTTAGATTCCGTAGCTATGGTCCATACTCCTTTGTTGTTGCATCACTGTATTTACTCATACCAACTACTTTCGAATATGAAGGATCCAATTGAGACTCCAATGGCGCAACAGGTACGTTTTAAACCTATTTCTTTAACTGGATTGTTGTTCTAACTTCGTGCTCTATATTGATTTCAGTTTCAGTTTATAAAAAGTTATGTTCTCATGTGATGCACATTACAAGTGTTGCCAATGTTGTGTAGTTTCTCACACTTATATTCTGTCTATGCTGCTGTGTCTTCAAAATATATGAGTTGAACTGTGTCTCTATCATGATTTGGCAACATAAACTAGAATGATATGGACAATACAGTGACCATAGTACATAGATATATGTTTGTTTCATGCTTTTATCCTATCCACCTTACTACTGAACCGGTTTAACAAAATGAGTTTGGTATACTACATGCTAAACCTGTGATGTGTCTTCTTGTTTCTCTTGTAGTATGCAAACAGAATATTGGAGAAGAGCACTGCACTATGCAATGGTAGAGAAAGTAATGCAGATAAGGTTCAAGATAGTGAGACAACCTTGTTGGTCTCCAAGAAAGGTGATAAAAGAGATCTTGTAGATAGTGAGAAAACCCCACAGTCATGCGTTGATGTAGTGTTCGAGTTACTGGCCAGTATTGCTTGCACAACCTCTTCGACCTCGCTGCCTGGATCACTTCGGCTTCTTCACTCTCAGCTCCAAGCTGAAAGGCATCAGTCAGCTGTGTTGCAGCTAGAAGCCGAACGACTGAGGAAGTCCCTGTAGAATTCAGATGCATACTTTCTTGTACAACAGCAAGCGCTGGAGGATTTAAGCGCCAAACAAGAGAAAGTTAATAAGCTTTCTAAGCATCTTGCCAGCATTATGGGTACCTAGGATATTGTTTCTTGAGCTCTTCTGAAGTGGTTTTAGTTCTGAACTTGTTTTGCTGCGGCGTTTATTTGCACTGATCGCCAACTTTGACGACCAGTGTATGTGATATGCTGCTTTGTTCCCTATATTTACACTGGTAGCGAACTTTGATGCCCAGTGGATGTAATATGTGTAATAGTCGTGATAGCCTAGCGTAAGTTGCTTCTTTATTTAGTTCCTCATTGTCTTGTTTGTTTGTTTGCTTGTAGTCAGTGCAGTTCTTTTTCCGTGGCCGCAATAACCTATTTTTTAAAACTAGGCCACAATAACCATGGATATTTACTGTAGTCACCATGGGCCTCCCGTGGGCCGTAGAAACAATGGGCCTTCTACGGGCCGTAGAAACAATGGGCCTTCTACGGGCCGTAGCATGAATGGGCCTACTACGTGTCGTATGATCGATAGGCCAAACATGGGCCAATAATAGACCGCATTATGGGCCGTAAACGGGCTAGATTTTGAATCGTCCGTTCATGGGCCAACAATAACGGGCCATCGTTAATCGGACGTATTGGACGATGCTATGAAAATGGCCCAACGAATAAGGGTCGATTGTAATCGCGGGCTGAATTTGGCCCACAAGCAGAAAAGGCCAATAAGGGTCGTAAGTAACCGAATGCTGGAAATGAGCCCAAGAATAAATGGGCCCTGAGAAGGCCGAAAGATAACACAGGTTGGAAACGGCCCAAATGAATAATGGGTCGTTAATGGGTATAAAGGGGTACATTGTTCATTGCGGGCCAGATTCACCACGGGCCGTTAATGGGCCAAGAGTTACAAATGGCCTTGTATGGGCCGAAAGACATCATGGGCCATACATGGGCCGGGAGTTACAACGGGCTGGAATCATATTGGATGGCCCAGATGAAGCTAGTAGGCTTAATTTCGGTAGGCCGTAACGGGCCATGAGTTAGAGGGCCGTAAATGGGCTATACAGGAACATGCTTTCCATGGGCCGGCCCTCTACCTTTTGAACAAGTCAAACGGGCCAGCCTTTTCACCGGAATGGGCCTCTGTAGGGTCATGCCACGTGTCGACGTATCATAGGCGCCTCATGTCCAATGAATGGATGACATGTGTCCCGACGGTGAGCCAACACGTGTTTCCTCCGGCCAATGAGAATTTTACACATGGAAAATCCTCATTGGTCCGGGTTGTTAGCGGGTTTTCAGATCCAAAACCGGACCTGATAGCTTAATGGCGTTCCATTACTATGGATGCCACATGTCGTTCACCCTTGACGAAAGCACTTCCATGACGCGCGATTTATCGTCACGGAAGTGGACACTTCCGTGATGATAATTTTGGTAATGTCATGGAACACTTCTACGACAGCACAAGTATGACTATCTTGATTCTGTCATAAATTTGTCATGGATGTACATGCATGACATAAAACGTGACCTACTATGACAAACACGTATCATCACAGAAGTGTATTTTTTGTAGTGGAGAACAAATTAAAAACACAAGGAACTAGCACCAACAATATAGATCTCAGGATAAAGAATAAGTGTGTGAAATTCCTGAGATAATATCTACAAGAGCAGATTAGTTCTTTTTCACAACTGACACTTGCGTGGGCGACGAGGATCTCATTTGCTTCGTCTTAGCAGGAGTCCTCGATTGGATGGACTGGATAGGTCTATATCCCATTAAATATAATATAGCTCGAACAACCAGGGCAAATCCAAGTGGTAAAAAAACTTGAGTGAGCTGAGCCATTTCTTGCCTCCACTTGTTCTGCTTAGAGAGGACACATGTGTTTCTCTTAAAATGTCCCATTTGGGCATTTCTTGAACAACACCTTTTTGAATCATAAAAATGGTCTTGCCCAAATACTAGGTAGAGTATTCACCAATTTTCTACCCTCCATAAGCTCTTCACATGCACATACCTCTGGTTCATGTAACATCTATAATTGATGACTTCCAATGATTTTACATTGTAGAATTTATTAATTCAAAATTTTGTTTACTTGCCACGGGTAACACTTATATGTTATAGGGTAGACCACTCCTGATTGTATTAAGTCACTATATGTCATTACATTTATACTACTCCCTCCGATCCAAAATAAGTGTCATGGTTTTACTTCAAATCGGTGTACCATTTTTGAGATAAGGGGTATATTTGGACCTACTGTTTCATCATGTCTTTATATTCTTATATTTTTGGATGAGAAAATAATAGAGGGCTAACAGGTTGCAAATCAATACACTCAGCCAAATGAGAGAATAGCACAAAAACCACAGAGCTCTGAGTGAGTTGATATACGAACAGAACACAAACACAATGAGAAGCAAAGAGAACAAATGAAAAACACAAGGAACTAGCACCAACAATATAGATCTCAGGATAAAGAATAAGCGTGTGAAATTCCTGAGATAATATCCGCAAGAGCAGTTTAGTTCTTTTTCGCAACCCACACTTGCGTGGGCGACGAGGATCTCATTTGCTTTGTCTGAGAAGGGTATTCTTTCGGTGAGATCTGCAAGGTACCTGTGCACTTCGAGGGTAATCATATGAATATGCATTGAAATTGTTTCCAGAGACATGAAGAGATACACATGTATTCCTTCTGTCGAGAGTTTGATCGATACCCATTTGAGAAACTTCCTGAGCCATTCTGTGAATGATAATTATTGTCTTGAGGAGAATTACTCTGCATGTTCAAGTTAGCAGTGACAGACATATTTTCAGTAATGCACTTCTTTACCCAGATTTGCTTTTTGGGTGAACTAGACCTGCAGTTAGTACCAACATATCGAGTGAAAACGTTACCATTCTGTTGTTTGAAGAATTTGTAGTTCGAGTCATCAGACTCATCAGAAACAATAGTAATGGGAGTATCAAATCCTCATAGAATTGCAGGTTCGAGTGTTTGACCCAACTCGTTTGAGGATACTGTTCGGGAGTCGAGTAGGTTCCATCAACATTGAGTTTTCTTTTGAAACCCAATACTTTCTTTCAAGGATTTTTGTGCAATATTGACTTCTTAAGCACATCACAGAGCCTTTGATGCCCTTTGAGGCTCTTAAGCATTCCTGTCTCAAGCAAGTTCTTTAATCTGCAATTGTCATCAGAAATAGCAACAAATTCCTCGGGAGAGGGGCTAGAGATATCATTCATAGTAGTTGCAATATTCTTCATGTTAGCACTAGAAGTTTCAGCATGAGAATCAGCATTGCTACGTTCTAGGCATTTTAAGCATGGAGGCACAAAATCATCAGGAAGTTGAACAGATTGCTCAGCGAAGAGAGAAGCTTTTTCTTTGGCAAGCGTGTTATGAGATTCTTTCAGAGACTCAAGTTCTTGATTCCTGTTAAGGAATTCATCAGATAAACTCTCAAAGTTTACTGAAAGAGAATCATATTTGTTGGAAAGATCATCAATAGTTGAAGGAAAAGCGTCATGCTCTTCCATCAACTTTTGATTCTTCTCCATCTCTTCGACCAATAATCCTTCGGTTTTCCTAAGATTCTTCTCAAGCATTGCAAGTTCATCATGTTGAGATTTTGCAATCTTGACCAGTTTAGCATAGGCAATGTATTCAGGAGAATATCCATTCATGGATTTTTGGTGTTTTGCTGATACCTGATCCTTAGATGATTTTCCCATGAGATAGAATGTGATTGGTTCATCATCACTTGGGGAATCATCATCGGAGTCTGATTCGAGTGAATTTTCTGAGGATTCATAGGCAATGAAGGCATTGCTCCTTCCTATCCTTCTGTGAAATTCTTCATCATCTGATTCAGATTCTGTCACCTCTTCTTCAGATTCCAGGGTCATATCAGCACATGCTCTATTCAGCTGTGATATTCTCTTCATATTTGACTGGTTGATCTGGCTTTCATGTCAGTGACTGGTCTTGTCAAAGAAGATGAGGAAGATTCATTTTCCTTCGAGAGCTTAGTATGACGATCCATTCATGTGAATAAATTGTAGTGAAGATATTTCCATCTATTGCTAGGTTTTCCTTCCTAGCAGGGACAGTCTGCTATGAGATGACCAATTTTTTTGCACTTGAAGCACTTCATTTCTTTCGGAGGTAACCTTCTTGATAATTTAGGCAAGTCAAATTCGTCATCATTCGCGAGGCATAGATTTTGTCTTTTGAGATCACTTAGCCTTTCTGTTAGCATTGCTAGTTCTCTGGTGAAGATGTGTTGATTCTCGATATCTTCTTCAAGTGAACTGCCAAAGTTTGAGACAATTTCTCCTTCACCTTTCGAAGAAGATTCTTGATCTGCATTTTCTAGTTCCATCTTTTCTTCATGAATCGATAACAGCACCATGACCTCTACATAGTGAAGTTCTTCATAGTCTGGTCTTTGCTTTATTTTTTCTATGATGGAATTGAAAGGATCAAGAGTGCTTAGCAACTTGTCAACCACATCTCTATCAGTGATATCAGTTACTCCTCGTTGATGAAGTCTTTCGACAATGTTCGTCAATCGGTCAGTGAGTTCCATAACACTTTCCGTACGAAGACTTCTGAAGCTAGCAAACATAGCATGAAGCATTTGAGTGTCAGGATCTGATCTGGCAATGAGTTATTGATGAGAATTTTTGATAGCATCCCAAAGTTGCTTTGTGGTGCTGAGCATTTGGAACCTAAAGAAAATGCCTTTCGAGAGACTGCTACAGATGATATCTTTTGCATGAGTATCCAACTATAGATTGGCTTTGTCATCAAAATTTGGATCATTCGGTTGCTGATAGTGTAGCCACTTTCCACAATCTGCCACCGATCATAGTTGATAGCTTGAATTCTGATTCTCACCCTTTACTTCCAGTAGAGATAGTCATTTCCATCAAAGATAGGAGATCTTCCAGAGTGCGAGGATCTACCTACATACGACATACTCAAAACTCCAAGGATGTTAAACCTTTAATAAACAGAGACAAAGAGTACCCGCTCTGATACCAATTGTTAGGACCGAGAGTATATCTACCAGAGGGGGTGAATGGGAGATTCAAAAATTCTTTCAAATATTTTGAAAGGATCCCTAAACACAACAGCGGAAATAAAGTATGATGGAAAGCAGCTCAATCAAGCATGATGTTGGGGAGCATATCCATCGATGTAGGAAGCTATTATGGCACGGGCTTGCAATAACACAGGTTTGATCACAATGATAGTAATGATACAGGCAATCACATGAAGTAACATGAGATAAACCATGACATGGATAGCGAAGGAAAACTATAACAAGTTAACACAGAAGTACCATGGAGTATGACGGAGATGATGATGGCAGTGATGATAATGCAACAGGGTGAACACAATGATATGTGAAGTGAGCGACAAAGATGATCAATGCGAATGAATGATACAACAGGTGATACTGATCGGATAAACTGTCAACACAAAGCACGTGAGTACATTACTGAAAGAAATGTAGTAAACTAGAATGAATCAGTGGTGCTCGATGACGACAGTTTAATTTGGTAGACCAGTTCACCCTTCTGCCAAAGGGCTACGTCTGGTTGGAGGGGTTGTGACTTAACACAGAAGATAAACTCTCTTCACCCTATTCTCCTTCAACACAGAGCTGATCAGACTCTGGTTGATTTCACCCGTGGTAGATACTTGTCGGTGATATCCAAACCTTTGGTTGACCTTCGCGAACCGCAATCACTCTTGGTTGCTGAAGATCTAACTCGGCGAAGACAACTACTCTTCAACACTCGAGTAGAAAACCAACCCTTCTAGAGAGTGCGCATCTCTCAAGAGTAATAGGTACAAGAACTCTAACTCATAACCACTGTGATGCTCAACCATTGTCTAAGTTTGAGCTCTTGATTTTTATCTCGGTGGATCTTAAACTCAAATCACTCGGAGAGGGGTTGCTCAAATAAATCTTATCAGAAATCTCAAGCGGAGCAGCCAAAGAACAACGTTGGAGCGGGGTGGTTATTTATAGCCACAACCTTCCCTGATGGGAATGACCAAATTGGACATGTGGATCAGCCAATGACCAAACAACGAGTCCCACGGTCGGAAATTTGAGCACAACGATAACATTACTTGGGGAGCAAGTAATGCTAACTCCTCAGTCCGAAAGATATCTCCTGCAGCATGAAGAACAACGTCTACTACTGCCAGGTAATCATTCAGAACATAAAGAGATCTCCCTCGCATCTATCATGGGTATTAGGCTAAGCATCACAGCGGATCTAAGCATCGAGAACCTATACCCCTCTTAGTAGTACGGAGGTCCTATGACTCAAATGAACTAAAGAAGAAAGAAAAAAGGGATACTACGTCTTAAATTAGTCCTTGACTTATGTCCGCTGTAGTCAATTTCTTCGGACGACGATACCAAACCCAATGCTTCGCTTCAGTAGTAAATGTTCGAGGGGTTAATTCTTTGATATCAATCTTCTCATAGACATGACTTCAACAGATATAGCTCATTCTTCTCTGCAACGCAGATATACTTCGGTGAAGTTCCTCGAACTTGACATCGGAGACAACATTCTCTTCGGTTCTGTATGGACTATTTCTCTATGTGTGCACTAGCAAAAAATCAGTCCATACCTGTTTCTGTCAACAATCTCCAAAACATATGTAGGCATATATTGCACCAACAGTAATAGTGCTTCTATTTGATGGTAGAAGTGGGTCCTTCCAATGCTATCCATGCATGATAGGTGTGCTTACTTCCATGGCCATGGTTAGCAGCACTAAGAAGGATTGGCATGGATGGATGGAGCTACCCTGCAATAACACTGAACTATTAGCCGAGACCTCCTTTACTACAAAGTAGGACAACTGAATAGAAAATTAAAACTAGGTCAACCGAGGACACTAGGCATCCGTGCAACCTGCCAGGCATGCTCTGATCGCTGTCGAAAAGGGATGGTACTCGAGGCAGAAAGAGCATTCTCATGTAGCTTGGTGATTGCCCGATGCCTATACATCCTCACTGCTGGAATGGGCATCGTGGCCACCTACTAATCAAGCAAATACAATCAGGGTCAGAGAATTAAATCATTGTGACGTGACCAAAAAATTCAGTGAGGAACACACATTGGAATCAACTCATTATGACGTGACCACACTCACCATGTCAAGGGATCGGCCATCAAACTTCTCTCTCACAGTCATTGGTGCTTGCTCTTGTCGGCCTTGGCAGATCACGGTCATGGTGTCATGGAGAATTATCACCTTGGCACATCATGACTTTGAATATCATGGAGAATTAGCATTGGAGTAGATTGGTGGATAGACGATGTCGTTGGGAGGAGTAGGGGAAGGAGACTGACCGGTGACCAGTCCGTGCTGCACAACGACAACGAGAGATGGAGGCGGGTGCCTGCGATGCGGGGGTGGACGGGAATCTGGCCGAGGCTAGCTCGGGGCTGTGCGGCTGGCGGTGAGTGGAATCAGGAGGCATGTGGGGCGAGAGATTAGGGCGAGTTTAATGTGGGGGGTTGCGGGAGGTCAATCCGGGACGACGGGTTTTTACACCCACACCCACACACATAGGGTGGGTCTATTCTAATAACACCCCTTAAGACTTTATTCTGCTAACACCTGGGCTTATTTTGCACATCCCCCACCCGATTGCCGCCACCCCTCCCCTCCTTGCCTTCTACCGCGGGAGTGGCCTGGGAGCGTCGTCGCCCCTCCCCTCCCCACCTTCTACTGCAGGAGCGGCCTAGGGGCACCGGCGCCCCTCCCCTCCCGACCTTCTCCCGTGACGGCGACTGGCAGCAACACCGCCCCTCTCGCGGCCTTCTTCCTATTTAGTGGCCAAGCGGCGTCGCTGCCCATCGCCTCTCGGCCTTGTTCCACGGCAGTAACTAAGCAGCGCCTCCCCTGCTCGCATATCGGCCGGCTTCCGCGGCAGTAGCTCGGTAATACAGTTGCCGATCTCCTCCGGGCCTTCTTCCACGGCGTTGAGCAGTGCATCTTCAATTACATGTCCTTCATCAGATGTGGATTGGTGCTGCCTTGACATAACACCAATTCGAGGAAGCAGGACTGTGCGCAAGGTTCTTTCATCCACAGCAGCTTCTTGGATGAAAGTTGCGATGACCTTCAGCGCAAATCCTTTGTCTCCACTCACGATGAGCAACGTCTGATTCGGTTCGTATGATTCGGTTCATTTTACCTGACAATGCAACTCGGTCATTTTGTGCAGGAAATGACGTCCAACAGATACAAAATGCCGCGCATAATTGACAACCCAGGGACCATCAACTTTCGGAAGAGGCAAGCTTCTTCCGAAAGAGACACTAGCTAGGTTACCCTTGAGATTCCTCGAGGATTCTTCACGACAACAAACAGGGTGCAATAGTCTCCGGGAGAAGATTTTTTCCAGGAAGAAGAGGTAGTCGAAGATGGCGACGATGTCACCTTCATGTGGGAGGGCACTCACCAACATGACGATGAAGATGATGACAATGAAGATGAGCCAATAACAGTTTTCAACCCAGAGTACAAGCACGAGTTTACTACATTTTGACAGCATGTCCGAACATACAACGATGATGCTGTTGACCATGATGTTGCAGATGATGATGATTATGATGATGTACCGCTGAGGGAGTCCTGGATTAGGGGTTGTCCGGATAGCCGAACTATCACCGTTGGCCGGACTCCTGGACTATGAAGATACAAGATTGAAGACTTCGTCCCGGGTCCGGATGGGACTTTCCTTGGCGTGGAAGGCAAGCTTGGCGATGCGGATATGTAGATCTCCTACCATTGTAACCGACTCCGTGTACCCCTAACCCTATCCGGTGTCTATATAGACCGGAGGGTTTTAGTCCGTAGGACGAACAACAATCATACCATAGGCTAGCTTCTAGGGTTTAGCCTCTCTGATCTCGTGGTAGATCCACTCTTGTACTACCCATATCATCAATATTAATCAAGCAGGAGTAGGGTTTTACCTCCATCGAGAGGGCCCAAACCTGGTAAAAACATCGTGTCCCTTGTCTCCTGTTACCATCCACCTAGATGCACAGCCGGGACCCCCTACCGAGATCCGCCGGTTTTGACACCGACATTGGTGCTTTGATTGAGAGTTCCTCTGTGTCGTCATCCTTAGGCCCGATGGCTCCTTCCGATCATCAACAACGACGCGTCCAGGGTGAGACTTTTCTCCCCGGACAGATCTTCGTAATCGGCGGCTTTGCACTGCGGGCCAATTCACTTGGCCATCTCGAGCAGATCGAAAGCTACACCCCTGGCCATCAGGTCAGATTTGGGAGTTTAAACTACACGGCTGACATCCGTGGAGACTTGATCTTCGACGGATTCGAGCCACAGCCAAGCGCGCCACACTACCTCGATGGGCACGATCTAGCTCTGCCGCCGAACAGTGCCCTGGAGGCCGCACCAGCGTCCACTCCGACCCTTAGCTCGGAGCCGACTCCGCCGATCGAGGACAAGTGGTTGGACACCGCCTCGGGGGCTATGATCTTTACGGCGATTGAGCCGAACTCCATCTCTGTCCTTTGCGAAGACCGTGACTCCAAGGTGCCGGAATCCTCTCCGGACTCCGAACCCTCCATGCCCCTGCCAATCGAATCCAATTGGGCGCCGGTTATGGAGTTCATCGTCATGACATCTTTCAAAGACTCGCCCTTTGGCGACATCCTGAATTCACTAAAGTCTCTCTCTTTATCCGGAGAGCCCTGGCCGGACTACGGTCAGGAAGGTTGGGATGCGGACGACGAAGAAATTCAACACCCACACACCACCCACTTTGTAGCCACTGTCGATGATTTAACCGACATGCTCGACTTCGACTCTGAAGACATCGACAATATGGACGACGATCTTTGGAGGCGACCAAGAACCAGCGCCATGTGGCACTGGAAGGCCACCTCATCATACGACATATACATGGTGGACATCACAAAAGATGGGAACGGCGATGGAACATCGGAGGATGACCCCTCCAAGAAACAGCCCAAGCGCCGGCGTCAGCGGCGCCGCTCTAAATCCCGCCATAGCAAAAACGGTGATTCCGGCACGGGAGATAATAACACCCCGGACAAGGTCAAGACAACCTCCTCCAGCAGGATTCGGCACAGGAGGTGGGAGAAGCCAGCCCTCATGATAGAGCAGCAGACAGGGAGGTGGAGGACGATAATTATATGCCTCCCTCCGAAGATGAGGCAAGCCTCGACGACGACGAATTTGTCGTGCCTGAGGATCCCGCCGAACAGGAGCATTTCAAACGCAGGCTTATGGCCATGGCAAGCAGCCTCAAGAAAAAGCAGCAGCAGCTTAGAGCTGACCAAGACTTGCTAGCTGACAGATGGACTGAAGTCCTCGCAGCCGAAGAGTACGAACTCGAACGCCCCTCCAAGAGATACCCAAAACACAGGCTGCTACCGCAATTAGAGGAAGCTACATTACCAGCGCATGATGATGCGGCCGACCGCCACCCGTGGTCAGCGAGAGAGGCCTCTAGACCCTCCATTCAAGCCACACCCCGGCGCCGCTTGAAAAGTACCAAGGCACAGGGAAACGCGCCAGACCTGCTAGACATATTGGAGGACAAGGCAAGGCAAACAAGATCGATCTACGGATCGCGTGGGCGCCCCATGACACGTGATGGTAACCGTCACGCCGGATACAAGAACTCGCCGGGCGAACACGATGAGACAAAGCTTATTTGAGTTGCATCGTGATATAGCCCAATACGTAGGCGCCAAGACACCTACTATGCTTCACGCATAAGTGATGGATCATCAAATCCCCGAGGGTTTCAAACCCGTAAACATCGAATCATACGATGGCACAACAGATCCTGTGGTTTGGATCGAGGACTACCTCCTCCATATCCACATGGCCCACGGTGATGATCTACACGCCATCAAATACCTCCCACTCAAGCTTATAGGACCAGCTCGGCATTGGCTTAACAGCATGCCAGCAGAACAATTGGTTGTTGGGAGGACCTGGAAGCCGCATTTCTTGACAACTTCCAGGGCACATATGTGCGACCACCAGACGCCGATGACCTCAGCCACATAATTCAGCAGCCAGAAGAATCGGCCAGACAATTTTGGACACGGTTCCTAACCAAGAAAAATCAAATCGTTGACTGTCCGGACGCAGAGGCCCTTGCAGCCTTCAAACATAACATCCGCGACGAGTGGCTTGCCCGGCACCTAGGACAGGAAAAGCCGAAATCCATGGCAGCCCTGACAACGCTCATGACCCGCTTTATGCTGGAGAGGACAGCTGGCTAGCTCGTAGTAACAACTTGACCAAAAACCCTGGTAGTTCGGATACCAAGGACAACAATGGCAGGTCGCGTCGCAACAAGCACAAGCGCCGCATTAACGGCAATAATGCTGAGGATACGGCAGTCAATGCCGGATTCAGAGGCTCCAAACCTGGTCAGCGAAAAAAGCCGTTCAAAAGAAACACTCAAGGCCCATCCAATCTGGACCGAATACTCGATCGCTCGTGCCAAATACATGGCACCCCCAAAAAACCAGCCAACCACACCAACAAGGATTGTTGGGTCTTCAAACAATGAGCAAGTTAAATGCCGAACTCAATGACAAGGGCTGCATAGCGATGACGAGGAGGAGTCCCGGCCGCCGAACAATAGAGGATGTAAGGGTTTCCCCACAAGTGCGGACGGTGAACATGATATACGCAACCCACATACCCAAAAGGGAGCGGAAGCGTGCGCTAAGGGACGTATATGCGATGGAGCCAGTCGCCCAAAAGTTCAACCCATGGTCCTCCTGCCCGATCACCTTTGATCGAAGGGACCACCCCACTAGCATCCCCCACGGCGGATTCGCCGCATTGGTTCTTGACCCAATCATTGACGGATTTCACCTCACTAGAGTCATGATGGACGGAGGTAGCAGCCTGAACCTGCTCTATCAGGATATAGTGCGCAAAATGGGCATAGACCCCTCAAGGATTAAACCCACAAAGACGACCTTTAAAGGCGTCATACCAGGCGTAGAGGCCAATTGTACAGAGCTCGCCACACTCGAAGTGGTCTTCGGATCCCCGGATAACTTCCAAGCGAGGAGTTAATCTTCGACATAGTCCCGTTCTGCGGCTATCACGCCTTTGCTTGGACGAACCGCATTTGCAAAGTTCAATGCGGTGCCGCACTACGCATACCTCAAGCTCAAGATGCCAGGCCCTCGAGGAGTAATCACTGTCAATGGAAACACCAAACGCTCTCTCCGAACGGAAGAGCATACGGCGGCCCTCGCGGCGGAGGTGCAAAGCAGCCTCTCACAGCAATTCTCGAGTCCGGCTACTAAACGTCCGGACACCGCTGCGCGCCCGAGTAACCTACAACAAGACCGCTGGCATGATTCGAGCACGTAGCAATCCGCCCCAACCCCAGCCCTCGCAAAATTGCGAAGCCAGATTACGCTGCGTACATAACTACGCCCGAGATACCATGGGCATAAGGAGGGGCATCGACCATGGCACGCCTGTAAGGTGGCTCAACCGCACTGTGGGCTCCCGATTGTGTCATTCTTTTCTTTCTTCTTTTCTCTTACTTTCAGGACTCCGCTTTCCGTAAGCCCCGTCCGACACTAGAATTGCCGAACTCACGATGCAACAGCCGTGGAAGCGGAAAAGCTACGTCGAGTGTCCAGGTGGTCTCTACTATGAGCATTATACCTGTTTTACATACCATCCCGCAGCTTACCCCTGGAGGGGGACATGTTAAATAGTCCCATCCCTTGCTTATCGCATTATTTGTATCGTTTTGCTTTCATTGCAGTACCCTTTTAAATAAACAATACATAGTTTTTGCCTATTATTGCACTCCTTTCTTTATCTATATATATGTTCATTCATGACATGTGGCACCCGTACACTTTGGTACGGCCAATACACCAGGGGCTTAGGTACCCCAAAAATATGGTGTGATAAGTCCGAACACTTTCACAAGTGCGGCACCCCCGAACTTATAGCATTATATGCATCGGCTACGAACCATGTCTTGGGTCAATAGTTGGGTTTGCCCGGCTCCCATGTTTTGGTACCTTACGTTTCGTTATATTGGCTAAGGTAGCGCTGGGAGAACCACTGCGATTGTGCCCGGTTGAGCTAGGTTGAGCACCTCGGAGAAAGCTAAACCGACTGGCCGTGATAGGGCGAGAGCCGGTCGCTGTTTGAGAGGTTCTTTCGGGTGCCTAAAGACTTATGCAGCTTAGAGCGAGGAGTCGGCATTGTCCGGCCAAAGGCGTGGATAGCACCCCGAACTCGGTCTTCCGAATACTAGGGGCTTCGGCGAAATTTAAAATTATAGAATTCTATGGCTAAGTGAGAGTGTTCAAGCACTATAAGTCCGGTTGCCTTGTTCGCTATGCTGAGAGCCTCCCTCAAGGACCCAAGAATGGGAACAAGAGCGCTCAAGTTTATCCCGAACACCCCAAAGACTGTGGCATGGGGGCTGAAGCCAACGACTTGCCATCTCTCAAATTTGATAAACGGCCGCATGTAAGGTAATATTTTAAATTCACAAGCGTTGCTTAGCGCGTATGAACAAGTTTTCAGCGTACAGGATAACAAATGCGAGTCTATTAAAAAATTACATCTTTGGAGCATTCACCCGCTATAAGGCGAGCACCCTTCATGACGCCCTCATAGTACATTTCGGGCTTACGATGCTCCTTGCCCTTCGGTGGCCCGTCCGTCACAAGCTTCTCAGCATCCAGCTTGCCCCAGTGCACTTTAGCACGGGCAAGGGCCCGACGGGCACCTTCAATGCAGACGGATCGCTTTATGACCTCAATCCATGGACAAAGGCCCACCAGCCGCCAGACTAGCCCGAAGTAGCTCCTGTGCATGGCTTCCAATGGCCACACCAATTATGAGGCCCTTCATGGCCTGTTCGGCGACCTAGGAGCTCGACCAGCTGCTTCACCGGTCGCTCAGGGCACCGGATGTCCGCCTCGGCATACCGAGACCGAACACCTTTTCCGTCGAGCTCCCCTCCTTGGCGCTGTAGAACGCGGCAGCATCGTATTACACTACGGGGCAGATCTGCGAATGCTCCTGGAGAGCTCCGGATTCGGGTAAGTAATAGGTAATTCACTTTCACATGCCTGATTTCCATAAAGAATGCCTTACCCACCGCTATCTTCTTTAATGCTTTAATTTCTTGGAGGGCTTTTTGGGCTTCGGCCTTAGCGGCTTTGGCACTCTCAAGAGCCGAGGCGAGCTCGGACTCTCGAGTCTTCGAGTCACGCTCCAAACTCTCATTTTTTTCCACGAGTGCTCGAGCTCTTGCCGCACCTCCGCCACCCGCCTCCTGCTTCTCTTGCTCGGTGCGCTCATGGCCGCTTTGCTTTCGACCCACGGACACCGCTTCCTTTAGGGTCGCCACCTCGTTCGTGGCCCCTACAATACCCATGTTAGTCCTGTCATTTTTGCAACCAAATCCTTTCGATAAGGTATTTCTTTAATAAGGTATTACTTACCTTCCTTGTCCTCGAGCTGCTTCTTGGCAAGGCCGAGCTCGTTCTCGGACCGCTCGAGGCTCTGCTTCAATGCATTGACCTCCACAGTCAGTGCGGCAGAGGTCAGCAATGCAGCCTGCATTCCCATATTGACATACTTATGTTAGACTCCTGCGTATATCTTTTTAGATCCTCATTCCGACTTTTCTTTCCGAACAACGAACTAAGCATCAGGGGCTACTGTCTATGCGGTAGTATTTTTACATATTCTAAACTTACCTCAAAGCCTGTTAGAAGGCCGGTACATGCTTCAGTCAGCCCGCTCTTGGCGGACTGAACTTTCTGGATCACCACACTCATAACAGTGCGGTGCTCCTCGTTGATGGAGGCGCCGTTAAGCGCCTCCAGCAAGCTATCCGGTGCCTCTGGATGGACAGAGGTCACCGGCGTCATAGTCTTACCCTTCTTACGAAGGGGCCGCTTGCCGGACTTCGGAACCACTGAAGGTTCCGGTACGGAGGTCCGGCACAGGGCCAGACTTAGAGCCCTCTGTGGTTTCGCCCCCTTTGCACCCGGAGTCCGGGAGGTCGCCTTGCAGCGCCTCCAGGACCACCTCCTCCTGGCTGGGCCCCTTTTGGGACTCCACCGCGGTGTCGTCTGCGTCACGAGGGGAGGAGGCGGTCGGAAGTGAATTGCTATTCACATCTGACGAATTCAGGGAGCCGCTCGACGAAGCGGCGAGCTTGTTCTTGGGCGGGCTACATGGTTATATTCGGCGTTAGAAGACACTATGCGACAAATAAAAAGTCATGAGCTATTACGGAGTCCGGACACTTACGATCTCGCCAGGGACTTGGCCCTTGTTGGCCACTCCTCCTCGTCGTTGTCGGCGTTGGTGGAGAAGTCCGGAGAAAGGGTCCTTCCTTTCTTGGACCCTCCGGCCTCCCCAATCGGGGCAGCCTTCCTTTTCTTCTCTCCCCCCGCTGGGGGAGAGGCTTCTTTTTCCTCCTCCTCTTCTTCAAAGGAGGATTCCGCCTCAGAGTCGTCGGACGATGAGTCCGACAAGACACTGGCGCCTGGAGCTCCTTCGAGTTCCCGTGGCCTTCTTCTTGGCCTTCTTCTCCGGCACCACGTGAGGTGCCAGAGCCAGCAGCCCCGTCAATCGGGCGTCCGCTGGGTCTTCTGGCAAGGGGGCCGGACAGTTAATCTGTCCGGACGTCTTCAGCCAGTCCTGTCAAAGGTTAGGGAGTTTTAGATCCCACATAGAGTCAAACTATGGAAAACAAGAGTCCCATAAAGGGTAAAATAACTTACCTCGCTGGCTTGACGCTGCGAGCTGAATCCGCGATCTTCGGTAGCGGATGTGGGAGCTTCGGCGCCCTTGAACAGCACCTTCCAGGCATCTTCGTACGTAGTGTCGAAGAGCCTTTTCGTAGTTTGCGTCAGGCCGGATCGAACTCCCACAATTTGAAGGCCCGTTGTTGGCATGGGAGAATCCGGCGGATGAGCATCACCTGGATTACATTGACAAGCTTGAGATTCTTGTCCACCAGGTTTCGGACGCAGGTTTGGAGTCCGGACAACTCTTCCGAATCACCCCACGTCAGGCCCGTCTCTTTCCATGATGTGAGCCGTGTGGGGAAGCTGGATCGCAATTCAGGGGCCCCCGCCCATTGAGAGTCCCGCGGCTCGGTGATGTAAAACCACCCCGATTGCCACCCCTTTATGGTCTCCACAAAGGAGCCCTCGAGCCATAGGACTTTGGCCATCTTGCCAACCATGGCACCTCCGCACTCCGCTTGGCGGCCGCCCACTACCTTCGGCTTGACATTGAAGATCTTTAGCCATAAGCCGAAGTGGGGCTGGATGCAGAGGAAGGCCTCGCACACGACGATGAACGCCGAGATGTTGAGGATGAAATTCGGGGCCAGATCGTGGAAGTCCAGGCCGTAGTAGAACATGAGCCCCGGACAAATGGGTGAAGTGGAAAACCTAGTCCGCGGAGGAAGTGGGTGAGGAACACCACCCTCTCATGGGGCCTGGGGGTGGCAATGAGCTGCCCCTCGTCGGGTAGCCGGTGCGCGATGTCGCTGGAAAAGTATCCGGCCTTCCGCAGCTTTTTGATGTGCCCCTCCGTGACGGAGGAGGCCATCCACTTGCCTCCCGCTCCGGACATAGTTGGAGAAGGTTGAGGTGGGATGTGCGGACTTGGGCGTTGGAGCTCGAGTGCGCGGAAATGGATGAGCAAAGGAGGAAGAAGGCATAGGTGAAAAGGTGGATCCTTATCCCCTTATATGGACGGAAGCTATGCGTCCCCCGCCAGCCTAGTAAAACTCGCTTATCTCCCAAGCGCCATAATCAATGGCGCAGTTGGGTTACCCACGCACGTATTGATGAGAATCCCGGAATAAGGGGGCACGATCTCCGCTTTGATAAGACGTGCCAAGGAAACCGCCTCGCTAAACACGCTGAGGTGGAATAGTAAAAACGATTCGTATAAAGGCCTGGCCGTGGTGTGATGTCACGCCGCGGAATACGTCAGCAGATCTGTGCAAAGGTTATTCTCTCTACGGTGGTATGTGGAACTTGTTTTGCAGAGCCGGACACTATCCTTGTGTTCAAAATCTTCTATGTATTTGGAGAAGGAACCCGCCTTGCAATGCCGAAGACAATATGCACGCCTCACTCGTCGTCATTGAAGCCTGGTTCAGGGGCTACTGAGGGAGTCCTGGATTAGGGGGTGTCCGGATAGCCGAACTATCACCGTTGGCCGGACTCCTGGACTATGAAGATACAAGATTGAAGACTTCGTCCCGGGTCCGGATGGGACTTTCCTTGGCGTGGAAGGCAAGGTTGGCGATACGGATATGTAGATCTCCTACCATTGTAACCGACTCTGTGTAACCCTAACCCTATCCGGTGTCTATATAAACCGGAGGGTTTTAGTCCGTAGGACGAACAACAATCATACCATAGGCTAGCTTCTAGGGTTTAGCCTCTCTCATCTCGTGGTAGATCCACTCTTTTACTACCCATATCATCAATATTAATCAAGCAGGAGTAGGGTTTTACCTCCATCGACAGGACCCGAACCTGGGTAAAAACATCGTGTCCCTTGTCTCTTGTTACCATCCGCCTAGACGCACAGTTCGGGACCCCCTACCCGAGATCCGCTGGCTTTGACACCGACAGCCGCCGCTCCAACAATTTCAAACCAATCCTATGAGACGTCACTACAACACTGGATTACCATCATGTCCACCTACTGCACCACAAAACAAAGCTCAGCGTGCACCTGCTGCATGACAAAACAGAGCTCAGCTTGCACATGCTGCACCGAAAAACATAGCTCCGAGTGCACCTACTGCATCAACTTCAACACTGCGACCACCATGGGTGCCTCGATCAGAAGTCAACGGCAGGTACAAGTCCTCCTCACTATTGCCACCGCGAGATCCTCAACCACACAGATCTGCTATAACCCCACCATGTCTAATACAACCCGACGAGTTGCAAACGCCATCAGATGAACGACATTATACACATGTAAGTTTATGTCCTGAAAAATAATAATATGTGCAGTCCATTCAGATACCATTGTAGGGCACACTGACATTTTCTGTGAAGTTTGTCCTAACATCTAATACAGTTGACTCTTCCAAAAACTTAGTAACATTGCAGTGCTTTCTTAACTCGTATGCAGTCCTCGTATTTAAAAAGAACAATACACTTTGTCTCATAGAGCATTTCACTTGACGCAAGATAAAAATATGCCGCCAAACCTCATACCTGCCACTAGAATGAAGTTCACCTCGTATGACCATGGATGGGACTTTTACAACACTTATGCAAGATATGCAGGGTTTGGCATACGCAAGAGGGCAAAACACAGGACAAATGCCTACATTGTTTTCTCAAGAGAAGGTACGCACAAGCAGACTGTGGGAGATTATGACCGGAAATGTGAGAAGACATAAAAAAGGATTGGTTGGAAGGCAACAACTAGAGTCATAAAGAGGAAGAATGGGAGTTTTGTGATAGAAACGGTTGAGCTCAGCCACAATCACAAGATGTTAGAAATCCCTGGGATGCTTTTTCACATGCACTCACACAAAAGAGACGATCCTTTGATTGACTAGTTGGTGAAGGACATGAAGCTGGACAACCACACACGCGCGCACAGATGATGTCAACGTTGTCACATATGTCCGGTGGTCTGCAGTCCATGGGATATACTAGCCGCAACTGGATCAACAAGTAAGCACATCACAGAACATATCGCTTGAGCATACTGTGGGTAATTATTTCCTGTTCCATAAGATGAGTTTGCATTGCATTTGAAATGCAGGAAATAGAAGTTTGCTAGAGAAGAGTCTAAAGATGACATCAAGAAACTTCTGGATTTCTTTGACAAGATGCAGAAGAATAACCCAGAGTTCTTGTATGATCACGACGTTGATGCAGATAATCGTGTAAGAAATGTCTTTTGGGCCAACGCAAGTTGCAGAGGATCGTATGAAGATTTTGGAGATGCATTACATTTGACACGACGTATAAAACTAACAAATTCCACATGCCGCTAGGAGTCTTCATGGGAGTGAACCATCATCTACAGAGCACCATATTTGTTGTCTCCCTTGTGTGAGATAAAACGATACCGTCTTTCAAGTGGGTTTTCTACAAGCCGCCATCTGCATGCTCACAGGTATAATACAACACCTGTATACTTACATTTGTTTGGTACAATTCTATTTCTTCTATATTTCTTACACATAAACAACTTAATAAAAATACACTACTTATGCCTCTCTAACCAATGTTCTTCGATGAAGGAAGCATTAAAAACTAGCCTCCTAGATACATTGCATAAGTTGTGTCGGTGGCACATCATGAAGAACTACAAAGAACACCTCGCCTTGTTGTATAAGGCGCCCGAGAAACTCAAGGATGAACTCACTGCGGTGCTGAACCACCCACTAATGCCAACATAATTTGAACAGGCATGGAAGGACCTCATGCGGAAATACAACTTGCAAAACTATCAAGTGATGAATTCGCTGTGGGATTACAGGCACGAGTGGATCTCAACTTACTACAAGGAAATTTTATGTGCTCGGATGACTTCCACACAGAGAAGCGAGAGCATGAACCGTATATTGAAGAAAAATTTCGTCAAAGAGAAGCATGATCTCCATCTGTTTGCTCAACAGGTGGATAAGTGCATTTAGACTAGGAAGGTCGTCCAGCATGCAAAGACAGTTGGAAATGAGGTAAATAAAATGTCCATAAAAACTACTAAATAACTACAAAAACAAACAATATTTTCAGTTCTTTGATTCGTAACGCTGCATTTCTGATCATGCAGTCAGAAGTAAAGACAATGACCCAGTTTGGGTTTGAAGTTCAGCTGTCAAAAGTATACGCAAGGGTAGTTTTTGCAGATTTCAGAGAAACACTCTACCACAGCACTGCATTCAAAGCAGAACAGTGCCATGATAAAGTACCTTGTACACCACTACAACAGATCATATGCATTTGATTGAGCAAGGCATGATTTCCAAGTGGTCGCCGATGAAAAGAAGGGTGTCTACGAATGTGAGTGCGGACTCTGGACACACACAGGTGCGGCTCGCTAGCAAAAAATCCTAATTTCTGAATTTATGCATGAAGCTCATGTACTGGAATTTAAAAGTCCACTTGCACAAGTAACTGACAAAACCAAGTGAAGTTCACTTCCTTGAAATGAACAAATAAAAAAAATATAGGTTTCTTAATTTCAGGCAGTTCACTTACAAAACAAAGAAACGTGTGTTCTCTGTAGGGCTCTTTTGCGTCTATATAGTATGCTTGCTGCTTCACCTGAGAGTAGACAAGATTCTTGAGGTGTACATCATAAAAAGATACACCCAGAAAGCAAGATCAAATCCAACGTTTGACAGAAGAGACTACGAACAAACAACACCAGATGGAAGTTCACTATTTTGCCATAGAAAATTGCTATCAGAAACATCAATGGACCTTGCAAAACAGAGGGACAAGGTCCGACGCCGGGTACCACAGGGCGTCATTTGGTATGAGGGCACCGATTGAGGAAGTTGTTGTGCTGAACGAAGAACAAGAAGAAGAAGCAAAAATAAAACAAGCAGAGAATTCCCAGCTTGACCAGAATACCGAGAAAGTGGAAAATGTCGAACACAGCGCTACTGGTGCAATAAAAAATAAACAATTCCACCTCCTATTTCAAACATGAGAGGGAGGAAGAAAGGGGGTGATGCAACTCAAGAAAAGGTTGCATGCAAGGAGAAAAATGATGATAAAAATAGTAAGCCACAGCCTGAGCTGGACAGTGATGGTCAGCCACTAGGAATAAGAAGGCGCAAGACATCTAATGCCATCAATAGCCACAATTCTAGGACATGTAAAAGAAAACATAAAAATAAAACCATGGCCATGGCGATGCACAACCAAACGGAGATTTCCCTGACAACACTAAGAAATGGATGAAACCAAGACTTTGCAGCATCTGCAACAGGAGGGACAGACACAATTCAAGAACTTGCCCCAAAAGAACAAGATCACAAAACAAAGAAGACAAAGAAGATGAAATCATAGAAGAAGATGGTGATATAACTGAAGAAGAAGTGGCTTATCAAGAAGAAGATGAAGAAGAGGAGGAGGAACAAGAAGAGAGTGAAGAGGATGGAGAACATGAAGAAACAATGCTCACATTACCACCAAACAAAAGACAGAAAACAAAAGGGAATGTTGTTGTACATAAACAACTAAGAACGACACCACATACAAAAAACAGGGTAGGAGCGCGAAAGGATGCAGTTCATAGCGCAAGAAAATAAAAACTGCCATCAACCATCACGCGAGGAGCAAATAAGATTGCAGTTCACATCGCTGGAAAACAAAACTGCCATCAACCAGCACACGAGGAGCAAAGAAGATTGCAGTTCATAGTGCTGGAAAACAAAAACGCCATCGACCAGCAGACGAGGGGCTACAAACACAACGGTACAAAGACAAGAAGCGGCAACACCGCCACGGAAAACAAGACAAACTGCAACATTAGACGTACTCCAGTCACCGCAAAGAAGCAACGGGTTAATGACCAAATAGATACAGTTCAATAAATTAGTCATATATATAGCAGTTTGCATATCTGTATGACTTATGTAGCAGTTTGAATTTTGTGTAAACACGAATTTCCCGCTGACTTTGAGTTCTTCCACTAAACCATACGAGATAAATGATGTATAGAGAACCATATATATATATATATATATATATATATATATATATATATACATATATATAGCGATGCTGGAGTAAACATTGACGCACTTTGATCCATAACCCATAAGAAAATGCAGTTAGCTCATAGACAGCAGGAAGTTCTGCCCAGGTGGTTCATATCACAAAAGTACTTATTACAATCACGTCAAAGATGAAGCATTCGATACGCAAAAGTACTTACTACAATCAACCTCATAACCTTAACCAATCATGTCAAACGTGATTTTAATCATACGATCCTCAAGTTAAAAAAAGGACAACAACTTGCTGAGACTTCAGGACACTCTTAATGAAGAATTCCTTCTAGCCTTTCTTCAGATACAGCCGCATCAACGCCTACACGGTACTTAACTGGTTTCGGGTGTCCATTGCGGAGAACAACTTGGAAAATACCCTTCTTCTTGAGCCAGAGATACCTAACAGCTCGTTGGGGAATTTTCTGCAAAAAATAATAAAACTATTAGAGGACAATATTAGAAGTACAATTCTCATACTATGCACACAGCGAAAACAAACCTACACAGATTACATACGTGACCCAGATGAAGTGCATAATATACCAACAAGCAGTACAGATAAAACACACATACAGTTCATGAACCTCTTATGCAAGGGAGGTACATGTAGTACGGAACATGCTAATATGCAATACGCTTCTAACTATCATGCAGTTCATAAAAAAGTTAAATAGTACACATATAGCACAGACTAGCGAGATACTAAATTGTGCGAGTCACGGCCAAATCTTTCACGGTATTTGCGAGCTAGCAATGAACGACAGCAACAACAGTCGTAGAAAATTGAACAAACGTAGAATGAGAATCTTCGGATCAAACAAGATGCAAGAAGCCAAAGAAAAATACTTGCACCAGAGCTAATACGAGATCAGGCGCACAGCAGCATCGAATCCCTAGGATTCGCAGAAACACATCTTGGTGCCTCCCGATGTAGGTGTTTTCTGTTGTTTTCTTATTCAACTAAACTTCGGCAAAGAAATTAACTCCCGTGCATCGGCCGTAGCCAGCCCCTTTTATAGGCGACACAGATCTGACCAAACCGACTCCAGCTAATAAAACAAATACGGAATCTATTTCTTCTATTCAAAGTAATTAAGGCATTTATACTAATTAAATATCCGGCAACGTTGATCACTAGAACCCAAAACTCAACTACTAGTACAGGTGTCCTGACGCTTCTTAGATCGATCTTCATCTCCTGAGCTTGGACACTTTGTTATCAAGGGACTCTTTATTCATAATTCAATGAGGAGGGATACAACAAAGATATGTTGCGGAGGTGTTCTAAAATTGGGATTGACCTCATCCGGGTTTTGGTTCGTGCGGACGCACCTTCCTTGCTTTTAGCTCCCCAATAATCTGAACACACAATATTAGAAGCTGGTGATGGCGCAGAACCTAGCAACCCTCTACCATTTTTCCTTGCTCTTGCCCTCATATCTGGGTTAACCTTGAGACAGGGTTGGATCCTCGACGTGGTCGGGTTCGATACATCTCTGAAATTTTGTATAGAACTAGTGATTAGTGTATCAACGGTCTCATCTTCCCCTCCCTCTTGAACTGAAACCGTCCTCGGTTTCGGGGTAGTCTTTGTAACTGCTTTGTTTAATAAAACACAATCATCCACCTTAATTGTGTCGGCAAACATTGGTCGAAACACACGTCTCTTCCCAGCATCCCAAAATGAATATGTGTTGGTCCGACCTTCATGTGTAGTATTATGATTGTACTGCCAAGGTCTTCCGAGTAACAAATGACATGCATCCATTGGCATGACATCACAGATAACCACATCACTATAATTGCCAGCAGAAAAATTAACACGGGCCTTATGAGTAACCTTCAGCTTCCCTGTATGATACATCCACTCAACACGGTGTGGCTGAGGGTGCTTCCATGTAGGTAACCCCAAAGCTTCCACCAATCCCTTGCTGACCACGTTGGTGTAGCTTCCTCCATCTATATTCAACTTACAATTGGTGTTATTGACTTTGCACTGAGTCTGAAAATATTCCAACACTATCCCTTATTCTCAATGCGATCCTCTTGCACTCGTTGCACCATTAGTGAAGGATATGACTCAGCAGCTTCAAAACTCGCAACCACATTTTCAGCATCCTTAGATTTTTCACTAGAAGTGTCAGAAAACTGCCTCTTCATCACTAGCGGATGCATAGCCATCTCTCATGAGCAACACTCTTTTCTCATTAGGACATTCACGCTTCATACGTCCCCTTCCTCCACACTTGAAACACTCTATGTCACTAGTGCGTCCGGTCGATTGTGCACTAGGATCAACCATCGACAGTCCTGATTTTGAAGCATCCTTTTGCGTGGAACCATGAGAGAGATTTGATGATGTCGCCCTGGAGCTAGGACCGACATCCTCACTCTTATACTGTGAGCGTCGCCATGTGTTCAAAGTGGTACTGGGAACTGTGTTGACTTGGCGCCGCTTAATCTATTGTTCCGCACGCACAGCTTGGTGAACAAGATCTTGTATGTTGTAGTAGACCACCATCTCAACACGATCCAGCACCTCGATATTTAGCCCATTAAAGAAACGTGCCATGGTCGCCGCCGGATCCTCCGTTGTCCCTGTACGTATCATAAGCAATTCCATCTCCTTCTAATATTCATCAACACTCATATTACCTTGAGAGAGCTGCTGCAACTTGATGTACATATCTCTTTTATAGTGCTCAGGAACAAAACATCACCTCATGAATTCTTTCATACCTCGCCAAGTCGTCAGGCGATGTCTTGAATGACAAATTAGATTCCACCAAATTAGCGCGTAGCCGGTGAACTCAATTTCAGCAAGTTGAACTTTCTTCTCCTCGCTATAATGATGGACATCAAAAATTTGATCAACAAGCATCTCCCACTCCAAATAGTCTTCTGGTTCGCACTTGCCGGAGAACGAAGGGATTGAAATTTTTATGCGCCCAATTCCATCATCCAAAGGCACACGCACAGCTTCACCAACTCGGTCATGCACTCCACCACGAACGGATGTTTCGGGACGAGGCTCATAGTGTCGTGGTCGTGGCGCGTGCCTGGTCAACACCATCATCGAAACCATCATCTCTAGCATGAGGGTGTGCTGCCAAACAGCAATCGTGCACGCCGGCATGTCCATCGCGAGCTGGTGGTGCATAATGTAGTGGAGCAGCCGGAGCAGTCTATGGTGGTGCAGAATTCGTTGCCAGCATATTGATGATGTCTGCCAAAACTCGAACCGAGTGATCAGGACATCTATCCTTTTGTCGAGCGCATCATGACATTGCTTGATGTTGTTGCATGTGTGGTCAAGACCATCCTGAATATTTTGCGGAATATCACCCGCATACACTGGACGTACTATTTCCTCAGAATCAGCAGCAACCTCATCACCCTTGTTGACCGACGTTGACATCTTGATAAACAAAGTACCATGAACAACCTTAGCTCTGATACCACTTGATATAGCACAGACTAGCGAGATACTAAATTGTCCGAGTCACGGCCCAATCTTTCACAGTATTTGCGGGACAGCAATGAACGGCAGCAACAACAGTCACAGAAAATTGAACAAACATAGAAGGAGAATCTTCGGATCAAACGAGATGTAAGAAGCCAAAGAAAAATACTTGCACCACAGCTAATACGAGATCAGGCGCACAACAGCATCAAATCCCTAGGATTCGCAGAAACACATTTTGGCGCCTCCCGATGTAGGCGTTTTCTGGTATTTTCTTATTCAACTAAACTTCGGCAAAGAAACTAACTCCCGTGCATCGGCCGTAGCCTGCCCCTTTTATAGGCGACGCAGACCTGACCAAACCAACTCCAGCTAACAAAATAGATATGGACTCTACCTCTTCTATTCAAACTAATTAAGGCGTTTATACTAATTAAATATCTGGCAACGTTGATCAGTAGAAGCCAAAACTCAACTACTACTACGGGCGTCCTGACGCTTCTCAGATCTATCTTCATCTCCTGAGCTTGGACACTTTGCTATCAAAGGGACTCTTTATTCATAATTCAACGAGGAGGGATCCAACAAAGATATGTTGCGAAGGTGTTTTAAAATTGGGATTGACCTCATCTGGTTTTGGTTCAGAAGCGGACGCACCTTCCTTGCTTTTAGCTCCCCAATAATCTGAACACACAATATTAGAAGCTGATGATGGCGTAGAACCTAGCAACCCTCTGCCATTTTTCCTTGCTCTTGCCCTCATGTCTGGGTTAACCTTGAGACAGGGTTGGATCCTCGACGTGGTCAGGTTCGATACATCTCAGACATTTTGTATAGAACTCACGAGAAGTGTATCAACGGTCTCATCACCATACACGGGGGAAAAATTGTGCAAACTAGTAGTGATCATCTCATACCTATGCAGTTCACATCTTGTAACCATGTAGTACGAATTCTAGAGCATCATTATAGTACATGCAAACAAACACGAGCTCCATACACTCAAGGAAAAAAATAAAAACAAGATACAAGAACACCGTGCAGTACACTTCAATGAACAAAAGGAGCGCGCACCTAAAGTAATAGAAGTTCAAACAAGTATGGAATTATACAAAATCATAAAAGACACAAAGAAAAAATCAGATCGAATGACAATTACCACCTGGTAGTGGGTCTCCACGTCTGTGGGCGTAAGCTTATGGACAAAAGGACTTGTGTGGACAAGGCCACGGCGAAGCAGGGCAGAATAGAACGCAACAACGTTGATATGGTCCAGATCCAATCCCTCAGTGAAATTAGTGCCATACGCAAGCTACTCCGCTCGCCCAGCTCAGCACAAGACCTTGCCCTCCGGCGAGCGCGATGGGCCTGCGAGCAAGCTAAGCAATCGCAATGCGTCGGCACACCACAACCATGGCCGCAACAGGAGAGATTTGTGCAAGGGCCTGGAGCCATCGCAAAAAACTCTAGAAAATGAAAATAAAGAAAGGGAGGTTGGAGGAAGGAGAGTAGTTGTGGCTACAAGTGAAATGAACTGCAAAGGAAGGTTAGAAGTTGGCCTAAATATATAGAAGAGGAATACAAAAGGTCTACCACGTAGAAAATAAAAGTGAAAATTAAATGAGAGTTAATAAAACTTATGTTACCAAGAATGAAGGACAATTAATAAAACTTATGTTACCAAGAAAAAGGAAGACCATAAAAGGTGTACTTTGACTGCAGCTCCTCCCACCCACTAAGCGTAGCTCATTAATATTTATATTTCTAAAAAATTATAATTCGCAAACCGTTCTAAACAAAGGTGAATGCAGTTCATGTAAGTAATATCACACAGTCCACAAGGTCTTCAGCCAGTCCTGTCAAAGAATAGGGAGTTTTTAGATCCCACGTAGAGTCAATCTATGAAAAGAGAGTCCCCTAAAGGGTAAAATAACTTACCTCGCCGGCTTGACATCGCGAGCTGTATCCGCGATCTTTGTTAGCGGATGCGGGGCTTGGCGCCTTGAACGGCACTCTTCCGGGCATCTTCGCACGTAGTATCGAAGAGCCGGCTCAAGGTTCGGTGCTTTGTCCGGATCGAACTCCCACAATTGAAGGCCCGTTGTTGGCATGGGAGAATCCGGCGGATGAGCATCACCTGGATTACGTCGACAAGCCTGAGATTCTTGTCCACCAGGTTTCAGACGCATGTTTGGAGTCCGGATAGCTCGTCCGAATCCCCCCACTTCAGGCCCGTCTCTTTCCATGACGAGAGCCGTGTGGGGAATCCAGATCTGAATTCGGGGGCCGCCACCCATTCAGGGTCGCGTGGCTCGGTGATGTAGAACCCCCCGATTGCCACCCCTTTATTGTCTCCACAAAGGAGCCCTCGAGCCATAGGACTTTTGCCATCTTGCCGACCATGGTGCCTCCGACTCCGGCACCGCCCACAACCTTCGGCCTGACATTACAGGTCGTCAGCCATAGGCCGAAGTGGGGCTGGATGCAGAGGAAGGCCTCGCACATGACGATAAACGCCGAGATGTTGAAGACGAAATTCGGGGCCAGGTCGTGGAAGTCCAGGCCGTAGTAGGATATGAGCCCCCGGAAAAATGGGTGAAGTGGAAAACCTAGTCCGCGGAGGAAGTGGGGGAGAAACACCACCCTCTCATGGGGCCTAGGGGTTGGAATGAGCTGCCCCGCGTCGGGCAGCCTGTGCGGGATATCGCCGGACAAGTATCCGGCCTCCCGCAGTCTTGTGATGTGCCCCTCCGTGACGGAGGAGGCCATCCATCTGCCTCCCGCTCCTGACATGGTTGGAGAAGGTTGAGGAGGAATGTGCGGACTTGGGTGCTAGAGCTCGAGTGCACGGAAATGGATGAGCAAAGGAGGAAGAAGGCGTAGGTGAAAAGGTAGATCCTTATCCCCTTATATGGACGGACGAAGCTATGCGTCCCCCACCAGCCTGGTAAAACTCGCTTATCTCCCAAGCGCCGTAATCAATGGCGCGGATGGGTTACCCACGTCCGTATTGATGAGAATCCCGGAATAAGGGGCGCGATCTATGCTTTGATAAGACGTGCCAAGGAAACCGCCTCGCTAAACGCGTGCTAAGGTGGAACGGTAAAAAGCTGATTCATAAAAAGGGACAAATGCATTTTACCTAGTTGGTTCCTACCCATGGGTTTTGCCCTTACTTTTTCGAGCTTGCTCAGTTTGCCCTTACTTTTTCCATCGAGGTCCCTCGAATGCCCTTTGACCGTTTGACCAAAACTTTGAAAATTCATAACTAATTCATACGAACTCAGAAAATGCAAATAAGATATCAAAATGTTCAGATAAACATTACCTTTATGGGCATATCATTTGCATTCAGGACAAAAGCATTGTTTAAACTACCCGAGGTAATTAATGTTATTAACATTATTAAAAATAAATAGGTATAAACAATATTTTTTTTCATGAATAAAAATTACATGCAAATGTAGGTGATGTTTTCTGAACATCCTGATAACTTATCTGCATTTTTCCGAGTTTGTATCAACTTGTTATGAATGTTCTAACGACTTTGACCATTATTTGGAAACTTCATAACAAGTTGATACAAACTCAGGAAAATGAAAATAAGGTATCAGGATGTTCAGAAAACATCACCTACATTTGCATATAATTTTTATTCATGAAAAAATATTGTTTATACCTATTTATTTTTAATAATGTTAATAACATTAATTACCTCGCGTAGTTTAAACGATGCTTTTGTCTTGAATGCAAATGATATGCCCATAAAGGTAATGTTTATATGAACATTTTGATATCTTATTTGCATTTTTCTGAGTTCATATGAATTAGTTACGAATTTTCAAAGTTTTGGTCAAACGGTCAAAGGGCATTCGAGGGACCTCGATGGAAAAAGTAAGGGCAAAACTGAGCAAGCTCGAAAAGTAAGGGCAAAACCCGTGGGTAGGAACCAACAAGGGGTAAAAATGCAATTGTCCCTTCATAAAAAGGCCTGGCCGTGGTGTGATGTCACGCCGCGGAATATGTCAGCAGATCTGTGCAAAAGTTATTCTCTCTACGGTGGTATGTGGAACTTGTTTTGCAGAGCCGGACACTATCCTCGTGTTCAAAACCTTCTATGAAGTATTCAGAGGAGGAACCCGCCTTGCAATGCCGAAGACAATATGCGCGCCGGACTCATCGTCATTGAAGCCTGGTTCAGGGGCTAGTGAGGGAGTCCTGGACTACGGGGTGTCCGGATAGCCGAACTATCATCACGGCCGGACTCCAAGACTATGAAGATGCAACATTGAAGACTTCGTCCCGTGTCCGGATGGGACTTTCCTTGGCGTGGAAGGCAAGCTTGGCGATACGGATATGTAGATCTCCTACCATTGTAACCGACTCTGTGTAACCCTAACCTATCAGGTGTCTATATAAAGCGGAGGGTTTTAGTCCCAGAGGACGAACAACAATCATACCATAGGCTAGCTTCTAGGGTTTAGCCTCCTTGATCTCGTGGTAGATCTACTCTTGTACTACCCATATCATCAATATTAATCAAGCAGGAGTAGGGTATTACCTCCATCGAGAGGGCCTGAACCTGGGTAAAAACATCGTGTCCCTTGTCTCATGTTACCATCCGCCTAGACGCACAGTTCGGGACCCCCTACCCGAGATCCGCCGGTTTTGACACCGACATTGGTGCTTTCATTGAGAGTTTGTCACAGCCCTAGAGCTTGCTTGTAGCTAGTGGCGTTGCATCCATGCATCATGTTTAAATTTCTAAGAAAATTGAAATGGGGATTGCCTAAACCCCTAGCACCAAAATAATGCAAATAGGTTCAACTTCAAAATATTTTCAAGAATCCAAATGGCCTTCAAAAATGTTCATCATTTCTCGGAAAATGTTTTAAACCATAACCAGAGAGGTGTTGCACATTTTCATGTCATATTTGGTCACTGGATTAATTCATAAAGTATTTGCATTTGGGCATTTAAATGCTAATAAATAATTTAAATGCTCAAATAATCCCAAACTGAAATGTTTCTTGTAGGATATATTTCCAACAGTGGTCATGAGCAAGGGCATGAATTTTGGGATTGATTTAGTATTTTTAATAAAGCCCAACAGTTTACGTAAATCAGAAAACAAATGCAATTAGGAGAGAGAGAGGAACGACAGCCACTTACTCCGCTCCCCATCCGCCCACCTTCAGAAGCAGCCGGTGGGCAAAGCCAGCCCAACCCACCGACCCGGCTCATCGCCTTCCTCTCGCCAAGAGGCGAGGCGAGGCGTGGCGCCCGAGAGCCCCGACGCCACCTCCTGCTTCCCGGCCCTCCTAGCGACGCCACGACGACGGCCAGCGCTCCTTCTCGCTTTCCCTCCTCTCCCTGAATCTCACTCTCTCCCCGAGCTCGTCTCTCTCCCTCTCTCTCCCGAACCCGAGCACTATCGCCGCCGCCGACGAACACCACCACGGCCATCGCCTCCCCCTCGTCCCCTCGAGCAGTCCACGAGCTCCGCCTAGTCCCTCTCCTCCTCCCCACCGAGCCACATGAGCCGGGACGCGCCAGTAACGCCCTCGACGTCGTCGTCTTCCTCCTCGGCAACCGAGATCGCCGCCCGTGATTTCGCCGCCTCCGACCTCCCAGCGCCCATCGACCTTCCCATCGTGCTCGCGGTGAGCTACCGAGCTTTTCCTCACCTCCCCGCTCGCTAGCCTCCTCTAGCCACCGTTCCCACCGCGGCTGAAGCTCGCCATCGCCGTGCCTCGTCGCCGGCGTGGCTAGAGCCACAATGGCTCGAAGCCAACCTCACTTTTGTGCTCAGCGCAGCACCACGAGCTCGTAGCCACCACCCGCTCCTCCTCCCGTGCACCGTAGCGTCAAACCCGACCCGCCGAACTCCGGTCGCCGCCAAAGCTCGTCGCCGGGCGAGATTCCGGCTGCCCCGTGACCACCCGTCTGGTCCATTAGATGCGCGAGTGCAAGAGCTCCTCCCCGGTGCGCTCAGCGCGCCAAACCACCGCCCGAAGCTCAAATCCGAGCCGCGCCGCCGTCGTTTTGGTCGCCGCCGGCCAGGTTCCGGCGAGGCCGACGTGGCGACATCATTAGTCGCTAATGAGCCCGCTAATCACCCCTCTAGAGCCACTGACGTGTGGGACCCTGAGCCTAATTAGGTTAGTCTAAATTTCTGTTAAGTTTAGTACTAATATATGTGGACCCCACGTGCCAGTTTGACCTTGGCCAAGTCAGCTTTGACTGGTCCCACTGACGTGTGGGCGCCCAGTTGACTTGCTGATGTCACAGTGATGTCATGCTGACGCAATAACCTATTTTCTGGATTTATTATAATTCAGGAAATTTCAGAAAATACCCCAAACTTCTAAAATTCATAGAAATTCAACCGTAACTCCAAATGAAATAATTTATATATGAAAAATGATCAGAAAAATATGGAGAATCTGTTTATGCCATGATCATGCATGTTTGAACAAGTTAACCTCACTGAATAGGATGAATCATGATTAGGGTAAATTATGAACTAGCATTTGGAGTTGGAGTTTAACCTTGTTTGAATTCCACTTCAATTAACTTGGCTAGGTTTTGCATTAGGTGAATTCAGTACCTTAACATGACATGTCATTCATGTGAATGTGCATTGCATTGATTGTGTTCTCTCTTGTTTGCCGGTAATAGTCCCCTCTCAAGAGACGATGTTCGACGATTGTTCGATGACACCGATGAAGAACTATATTATCTTCGAAGTGCCAGGCAAGCCAAACCCCCTTGTTCATTCCGATATAATCCCACTCTCTCGCTCCTGCTCTATTTTACTGCATTAGGACAACAACGATTCATGTGTTACTTGCTGCGGTAGCTGAACCCTTTATCCTCTGCATGACCTGTCATTCCACAGTAATTAGATGAAACCCACTAGCATGAGTAGGAGTTGTTTGAGCCCTGTTGTGCCTACTCATTCATGCTTGTTTGTCATGCCTGCTACCGCTTAGAGTTGAGTCAGGTCTGATTCATCGGGAATGAATCGGAGGTGTGTGAACATGTCCTACTGTGTGTGAGCTAAGTGTGTGAACACGATTTGGTAAAGGTAGCGGTGAGAGGCCATGTAGGAGTACATGGTGGGTTGTCTCATTGCAGCTGTCCTCAGGAACCAAGTTCTGTGTTTGTGATCCATGAAACAGTTACTACCACGCATTGGGATCCTTAATTGACCCTCTCGGCTTCTTAACCACCCTTGTCCTCAGTCCGGGAGTTGCAAGTAGTTTCTGGTGTTTGTAGTATGCTGGGGGCCGCACGCAACACTGACCTTAGGGGTGGGTTGTGTTGCGGTAGGCACCGTGGCCCGGTGTACCGATTCGCCCGTTTGGTGTCTCGGGAACCCTGCACACATCGTTCGGGGCTGTATGGGAAACCTCGGTCGGACTCCCTGCGGATGGAACCCGAATAGGCGATAAACCTGGACTAGGTACTTGAGTGTTTAGGTAGGTCGTGGCCGACACCCACGTTGGGCTTCCGCTTGAAGGTTGCCGAGTACATGTCGTGTAAACGGCGGTAAGTGGTGAGAGCGTGTGTGAAGAAGTACACCCTGCAGGGTTAATATGATCTATTCGAATAGCCGTGTCCACGGAGAAGGACTTCTGGGTTGCCTATATCAGTTCATAGACAAGTGAAAGTGGATACCCTAAAATGCGCAAGATAAGCGTGAGTGCTATGGATGGCGTTCTCATAGGGAGACGGGAGCGGGTCCATAGTGGTGTATTGATATGGTGAATATGTGGACTCGTGTGCGCCACCTCAAAAGAGTTACTTGCAGTCGTAGTTTAGGATAGCCACCGAGTCAAAGCTGGCTTGCTGCGGTCAAACTCCACCACCCCTTTTGATAATGATGCATATGTAGTTAGTTACGATGTAAGTCTTGCTGAGTACGTTTGTACTCACGTTTGCTTATTTTATGTTTTGCAGAGAGACGTCAGTCTCGCTATTAGTTCCGCTTGGACTTCGACGTTTAGCTTGTTACCTCAGCTACGATCTTGTGCCCTCGGCATGATCTGGTAGATAGTCAGGCTTCTCAGTCTTTTTCATTTATAGTTGTCCGTACTCAGACATGTTTAGCTTCCGCTTGTGCTTTGACTTGTATGCTATGAGTGTTGGGTCATGAGACCCATGTTTGTAATATCTCGCTCCTCGGAGCCTAATGAATAAATATTTGAGTCGTAGAGTTATGTTGTGATGCCATGTTGTATCTACACATATTGAGCATATTGTGTGTATGTTTGAAATGCTTGGTATGTGTGGGATCCGACAAACTAGTTGTTTATCCTTGGCAGCCTCTCATATGGGAAAATGTAGTCTCGTGCTTCTGAGCGATAGTAGTCCGCTACAGCCCGGTTCACGGAGTCCTGCTAGCCCAGCACTACTGCTTGGACACTTGACTGGCCGGCATGTGTTTCACTTCGTTCCTATGCCTGTCCCTTCGGGGAAATATCACGCAGTGTTATTCGGAGTCCTGCCTAGCCTGCTACAGCCCGGGATACCGGAGTCCTGTTAGCCCAGTGCTACAGCCCGAATTTATACGTTGATGACCGACATGCTCGATGTGATTCATGTATGCCTGTCCCCATAGGTTAGCGCCGCTTTGGGTTCACGACCCGCCATGTCGGCCCGGGTTCTTTGTCATGTGGATGCTAGCGACACTGTCATATACGTGAGCCAAAAGACGCAAACGGTCCCGGGCCATGGTAAGGCGACACCTGGGAATACCGTGCGTGAGGCCGCAAAGTGATATGAGGTGTTACCGGCTAGGTCGATGTGATTTGGAATCGGGTCCCGACAGCGTTGGTATCGAGCTTGATCGTCAGAGGATTACCAAGTCAAACTGGTCGGGTTGTGTCTAGAAATGCTTTAGTTATGTAAGGGAATTGATTGTGGAAGGGAACGTAAGGCTCTTTTTACTCCTTATACCTCATGGCCTTCTGATCTGATTCAACCTCTACTCTTCTACGGGGTTGGTTTAAGAACTAGGATTCTCATCTATCTATCAGGATGACGTGTTACTAATCCATAGACCTTTAAGATTGTTGGTTTTAAGACTCAGTTCAGTTCCTACTATTTCTGTATGATAATTGTTGATCTCGGAACCTTGGTATTGTGATGTTGAGTGGTTATGCCACCATTTTTGCAGGATGTCTCAAATCATTTTGAGCATTTACAGCCGTTATGCTGTCCGAGTCATCCCAGGTCTCTAAATAGTCTGATGCATTTGCAAATCCTTTCCTTCCGTTTCCGATGTCCTTTTGGTCAGAATAAGCACACTAACCGGTGTGTTGAGGTAATTTATTGCCTTGACATATATGTTGGAACTATTATTATGACCCTAGGTGTTTAGGAAGTCATCTAGCAATTTAGCAATGCTTTTGTATCCCCAGTGTGATGATTCTGGCCATTATTCTTGAAAGCATCCCGTGATGCCATTTAGTAGTAGGCATTCTATTCCTGGGTTCTTGAACCCGAGATTCACCCTACTTACCTAATGTTGATAGTGTTGCTCGTACCTTTAGGATATTAGTAACTTTGCGATAGTCCTCGAGGTCCGTGGTATTTCCTTCTTCCAAATACCATGAGCCGCTTATGGCAGAAGTTCCTCGCTGAACCGAAGGATCACAATCAGAGTACTCTTGAGGAGTTCTCCATTCATAATTGTGACTCTGCCAGTTCTACTTTCTCCGCATGGGTTATCCGAAAGAAATGTTGAGCTTTGCTCGACACACTAATCTATGCATCCACAACTCAGGAAATTATATGTTCCTTTGAGTTGCTCTCTTTAGTTGTATCCCGACCATCTTCCATCAGTTGATAACCACGAGTATGTGTGCATTTGTGTTCATTGGTGCCCTTTTACTCTTGTGGTCCGTCAAGCCATTCTGTCTTGAATGACTTGGAGAAACAAACTCCAGTACCTCATCCATATCCAGGATTGGGTCAAAGCAGTTGTACTCCGCAGATCAAAATGCCAATTCAGCTTTGTTCTGTTCTACCTTGGAGTGTTACCATCTTTATGTCAGGAACATCATGAGAATTGCACCTTCTCTTATGAATTCTTGTCGTAGTGATACTTCTCACCATCATCATTCATTCCTCGGTCCTTGTGTTGTTGTAACCGAATGCCGACAAGTGAATTGTGATGTGTGAAATCAATACTCCGAAAGCAACTCGTTGCTTGGCAGCTAATGGACAATATCCTCATTCTTAGCGTGTTGGTTATTAAATCATCATCCTAAGATTAATCGTGCTATCTAATCCTTATTTCCGGTGCACTCTCCGAACAATGAGTTAGGATTATTCAATCCCTTGTTTATTGTTCATATCATCTTGCCCTGAAAAGCAAGATTGTTCTCGAGCTTAGTAACATACCGGTGGTTCGTGATTTTCCGAATATCTTCTCGGAAGTATTACCAGGTTGTCACCTGACCGCTATGTTGAGTTCGTGATCATATTGGTTTTCCTCTAAACCACCCATTCTCCAAGAATCTGTGCCGGACACCCTGAGCTAGTTGGTTAAGCTAAACAACAACTTGGAGAGTTGGAAGATAAACGCTTGCCTAACTTAGTTCGTTCCAAAGGGATATTCTTGCGTACTGTGTGTTGAAGAAAGATGATATCTTCATCAATTGGTCCCTGTGATCGATTCTTTGGACCTATTGTCTTATCAATCCTTTGATTTGAGTATGGGCTATCATCAAGTCAAATCGTAACCAACGATATTCGTGATGTTGTCTTACCGTGGTTGATTCCTCGAGCATACACCATTATATCTTTTTGGTCTGACCAATGCTATCACCGTGTTCACATGATGGTGGAAGTCCAGTGATATGGAAATTCCGATGAGTTGTTGTTGAGCCCATCAGCAGCATTTTGTCTCCCCCATGAGTCATGTTGAACATCAACCTAGTGTTGAAAACTTTGTAAGCAATGCCTTCGTGTTTCATTCATGAAGCATATGTTTGGACGAAAGTAGTGACTTCCTCTAATTCACGTGCATTAGGTGCAAGTTGCCGCCATGAATTTGAGAAAGGTTTGTTTTGGTTCCCTTGGAATCATCCCAAGTCAGTCATGCATATGTGCGAAGTATTCTGTAGTCTGGAGACTTGCAACCTTCATTCTATATGTATTCCTAGCATACCAAGCCACTGATTGATTTGTTCAAGGAGAAGGAGTTCCTTCATAAGAGCTCATCCGGACTTATGTAGGGACTTGATATCCTCGTTGATGGTTCCCCACCGAACTTCGGTATTGTTTTATGATAAGTCTTCTATGTGGTCATTCTTGTCTTGGACAACATGTTCACATGTTAGTAGCAGAACCAGCTCATGTTTTGGAGCTTGCTATCGTAGTTCATTCCCGAGAATCACGCAACATCTTCTCGTCGATTTGTGTTGCAAACTTTCATTTTTCTTCTAGACTCGACGAGTCTGGAATATCCTAACACCAACCAGATCTGAATCTCAGTGATATGATGGTTGGAACATTCCAACAGTTGCATTTCGTTCCCAACTTGCACCGTCCTTATGCCATTTCACTATGGGCTGCCTTCTTAGTAATTTCTGTTCAAGATCATCCTCAAAAATGGTCCTACCATTGGTTCCCTCCACCTCCAATGACAAGAAAAATCATCCATTATGTTGTTTTCAACAAGGTAGTCCACATCATCCATTCTAGTCTGGGTATGTCTTTCCTTTGCACTCCACCAAACGATCGTTTGTGATTGCCTTAGGCTGGTATAAAGAGTTTCGATGATGTTTGTATCAAAAGTAATTCTTTTTGCCACTTAAGGGAATAGTTCCTCGCGTCACCTCCCCTGGGGTGCCCCGTTATTGAATCATGGTAAATGTTTCCTCGCCACCTTGACACCATCCACCATCCTTCTAAGCGTGGAATGGTTGCCTACCAATTTGAACCTTCGTCATCCGTTTCTTTTTCCATCATTCCTAATGTGTGTTTGGTGTCTCAACTCAAGAGATGTTCTTACGTCTCACTCCATGAACTGATTTTGAATTGCTCGATCTTCAAGAAGATTAAATCCGGTAGGGTTTCCCCCTTCTTTCTGTTGTTGTGTCGAGTGAAGATCTCGAAAGCAAAGACGCTAAGACCAAAATGATGGAATGAATCAACATCTTGAGAAGGGCAAATGGATCATGAAGTTTGTGATAGTTTTGCGACTTCCCTTTCCTCTTACCTCACGCCTTGAATCTCGGGCGAGATTCTTGTTTAGTGAGGTGTTAGTTGTCACAGCCCTAGAGCTTGCTTGTAGCTAGTGGCATTGCATCCATGCATCATGTTTAAATTTCTAAGAAAATTGAATTGGGGATTGCCTAAACCCCTAGCACCAAAATAATGCAAATAGGTTCAACTTCAAAATATTTTCAGTAATCCAAATGGCCTTCAAAAATGTTCATCATTTCTGGAAAAATGTTTTAAACCATAACCAGAGGTGTTGCTCATTTTTCATGTCATATTTGGTCACTGGATTAATTCATAAAGTATTTGCATTTGGGCATTTAAATGCTAATAAATAATTTAAATGCTCAAATAATCCCAAACTGAAATGTTTACTGTAGGATATATTTCCAACAGTGGTCATGAGCAGTGGCATGAATTTTGGGATTGATTTAGTATTTTTAATAAAGCCCAACAGTTTACAGAAATTAGAAAACAAATGCAATTAGGAGAGAGAGAGGAACGTACCTGGCCACTTACCTGGCACCCCATCCGGCCCACCTCACTTGCAGGCCGGCTGGGCAAAACCAGCCCAGCCCACCTACACCCGGCCACATCGTCTTCCTCTGCCAGTAGGCAGAGGCGAGGCGTGGCGCGCGCCCGAGAGCCCCGACGCCACCTCCTGCTTCCCGGTCCTCCTAGCAATGCCACGACGACGGCCAGCGCTCCCTCTCGCTTTCCCCTCCTCTCCCTGAATCTCACTCTCTCCCGAGCCTGCCTCTCTCCTCTCTCTCCCGAACCCGAGCACTATCGCCGCCAGCACGAACACCACCACGGCCATCGCCTCCCCTCGTCCCCTCGAGCAGTCCACGAGCTCCGCCTAGTCCCTCTCCTCCTCCCCACCGAGCCACATGAGCCGGGAGCGCTGCAACGCCCTCGACGTCGTCGTCTTCCTCCTCGGGCAACCGAGATTGCCGCCGTGATTTCGTCGCCTCCGGACCTCCCCCGCGCCCACTGACCTTCCCATCGTGCTCGCGGTGAGCTACTGAGCTTTTCCCCTCACCTCTCCCGCTCGCTAGCCTCCTCTAGCCACTGCTCGACCCATGGTCGGCTTCGCCCGCCGCCGTGCCTCGTCGCCGGCGTGGCTAGAGCCACAATGGCTCGAAGCCAACCTCACTTTTGTGCTCAGCGCAGCACCAGGAGCTCGTAGCCACCACCCACTCCTCCTCCCGTGCACCGTAGCGTCAAACCCGACCCTGCCCGAACTCCGGTCGCCGCCAAAGCTCGTCGCCGGCGAGATTCCGGCTGCCCCGTGACCACCCGTCTGGTCCATTAGATGCGCGAGTGCAAGAGCTCCTCCTCGGTGCGCTCGGTAGGCCAAACCACCGCCTCGGCTCAAATCAGACGCGCCGCCGTCGTTTTGGTCGCCGCCCGGCCGTGTTCGGGCGAGGCCGGCGTGGCGACATCATTAGTCGCTAATGAGCCCGCTAATCACCCTCTAGAGCCACCGACGTGTGGGACCACGAGCCTAATTAGGTTAGTCTAAATTTACATTAAGTTTAGTACTAATATATGTGGACCCCACGTGCCGGTTTGACCTTGGCCAAGTCAGCTTTGACTGGTCCCACATGTCATCCACCTAAACCAGCCTGAGACGCTGACCAATGGACCCCACGGGTCAGGTTTGACCTGGGGCGCCCAGTTGACTTGCTGACGTCACAGTGATGTCATGCTGACGCAATAACCCATTTTCTGGATTTATTATAATTCAGGAAATTTCAGAAAATAACCCAAACTTCAAATATTCATAGAAATTCAACCGTAACTCCAAATGAAATAATTTATATATGAAAAATGATCAGAAAAATATGAAGAATCTGTTTATGCCATGATCATGCATGTTTGAACAAGCTAACCTCACTGAATAGGATGAATCATGATTAGGGTAAATTATGAACTAGCATTTGGAGTTGGAGTTTAACCTTGTTTGAATTCCACTTCAATTAACTTGGCTAGGTTTTGCATTAGGTGAATTCAGTACCTTAACATGACATGTCATTCATGTGAATGTGCATTGCATTGATTGTGTTATCTCTTGTTTGCCGGTAATTGTCCCCTCTCAGTAGACGACGTTCTGACGATTGTTCGATGACACCGATGAAGAACTATATTATCTTCAGAAGTGCCAGGCAAGCAAAACCCCCTTGTTCATTCCGATATAATCCCACTCTCTCGCTCCTGCTCTATTTTACTGCGTTAGGACAACAACGATTCATGTGTTACTTGCTGCGGTAGCTGAACCCCTTTATCCTCTGCATGACATGTCATTCCACAGTAATTAGATGAAACCCACTAGCATGATTAGGAGTTGTTTGAGCCCTGTTGTGCCTACTCATTCATGCTTGTTTGTCATGCCTGCTACTGCTTAGAGTTGAGTCGTGTCGATTCATCGGGAATGAATCGGAGGTGTGTGAACATGTCCTTCTGTGTGTGAGCTAAGTGTGTGAACACGATTTGGTAAAGGTAGCGGTGAGAGGCCATGTAGGAGTACATGGTGGGTTGTCTCATTGCAGCCGTCCTCAGGAACTAAGTTCTGTGTTTGTGATCCATGAAACAGTTACTACCATGCATTGGGATCCTTAATTGACCCTCTCGGCTTCTTAACCACCCTTGTCCTCAGTCCGGGAGTTGCAAGTAGTTTCTGGTGTTTGTAGTATGCTAGGGGCCGCACGCAACGCTGACCTTAGGGGTGGGTTGTGTTGCGGTAGGCACCGTGGGGTCTGCCGATTCGCCCTGCTTGGTGTCTCGGGAACCCTGCACACATCGTTCGGGCTGTATGGGAAACCTCGGCCGGACTCCCTGCGGATGGAACCCGAATAGGCGATAAACCTGGACTAGGGACTTGAGTGTTTAGGTAGGTCGTGGCCGACACCCATGTTGGGCTTCCGCTTGAAGGTTGCCGAGTACATGTCGTGTAAACGGCGGTAAGTGGTGAGAGCGTGTGAACAAGTACACCCTGCGGGGTTAATATGATCTATTCGAATAGCCGTGTCCACGGAGAAGGACTTCGGGTTGCCTATATCAGTTCATAGACAAGTGAAAGTGGATACCCTAAAATGCACAAGATAAGCGTGAGTGCTATGGATGGCGTTCTCAGGGGAGACGGGAGCGGGTCCATAGTGGTGTATTGATATGGTGAATATGTGGACTCGTAGCGCCACCTCAAAAGAGTTACTTGCAAATGTAGTTTAGGATAGCCACCGAGTCAAAGCTGGCTTGCTGCAGTCAAACTCCACCACCCCTTTTGATAATGATGCATATGTAGTTAGTTCTGATGTAAGTCTTGCCGAAGTACGTTTGTACTCACATTTGCTTATTTTATGTTTTGCGTAGAGACGCTGGCCTCGCTAGTAGGTACGCTTGGACTTCGACGTTTAGCTTGTTACCTCATCTACGTTTTTTTGCACTGGGCAGTATCTGGTAGATAGTGAGGCTTCTCAGCCTTTTTCATTTATAGTTGTCTGTACTCTGACATGTTTAGCTTCCGCTTGTGCTTTGACTTGTATGCTTTGAGTGTTGGGTCATGAGACCCATGTTTGTAATATCTCGCCTCGGAGCCTAATGAATAAATATTTGAGTCGTAGATTTATGTTGTGATGCCATGTTGTATCTACACATATTGAGCATATTGTGTGTATGTTTGAAATGCTTGGTATGTCTGGGATCCGACAAACTAGTTGTTTATCCTTGGCAGCCTCTCATATGGGGAAATGTAGTCTCGTGCTTACGGCGATAGTAGTCCGCTACAGCCCGGTTCACCGGAGTCCTGCTAGCCCAGCACTACTGCTTGGACACTTGACTGGCCGGCATGTGTTTCACTTCGTTCCTATGTCTGTCCCTTCGGGGAAATGTCACGCGGTGTTATTCGGAGTCCTGCCTAGCCTGCTACAGCCCGGGATACCGGAGTCCTGTTAGCCCAGTGCTACAGCCCGAATTTATACGTTGATGACCGACATGCTCGATGTGATTCATGTATGCCTGTCCCCATAGGTTAGCGCCACTTTGGGTTCACGACTAGCCATGTCGGCCCGGGTTCTTTGTCATGTGGATGCTAGCGACACTGTCATATACGTGAGCCAAAAGACGCAAACGATCCCGGGCCATGGTAAGGCGACACCCGTGGGAATACCGTGTGTGAGGCCGCAAAGTGATATGAGGTGTTACCGGCTAGGTCGATGTGATTTGGAATTGGGGTCCTGACAGAGTTCCTCTGTGTCATCACCGATAGGCCCGATGGCTCCTTCGATCATCAACAACGACGCGATCCAGGGTGAGACTTTTCTTCCCGGACAGATCTTCGTATTCGGCGGTTTTGCACTGCGGGCCAATTCGCTTGGCCATCTGGAGCAGATCGAAAGCTACGCCCCTGGCCATCAGGTCAGATTTGGAAGTTTGAACTATACGGCCGATATCCGCGGAGACTTGATCTTCGACGGATTCGAGCCGCAGTCGAGCGTGCCGCCTCAGATCGATGGGCATGATCTAGCTCTGCAGCGGTCAAAGGCTGGAGGCCGCACCAGCATCCGCTCCGACCCTTAATCCGGAGCCGGATTCCCCGATCGAGGACGAGTGGTTGGACACCGCCACGGGGGCTACAATCTCAACGGCGATTGAGCCGAACTCCATCCCTGTCCTTTGCGAAGACCTCGACTCCAGGGTGCCGGACTCCTCCGTGGACTCCGAACCCTCCGCGCCCCTGCCAATCGAATCCGATTGGGCGCCGGTCATGGAGTTCACGGCCACTGACATCTTTCAGCACTCGCCCTTTGGCGACATCCTGAATTCACTAAAGTCTCTCTCTTTATCCGAAGAGCCCTGGCCGGACTACGGACAGGAAGGTTGGGATGCGGACGACGAAGAAATTCAACGCCCACCCACCACCCACTTTGTAGCCACTGTCGATGATTTAACCGACATGCTAGACTTCGGCTCCGAAGACATCGACGGTATGGACGACGATGCCGGAGACGACCAAGACCCAGCGCCTCTGAGGGCACCGGAAGGCCACCTCCTCATACGACATGTACATGGTGGATATCCCAAAAGATGGGAACGGCGATGGAACAACGGAGGATGACCCCTCCAAAAAGCAACCGAAGCGCCGGCGCCAGCGGCGCCGCTCTAAATCCCGCCACAGCAAAAATGGTGATTCCGGTACGGGAGATAATAACACCCCGGACTTAGCGCAGGAGGAGGGAGAAGCAAGTCCGCACGATAGTGCGGCAAAAAGAGAGGTCGAAGACGATAAATTACGCGCCTCCCTCCGAAGATGAGGCAAGCCTCGACGACGACGAATTTGTCGTGCTTGAGGATCCCACCGAACAGGAGCGTTTCAAACGCAGACTTATAGCCACGGCAAGAAGCCTCAAGAAAAAGCAGGAACAACTTAGAGTTGACCAAGACCTGCTAGCTGACAGATGGACTGAAGTCCTTGCAGCCGAAGAGTATGAACTCGAACGCCCCTCCAAAAGCTACCCCAAGCGCAGGCCGTTGCCTCGATCAGAGGAGAAAGCACCCAAGTCACCAGCGCACGACATGGCAGACCGGCCACCCGTGGGTCATGACAGAGAATCCTCTCGACCCTCCGCTCAAGCCACACCCCGACGCCGCTCAAAAAGTACCAAGGCACGGGAAAACGCGCCGGACTTGCAAGATATATTGGAGGATAAGGCAAAACATACAAGATCGATCTACGGATCGCGTGGGCGCCCAACAACGCGGGATGATTACCGTCGCGCCGGATACAGCAAACCCGGCCGGGCCGAACACAGTAGACAAAGCTCATATGAGCTACGTCGTGATATAGCCCAATACAGAGGCGCCGCACACCCACTATGCTTCACAGATGAAGTAATGGATTATCAAATCCCTGAGGGATTCAAACCCGTAAACATCGAATCATACGATGGTACCACAGATCCTGCGGTCTGGATCGAGGACTATCTCCTCCATATCCACATGGCCCGTGGTGATGATCTACATGCCATCAAATACCTCCCACTCAAGCTTAAAGGACCAGCTCGACATTGGCTCAACAGCTTGCCAGCAGAATCAATTGGTTGTTGGGAGGACACGGAAGCCGCATTCCTTGATAACTTCCAGGCACATATGTGCGACCACCCGACGCCGATGACCTTAGCCACATAATCCGGCAGCCGTAAGAATCGGCGGAACAATTACGGACCACGGTTCCTAACAAAGAAAAATCAAATTGTTGACTGTCCGGATGCGAGGCCCTTGCAGCCTTCAAACATAACATCCGCGACGAGTGGCTTGCCCGGCACCTAGGACAAGAAAAGCCAAAATCCATGGCAGCCCTCACAACACTCATGATCCGCTTTTGTGCGGGAGAGGACAGCTGGCTAGCTCGAAGCAACAACTTGGCCAAACACCCTGATAGTTCGGATACCAAGGACAGCAATGGCAGGTCGCGTGCAACAAGAACAAGCGCCCGCATTAACGGCGATAACATCGAAGATACGGCCATCAATGCCGGATTCGGAGGCTCTAAACCCGGTCGTGGAAGAAGCCATTCAAAAGAAATACCCAGGCCCGTCCAACTTGGACCGAATACTCGATTGCTTGTGCGGATACATGGCACCCGAAAACCAGCCAATCACACCAACAGGGACTGTTGGGTGTTCAAGCAAGCAGGCAAGTTAAGTGCCGAACTCAATGACAAGGGGCTGCATAGCGATGACGAGGAAGAGCCCCGGCCGCCGAACAATAGATGACATAAGGGTTTTCCCAAGCAAGTGCGGACGGTGAACATGATATACGCAACCCATATACCCAAGAGGGAGCGGAAGCGTGCACTAAGGGACGTATATGCGATGGAGCCAGTCGCCCCGAAGTTCAACCCATGGTCTTCCTGCCCGATCACCTTCGGTCGAAGGGACCACCCCACTAGCATCCGTCACGGCGGTTTCGCCGCATTGGTTCTTGACCCAATTATCAACGGATTTCACCTAACCAGAGTCCTGATGGACGGCAAGCATGCTACTGAACCTGCTTTATCGAGGATACGATTGTGCAAAATGGGCATAGACCCTCAAGGATTAAACCTACAAAGAGGACCTTTAAAGGCGTCATACCGGGTGTAGAGGCCAGTTGTACGGGCTCGGTTACACTCGAAGTGGTCTTCGGATCCCCGGATAACTTCCGAAGCGAAGAGTTAATCTTCGACATCGTCCCATTCCGCAGCGGCTATCATGCACTGCTCGGGCGAACCGCATTTGCAAAGTTCAATGCGGTGCCGCACTACGCATACCTCAAGCTCAAGATGCCAGGCCCTCGAGGAGTAATCACGGTCAATGGAAAAGCCGAACGCTCTCTCCAAACGGAGGAGAACACGGCGGCCCTCGCGGCGGAGGTACAAAGCAGCCTCTCACAGCAACTCTCGAGTCCGGCCATTAAGCGTCCGGACACTGTCAAGCGCGCCCGGAGTAACCTACAACAAGACCGCCTGGCACGATTCAAGCACGCGTAGCAATCCGGCCCCAACCCCAGCCCTCACGAAATTGCGAAGCTAGTGTTACGCGTACATAATTACGCTCTGGAGATACCATGGGCATATGGGGAGGGGCAAGACCACGGCACGCAAAAAATGCGGCTCGACCGCACCAGGGGCTCCCGATTGTGTCATTCTTTTCCTTTTTCCTTTTTCTTCCTTTTCCTTACTTTCAGGACTCCGTCTTTCAGAAGTCATGTTCGGCACTAGACTCGCCGAACTCACGATTCAACAGCCTGAAGCGATAAGCCACGTCGAGTGTTCACGTGGTCTCTATTACGAGCATTATACATGTTTTACATACCATCCCGCAGCTTACCCCTGGAGGGGGACATGTTAGATAGTCCCATCCCTTGCTTATCGCACTATTTGTATCGTTCTGCTTTCATTGCAGTACCTTTTTGAATAAACAATACATAGCTTTTGCTTATTATTGCTCTACTTCCTTTATCTATACATATGTTCATTTCACGACATGTTGCAACCGTACACTTTGGTACGGCCAATACACCAGGGGCTTAAGTATCCCAAAATTATGGTGTGATAAGTCCGAACACTTTCACAAGTGCGGCACCCGAACTTATAGCATTATATGAATCGGCTCCGAATCATGTCTTGGGTCAATAGTTGGGTTTGCCCGACTACCGTGTTTTGGTACCTTACGTTCCGTTATATCGGCTAAGGTAGCACCGGGAGAACCACTGCGATTGTGCCCCAGTTGAGCTGGGTCGAGCACCTCAGTGGAGAAAGCTAAAACTAACCGTCATGATAGGGCGAGAGCCGGTTGCTATTCGAGAGGTTTTATCGGGTCCCTAAAGACTTATGCCGCTTAGAGCGAGGAACCAGAATTGTCCGGCCAAGGCATGGATAGCGCCCCGAACTCGGTCTTCCGAATACTAGGGGCTTCGCCGAAATTTAAAATTATAGAATTCTATGGCTAAGTGAGAGTGTTCAAGCATTATAAGTCCGATTGCCTTGTTCGTTGTGTTGAGCGCCTCCCTAGATGGACCCAAGAATGGGAACAAGAGTGTTCAAGTTTATCCCGAACACCCCAAAGACTCGTGGCATGGGGGCTGAAGCCAACGACTTGCCATCTCTCAAATTTGATAAACGGCCGCATAGAAGGTAATATTTTAAATTAACAAGCGTTGCTTAGCGCATATGAACAAGTTTTCAGCATACAGGATAACAAATGCGAGCCTATTCAAAAATTACATCTTTGGAGCACTCATCCGCTATACAGTGGGCACCCTTCAGGAGGCCCTCATAGTACATTTCGGGCGTGCGATGCTCCTTGCCATTCGGTGGCCCGTCCGTCACAAGCTTCTCCGCATCCAGCTTGCCCCAGTGCACTTTAGCACGGGCAAGGGCCCGACGGACACCTTCAATGCAGACGGAGCGCTTGATGACTTCAATCCGTGGACAGGCATCCACCAGCCGCTGCACCAAGCCGAAGTAGCTCCCGGGCATGGCCTCCAATGGCCACAGCCGCGCTATAAGGCGCTTCATGGCCTGTTCGGCGACCTTGTGGAGCTCGACCAGCTGCTTCAGCTGGTCGCTCAAGGCACCGGATGTTCGGCCTCAAAGATAATCGAGACCGTAACACCTTTTCCGTCGAGCTCCCCTCCTTGGCGCGGTAGAATGCGGCGACATCGGACACACCTACGGGCAAATCTGTGAATGCTCTGAGAGCTGAATCTGGGTAAGTAATAGGTAATTCACTTTCACATGCTTGCTTTGCATAAAGAATGCCTTACCCGCCGCTATCTTCTTTAACGACTCAATTTCTTGGAGGGCTTTTTGGGCCTCGGCCGTAGCAGCTTTGGCACTCTCAAGAGCCGAGGCGAGCTCGGACTCTCGAGTCTTCGAGTCACGTTCCAAACACTCATGTTTTTCCACGAGAGCTTGGAGCTCTTGCCGTACCTTGGCCAGCTGCGCTTCCCCCTTCTCTCGCTCGGTGCGTTCCGCAGCCGCTTTGTTTTCGGCCACGGACACCGCTTCCTTCAGGGTCGCCACCTCGTTCGTGGCCCCTGCAGTACCCATGTTATTCCTGTTATCTTTTGCAACCGAAACCTTTCTATATGGTATTTCTTTAATAAGGTACTACGTACCTTCCTTGTCCTCGAGCTGCTTCTTGGCTTGGCCGAGCTCGTTCTCGGACTGCTCGAGGATCTGCTTTAACGCATCGACCTCCGCAGTCAGTGCGGCAGAGGTCAGCAGCGCAGCCTGCATTCCCATATTGACATACTTATGTTAGACTCCTGCGTATATCTTTTTAGATCCTTAGTCCGGCTTTTCTCTCCGAACACCGAACTAAGCATCAGGGGCTACTGTCTATGCGGTAATATTTTTACATATTCTAAACTTACCTCAAAGCCTGTTAGAAGGCTGGTACAGCCGATCAGCCCGCTCTTGGCGGATCGAATCGTCTGGATCACCGCACTCATAATAGTGCGGTTCTCCTCCTCGATGGAGGCGTCGTTGAGCGCCTCCAGTAAGCTAACCGGTGCCTCCGGTTGGACGGAGGACACCGGCGTCTTACCCTTCTTGCGAAGGGACCGCTTTCCAGACTCCGGAACCGCTGAAGGTTCCGGCATGGAGTCCGTACAAGAGCCGGGCTTAGAGCCCCTGGGGGTCTTGCCCCCCACGCGCCTGGAGTCCGGGAGGTTGTCTTGTGGCACCTCCTGCGCCACTTACTCTTGACCAAGCCCCTCTTGGGGCCCCATCATGGCGTCGTCCGCGGCGTGAGGTGAGGAGGCGGTCGGAAGTGAAGTACTCTCCATTTCCGACGAACCCAGGGACCCCGCTCGTCGAAGCGGCGAACTTGCCCTTGGGCGGGCTGCATGATGGTTCGGTATTAGAGAACACTCTGCAATAATAAAAAGCCATGGGTATCCGGACACTTACGATCTCTCCAGGGGCTTGGCTCTTGTAGGCCAATCCTCCTCGTCGTCGTCGAAGTTGGTGGAGAAGTCCGGAGGAACGGTTCTCCCCTTCTTGGACCCTCCGGCCTCCCCAGTTGGGGCGGCCTTCCTTTTCCTCTCCTCCCCCGCTGGGGGAGAAGCTTCTTCTTCCTCCTCCTCGTCTTCAGGAGAAGATTCCGCTTCAGAATCGACAAAGACTGGCGTAGGGAGCTCCTTCGAGTTCCCGTGGCCTCCTTCTTGGCCTTCTTCTTCGGCACCACATGATGTGCCGGAGCCAGCAGCCCCGTCAATCGGGCGTCCGCTGGGTCTTCTGGCAAAGGAGCCGGACAGTTAATCTGTCCGGACGTCTTCAGCCAGTCCTGTCAAAGAATAGGGAGTTTTTAGATCCCACGTAGAGTCAATCTATGAAAAAAGAGTCCCCGAAAGGGTAAAATAACTTACCTCGCCGGCTTGACGTCGCGAGCTGTATCCGCGATCTTTGTTAGCGGACGCGGGGGCTTCGGCGCCCTTGAATAACACCTTCCAGGCATCTTCGTACGTAGTATCAAAGAGCCGGCTCAAGGTTCGGTGCTGTGCCGGATCGAACTCCCACAATTGAAGGCCCGTTGTTGGCATGGGAGAATCCGGCGGATGAGCATCACCTGGATTACGTCGACAAGCCTGAGATTCTTGTCCACCAGGTTTCGGACGCATGTTTGGAGTCCGGATAGCTCGTCCGAATCCCCCCACTTCAGGCCCGTCTCTTTCCATGACGAGAGCCGTGTGGGGAATCCAGATCTGAATTCGGGGGCCACCACCCATTCAGGGTCGCGTGGCTCGGTGATGTAGAACCACCCCGATTGCCACCCCTTTATTGTCTCCACAAAGGAGCCCTCGAGCCATAGGACTTTGGCCATCTTGCCGACCATGCCGCCTCCACACTCCGCTTGACGGCCGCCCACAACCTTCGGCCTGACATTAAAGGTCTTCAGCCATATGCCGAAGTGGGGCTGGATGCAGAGGAAGGCCTTGCACATGACGATAAACGCCGAGATGTTGAGGACGAAATTCAGGGCCAGGTCGTGGAAGTCCAGGCCGTAGTAGGACATGAGCCCCCGGAAAAATGGGTGAAGTGGAAAACCTAGTCCGCGGAGGAAGTGGGGGAGAAACACCACCCTCTCATGGGGCCTAGGGGTTGGAATGAGCTGCCCCGCGTCAGGCAGCCTGTGCGCGATATCGCCGGACAAGTATTCGGCCTCCCGCAGTCTTGTGATGTGCCCCTCCGTGACGGAGGAGGCCATCCATCTGCCTCCCGCTCCTGACATGGTTGGAGAAGGTTGAGGAGGAATGTGCGGACTTGCGTGCTAGAGCTCGAGTCTTGTGAAATGGATGAGCAAAGGAGGAAGAAGGCGTGGTGAAAAGGTGGATCCTTATCCCCTTATATGGACGGACGAAGCTATGCGTCCCCCACCAGCCTGGTAAAACTCGCTTATCTCCCAAGCGCCGTAATCAATGGCGCGGATGGGTTACCCACGTCCGTATTGATGAGAATCCCGGAATAAGGGGTCACGATCTCCGCTCTAATAAGACGTGCCAGGGAAACCGCCTCGCTAAACGCGCTAAGGTGGAACGGTAAAAAATGATTCATAAAAAGGCCTGGCCGTGGTGTGATGTCATGCCGTGGAATACGTCAGCAGATCTGTGCAAAAGTTATTCTCTCTATGGTGGTATGTGGAACTTGTTTTGCAGAGCCGGACACTATCCTCGTGTTCAAAACCTTCTATGAAGTATTCAGAGGAGGAACCCGCCTTGCAATGCCGAAGACAATATGCGCACCGGACTCATCGTCATTGAAGCCTGGTTCAGGGGCTACTGAGGGAGTCCTGGACTAGGGGGTGTCCGGATAGCCGAACTATCATCACGGCCGGACTCCAAGACTATGAAGATGCAAGATTGAAGACTTCGTCCCTTGTCCGGATGGGACTTTCCTTGGCGTGGAAGGCAAGCTTGGCGATACGGATATGTAGATCTCCTACCATTGTAACCGACTCTGTGTAACCCTAACCTATCCTAAGGTCTATATAAACCGGAGGGTTTTTAGTCTGTAGGATGAACAACAATCATACCATAGGCTAGCTTCTAGGGTTTAGCCTCCTTGATCTCGTGGTATATCTACTCTTGTACTACCCATATCATCAATATTAATCAAGCAAGAGTAGGGTATTACCTCCATCGAGAGGGCCCGAACACAGGTAAAACATCGTGTCCCTTGTCTCCTGTTACCATCCGCCTAGACGCACAGTTCGGGACCCCCTACCCGAGATCCGCCGGTTTTGACACCGACAACCGCCCGGGTGCAACCAGGCCCCAGCGAGTCTCGTACTAAGTCTGCGCCCACAGTTGTATGTGGGCGAGTCCATTCTGAGCCACGGCGCGTGGGGCCGGGCACACAAGGGCCCACAGGTCAGGGGTAATAGTGCAGCGAGCGCCGTGTATAAGCGCCCAATCAGTAACTAGAGGAGTTCGAAAGGGTTGCCTCGCCAGGGCTTATAAACCAGTTACGGGCGCTCTCGGCGGGAGAGGTGAGACTAAACCTTAAAGGATACACACAGTGCACCGCAAAGCTGCGGTATCGGCCGGCAGGCCTACTTGGGCCGAATGCGTCTTCTCACCCCAACACGGGCCCAACACGCGAGAGTGGTTAAAATACCATGACCCACTAAAATAAAACAGTGACTATAGAAAAACAAGAAACAATAAAAAGTTTTTTAAATGAATAACCGCAAAAAAAAATGTGTGTTGGCACTGCCAGAAACTACAGTTCGCTCTCCTAAATAAATACAGGAAGCCCTAAGTCAACATGCAAATGTAGTCCACACCCTACAACAATGTAGTTCGTCCTGTTGAAGCATGAAGTATTGTTACTTCTGGAATGCAGTTCCCTTTCTACTGTATTGCAGTTCGGTTAAAATGAAGAATGCAGCCCGGTTAGTTAAGAAAATCAGTCCGGTACCCCTACCCACAAAACCCTCCAACCCCACAAAAAATTGGATCGCTATCATCTATAAAAATAAGAAAATAAAAATGCACTCCATCGAAAAAGCAGTGCGCTTACATCTGTATGAATCTTGAGATCTGATCTAATACAATATACAAAGAATAAAAATCAGTTGCATGCAGTACAATTTATGGACATAGGCAGTTCTATCATGATATCCAAGAAGTGCACTTAGTAAGAAAATTCACCAAAAACATAATCATCTCACTTTTGATAGTTGCGTGCCTATCTGAAGTTGTCACGAAAAAAGAGGCGACGCCATTTTGGATTTCGAATGCACTAACACAGCCTCCACATCACATAACCTCTCTGTAGTTGCCACGTAACTGAAACCACAACCCTGCCACGATTCCACCCCCCCTCCACCACTCCCGCGTCCTGTCACAAACCTCCATAAAACGAGCAAAATCAGAACTGCTTCGTCCCCAAAAACCTCATTGCAGCTTCTTCTCCCCACTTCCTTTCATTAAACTCTCTCTCCAAAACAAACGAAAGAGAGCAAAGGAGAGCCATGGCGGATACACCGCTGTACAAGCAGCGCCGCAGGTACACCAGGGAGCTCCACGACATCGAGCTCCACGGCAACCACAGCTCCATGTCGTTTGCACAAGCAAGGGTTGAGACGTGGACAAGATGATGTCCATGCTCAAGAGGAAGCTCGATGAAATGCCCGTCAAACTAGTCGGCGTTGATGTCGAGTACACGCACTACTTGAAGCCATAGCGGGCAGCAGTGCTCCAGCTATGCGTAGAACAAGAGTGCCTTGTCTACCACATCTCTACGGCTAAAGACATGTGACAACTACTATCAATCTGTACTCTTGGTTGTCAATATGGATTTTTAATTTTCTTCATTGCAAATGCCCTTAAATAAACTTGGATTCTCTGTTTAAAAAAGCATGGCATAGCAATTCGTTGACAATTTTCGGCTGGCTCCATGTAACTCATGTGTTCAATTCTTTAATTAGGTGATCTAGGGATCCACACAGTTTCATTTTGTTTTACCAAATACAAATTATCTACCTAAACAATAGAAAACTGCACTATTACTGCCTACTTCCAATCCTGTATGAATTTGGAGGTAAAAAGATCATAGTCCAATCTATCTGAATCCTGTATGAATTTCAATTCAAGTCAACAAGCATGCATTTGTTTCCTGAATCTATTATGAGATTTACTAGTCATGCTGTACAAAGTATTAGCAGCTACTCATTGCAACAGATTCGGGGTTTCATAGTGCAGTTCAATTCAGAAAATCAAAAAAACATTGGGTGGTAGTCAATAACTGGTACTGTCTCACTATATTCAATCTATACAAACAACTTGCAAGCCAATGGTACTGGACAAATTTCTCATGAATGATGAATACACCTTCGCCAGATTCGCCATCGAAGGAGATAAAAACAAGTTGCAGCTATTTGGCTTGGAGATCAACTCCCACAACTACATCTACTACCCTATAAAAGTACAAAGTGCGGAGATCCAAAACTTAATCCTACCCATCTAATCACACTTACACGGTTCAGATTAGCCACTAAAACACTTTTGGTCTAAAACATGGTTTAGCAGCAAAGCTAACACCCCCATGAGAAAAAAGCAAAGCTTCCACCCACGTAAGCGCCCCACGCAGCACGCAGGCCATTTCCATACTGAACCACCACACGCCCAGTCTGCTCCCCGACAGGTCGACACCCACGCGAGCGCCGCCACCACCCAGTAGCAACCACTCGCTGCAGTAGTCTGCCGCGCCCTCGCCCGCTCGCTCGTCCGCCGCCGTCTGTGCCCCCGACCCGTCGCCCGCCCAGCTGTCGGAGACTGCCGACCTCGTCCTTGCGCCGCCGATCAAGGAAAACGGATTCGCAGCAACCTTGCGCCGCCAATCCTGCCTTCTCCTCCTGTGCCCTGAGTCCACCCTGCCTTCGGTTGCCGCCCGCGCTCAGCAGCCGCCGGCTTCCTCTTGCGGTCAGCCGCACCCAACGCCCTCGTCCTCCCTTCTCTCTCCCTCTCCTTCCTTCTCTCTCCATGCCTCTCTTTGTGCTGCAGGATGTCATGGCCATGGAGCACAGCTCGAAGCGGATGTCATGGCCAACGCGTGGGAAGGTCCCTTCATCATCACCAAGGTGCTTCACAATGGAGTGTATCGCCTCTATAACGTGGAGCACAATAAAGATGAGCCGCACACTTGGAATGCAGAGTTGCTCCGTCGTTTTTATACTTAAGCATTCAGACTATTGAGATGTAATAAGAAATACCTTTTTAGTTTGATTATCAAAGACACAGTTTTTCAGTCTTCTAAATGATCGTTGTCGCTTATACATGCATTTGAAATCCCCCAGTGGGTGGCTTAGCTGTGAATCCATTTCGCCTAAGTTTTTAAAAAAATCCTACCAAGTGAAGAGCAACCCTCTCACTCGGGGCTTAGCTGTGAATCCGTTTCGCCTAAGTTTGAAAAAATCCTACCGAGTGAAGAGCAACCCTCTCACTCTGGGGCTTAGTTGCAGTCTAGTACTCGCCTAAGTCCTAAAATTCCTACCGAGTGAAGAGCAACCCTCTCACTCGGGGGCTTAGCTGCAGTCCAGTACTCGCCTAAGTTCTAAAAATCCTACCGACTGAAGATCAAACCTCTCACTCGGGGGCTTAGCTGCAATCCAGTACTCACCTATGTTCAAAAAATCCTACTGAGTGAAGAGCAACCCTCTCACTCGGGGGGCTTAGCTGCAGTCCAGTACTCGCCTAAGTTCTAAAAATCTCACCAAGTGAAGAGAAACCCTCTCACTCGGGGGCTTAGCTGCAGTCCAGTACTCACCTAAGTTCTAAACATCCCAGCGAGTGAAGAGCAACCCTCTCACTCGGGGGCTTAGCTGCGAATCCGTTTTGCCTAAGTTTGAAAAAATCCTACCGAGTGAAGAGCAACCCTCTCACTCGGGGGCTTAGCTGCAGACCAGTACTCGCCTAAGTTCTAAAAATCCTACCGAGTGAAGAGCAACCCTCTCACTCGGGGGCTTAGCTGCAGTCCAGTACTCGCCTACCGAGTGAAGAGCAACTGAGGAAGTCCTGGATTAGGGGGTGTCCGAATAGCCGGACTATAACCTTTGGCCGGACTACTGGACTATGAAGATACAATACTGAAGACTTCGTCCCGTGTCCGGATGGGACTTTCTTTGGCGTGGAAGGCAAGCTTGGCGATACGGATATGTAGATCTCCTACCATTGTAACCGACTCTGTGTAACCTTAACCCTATTCGGTGCCTATATAAACCGGAGGGTTTTGGTCCGTAGGACGAACAACAATCATACCATAGGCTAGCTTCTAGGGTTTAGCCTCTCTGATCTCGTGGTAGATCTACTCTTGTACTACCCACATCATCAATATTAATCAAGCAGGAGTAGGGTTTTACCTCCATCGAGAGGGCCCAACCTGGGTAAAAACATCGTGTCCCTTGTCTCCTGTTACCATCCGCCTAGACGCACAGTTCGGGACCCCCTACCCGAGATCCGCCGGTTTTGACACCGACATTGGTGCTTTCATTGAGATTCCCTCTGTGTCGTCATCTTTAGGCCCGATGGCTCCTCCGATCATCAATAACGATGCGCTCCAGGGTGAGACTTTTCTCCTCGGACGGATCTTCGTATCCGGCAGCTTTGCACTACGGGCCAATTCGCTTGGCCATCTGGAGCAGATTGAAAGCTACGCCCCTGGCCATCAGGTCAGATTTGGAAGTTTGAACTACGCGGCTGACGTCCGCGGAGACTTGATCTTCGACGGGTTCGAGCCACAGCCAAGCGTGTCGCCCTGTCACGAGGGGCATGATCTAGCTCTGCCGCCGAACAGTGTCCTGGAGGCCGCACCGGTGTCCGCTCCGACCTTTAGCTCGGAGCCGACTACGCCGATCGAGGACAGGTGGCTGGACACCGCCTCGGCGGCTGCGATCTCTACGGCGATTGAGCCGTACACCTACCCTGTCCTTTGCGAAGCTCGTGACTCCAAGGTGCCGGACTCCTCTCCGGACTCCGAGCCCTCCACGCCCCCGCTAATCGAATCCGATTGGGCGCTGATCCTCGAATTCACTGTCGCGGACATCTTTCAGCACTGGCCCTTTGGCGACATCCTGAATTCAATAAAGCCTCTCTCCTTATCAGGAGAGCCCTGGCCGGATTATGGTCAGGAAGGTTGGGATGCGGACGAAGAAGAAATTCAAAACCCACCCACCACCCACTTCGTAGCCACTGTCGATGATTTAACCGACATGCTCGACTTCGACTCCGAAGACATCGACGGTATGGACGACGATGTAGGGGAGGAGCATGAACCAGCGCCTATAGGGCACTGGAGAACCACCTCATCTCACGATGTATACATGGTGGACACACCTAAAGGAACCGACGACGAGGAACAACGGGATGCTACGAAGGATCGCTCCATCGAAAAGCAGTCAAAACGGCGACATAAGCGCCGCTCAAAGTCCCACCTCGATAAAGACAACAGCCATACAGACCCAGCTATAGAACAGGGTGAGCCGGTGGACGACGAACATGCTGTCGAGCAACCGTCCGAACAGGACAATCTGGATAAACAACCCGTCCCCGGCGAAGATAACAGTTCGGACGAACTCACGCGGACAAGTTGCTGGAGCAGAAGAACCTCCACAAAAGGCTCGTCGCCACAGCACGTAGCCTGAAAAAGTAGAAGCGGAAGCTCAAAACAGCGGAAGATGCACTCAGAATCAGATGGAGCAAAGTACTCAACACCACAGACAAATACGGCGACAGTCGCCGAACAAAGAGCTACCCAAAGCGAAAACTACTGCCCGAATTTGATGAGGAGGCCGTAGAGCCCCCGCAATCAAAGAATAAGGAGGCCTGGTCGGATGGACGACCCCATGGCAAACAGAGAGCGGCAAACGGCGCCGCACACAAGCCGGCACGCAATTCGCACAAGGATTCGCATAAAAAAGATGGCCCAGTTAGATCTATCTACGGGCCAAGAAAGCAAGCTCTAGTAAGCAAGGCAACACATCAAGTATCCGAACATCACGGTACACCTCAATATAGGGTGCCGCACACCCCTATGTATCACCGATGAGATGCTGGGATCATGAATTTCCGGTGAGATTCAAGCCCGTAAACATAGAGGCATCTGACGGAACAATGCACCACAGAGTCTGGATTGACGATTACATCCTCCATATACACATGGCTAGAGGAGATGATCTCCACGCCATAAAATACTTACCCCTCAAGCTCAAAGGGCCAGCCCGGCATTGGCTTAAAAGCCTTCCGAAAACACCATTGGAAGTTGGGAAGAGCTCGAGGATGCCTTTCGGGCAAATTTTCAAGGGACTTATGTCCGCCCTCCGGATGCAGACGATCTAAGTCACATAACTCAACAGCCCAGAGAGTCAGCCCGGAAATTCTGGAACAGGTTCCTTACTAAAAAGAACCAAATAGTCGACTGTCCAGACGCCGAAGCCTTAGAAACTTTCAAACACAACGTCTGAGACGAATGGCTCGCCAGACACCTCGGCCAAGAAAAGCCAAGAACAATGGCCGCACTAACAAGCCTCATGACCCGCTTTTGCGCGGGAGAGGATAGCTGGCTAGCAAGATGCAGCAACAGCGACCCAAGTACATCCGAAGTTAGGGATGGAAACGGGAAACCACGACGCAGCAAGGACCAAATGGGACCAAGGGAAACAGCCCAAGAGCACGGCGATCAATGCCGATTCAAAAGCTCTCGGCGAGAATCATAAAAAGTTGCCCCTTAAGGATAACAGGGACGAGCTATCTAACTTAAACAAAATCTTGGACAAGATATGCCAAATCCACAAGATTCCGGAAGCCTGCAAACCACACCCACAGATATTGTTGGATCTTCAAGCAGTCCGGCAAACTCAACGCCGAACACAAGGGGCTCGACACACCAAGCGAGGACGATGACGAACCCCAAAAGCAGAGCACCGGAAAACAAAAGAATTTCCCACAAGAAATCAAAACAGTGAACTCACTTCACGTGACAAAAGGAAAAAATAGAGTGGCGCCCATAGAGGTACGTGCCATAGGGCCTATCCCGGAAGAGTCCCGCCACTGGTTGTTAAAACCAATCACCTTCGACCACCGGGATTACTCTAGAAGTATACGGAACGCAGGTTGGACTGGCTTGATATTAGATCCGATAATTGGCGGACTCCAATTTTCACAAGTCCTAATGGACGGCGGGAGTGATTTAAACCTGCTATATCAGGACACAATCCGCAATATGGGGATAGACCCAACCAAATTTCGCCACAGCAACACTTCCTTTCAAGGAGTAATGCTAGGCCCATATGCCCATTGTACGGGCTCTCATCGCTAGAAGTTGTGTTCGGCTCACCCGACAACTTCCACCGCGAAAAGTTAACCTTCCATCTCGCCCCATTTACAAGTAGCTATCAAGCACTATTGGGACGTGAAGCTTTCGCCCGCTTTAACGCAATACCGCATTATGCATCCCTTACACTTAAAATGCCCAGTCCACGTGGCATCATCTCATTAAAGGGAAACATCGAGGGTTCCTCGAGTCCGAAAATTGTGCGGATGCCTTGACAGCCCCACAATAAACCGCCTCACCAATACAAGCACTTAGACAGGTCGGCTGCAGACCCGGACACGGCTGGACGAGTCCGCGTAAACATACAAGGGCTCACTAGACGCATACCCCGCATAAGGGGCTCCGTGCATCCACAACAAGAGACAATAAAGCTCAATTTTGTTCATTCTTTGAATTGTACTTTGTTTATATAATATAACGTACATTTTCGCACGATCTTTTTCAACTAAGTTCCTATCTTTTACAAATGAACACCATGCTACACCCGTCCAGGATACGGCACAACGGAGACACAGGCGCAGACGTGCAGTAGGGACCAGTTGCAAGGATTCTTTTCAGATTAAGACCCTGCGTAAACCTTTTTTACTGTCTCTTGTTGCTATACATCCCCCGGTTTCTTACTATAACCAAGGAGGAGGTGGCGTTTTGGCATAGGCCACGCCCAATTTCAGCGTGCACAGACACCAGGGGCTTTTTACCAAGGGCGATTGTTCGACCCGTTTTCATAAAGACCGAATACCTTAGGGAGTGTTAGGCGTCTCGAGTTAGGCCTTATATGCATCAGCTCCGAATCATGTCTTTGGTCAAATGTTGGGTTTGCCCGGCTCCTGTGTTTTGTTGCCTTACGTTCCGCTCTATCGGCTAATGCGGTACCAGGAGAACTACTGCGATTGTGCCCCCGGTTCGGCCAGGGGAGCACCTCAGTAGAGAAAGTCGGTCCAACTGAGCATATTTAGGATCCGTGAACTTCCTACGCAGCAGAAAGAGCTTTCCAGCCGCGATATCTCCGGCCTGACGTAGCTCCTCCTTCATAGCTCTCATCGCAGAGCGAGCATCCTTGGCCTCGGTGGTGGCCTTCTTCAGGTCCTCTTGCTTCGCTCGACCTTCTTTTTCAAGAAGCTCGCAGCGGTCGGTAGCATTCTTCAACTTCACGGCCATCTCGGCCATTTCCTTCTTGCTTCGGCAGTGAGAAGCATGTTCGGCTTTTAGCTCTTCGGCCACCTTTAAGGCAACCGCATCACTTTTCCTGGCCTGTTCCTTGGCTCGGGAATTCTCCGCCCGAAGATTCTCCATGGCAGCGGCACCATCTGCATCAAGCATTAAGTTGTAAGGCACGGGCATCAAGCTCCCTTACTAGGTGTCTGCGGAGAAACTGCATACCTTGTGACTCGTCCAGCCGCTTGTTGACAAGCGCGATGTCGGCATCCGCCACGTCAAGTTGCCGCTTGAGTTCGGCAAATTCATCAGTCCGGCTAGCCACCGGACGCCCCGCCACCTACATAGGAAGGGCGACATATTATATCTGGGATTATGATCCTCGGCACGCTGTCATTTTTGACAACGCACCGAGTCTCAGGGGCTACTATCTACACGGGGCGCATCTTATATATGCGGAACCGTCAAAAGGTACATCATTGCACGCATTACCTCAAAACCCGTCGATAAACTCCTGGCGGCCTCGTACAACCCGCTTTCATGGACGAAATCTTTTCAATCACCGTACCCATCAATGCACGGTGATCTTCTGAGATAGACACTCGCCCGAGCAGATCATTCAACTCCTCCGACCGTGCACCAGGAGGTGCCGGACTCGTCCGATGGCCCTTTTCGAAGGCCGGACACGGAGGGCTCGGGGCCCTCGACCGCCTCCACCCCTGCGGATTCGGGAAACCTCCACGACGACACCTCGGGATTGTCTGCCTCGCTAGGCGGTACGGCAGGGGGAGGCGTTCCGCTCTCGATCATCTCCAGACGAAGATCCCCCGAAGACGAGCTCTGCTGAGAAGGGCTGAGATCCGAACTACAAGGTAAAATTTCGGTCATCTTCAGAAATAAAAACAGGGATGTCTTTTATTTTATAAACTCCCCTCTCTACTTACGGCTCGCTGGAGGGCTGATCTCCTTGGGGAAACAATGCGCCCGGGGCATCTTCCGGCGCAGGACCCTCTGGCGAAGATTTCTTCCCACGCTTTGAGGCCTTGGTCTCCGGGTCTCCAGAGGCGGTCCTCTTCTCCCCTTGGATGGAGGTATTATCGATCCCTCCTTTCTTGATAACCACCTTCGCGGAGGCAGTAGTTTCCTTGTTCCCCCCTTCGCCTTCTTCTAAAGGCACAGCCTCCAGCATCTTGGTTAACACGGGATTCGGCGTGGTCTCAGGGAGGGGGGCCGGACACTTGATCAGTTTTGCTTTTGCTATCCACTCCTGTGTAAGGGACAAATCTTTTAAGGGCAAGTTTATGATAGATATACGGATAGCGTGTCCGGAGTGCAGGACTACTTACTTGAGCATCCGGCGATTGCAGCTCGGACCTGCGTCCTCGGTCAAGTCCGGACACATTGCTTGTGATCCAAGAACAGTTTGTACATCTCCACGGGTGTTGCGCCCATGAAGTGTTGAAGAGCTCGTGGTCCCTCCGGATTGAACTCCCACAGGCGGAGGCGGCGTTCTTGCGAGGCGGGATGCGATGAATCAGCATGATCTGCGTTACTACGACCAGATTGATCTCTCTCTCGGGAGGTCTCGAATACGGCCCTGCAACAAGGGCACGTCCTTGGGCGGCCCCAGTCAAGCCCTTTATTGACCCATGGCGCCAGCCGCGGTGGAGGACCCGAGCGAAAAGCGGGTGGCGCCACCCATTTGGTGCCCACAGGAGCTATGATATAAAACCACTCTTGTTGCCATAGACCGAGCTCCTTTTGAAAAGAGCCCTTGGGCCATGGAGCGTCGGCATTCTTACTTATAACAGCCCCTCCGCACTCTGCTGTTGCCCTTGATCATCTTGGCTCCACCTTGAAGGTTTTGAGCCACAATCCAAGTGTGGGGTAATGTGGAGGAAGGCTTCACATCTGACGATGAGCAGCGAGATGTGGAGGATGGACTCGGATCCAAGTCGTGAAATTCCAGCCTGTAATAAAACATGAGCCCCCTCACGAACGGGTCCATCGGGAAACTTAGTCCCCGAAGGAAGTGAGACGTGAACACCACGCTTTCACCAGGCTTGGGAGTGGGAATAACCTGCCCTTGAGCAGGCAGCCTATGCGAGATTTCGCCGGTTAGATACCTGGCATCTCTTAGCTTTAGGATGTCTTCTTCCGTGACGGAGGAAGGCATCCACCGGCCTTGGAGGTCGTTGTCGGACATCATCGAAGGTCCGAAGCACCTGAATCTGGAGCTTTGGGTGTTGGAACTCGAAGCGAGGGGCGGATTCGATGGAGATTGAGAAAAAGGAGCAGGGCCTTGGTCTCTTTATAAAGAGGTTGAATACCAGGAGCCCTCCCCGTGACCGTTCGGGACTTGCCTTCGATGGAGGAGGCGTGCCAACGGGCACGATTGGGTTACCCACGCCCGTATTGATGAGAATCCCGGAATAAGGGGACACGATCTCTGCTTGGACAAGACGTGCCAAGGAAACCACCTCGCTAAACGCGCCGAGGTTGGATAGTAAAAACGATTCAAATAAAGGATTGGTTGTGGTGTGATGTCACGCTGCGGAATACGTCAGCAGATTGAACTTGTGTAAATGTTATTCTCTCTACGGTGGTATGTGGAACTTATTTTGCAGAGCCGGACACTATCCTTGTGTTCAAAATCTTCTATGAAGTATTCGGAAGAGGAACCCGCCTTGCAATGTCGAAGACAATATGCGCGCGGACTAAATCGTCATTGAAGCCGAGTTCGAGGGCTCTTGAGGGAGTCCTGGATTAGGGGGTGTCCGGATAGACGGACTATGACCTTTGGCCGGACTCTTGGACTAGGAAGATACAAGACTGAAGACTTCATCCCGTGTCCGGATGGGACTTTCCTTGGCGTGGAAGGCAAGCTTGGCGATATGGATATGTAGATCTCCTACCATTGTCATTGACTCTGTGTAACCCTAACCCTATTCGGTGCCTATATAAACCGGAGGGTTTTAGTCCGTAGGACGAACAACAATCATACCATAGGCTAGCTTCTAGGGTTTAGCCTCTCTCATCTCGTGGTAGATCTACTCTTGTAGTACCCATATCATCAATATTAATCAAGCAGGAGTAGGGTTTTACCTCCATCGAGAGGGCCCGAACCTCGGTAAAAACATCGTGTCCCTTGTTTCCTGTTACCATCCGCCTAGACGCACAGTTCGGGTCCCCCTACCCGAGATCCGCCGGTTTTGACACCGACAGCAACCCTCTCACTTGGGGGCTTAGCTGCAGTCCAGTACTCACCTAAGTTCTAAAAATCCCAGCAAGTGAAGAGCAAGCCTCGCACTCGGGGGCTTAGCTGCAGTCCAGTACTCCCCTAAGTTCTAAAAATCCTACCGAGTGAAGAGCAACCCTCTCACTCGGGGGCTTAGCTGCAGTCCAGTACTCCCCTAAGTTCTAAAAATCCTACCGAGCAAAGAGCAACCCTCTCACTTGGGGGCTTAGCTGTAGTCCAGTACTCGCCTAAGTTCTAAAAATCCCACCGAGTAAAGAGCAACCCTCTCACTCGGGGGCTTAGCTGCAGTCCAGTACTCGCCTAAGTTCAAAACCATACGCTCTGTCCTAATCCGCAAGGACGACGAGGTGCAGGTCGACTGCGACCTTCTCCTCAGAGCTGCGCTATAAATACAATGTACGCTCTGTCCTAATCTGCAAGGACGACGAGGTGCAGGTCGACTGCGACCTTATACTCAGAGTTGCGCCATAAATACAATGTGTGCTCCATCTTAGTCCGCAAGGATGACGAGGTGTAGGTCGACCGCGACCTTCTCCTTGGAGCTGCATCACAAATACAAAGACTATTCCGAGTGAAGAAACAAGTTCCACTCGAAGGCAAACACAAGCATATTCTGAGAAATACCAAGGTCAGATAAATCTTGCGAAGTTCCGGACCGCGAATAAAAGTGCTCAGGCATCAGGCCCGAAGGAGTTTAACGGCTACAAAATCATTCGGCATTCCGAGGCAAATTTAAGGCAAAGCATAAAGTTTGTTCACTCCGTAGGAGGAGGGCTAGCAGGTTCCACGAACTCGTCTAGGTCCATTCTGTCAGCAATCCGAGTGGCAGCAGCGATGAAGGTTTCCATGAAAGATTGGAAGTCGTGCCTTTTGGTGTTAGCAACTTTGATCGCCGCCTGTCGGTGTCAAAACCGGCGGATCTCGGGTAGGGGGTCCCGAACTGTGCGTCTAAGATCGATGGTTACAGGAGACGGGGGACATGATGTTTACCCAAGTTCGGGCCCTCTCTATGGAGGTAATACCCTACTTCCTGCTTGATTGATCTTGATGAATATGAGTATTACAAGAGTTGATCTACCACAAGATCGTAATAGCTAAACCCTAGAAGTCTAGCCTGTATGACTATGGTCATGAATATCTCCCATCCGGACTACACCCTCCGGTTTATATAGCTTCACAGCCCATCAGTCCGACCCATGGATAATAGGCCGGACGCCCGAGGATCCCTTAGTCCAGGACTCCCTCAGTAACCCCTGAACCTGGCTTCAATGACGAGGTGTCCGGCGGGCAGATTGTCTTCGGCATTGCAAGGTGGGTTCCCTTCTTTCCAAACTCCAAGATAGTCTTCAGATGTAATGATTGTATCCGGACTTGTATACACAACTGCAGAGGATATAATATTTCACGAGTTCAATCCGCTGACAACTTTTTGGTAATATAAAATCACGCCTGCTCGGCCATTATTTTCGAACCGTTAGCTGGCTCGTCGTCCCATGTCTCAAGACGTGGTTTTATTGGCATGACTTATCCAAGCGGAGATCGTGTCTCCCCCTTTTCTAAGGGATTCTTGTCAACCCGGACGTGGGTAACCCAACCGTCATTTGGGCACAACTCCTTGGGAATAGGCAAGTTTTGAGGCCCAGGAGGAGACGTTTGATATTCGCAGCCTTTATATAGGGGTACAGACCTGTCTTTTTCCTTCACGCTTGCTTCCTCCTCAACCCTTACTCCTCCGAGTTCCAACACCTGGGTTTCAGTTGCCACAAACCCCAATCATGTCCGGATCCAGCCGTCAAGGCCGGTGGGTAGCTTCTTCTGTCACGGAGGGAGATATTGCAAAGCTTCGGGCGGCGAGGTATCTGACCGTAGAAATCCATCATCGGCTTCCTACCGAGGGGCAGGTTATTCCCACCCCCAGATCCGGTGAGAGGGTCGTGTTCGTGTCCCACTTCCTCCACTGGTTAGGGTTTGCACTTAACCCCTTCATCCGAGAGCTCATGTTCTATTACGGGCTAGATTTTCACGATCTGGCCCCGAACTCTATTCTTCTTATCTCGGCGTTTATCGTCATGTGTGAAGCCTTCCACCGAACTCCTCTGCACTTTGACTTGTGGCTCAAGACCTTCGATGTGAAGCCGCAAGTGATAGAGGGGAGCAAGCTGAGTGCGGTGGTGCTACAGTGAGCAAGCTTGCTAGCGTTGTTTGGCTGAAAGGATCTTTCGCCAAATCTTCCGATTTGTGGCAGCAGGGGTGGTTCTATATCACCGAGCCCCGTGGCTCCAAGTGGGTAGTTGCACCTGCATTTCGATCTAGGCCCCCAATTCGGCTTGCATCGTGGATTAATAAGGGGCTGGACTGGGGATCAACGGACGAGGTTCGAACTCTACAAAGTCGCATCCGAAGCCTCATTGAGAGGAACATCAATATCGTCAATGTAGTTCAAGTAATGCTAGTTCGTCAGACCCTGCCGTGCCAGCGACGGCCTCTCCATCTGTGGGAGTTCAATCCGGAAGGGTCGCGGACTCTTCAGCACTTCTTCAGCATTACACACGAAGGAATGTGGAGATTATTCTTCGGGAAACGAAGGCAATGGCCGGACACCACCGAAGATGTCAGCCTAGACTGTAACCATCCGGATACCCCGGTAAGTACCCGTTTGCCGAATACCTCATAATCAGATACCCAGTGGCAAGATACTGACAGAATTATCCTTTTTCAGGGCTAGATAAACAAGGTGGAACGAATTAGGTGTCTGGCTCCCCTTCCCGAAGACTTAGCTACTCCTGTGCTAACAAGGATGCTGGCCTCGGCACCATATCAAGCACCGTCAAGGGATGGCAAAGAGGAGAGCGACAAGACCCGGGATGACCTCTGTTCCGGAAGTAAGTCAGATACTGAGTCCGGAGAAATCGACCTTTCCTCGCCTGAAGATAGAGGCGAAAGAGGAGCCAACATCCCTTCTCTGAGTAGGAGGAAAAGGGCCACCTCCGAAGGTTGGGAGGGGCGATCCCCCAAAAGGGGAAAGATGCCACCGTTGAGCGGCTTGGGTTCGGAGAGCGACGCTGTTGAACAGCTCCGGCAAGGGGACAAGCCCTCGGCCAAACCGTAAGTGAATCCGGAATACTTTGATAGCATCCCGCTCCTTTGCTGTTACCAAAAATATACGTAACGCGTCCGTGCATTTTTACAGGTCGGCGCAGAGTGTTTCTGGGCAATCCTCTTCTTCAGGAGGTCTCCTCCCCGAGATGATGGAGAGCGAGACGCCTCCCCCAATCTCCTCGCCTAATAAGGCGGACGACTCTGAAGTGTCATCATGGAGGGTTCTTCTTGATCAACAAGCTACGCAGGGGATAAAAGAGGAAGTACCCAAAGGTGGATCTCCGACCGTCCGAGATTCTAGGGCTGATAATAAAGGCCCCGGATTGTCTGGCTCACAGCCAACGGTGATTCTTGAGACGGGTGAACAGATTCCTTCAAAGGATGGTGGTGCTCCTAGAGCAGCTTCCGGAGACCCGAAGGCTTCGGATATATTGCGGGACGTGTTGCGAAAAGCATCTGTCTCAGGGGAACAGCGTACCTTGATGGGTACAGTGGTTGAGAAGATTTTGTCCGCGAAGAGCGGATTGAATGAAGCCCTCATGAGCCTGCTAAAAGGCTCTGAGGTTTGTGATATAGTATTTTCAGCTATGTTTTATTTGCAAAGATGCACCTGTGTATAGGTAGTAGCCCCTGAGACTCGGGTTGGCTTCCACTGGGAAGCGAATCGGAGGATCAAAAAGGATTACTCAAGGACTGATCTGATGAACTTGAACGCATGTTGTTTCCCCTTAGCTACTTCCCAGACTATGGATATTGCCGAGCTGCAGTGGAAGCTTGATGTAGCAGGGGATGACCTTGCATTAATCAATATGCGTCTTGACGAGTCGCAAGGTATGTATTTGGGGTAGTCATCATACATTTTTTGTGGTATAAGCATGATGCTAAAATTTGTATGCTGGAATATGCGTGGCTGCAGATGGTGCTGCCACCATTGAAGTTCTTCGAGCGGAGCTGGCCCGGGCCAAGGAGCAGGCCCGGTGTAGCGATGCGGCTGCCGAAAAGGCATCGACTGAGTTAAAAGCCGAACAAGCTGCGCGACGCCAAGACGAGGAGAAGATATCCATGATGATGCTCGAACTGGAGATTGCTACTGGCCGCTGTGAATTTCTGGAGAAAGAGAATAAAGCCTTAACGGCTGAACTGGACAAGGCCTTACAAGAGGCGAGAGAAGCGCGGTCGGAATCCGGAACAGCCCGTGAGGAGGTTCGGCAGGAGAGGGAGATTGCGGCTGGAAATCCCTTTCTGCTGCAAACTAAATTCGGTGACCCGAACTATGCTCAGCTTAACCAAGTGTGGAGTTCTCCGGACGAGTTCTTGGACTTGTCGAAGAGTTCTTCCGATGCTGCGCAGTATTACCAAGCGTGAGATGGGTATGCAATGGAGAGGCTTTTTTGGTCGCAGTTTGGCGCATCAAAGTGCCCTCTGTTGCTCAATGAACAGATGTCCCAATGGGCCGAACTTCATAGGATATCTGGCGCTGCCATGAAGGATGTCATAATCCGGTTGTGGCCAACCGAGCCTGTTCTGAATAGCTATTTCGGTTTGGTGCAAAGGCTTGTTGACGCGATGCCGCGTATCGACGCTGTGAAGCAGTCAACGTGCATTGAGGGTGCACGGATGTCTTTTGCTCGAGTCAAGACGTTCTGGGGGAAGATGAAGGCCATCGATGTTGCGACGAAGAGCCCACCCAAAGGCAAGGACCGTCCGGAACCGGAGCATTATTTTGAAGACGTCCTAGAGGCCGCCCGCTTGATAGAGGGTCAGTGCTCGAAAGACATAATGTTCGAGTGAGGTGTATGAGAATTGTAAAAGACAATTTTATAGTTAATCTATTTTTATGTTTTGCTCGAAAGCTTGAATTCCTCCTGTGCGGCCGTTTTAATATAATCTGAAAGTTTTCCAGTCGTCGGCTTCAGCCCCCTCGTAGGAAGTACGGGGGTGTTCGGAAAAGCATTTAATCACTCTTTATCCAACGTCTTGGTCCATGAAGGAGGTGATAATGCGGCAAACCAGGCAATCGGACTATAGGGCGTTAACACTTTCACTTAGCCATAGGAGTTTTATGGTGGGACTACGACATAGCCCCTGGTATGTATGCGGCGTATGGTGCCTTACATATTTGATCTGAAAAAGATCCCTCGTGTGACGGAGAATTGCTAAAGACTCCAATAATTCGTCAAGTGGTTGACCAGCTCTCGCCGCATCATGACAGTCAGTTTTCGGCTTTCTCTACTGAGGTACTTGAGCAGATGAACCGGAAGTACAATCGCAGTAGTTCTCCCTTTACTACCCTAGCCAATAGAGCGGAACGTAGGGTAGCAAGCATAGGAGCCGGGCAACCCAACTAGTGACCCAATACAATGATTCAGAGCTGATGCATATAAGGCCAAACTTGCGATGTCGAAGTACGATGTAGAGTTGTTCGGGCTTTTGCTGGAGACTCATTTGTTCATACCGATCCCTTGGCAGGTTATGCCAAGGTATATCTGTGAAACAACCATGGGAGCCATTTTTAATGGCGAAACAACATTAATTTGGATATTGTTTACTGGGAGATGAGCGATATGCCAATGATTACTTATTATATATAGAAGCCGCCCTCCCGGCTATTTGACATGCTCGGGGTCGGGGGCGGAGGAACAGGCATAGTACAGGCTCAAAATAGAGAGTGTGGTCTACAAAAAAGTTATTTTGGACCTCCTATCGCGCGTCTGCGCTGCCAGTCCTTGACGGGGGGAATCCTTAATGGAAATAGCCCCTTAGGTGAGTGTACGGATCCGAACTCCGATAGAGCCAGTTCCAGATGTTTGTCCTATTCGTCACCTGTTTCTAAGGGATAGTGAAGGAAGAAATAAAAAAGAAAATGGATAGAAAATGTTATGGGGATGCTTGCAGGTTTGTCCGTAGTGTGCTTCCGCCAATGCCCATGGTATTTTGGGTGCATAGTGATGTATGCGCGGCACAAATTTTGCAGGTGTACGAGGTGGGCGGCGGAAGCCGGACTGCAATTTTCGCCCCGGGAGTAGTTGATCCTCGAGTGGAAATTGCTTCTGACCCCCGGCATTTCGTTGGTGAACCTCTCTGTCATCCCTGTCGCCTGGCGGCTTCCTCCCCTTGTGTTCGGCGTTGAGCTTCCCGGCCTGTTTAAAGACCCAGCAGTTTCTGTTAGTATGATTAGCTGGTTTATTGGGGTGGTCGTGAATCTTGCAGGGTCGGTCCAATATCCTGTCTAGGTTGGATGGTTCGTCTCGTTTCGCCTTGAATGGCTTCTTCCATTGGCCGGACTTGGGATTGCTGAATCCGGCATTGACCACTGTGTCGCGTGATCTTTCATTATCATTGCGACTGTTGTATTTGCTTCGTCGTGGCTTGTCGTTGCCGTCTCGGATTTCGGAAGTGCCCAGGTCACCGGCGCTGTTGCTTCTACGAGAAAGCCAGCTGTCTTCTCCCGCGCAAAAGCGGGTCATCAGAGCAGTGAGGGTTGTCATGGATTTAGTTCCTTCTTGGCCGAGGTGGCGTGCAAGCCATTAAATCCGGACATCAGGTTCTGAAAGCCGCAAGGGCTTCTGCGTCCGGACAGTCAACGATTTGGTTCTTTTTGACTAAGAACCGAGTCCAGAGCTTCCTGGCTGACTCTCCGGGCTGCTGGACAATGTGACTTAGGTCATCGGCATCCGATGGCCGGACATATGTTCCTCGGAAGTTATCGAGGAAGGCCTCTTCCAAGTCCTCCCAGCTGCCTATGGAATTTTCAGGCAGGCTGTTTAGCCAGTGCTGAGCTGGCCCTTTTAGCTTTAGTGGGAGGTATTTAATGGCGTGGAGGTCGTCCCCATGGGCCATATGGCTGTGGAGGATAAAATCTTCTATCCATACCGCGGGATCGGTTGTTCCGTCGTATGATTCAATGCTGATGGGTTTGAATCCTTCTGGGAATTCATGATCCATTACATCATCGGTGAAGCAAAGCGGGTGTGCGGCACCTCTATGTTGGGCCACATTGCGACGTAACTCCGAAGGAGTCCATTTGCGGTTTTTGGCTCGGGCGTGGCTAGGTTTGTCACGTCCGAATAGGTAGCCATCGTCGCGTGTCGAGGCATGCCTTCGTGATCCGTAGATCGGTCTGGCGTGTCCTGCTCTACTGTCCAAGTCCCGCTGCAGGCCGTCTGGACAATCGTGAGCTGCGTTATTCTTGCCTTTACGGTGAGGTGGGGCGGTTTGGTGTTCGGCTTGAGTTGCCTCTTTATCTGGATAGAGTTGTCGGCGACCTGCCGCATTGTGTGATGATGGTACGAGCTCCAACACCTCGTCGTTGAATTGATGTAGCAATCTATGCTTCGGATAGCTTTTGGCAAACCGCTAAGGCCGTATTCTTCGGCGACCGGGACTTCAGTCCATCTATCGTTGAGTAGGTCTTGGTCATCTTGAAGCTGATGCTACTTCTTTTTCAGGCTCCTTGCAGTAGCTATTAGCCTGCGCTTGAGGCGCTCCTGCTCGAGGGGCTCTTCGGGTACGCTGAAGTCTTCGTCGCCGAGGCTTACCTCATCTTCGGAGAGCGGAATGTAGTTGTCGTCCTCCGAATTGTCGTTGGGCAGGGCCTGTTCATCAAGGCTGGCTTGCCTGTTTTCCTGTTCCTCCTGTTCGGATCTTGCTCCAACAGGGTCTTCATTGTTTTCGGTGTCGTCCGAAGTACTATTTTCTCCGGTGCCAATGTTCCTGCGATGTGACTTGGAGCGGTGTTTAGGGCACCGGTACTTAGACTGTGTCTCAGGAGGTTTATTCTCAACTGGATTTCCTTTGTCATCGTTGCGAGCTTTTTTAAGTGTATCGACCATGTACACGTCGTAGGAATGGGTGGTCGTCCCGTGTCCGGTGACTGGCTGGTCTTGGCCTTGCTCCTTGTCGGCATCGTCGTCTATGTCGCCAATGTCTTCGGAGCCATAATAAGGCGTGTCGGTTAAGTCCTCGATAGTGGCTATGAAGTGGGTGGCGGGTGGGAAGCGAAATTCTCCATTATCAGCCTCTAGCTCGAACCGGACATAATTTGGCTGTGAGTCCCCCGCCAGGGACAGGCTTTTTAATGAGTTTAGCACATCGCCGAGGGGGAGTGTTGGAAGACGTCTGCGGCGCTGAACTTGAAGATCGATGATCAATCCAGCTCGGTGTCTGCAGGCGTATGTGGTTTGGAATTTATAGCCGGAAACGGGTCTTGGAATTCCGTTCACGCAGATATTCCCTAGTGCTGAATCTATGTGCGGCTCCAACGCCGCGGACTCTATGGCTTCGGATGGTGCAATCTGCTCCGGACCTACAGCCATAGCAGTTACAGGAACCATCTCTTGAATCTGGTCCGATGACAGATTTAAGTCATGTTCATCGAAGTGAGGGGGGCGATCGCCGCGGTCTCAAATCCATTGAAGATCAAGTCTCCACGGATATCCGCAACGTAGTTCAAGCTTCCAAATCTGACCTGATGGCCAGGAGCGTAGCTATCGATCTGCTCCAGATGGCCAAGCGAGTTGGCCCGCAGTACGAAGCCGCCGAATACGAAAATCTGTCCCGGGAGGAAGGTTTCTCCTTGGACAGTGTCACTATGGATGATTGAAGGGGCCATCGAACCTTTCGTCGACGACACAGTGGAACTCACAATGAAAGCACCAATGTCGGTGTCAAAACCGGCGGATCTCGGGTAGGGGGTCCGGAACTCTGCGTCTAGGATCGATGGTTACAGGAGACGGGGGACACGATGTTTACCCAGGTTCGGGCCCTCTCTATGGAGGTAATACCCTACTTCCTGCTTGATTGATCTTCATGAATATGAGTATTACAAGAGTAGATCTACCACGAGATCGTAATGGCTAAACTCTAGAAGTCTAGCCTGTATGACTATGGTCATGAATATCTGCCATCCGGACTACGCCCTCCGGTTTATATAGACACCGGAGGGATCTAGGGTTACATAGGGTCGGTTACATAAGAAGGAATCTTCATAATTGATCCCAAACTTGCCTTCCACACCAAGGAGAGTCCAATCCGGACACGGGTACAGTCTTCGGCCTTCACGTCTTCACAGCCCATCAGTCCGGCCCATGGATAACAGGTCGGACGCCCGAGGACCCCTTAGTCCAGGACTCCCTCACCGCCAGCTTCTCTTCTCGAGCTTCCTTGCAGTGAACACGAACCAGAGACAGAGCCACATCAGCACCACACCTGGCAGAAGACTTCTTCCATTCCTGCACTCGACCAGGGACCTCGTTGAGTTGAGTCATCAGAGACTCGAGGTCATTTTGGAGCGTCGCCCCTGGCCAGAGTGTTGTGTTGATTCGCGACACCACGACTTTCAGCCGAGCAAGGTAGTCGACAACGCCAGCAACACGAGATTCCAGTTGGAGCATGCTCATGGCAGCTTCATCTTTAACAGGTGAGAGGATGGGGTCCAAACTTGTCTCAATTCGCCTAGTCTCTTCCTCGAAGTTCTGGCAGAATTCTGCACTCGCAATAAAACGATGGGTCAACAACTATATAACGAGTCGACAGCAACAAGTCAGTCTGACAAGGAAAAGCACCTTCAAGCATAATAAACAACTTCTTGGAAAGCCCTCCCAGATAATTCTCTAGCTCATCTCTTTTGCGGGCGATGTCATTTTGTCGGTCAGGGTTCTCTTGTCCCTCTTTAGTCGAGTCGCCTCCTTGTTGGCTTCATCAAGAGCAGTCTTCAGCTTGGTGTTCTCTTCTTCCAGTTTACCGACTGAGGCCAGCTTCTGGTCGGCAAGTGCAGTTTTCTCTTCTGTTGTTTTCTGTGCGGCTACAAGCTCCAGATCCTTCTGTGCCAAAGCCTGTTTCATCGTTTCTGAAAGAAATAACGCTTGGTTCAGAAGAAGCAAATAGCACTCAGTTCAGGAACAAATTAGTCAAAAAGTTTTTCATACCAACGGCTTCATCCTTGGCTTTCTGCAAGTTTGTCTTGGCTAGCTCCAGATCAAGATTGAGCTGAATCTGCTTCTGGTCCAGGTCAGCAAAACGAGCTCCAAGTTCACAAGATTTCCGTAGTGAGAGGATGGTCAGTCGACATATGCGAAGATTGGTTACTTCAGAGAAATAGTGTGATAAATTGAACAAGTTTTAAGACTACTGCCGAATCAAACATCCAACAGTAGTCTCAGGGACTACACCCAGTGGGTGCACTTAGCGTGCCCCTGCTGGTCTAGTTTCCACTCGACATGGTTCGACCAGACCGAGTAAAAATGAAAAGAAGAAGGAAGAAAGTTGTTCTCAGACCACAGTCGATTGCTCGCAATCGACTATGGTCTCGGGGACTACACCCAGTGGGTGCACTTAGAGTGGCCCCACTGGTCCAGTTTCCACTCGACGTGGCAAAGTTCTAATTCTCAAACCATAGCCGACTGCCCGCAGTCAACTATGGTCTCGGGGACTACACCCAGTGGGTGCACTCAGCATGCCACCACTGGTTCAAAGACTCAATCGACATAACCTAGTCAATTCGATCAAGAAAACACCCACTGGGTGTACAGATGCAAAAGTACAGACTGACAGATAGATGCACAAGAGAATTTTTCAGGTAGCATACCCTAACAGAACAATCGACAAGCTAAAGGACCAGTCGGAAATCAACCAACCTGGACATTAGTCTGGAGAGCTGAGCTGGCGTCATAAGCAGCTTGACTGGCATCCCGAACCACTTTCATCTGCTCCATCATGATGCCTGCCTGGCGTATAGCTTCCTTGGTAGCACCCACTTGGTCCTCTGGGACGTGATGCGCAGTGAAGAGTGAAGACGGTGGATCAGCTGGAGTCCGTGCAGTCAACGCTGAAAGTTGAGCACTCAACAATGGCACGGCAAAAGTCACAGAAGCCCGGTTGTCATCGCCGATCTCCTGGATCACCGGTTCCACCACCGGAGTCGACTGAGGCGTCTTGCCAGTTGATGTTTTCTTGCTCCTCCTTCCCATGGGTCTCAGCAGCACATCCTTGTCATCGTCTGGAAGATCAATGACATTGGGTGGGGCTGCAAAAGAATCAATCACAAGAGTTCAGTCGACCAACAAGACAGCTGAGAAAGTAGCAACAAAATCACGAGAGTCATACTCGGATTAGAAGTGACCGCGTCCTCCATTTCCTCATCATCATTTCTGTAAGCAGAAGTCCCAGAAGTAGCAGCACTACCGATTCAAAAACCATTCGATCAGAATAGGCAAATGAGTCGACCAGAGAACAAGTCGTGTCAAACTGAGAAGTCAAGTTCAAGGATTACCCAGAAGCAATAGGTACAACCACTTTGATCTTGGGCAAGGCCTTCCGAGGTTTTTGCGGCGCAACTTTGGGCTGCTTTGGAGCCTTCTCAATCGGGGCAGGAGAAGCCATTCGAGTGCGCTTTGAAGACTGCCTAGTCTGCGCAGTTGCTTTCCCTCAGATACTGGCTGGGTCGTGCGTATGCTTGGATCTCCTTTCTGTGCGAGGAGGAGAATCGACCTCTTCACCATCGCTCAGGTCGTCACTCTCCTCCTCCTCCCCTTCGTCAGACTGCCAGTCAGCGCTTTCCTCTCTGCTCACCTCTCCCTCCTGCTCCTGCATCTTCTCTCCATTGGGCATTGAATACATCTCAGTGAAGACCTGCAAGACAACAAGTTGAACAGATGACAGTCGGTTGACAAGAACAGTTACACGATAAATCAAGAAGACACTCGGAAATTTGGAGTCGGACCTTGTCTAGTTCATAAGTGTTGTCAAGTGGAGGAATCCTCCTAGATCCCCTGGGGTTATCCTTGTTTTCGGTGATGCCCTGCAGCCAGTGCGCCACAGTATCCTCGTCAACTTCCTCCGGGTGGATCTGAGTGGTGTCGTCAGTGCCCGAATATAGCCACATCTGATGATCACCAGCTTGAAGCGACTGAATGCGTCGTCTGAGAAAGACTTCCAACAGATCCATGCCAGTCACGCTGTCACAGACAAGCTAGACCACTCGCTCGACCAACGCCTTCACCTCTGCTTTCTCCGTTGGAGTCACTTTCAAGGTAGAGGGCTTCTCGACTCGAGCCATGGAAAAGGGGGGAAGTCCAGTCAACTGGCCTGGAGTCGGCTGGTCTTTGCAGTAGAACCAGGTCGACTGCCACCCTTTGACAGACTCGGGAAGAATCATGGCTGGGAAAGTACTCTTACTCCTCATTTGGATCCCAAGACCCCCGCACATCTGGATCACGTGCGTCCTCTCATTACTCCGGTTGGCCTTTTTGACCGACTGGGAACGATAGGTGAAAATGTGTTTGAAGATACCCCAGTGCGGTCGACATCCCAGAAAATTCTCACACATGGACACGAACACGGCGAGGTACGTGATGGTGTTGGGGGGGGGGGGGAAGTGGTGAAGTTGAGCTCCGAAGAAGTTCAGAAAGCCTCGAAAGAAAGGATGGGGGGCAAAGAAAAACCGCGGTCAACATGAGTGGCGAGAAGAACACACTCACCCTCCTGCGGTCGCGGCTCGGTTTCATCCTTCAGAAGCCGCCAGGATCCGTGGGGAATCAGTCCCCCCTCAGCCAAATCTTCCACATCCTCCTGCTGGATCGTCGACCGTATCCAGTCGCCCTGGATCCAGCCGGGCGGCACACCAGATCTCGATGAGGACCCGCCTCGGCTCGTCTTCTTCCCCTTCGCCTTCGTCGTCGCCTTCTTCACGCGCTCCAGAGCCACCATCTTCTCCTTCCCCATTGCAGAGGATGGAGCTCAAGCAGAGCGGTGGTGCCGAGGGAGGAGGCGGATGCGAGGGAGAAACAGAGGAGGACAGAAGAGAATGGGGTGCACTGTGCAGAAAACCCTAGCCGTGATGCTTTATATAAGGCCTCCTCCCGAGTGGCTGACCCGTGGGCCCAGGTAATCCTGTCAAATCCCGCAACAGTCGCGCGCGTAGTACGTGGCGAAAAAGGTGGCACGGAGATCGAGGCGCCCTGCCTAATCCACTCCTATTACTGCGGCCTCCTCCGCCTGCGCGCTTCCCAAAATTTCAAATCCTACAAGATCCGAGAACAGCAGAGCAATCTGTCAGACCGAAGATTTTATACTTTGTCAATCACTCGAAGCTTATTGATGAAAGTTCACTCGACAACTTCTGAATGGCTCAAGGTGATTGAAAATGAAGTTGAAACTTTTTCAGTCGTTCACCAACCTAAGTAAAGTGCTTATGAAGCAAGACAGTTGAGTCGGAACCTCCTTCAACTTCAATTCCACTCGGACCCATACCCATTCGGGGGCTGATGATGAAAACCTAAGGACACTACCCTGATCTAAGCACCCTACCTAAGGACACTACCCTGCAATCAAGGACATTCAAAGGACAACAGATTCTACTGACTGAAATCACCACAGGACTCAACCCACTCGACTGAGTGTTCACTCGGATATCCCAATTCCATTCGACCATATCAGGATCCACCCGGACAACAGAAAGTCTAAAGTCACTCTGAAGGACAGCGGCCGGGCATTCACTCTGTAGTCTTAATGATCATTTATGTCACTTTAATGTTGGCTCACCAGTAACGTTCCTACCTTTATGTACATTGAACCCTGTGTAACTGAGGGCCGGAGGGGTCTGGCGAACTCTATATAAGCCACCCGCCTCCTCAGGCACAAGGGTTCGCACCCCCTGTAACTACACACTCATAATCCAATCGACCGAGCTCCCGAGCGCCGAGACATAGGATGTTACTTCCACCGTGAAGGGCCTGAACTCGTAAATCTTGTGTGTACAACTTCACCATGGCTAGGATCTTGCCTCCTCATAACTACCCCCCCCCCATTCTACTGTCAGTCTTAGAACCACGACACCATCAAAATTGTACAAGCCATGAGTTTTTCCTCGATTGGATGGACTGGATAGGTCTATATCCCATTAAAATATAATATAGCTCGAACAACCAGGGCAAATCCAAGTGGTAAAAAAACTTGAGTGAGCTGAGCCATTTCTTGCCTCCACTTGTTCTGCTTAGAGAGGACACATGTGTTTATCTTAAAATGTCTCATTTGGGCATTTCTTGAACAACACCTTTTTGAATCATAAAAATGGTCTTGCCCAAATACTAGGTAGAGTATTCAACAATTTTCTACCCTCCATAAGCTCTTCACATGCACATACCTCTGGTTCACGTAACATCTATAATTGATGACTTCCAATGATTTTACACTATAGAATTTATTAATTCAAAATTTTCTTTACTTGCCACGGGTAACACTTGTATGTTATAGGGTAAACCACTCCTGATTGTATTAAGTCACTATATGTCATTACATTTATACTACTCCCTCCGATCCAAAATAAGTGTCATGGTTTTACTTCAAATCAGGGTACCATTTTTGAGATAAGGGGTATTTTTGGACCTATTATGTCATCGTCTCTTTATATTCTTATTAGCTTCTTGAAGTACTGTCTGGAATTAGATGCTATTGCAATCAGTTTGTCCACCTGCTCTATTTTGTATGCAAAGACAAACCAAGCTGTAATGTTGGACATGCTATGAGCACTCTAGGTCCAACAACCTGCACTGTATCTGGACAGAAGAAAACAAAAATGGTTAAGATATCTGCAAGTTTTGGGGAATTCCTCCAAAAGAACAGAGATCTCATTCAAACAACATTCTCCATCGAGTCAACTTTGTCGTCCTGATTCTTTTAAAACAGAGGATGGCATTTGTCAGTATAGTGAATATTTTCAAGAAGGACTTCCATTTTATTTTATTTTGCATATTAAGCATTGCCCGAAGTGCTTACCAGATATGCTTACTAGTACTGGTATTGCTTAAAAGAACTAAGCTACTGTAAGAAGGGTGGCCGTGCTTTTTTGGAATACAAACATGCTTGATTTGTTGTCAACGTTTCTTTGATAAATAGGTTTTGATTGCAAAATCTGGTGTGTGAGAGGCTAGGGAGCTGTGATCTAGGATGTTGAAGAAAAATGTGACAACGAAGGTCTTCAATCCCTATCAAAAAGTGGCTTCCAATCAAAAGAAGAATCGGTAGTTCAAGATGGAATTTATTCTGCTTCAAAGTAGATGGCATTTATTCATTTTTTGAGCATTTATGCTTTTGTGTGTATATTGCATTATTTCATGAGTTGTGATATTTATTTCTTAAACAATAAGGAATTCAATGCAAAGGTCCACGCTTATGTGTGAGCAGGTGTCATATTGTGTGACGTTTTTATTTTATGGGCAGTAGCAGTTGCAATAGACATTATATGTACGCAAAATCTTTTGGTCTTGCAATTTTATGTTTGGTTTAGTGACATTGATATTTTAATGTGAGGCAGCTTTTCGATCATGATAGGTTTCAAGCTTCTTTAACAACCAATCGGAGCACCTAATGGAGGAAATAACACATATTATTGTCTGTATGCAACAGCATGACCACAGTTATGTGTCACCTTTGAGAATACAAAACTAGAGCAAGACCACAACATTATGTCTCCATGTACCTTTTTGGAAACATTTATGTGAATCTCATTTAGCAAGGAGAACGTTTGAGATGTGTGTTGCACGTGAAAGCTTACTAGTTGATATTCAGGTGGAATGGAGATACCCATACAAGAAAAAGAAATTTGACTATTTGGCTGATGTTGCCGACAGGCTGATCAACATTCACTATTGTGGCATGAAGAACAAAATCAACCGCAACAAAGACCATACTTTGTGGGGGTTTCGCCCGCTGCCAGACAAGCTTATCAAGTATGCAGCAATAGATGCATTCGCAACCTACGAGTCATGGAGAATCATCTACGATGTCATAATGGGGCTAGACAGGGTGAAAAGAGAAAAAGAAGCGAAGAAGAAGAAGAACAAGGTTGTAATTCCATGCAACAACTAGAAATAAACAGGGCTAGGTTTAGTTTCATTTTACTTTAATTGTGTTGTTCCTTGTTTCCCGTTTGCTAGGTTTTGCTTATGTCTGTTGTTTCGTATTGAATGTTTCTTTGTAAAACAATGTCGTTGTACTAGGTTTTGATTGTTGAGTTTGTATTAGAACAAGTATTCAAACAAATTTGAAAAATCTGATGTGTGACACCAAAACACACTACACACACACAAATAGATCCAAAAACATCGTTCAACAAAACTGTTCCAACAACTATTTTGAAACAACTTTGGGCAGACAGTGAAGAACGAAGGAAAATGAAGTACGCAAACAAAGTACATGAAGTTTTCTTTGTCCATGTATGTAGTGCGGGAAGTAAAGTACATGGAGTGCAGTACATGCTTAAATGAAGACAAGAGAAACTACATGCAGAGAAAGTACAAGAGAAAGTCGCAGACTTTTACATGCAGTTCTTTCATATAAATAAAATGTAGGACGCTGCAAGTCACATGAGAAATACAGTCCGTGGCCTCAAGAATTGCAGATCTGTTAGATCTACAATGGAGTTCTTTTACATCTGCAATGCAGTTCAGTTCATTCTGAAAACATAGTGCAGTTCCCTGCATTTCTTAAGTGACTAGCAATTTCTTGAATTAATCCTGGGCCACACCCCTAACATAGATAGTGGGGTTACGGGGTGCAACGGACTAGCCTCTGCATGCGACACCGCGACATGCCGCGTCGTCCCCTGCCCCGGCTCGTTTCAAGCTCGGCCTCGCAGGGCCCCTAACCCCTGCTCGGCCTCGCGCTAACGCACATAGTGCGCTTGGTTGACAGGCGCAGTGCACCTATTCTGTTTCCAACCCCAAACACGCACGCAACCCCAAAGCCACACCCCAAAGATAGACAGTGGGGTCATGGGGTGCGATAGACTTGCCTCCGCATGCGACACCGCGGTACGCCGCGTCGTCACCTGCTCCGGCTTGTTCCAGGCTCGGCCTCGCAGGGGGAGGGGAGGAGGGGTCACGGCCCCCTCCCCCTGCTCGGCCTCGAGCTAGCACATGCAGTGCGCTTGGTTTACAGGCGTAGTGCGGCTATTCTATTTATAACCCCGAACACGCATGCAACCCCAGAGCCACGCCCCTATGATAGATAGTGGGGTCACGGGGTGCGGCGGAATCGCTTCTGCATGCGACACCGCGGCATGCCGCGGCGTCGCCTACTCTGGCTCGTTCCAGGCTCGGCCTCACACCCCCTCCCCCCTGCTCGGCCTCGCGCTAACGCATGCAGTGTGCTTGATTGACAGGCGCAGTGCGGTTATTCTGTTTCCAACCCCAAACACGCACGCAACCCTAGAGTCGCACCCCTAGCTAAGATAGATAGTGGGGTCATGGGGTGCGATGGACTCGCCTCCGCATGCGACGCCGCGGCACGTAGCATCGTCGCCTGCTACGGCTCGTTCCAGGCTCGGCCTCGCAGGGGGAGGGAGGAGGTCACGCCCCCTCCCCCTTCCCGGACTCGTGCTAACGCACGCAGTGCGCTTGGTTGGTAGACATAGTGCGGCTATTTTGTTTCCAACCCCAAACACGCGTGCAACCCTAGAGGGACACCCTATGATAGATAGTAGGGTCACGGGGTGGGATGGACTCGCCTCTGCATGCGATGATGCGGCACACTGCATCGTCGCCTGCTCTGGCTCATTCCAGGCCCGGCCTCGTAGGAGGAGGGGAGGGGGTCACGACCCCCTCCCCCTGTTCGGCCTCGCGCTAGCGCATACAGTGTGCTTAGTTCACAGGCGCAGTGTGGCTATTCTGTTTCCAAACCCAAACACACACGCAACCCCAGAGCAACACCCCTAAGATTGATAGTGGGGTTTGACGAACTCGCCTCCGCATGCGAAGCCACGGCACGCCGTGTCATCGCCTGCTACGGCTTGTCCTATGCTCGGCCTCGCAGGGGGAGGGGAGGGAGTCACGACCCACCCCCCTGCTCCACCTTGCGCTAACGCACGCAGTGCCCTTGGTTGGCAGACGCAGTGCAGCTATTTTGTTTCCATCCCCAAACACGCACGCAACCCCCGAGTCACACCCCTATGATAGATAGTGTGGTCACGGGGTTCGACGGACTCGCCTCCGCATGCAACGCTGTGACACATTGCATCGTTGGCTGCTCTGGCTCATTCCAGGATTGGCCTTGGAGGGGGAGGGGGACCCCCCTCCCCCCTGCTCGGCCTCGCGCTAACGCATGCAGTGCGCTTGGTTGACAGGCGCAGTGCGGCTATTCTGTTTCCAACCCCAAACATGCATGCAACCCCAGAGCCACACCCCTAAGATAGATAGTGGAGTCGTGGGGTGCGAAGGACTCGCCTCCGCATGCGACGCCGCGGCACGCTGCATCGTCGCCTGCTCCGGCTTGTTCTTGGCTCGGCCTCACAGGGGGAGGGAAGAGGTGTTGGATATATGCCCTAGAGGCAATAATAAAGTGGTTATTATTATATTTCCTTGTTCATGACAATCGTTTAGTATCCATGCTATAATTATATTGATCAGAAACTCAAATACATGTGTGGGTACATAGACAACAACATGTCCCTAGTGAGCTTCTACCAGACTAGCTCGTTGATCAAAGATGGCTATGGTTTCCTTGCCATAGACACGAGTTGTCATTTGATAATGGGATCACATCATTAGGAGAATGATGTGATGGGCAAGACCCCAACTATAAACGTAGCATATCATCATGTCAAGTTTATTGCTACCGTTTTCTACATCTCATCACTACTAGGGAAAACCCTAGCAGTAGCGTGTGTTTAAAGCCTATCAGTAGCGCGGGGTGCAGCGCTACTAGTAAGGCGCTACAGCTAAAGGTTAGCAGTAGTGTGGGTTGGACAACACTACTGCTATATCGACTTAGTAGTAGCACTTTGTACTATGAGCGCTACTGGTAATTAGTAGTAGCGCTTCTCCTAGCACGCGCTACTACTATTATTACGTATTTCTTTTTTATTTCATGTTGTATTCATACACCTTTATACAAGTTCTCATACTGCGGCAATTTAGAGAATGATTTTACATCATACTGAGTTATTACATCACTGGGAGAAAGAACCGTGGACTAGTTTCAAGTGGATGGACATCCACTTGAAACTAATCCACGGTTCTTTCACCCAGTGATATAATATATCATCATCATATCATTAACAACTTATCATCATAATACATCATTGTCATATAACACCTCCTCATGATCATCGTTTTCATCAATGAGACATCACATACAAGTTGGTCACTAGACATAATCTCAACTACTCATCATCATTAACTCTCATAAACATATTGTACCTCATAGGACCTACTACATTCTCTTAGGACCTACTATATTATCTTAGGTAAAATAGCATAAAACAAGATAGCCCCTGACTCTCCATTATGGAGAATGGAGATTATCCTGTCTCCAATTCTTGCCTTTCGCACAATGTTGCTTACAAGAACCTCCTTACAACTGTCCATACATTTTTCCATTCTAAGATTAGCATGTGTTCACCGGTTTTAGAAATCTGGTATGGACAGGTGAGATTCGTATGACGACCTGGCTGTATGTTCAAAACATCAAGGCGACCATTCTGATACATCAAATGAGGCACACAATCCATCAGGATTTTCTGTTGAAAAACATAGTAATAACTTCGTAGTTAGCAATGTAGTTCAGTTTTAGAAGTATGCAAAAGATGCACGGATGTCGTAATAGTAAAAAATCTTACCAGGATATCTCCATGGAAGTTATCGTGGTTCAACACGTGAACTAGTGGCATGTATTGACCATAATTTGGAGGAGTTCAATAAAATGCATTGTAATTCTCAAGATCGATAAAGATGCGACTGCATGACTTTTCTCCTGCTAAGTTAACTCAGAGCCATCGGTGTAGTTGGTTATGTCTACCATCTTCCGCACATTCTTTGAAGAATGAAAGTAAGCTATCAATGGAAATAAGTTGTCAACTATTTTGAAATAAACAATGTAAATTATTAATAACTATGTTTGAGGAACTCACATAGTGGTAGAATTTGAAGCGTATCAACAAGGACCCAAATGTCCAAATTGTCTTGGTCGATGTCAGGATCACCAAGATCCATGGTGACAAAGATACCCTCTTGAAAATCATACATCTTGCAAAGTGCTTCCCAACCCGGGTAACCAAAATGGGATACGCTCTCAGAATTGTATAGATTTACCTCAAAATCCATACCATGATGGGTCCTTAGGTTAATTTTCTTTGTTTCATTCCTCTCATGATCTTCAAAACCCATCCTCTCCAAGACATAGTGTCTTGCATGGCATGGGATAAGCTAGTCGAATTGTAAAAGACGAAAATTACATGTTGAAGTAGTAGAAGTCGAGCTTAATTACGAAAAAACACTTTGCGTCAGAAGCTATCAGATCACAATCGAAGGCCTCCTCGAGCTTAATGCTGAAGCGCCGACCTTCGTCTAGGTGAGGCATGTCGCAGAAACCCCGGTTGTCGCCGCACCAGGAGCACTCCCCGTGACCTTCTTCGTCCGACGACATTTCCTATGTTCATAATTCAAAGATTAAACTTGTACAATTAAAACTCTCAGCTTGTTCATTATTCATCATGGGTTGACAATTAAAACTTGTAAAATTATCTTTCTAGAAAATCCAGGCCACTCGATATTTCCTACATATTCTAGCACAAGTCGTGCCAAAATTCACGAAAAAATCCGACATGACCTTTGCTAAAATAGGACATATCGAGCGCCTGAAATTTGTCGGAACGGAAATTAATCAACACTCCGGCAAAACATAGGCCACTCGGAGGTGTAACCTGAACATGATCGGCCACTTGGGTAACCACATATCCTATTTGAGCAACACAAGATATACATGTTTTTATCTACATCATATCTTATAGGACTCATATTGACATGGAGATTTGGCTGGTCTCACCTCGAGGTCGGAGGGGGTCGGTGACGGGGACGACGACGGGGATGATGGAGGGGCTCCTTGATTTCTGCAAAAACAAAAAACCCTATAAGTTATCACTAACACATCCCGAATAGTATCATACATATAACATCACCGATACAACTAAAACCCTAGCGAACGACGGGTACCGGCAAGCGGCGAGGATGCGGATAGGCATCATCGACGTCGGTCTTGGGAATAATTGCTTAAACTAAAAAAATAACAACAAATGTGACATGTTCAACTAGTTCTTACTAAATATAAACTTACTATAAATAGAAATAAACTAGTTCTTTCTAGAAATAAACTAGTTCAACTAGTTATATTAATTTTCTTACTAAAAATACATTAGTTCTATTAATTCAACTAGTTCTTACTAAAACTAAACTAGTTCAACTAGTTTATTAATTTACTTACTAATTCTTTAAACACTTACTAAAAACAGTAAAAAAAACTACATTATAAAATAGTAACAGACTACAGTGAAAAATAGAAAAAAAAGATGGAGGGAGGAGGGGAAGGGAGGAGGAAGGAGAGAGGAGGAAGGGGAGGAGGCCGGTGGGATTGGAGGAGGGGGAGGGGCGGCCGGAGGAGGAGGGAGGAGGGGGCGGGGGTGGAGGGGGAGGGGGTCGTAGGAGGAGGAGGAAGGTGGCGGCCGGAGGAGGAGGAGGGAGAGGGGTGGTGGGAGGAGGGCGGTCAGAGGAGGAGGGGGAGGAGGGAGGGGAGGAGGGAGTACCTCGGCGAGGAGCAGCCAGTGGCGGGCAACGACGGTTCGGTCAAAGTAGGGCGAGTGAGAGGGAGTGAGTGTGAGAGGGCGAACCACTCCAGGATAAGGTAAGTAAGTAGTAGCGCGTTTCAGAGAAACGCGCTACTGCTACGGGCCGTAGCACTAGCGCTCGTCGATTAGTGCAGCCTCTTGCTAAGTGGGGCTAGCCATCTGCGCCAAGTACAAATATAGCAGCAGCGCGGTTTCGCAGAACGCGCTACTACTAAAGTAGTAGCAGTAGCGCGGTCTATTTAAAAACGCTACTACTAAGTAGAAGTAGCACCCTGTTTTGTCCAGCGCTACTGCTAAGATGCTGTGTATAAGGCTTTCCCTAGTAGTGCAAGTATTTGTTCCAATAACCATGAGATCATGCAACTCACTGACACCGGAGGAGTACCTTGTGTGTATCAAACGTCGCAACCTAACTGAGTGACAATAAAGATGCTCTATAGGTATCTCCGACGGTATCTATTGAGTTGGCATGGATCGAGACTGGGTTTTGTCACTCCATATGACAGAGAGGTACCTCGGGGCCCACTCGGTAATACAACATCACAATGAGCTTTCAAGCAATGTGACTAAGGAGTTAGCCACAGGATCTTGTATTACGGAATGATTAAAGAGACTTGCCGGTAACGAGATTGAACTAGGTATGGAGATATCGATGATCGAATCTCGGGAAAGTAACATACTGATGGACAAAGGGAAATGCATACGGTATTAGCTGAATCTTTGACATCGTGGTTCAAGCGATAAAGTTCTTCGTTGAATACCTAGGAACCAATATGGGCATCTAGGTCCTGCTATTGGTTATTGACCGGAGAGAAGTCCCAATCATGTCTGCATATTCCGGAACCTGTAGGGCCGCACGCTTAACGCTCGTTAGCGCTAGGGTAGTATTGAGATATTAATAGTGGAAATTTTGAAGGTTGTTCGGAGTCCCGGATGGGAATCTGGTGAAGGAAATATGCCCTAGAGGCAATAACAAAGTTGTTATTTATATTTCCTTATATCATGATAAATGTTTATTTTTCATGCTAGAATTGTATTAACTGGAAACTTAGTACACGTGTGAATACATAAACAAACAGAGTGTCACTAGTATGCCTCTACTTGACTAGCTCGTTAATCAAAGATGGTTAAGTTTCCTAGCCATAGACATGAGTTGTCATTTGATGAACGGGATCACATCATTAGAGAATGATGTGATTGACTTGACCCATCCGTTAGCTTAGCACTATGAACGTTTAGTTTATTGCTATTGCTTTCTTCATAACTTATACATGTTCCTATGACTATGAGATTATGCTACTCCTGAATACCGGAGGAACACTTAGTGTGCTATCAAACGTCACAACATAACTGGGTGACTATAAATATGCTCTACAAGTGTCTCTGATGGTGTTTGTTGAGTTGGCATAGATCGAGATTAGGATTTGTCACTCCGATTGTCGGAGAGGTATCTTTGGGCCCTCTCGGTAATGCACATCACTATAAGCCTTGCAAGCAATGTGACTAATGAGTTAGTTACGGGATGATGCATTATGGAACGAGTAAAGAGACTTGCCGGTAACGAGATTTAACTAGGTATTGAGATACCGACGATCGAATCTCGGGCAAGTAACATACTAATGACAAAGGGAACAACGTATGTTGTTATGCGGATTGACCGATAAAGATCTTCGTAGAATATGTAGGTGTTGGGGAACGCAGTAATTTCAAAAAAAATTCCTACGCACACACAAGATCTATCATGGTGATGCATAGTAACAAGAGGGGAGAGTGTAGTCCACGTACCCTCGTAGACCGTAAGCAGAAGCGTTATGACAACGCGGTTGATGTAGTCGTACGTCTTCAGAATCCGACCGATCCTAGTACCGAAAGTACGGCACCTCCGTGATCTGCACACTTTCGGCTCGGTGACATACGATGAACTCTTGATCCAGCTGAGTGTCGAGGGAGAGCTTCGTCAGAATGACGGTGTGATGTCAGTGATGATGAAGCTACCGGCGGAGGGATTCGCCTAAGCACTGCAACGATATGACCGAGGTGGATTATGGTGGAGGGGGGCACCGCACATGGCTAAGAGATCAATGATCAACTTGTGTGTTTATGGGGTGCCCCCCTCCCCTGTATATAAAGGAGTGGAGGAGGGGGGAGGTCCGGCCCTCTATGGTACGCCCTGGAGGAGTCCTACTCCCACCGGGAGTAGGATTTCCCCCAATCCCTAGTTGGACTAGTAGAGAAGGACGGGGGAGAGAGGGAGGAAGGAAAGGGGGGTGCCGCCCCCCCCCCCCTCCTTCCTAGTCCAATTCGGACCAGAGGGGGAGGGGGCGCGTGACCTGCCCTGGCTGCCCCTCTCTCTCTCCACTAAAGCCCATTAGGGCCCATATACTGCCCGGGGGATTCCGGTAACCCCCCGGTACTCCTGTATATGCCCGAACTCACTCGAAACCATTGAGATGTCCAAACATAGTCATCCAATATATCGATCTTTATTTCTCGACCATTTCAAGACTCCTCGTCATGTCCGTGATCATATCTGGGACTCCGAACTACCTTCAGTACATCAAAACACATAAACTCATAATACCGATCGTCACTGAATGTTAAGCGTGCGGACCCTACGGGTTCGAGAACTATGTAGACATGACCGAAACTCATCTCCGGTCGATAACTAATAGCGGAACCTGGAAGCTCATACTAATTCCTACATATTCTACGAAGATCTTTATCGGTCAAACTGCATAACAGCATACGTTGTTCCCTTGTCATCGGTATGTTACTTGCCCGAGATTCGATCGTCGGTATCTCAATACCTAGTTCAATCTCGTTACCGGCAAGTCTCTTTACTCATTCCGTAATGCATCATCCCGTAACTAAATCATTAGTTACAATGCTTGCAAGGCTTATAGTGATGTGCATTACCGAGAGGGCCCAGAGATACCTCTCCGACAATCGGAGTGACAAATCCTAATCTCGATCTATGCCAACGCAACAAACACCATCGGAGACACCTGTAGAGCATCTTTATAGTCACCCAGTTACGTTGTAACGTTTGATAGCACACTAAGTGTTCCTCTAGTATTCGGGAGTTGCATAATCTCATAGTCATAGGAACATGTGTAAGTTATGAAGAAAGCAATAGCAACAAACTAAACGATCATCGTGCGAAGCTAACGGATGGGTCAAGTCAATCACATCATTCTCTAATGATGTGATCCCGTTCATCAAATGACAACTCTTTGTCCATGGCTAGGAAACTTAACCATCTTTGATTAACGAGCTAGTCAAGTAGAGGCATACTAGTGACACTCTATTTGTCTATATATTCACACATGTACTAAGTTTCCGGTTAATACAATTCTAGCATGAATAATAAACATTTATCATGATATAAGGAAATATAATTAACAACTTTATTATTGCCTCTAGGTCATATTTCCTTTAGTATCCCACTTGCACTAGAGTCAATAATCTAGTTTACATTGTAATGATTCTAACACCCATGGAGTCTTGGTGCTGATCATGTTTTGCTCATGAGAGAGGCTTAGTCAACGGGTCTGCAACATTCAGATCCGTATGTACTTTGCAAATTTCTATGTCTCCCTCCTTGACTTGGTCGCGGATGGAATTGAAGTGTCTCTTGATGTGCTTGCTTCTCTTGTGAAATCTGGATTCCTTTGCCAAGGCAATTGCACCAGTATTGTCACAAAAGATTTTCATTGGATCCGATGCACTAGGTATGACACCTAGATCGGATATGAACTCCTTCATCCAGAATCCTTCATTTGCTGCTTCTGAAGCAGCAATGTACACCGCTTCACACGTAGATCCTGCCACGACGCTCTGCTTGGAACTGCACCAACTGACAGCTCCACCATTTAATAAAAATATGTATCCGATCTGTGACTTAGAGTCACCCGGATCAATGTCAAAGCTTGCATCGACGTAACCGTTTACGATGAGCTCTTTGTCACCTCCATAAATGAGAAACATATCCTTAGTCCTTTTCAGGTATTTCAGGATGTTCTTGACCGCTGTCCAGTGATCCACTCCTGGATTACTTTGGTACCTCCCTGCTAAACTAATAGCAAGGCACACATCAGGTTTGGTACACAACATTGCATACATGATAGAACCTATGTCTGAAGCATAGGGAATGACTTTCATTTTCTCTATCTTCTGCAGTGGTCGGGGATTGAGTCTGACTCAACTTCACACCTTGTAACACCGACAAGAACCCTTTCTTTGCTTCATCCATTTTGAACTTCTTCTAAACTTTGTCAAGGTATGTGCTTTGTGAAAGTCCAATTAAGTGTCTTGATCTATCTCTATAGATCTTGATGCCAAATATATAAGCAGCTTCACCGAGGTCTTCAATTGAAATATTCTTATTCAAGTATCCTTTTATGCCATTCAGAAATTCAGTATTATTTCCGATCAACAATATGTCATCTACATATAATATCAGAGATGCTACAGAGCTCCCACTCACTTTCTTGTAAATACAGGCTTCTCCAAAAGTCTGTATAAATCCATATGCTTTGATCACACTATCAAAGCGTATATTGCAACTCCGAGAGGCTTGTACCAGTCCATAAATGGATTGCTGGAGCTTGCACACTTTGTTAGCACCTTTTGGATCGACAAAACCTTCTGGTTGCATCACATGCAACTTCTTCTTTAAGATATCCATTAAGGAATGCAGTTTTGACATCCATTTGCCAAATTTCATAATCATAAAATGCGGCAATTGCTAACATGATTCGGACATACTTAAGCATCGCTACAGGTAAGAAGGTCTCATCATAGTCAACTCCTTGAACTTGTCGAAAACCTTTCGCAACAAGTCGAGCTTTGTAGACAGTAACATTACCGTCAGCGTTAGTCTTCTTCTTGAAGATCCATTTATTCTCTATGACTTGCCGATCATCGGGAAAGTCAACCAAAGTCCACACTTTGTTCTCATACATGGATCCCATCTCAGATTTCATGGCCTCAAGCCATTTTGCGGAATCTGGGCTCATCATCGCTTCCTCATAGTTCGTAGGTTCGTCATGGTCAAGTAACATGACTTCCAGAGCAACATTACCATACCACTCTAGTGCGGATCTTACTCTGGTTGACCGACGAGGTTCGGTAGTAACTTGATCAGAAGTTTCATGATCATCATCATTAGCTTCCTCACTTACTGGTGTAGGAATCACTGGAACTAATTTTTTTGATGGACTACTTTCCAGTAAGGGAGTAGGTACAATTACCTCGTCAAGTTCTACTTTCCTCCCACTCACTTCTTTCGAGAGAAACTCCTTCTCTAGAAAGGATCCGTTCTTAGCAACGAATAACTTGCCTTCGGATCTGTGATATAAGGTGTACCCAACAGTCTCTTTTGGGTATCCTATGAAGACACATTTCTCCAATTTGGGTTTGAGCTTATCAGGTTGAAGCTTTTTCACATAAGCATCACAGCCCCAAACTTTAAGAAATGACAACTTGGGTTTCTTGCCAAACCACAGTTCATAAGGCGTCCTCTCAACGGATTTTTATGGTGCCCTATTTAACGTGAATGCAGCCGTCTCTAAAGCATAACCCCAAAACGATAGCGGTAAATCAGTAAGAGACATCATAGATCGCACCATATCTAGTAAAGTACGATTACGACGTTCGGACACACCATTTCACTGTGGTGTTCCAGGTGGCGTGAGTTGCGAACCTATTCTGCATTGTTTCAAATGAAGGCCAAACTCGTAACTCAAATATTCTCCTCCACGATCAGATCGTAGGAACTTTATTTTCTTGTTACGATGATTTTCCACTTCATTCTGAAATTCTTTGAACTTTTCAAATGTTTCAGACTTATGTTTCATCAAGTAGATATACCCATATCTGCCCAAATCATCTGTGAAGGTAATAAAATAACGATACCCGCCGCGAGCATCAACACTCACTGGACCGCATACATTAGTATGTATTATTTCCAGTAAGTCTGTTGCTCGCTCCATTGTTCCGGAGAACGGAGTTTTAGTCATCTTTCCCATGAGGCATGGTTCGCAAGCATCAAGTGATTCATAATCAAGTGATTCCAAAAGTCCATCAGCATGGAGTTTATTCATGCACTTTACACCAATATGACCTAAACGGCAGTGCCACAAATAAGTTGCACTATCATTATTAAACTTATGTCTTTTGGCTTCAATACTATGAACATGTGTATCACTACTATCAAGATTTAGTAAAAATAGACCACTCATCAAGGGTGCATGACCATAAAAGATATTATTCATATAAATAGAAAAACCATTATTCTCTGATTTAAATGAATAACCGTCTCGCATCAAACAAGATCAAGATATAATGTTCATGCTTAACGCTCGCACCAAATAACAATTATTCAGGTCTAAAACTAATCCCAAAGGTAGATGTAGAGGTACCGTGCCGACGGCGATCACATCTACTTTGGAACCATTTCCCACGCGCATCGTCACCTCGTCCCTAGCCAATCTTCGCTTAATTCATAGCCCCTGTTTCGAGTTGCAAATATTAGCAACAGAACCAGTATCAAATACCAGCGCCATCAGAAGCATTAGTAAGGTACACATCAATAACATGTATATCACATATACCTTTCACTTTGCCATCCTTCTTCTCCGCCAAATACTTGGGGCAGTTCCGCTTATAGTGACCAGTCCCTTTGCAGTAAAAGCACTCAGTCTTAGGCTTAGGTCCAGATTTGGGCTTCTTCACTTGAGCAGCAACTTGCTTGTCGTTCTTCTTGAAGTTCCCCTTCTTCCCTTTACCCTTTTTCTTGAAACGGGTGGTCTTGTTGACCATCAACACTTGATGCTCCTTCTTGATATCTACCTCCACCGCTTTTAGCATTGCGAAGAGCTCTGGAATCGTCTTATCCATCCCTTGAATATTATAGTTCATTAAGAAGCTTTTTTACTTTGGTGGCAGTGATTGAAGAACTCTGTCAATGACACTATCAACTGGAAGATTAACTCCCAGCTGAGTCAAGTGATTGTGGTAACCCAGATATTCTGAGTATGTGCGCACTGACAGAACTATTCTCCTCCATTTTGCAGTTGTAGAACTTATTGGGGACTTCATATCTCTCAATCCGGGCATTTGCTTGAAATATTAACTCCAATTTCTGGAACATCTCATATGCTCCATGACGTTCAAAACGTCGTTCAAGTCCCGGTACTAAGCCGTAAAGCATGGCACACTAAACTATCGAGTAGTCATCAGCTTTGCTCTACCAAGTGTTCACAACATCTGGCGTTGCTCCTGCAGCGGGTTTGGCACCTAGCGGTGCTTCCAGGACGTAATTCTTCTGTGCAGCAATGAGGATAATCCTCAAGTTATGGACCCAGTCCGTGTAGTTGCTACCATCATCTTTCAACTTAGCTTTCTCTAGGAACGCATTAAAATTCAACGGAACAACAAAGACAGGCCATCTATCTACAACAACATAGACATGCAAAATACTATCGTGTACTAAGTTCATGATAAATTAAAGTTCAATTAATCATATTACTTAAGAACTCCCACTTGGATAGACATCCCTCTAATCATCTAAGTGATCATGTGATCCATATCAACTAAACCATGTCCGATCATCACGTGAGATGGAGTAGTTTTCAATGGTGAACATCACTATGTTGATCATATCTACTATTTGATTCATGCTCGACCTTTCGGTCTTAGTGTTCCGAGGCCATATCTGCATATGCTAGGCTCGTCAAATTTAACCCGAGTATTCTGCATGTGCAAAACTGGCTTGTACCTGTTGTATGTGAACGTGGAGCTTATCACACCATATCATCACGTGGTGTCTTGGCACGACGAACTGAAGCAACGGTGCATACTCAGGGAGAACACTTATACCTTGAAATTTAGTGAGAGATCATCTTATAATGCTACCGTCGAACTAAGCAAAATAAGATGCATAAAGGATAAACATCACATGAAATCAATATAAGTGATATGATATGGCCATCATCATCTTGTGCCTTTGATCTCCATCTCCAAAGCACCGTCATGATCACCATCGTCACCGGCGCGACACCTTGATCTCCATCGTAGCATCGTTGTCTTCTCGCCAACTATTGCTTCTATGACTATCGCTACCGCTTAGTGATAAGGTAAAGCAATTACATGGCGATTGCATTTCATACAATAAAGCGACAACTATATGGCTCCTGCCAGTTGCCGATAACTGTGTTACAAAACATGATCATCTCATACAATAAAATTTAGCATCGTGTCTTGACCATATCACATCACAACATGCCTTGCAAAAACAAGTTAGACATCCTCTACTTTGTTGTTGCAAGTTTTACGTGGCTGCTACGGGCTGAGCAAGAACCATTCTTACCTACGCATCAAAACCACAACAATTTTTCGTCAAGTGTGATGTTTTAACCTTCAACAAGGACCGGGCGTAGTCACACTCAATTCGACTAAAGTTGGAGAAACTGACACCCGCCAGCCACCTGTGTGTGAAGCACGTCGGTAGTCTCGCGTAAGCGGACGCGTAATGTCGGTCCGGGCCGCTTCATCCAACAATACCGCCGAACCAAAGTATGACATGCTGGTAAGAAGTATGGCTATTATCGCCCACAACTCTTTGTGTTCTACTCGTGCATATAACATCTAAGCATGGCTCGGATGCCACTTTTGGGGAACGCAGTAATTTCAAAAATATTCCTACGCACATGCAAGATCTATCATGGTAATGCATAGCAACGAGAGGGTAGAGTGTAGTCCACGTACCCTCGTAGACCGTAAGCGGAAGCGTTATGACAATGCGGTTGATGTAGTCGTACGTCTTCACGATCCGACTGATCCTAGTACCGAAAGTACGGCACCTCCACGATCTGCACACGTTCGGCTCGGTGATGTCCCACGAACTCTCGATCCAGCTGAGTGTCGAGGGAGAGCTTCGTCAGCACGACGGTGTAATGACGGTGATGATGAAGCTACCGGCGCAGGGCTTCGCCTAAGCACTGCAACGATATGATCGAGGTGGATTATGGTGGAGGGGGCACCGCACACGGCTAAGAGATCAATGATCAACTTGTGTGTTTATGGGGTGCCCCCTCCTCCGTATATAAAGGAGCAGAGGAGGGGGGAGGGTCGGCCCTCTATGGCGCGCCCTAGAGGAGTCCTACTCCCACCGGGAGTGGGATTCCCCTCCTTCCCTAGTTGGACTAGGAGAGAAGGAAGGGGGAGAGAGGGAGGAAGGAAAGGGGAGCGCCGCCCCCATTCCTAGTCCAATTCGGACCAGAGGGGGAGGGGCGCGCAGCCTGCCCTAGCTTCCCCTCTCTCTCTCTCCACTAAAGCCCATTAGGGCCCATATAATTCCCGGGGGGTTCCGGTAACCCCCAACACTCCGGTATATGCCCGAACTCACTCGGAACCATTATGATGTCCAAACATAGTCATCCAATATATCGATCTTTATGTCTCGACCATTTCGAGACTCCTCGTCATGTCCGTGATCATATCTGAGACTCCGAACTACCTTTGGTACATCAACACGCATAAACTCATAATATCGATTGTCACCGAACGTTAAGCGTTCGGACTCTACGGGTTCGAGAACTATGTAGACATGACCGAGACTCATCTCCGATCAATAACCAATAGCAGAACTTGGATGCTCATATTGGTTCCTACATATTCTACGAAGATCTTTATCGGTCAAATTGCATAACAACATATGTTGTTCCCTTTGTCATCGGTATGTTACTTGCCCGAGATTCGAGCGTCGGTATCTCAATACCTAGTTCAATCTCGTTACCGGCAAGTCTCCTTACTCGTTCCATAATGCATCATCCCATAACTAACTCATTAGTTACAATGCTTGCAAGGCTTATAGTGATGTGCATTACCGAGAGGGCCCAGAGATACCTCTCCGACAATCGGAGTGACAAATCCTAATCTCGATCTATGCCAACTCAACAAACACCATCAGAGACACCTGTAGAGCATCTTTATAGTCACCCAGTTACGTTGTGATGTTTGATAGAACAATGTCGGTGTCAAAACCGGCGGATCTCGGGTAAGGGGTCCCGAACTGTGCGTCTAGGCGGATGGTAACAGGAGACAAGGGACACGATTTTTTTACCCAGGTTTGGGCCCTCTCGATGGAGGTAATACCCTACTCCTGCTTGATTAATATTGATGATATGGGTAGTACAAGAGTAGATCTACCACGAGATCGAGAGGCTAAACCCTAGAAGCTAGCCTATGGTATGATTGTTGTTCGTCCCTGGGACTAAAACCCTTCGGTTTATATAGACACCGAATAGGGTTAGGGTTACACAGAGTCGGTTACAATGGTAGGAAATCTACATATCCGTATCGCCAAGCTTGCCTTCCACGCCAAGGAAAGTCCTATCCGCACAAGGGACGAAGTCTTCAATCTTGTATCTCCATAGTCTAGGAGTCCGGCCAAAGATGATAGTTCGGCTATCCGGACACCCCCTAGTCCAGGACTCCCTCAGTAGCCCCTGAACCAGGCTTCAATGATGATAAGTCCGGCGTGTTGATTTTCTTCGGCATTGCAAGGCGGGTTCCCCTACGAATCCTGTGTTGAATAGTGTCCGGCTTTCTTGTGAATATCGCGCTTCTCGGCTTCCACGCCCAATAATGGCCATCTTCCACGTGTCAAACGAATGTGAAAAGTCAGGGTATCTTCACATTTACCCCCCTTGCTGTGCAAATGAGCCGTCTATAAAAGAGACAGGGATCCAGATCCGGATCACACCATCCTCCCTTCGCGAGCCTTCATCAGAGCGCCTTTGACAAAAAACCCACTCCACCATGGACAGTCGACGCGGTTCCTCCTCTCGCGTTCCCAGCCCTCATCCCGGAGATTGGGGGAGATGCTCAGTCCCGCACAGTGAATTGGTGGTGCTCCAAACCAAGGGATTCCTTCCCCCGGCCTTCATGGTTCCGGTGCGTTCCGGACTCGCCACTTATAAGGGCGGGAAGCAGGCGGAGAGCGTCCCCGATCCCTCTAAGGGAGAGCAGGTATGCTTCGTCTCTTACCTAATGAGAGGACTCGGATTTCCAATCCATCCGTTTCTCCGGGCGCTTCGGAGTTCTCTGACCTCGGCCTGCACAACCTTCGCCTGCCTCCATCTTGCATATAGCGGGCTTTGTGGCCCTTTGCGAGCTGTTTCTGGGCGTTGAGGCCCATTTCGCTCTGTGGAAGAGATTGTTCTGCCTTGTGCCTCGTTCTCACGAATGGTCAATATATCAAGTGGGCGGAACCGAACTATGGCGCATCGCCGGGACCGGATAATTATCCGGAACCCCAAAGAAGGCGTCCAAGGACTCGCCCTCGAAATGGTTTTACATGGAGGACGTCCCGCTGCCGGATCCTGTTCGGATCGGCCTTCCGGAGTTTAGCAACGCTCCTCTGAAGAAGCGCCTAAGCTGGCGCCCAGCAGCCCCGGAGGAAAATGGCCGGGACATCCTTTACTTGATGAGCCGAATAAGATTACTGGCTCATGCGGATTGACCATGATTGGAGTCATGGCAATCTGCATTATGAGGGGAGTGCAGCCGCTCCAATATAGGGGCCACCCATGTGGGACTTCAACGGGGAGGACGATGCCACCCGCCATGGCCGCAAAGGGCCGGGATCGGTCACCGAACTGGTGAAGACCTTGTCCGCCATGTACAAAGGGGAAGAGGAGGATTTTCTCCGCGTCAGTTCACTGAACGGGTTTTCTTCGAATAATCCTCGATGTTGGGTAAGCAAATATCTTTGTGGCCTGTCCGATCCATGTTCCTGTGGCTAAATATCTCATTTCATGGTTTCTACGCAGGAACTGCGCCGTGCCGTAGAGAAGATACACAGCCCGCCCCCACAACCCGAGGATCCAGAACGGTCCCTCGATCCGGCCTCCGAAGAGGACCCGGGTATAAAGGTGGAGCTGATCGACGGGGTGTTCCACCAACTTAGCATCGACAATGCTTTGGTTGCCATTACGGCCGACTACCCCGGATTATTTCCGGCCTCCCAGGTAACCGTGACCGAAGTCCGGATACCATGACCCACCATGCTTTAATTCTAATCACCACGTATTTGATGGTGTTTCGCAGGGGGTGCCTTCAGAACGGGAAGCCGAGCCTGCCGCGGCCGTCCAACAAGGGGCAGCTCGGCCCAAAGAAGCGGAAAAGAAGTGTGGTACGACTCGAGGCGTCGCCGCATAGCGGTATGATGTGCCATCGTGTTTTAAGGAGAGGTTCCTGGGAGGCACACTGACGCTCATGGTTTTTTCAGGAAAAAGAGCGCTCGCCGGACTGAGTCCGGAGAAGTTGCCAATCGGACCTCTGCCAACCAGGCTCAAAAGCCGAGTCCGGAAGGGGGTACAAACACGAGGCGTGCGTCGGATGCTCCTCCAACGGAGGATGCCGATAGACTGTCCGCCACCAAGTCGGAGGTGGAGAGCGCCATGAATCATAGGCGCCGCCGGACTATTCTACGTGACGCATGTTTCTCCCAAGAGGCGTTGGACGCGTTTAGTTCGGGAGAAGCGCACCTCCGTGCCGCTCAAGATGGCCTAGCCGAGCCACGCGGGCGGTATGTGAAAGACATACGGGTAAGGAATTTTGTGATTATATATGCCAAGAGCCCCGAGACTTAAAATAGTTAGGATAACTGATTTAAGGATCATTTGGAATGCAGGTTCTTACCGAAAAGAATACCCGTTTGTCCCAGGAGCTTGAAGAGTGCAAGGACCAACTTGAGGCTGCACTGGCCGCGATCGGGGAAGCCATGAAGACTCCCTCTGGTAATATATGCCCTTCAAAGTAGAAGTAGTTTCGCAAAGTGCGGTGTGTGCATAAATCTGACATTAACATTGCAGATAGCGCCGGAATGGATCCGGACAAGCAACAGCTCCTGCACCAGCTAAAGGCCGGCGAGAGTGTTCTTACGAGGGTGCGGCAGGAGAAAAATAACCTCCAAGATGCCAACACCCAACTGGGTGAGGAACTAAAGGATGTTCGTGCCAAATTGTCTGACTCCGTAAAGGAGAATCGACGGCTTCGTCGCGGCATTTTTAGTAAGTGCTTAAACGAACTTTGAAAGAGTTCGGCGAGGAAGGCGACTAACATAAACATGTATGTAGGTTTGCTCACAGGTCGTCCTGAGGAGGAGATGCCCAGTTCTTCGGGTGATCTTCTTCCCGAACTGCGTCAGCTGCACAAACGAGTTCGGCAGGTGATGAAAGGCGTCGCCCAGGCCTTGTGGCCATCTATCTCCCTGCCCGAAGGCATTAGGGAGCTGGCAGAGCGGCTTCAAGGAGCACGGCGCTTCCGACTATGGAAGATATCGGCCTGCCGTCAAAGGCGCCAGGAGGCTCGGGCCATGGTAAAGACGCAGCGGTACCACGGTTGACCCAAACCACATGGCCGAGGTCGGACTGTGGGGCCCGATGGGAAGGAGATCCTGTAAGCTTAGTGTACGGCCAAGTAGAATTGGCCGCCAAGTATTCCCAGCAAGATTGTAAATTAGATAGCCTATTAGATGGCATTGAGGAGGAATACAATTAGTCCAGTTGACTATGTAATTGAATATGACATGAAAAATGTCTTCTAGCCGGATTGCAGATCGTTTGTCATAGCGGACCTTTTAACCCGACCTCGAGGCCCAATAGTCCTGAGTGTGTCCGAATACCCTCGCGGTTATGTAAGAACCGGGGCATGCATGGAGACAAAGGCGTAGGGGTCATTATTGCTGTATCGACAAGTGCCCAACTAGTTATGTTATATTACATGGATAGTAAGAAACATCTTCCGGGAGAATAGTTCCGTTAAGGGTTCCTTTCCACAGGAGGCATGCCCTAAAGTGCATGTCCAAACTGCTAAGAAAGCAGAAAATCATCTGGGGGCAGATGGATAAATAGTTAAAAATCATCTTTCAATTCACCGACTGAATATTCCCTTAAGAACGCTAGCTTTCGGCTTCACCCAGTCTGAGGTACACATCCGGTGACCGGCGATAACAATCGCAGAGGTGCTCCTTTACCACCTAGCCGAACAATCGGGAACGTAGGGGTAAGCACAGAGCCGAGCAACCCAGCTTGGCCAAAACTTAAGTCATATCGATGCATATAATGGTGAGTAAAAGGTACATGCGGAAGTTTGACACATGTGTTGGGCATGAAGCCCGTATAAATAAGCTTCATTAAAGAAGCCCCTAGGTATAATGAGCGCAGACAAGCGTCAAGTATGTTCGAACAAAGCGCAAACGAGCCTCTAAAGGCTTCAAGAAGAAGGAGGAGGAAGGAGAGAAATAAAAGACAGCAAAAATAGAAAATGTGGACGGAGGAAGGAGACGAACTCGAAGTCCAGTGCTTAGGCGTAGAATCTTCATAGACGGGCTGCGTTCCATGGGTTCGGCTCGAGTCGGTTATCCGATGCGTTTTGCAGACGGTATGCTCCGTCGGTCAGGACTTGGTCGATGATGAAGGGACCTTCCCATTTGGGCTTGAGTTTGTCCTTTTTCTTGTCCGGCAGGCGTAGAACTAGTTCACCAACGCTGTAAGCTTTGGCCCGTACTTCCCTGCTTTGATATCTTCGAGCCTCTTTGTTGATAAAATGCGGAACGAGCTTTTGCCACGTCGTGCTCCTCCTCCAATGCGTCCAAACTGTCCTGCCGATCAAGCTCGCCTTCTCTTTCTTCATACATGAGCACGCGAGGTGAGTCATGCATTATGTCACAGGGCAAGACTGCCTCTGCGTCGTACACCATAAAAATGGTGTGAATCCGGTAGTACGATTCGGCGTGGTCCGCAGCCCCCAGAGTACGGAGTCGAGCTCCTCAACCCAAAGGCGTGTTAGATTCCTTGAGGGACCGCACTAGTCCGGGTTTAATGCCGCTCATGATTAGACCGTTTGCTCGCTCGACTTGACCGTTGGTTTGAGGGTGATAGGCGAGGCGTGTCGAGCTTGATGCCCATGTTTTTGCACCATAATTTGACCTCATCGGCCGTGAAGTTGGTGCCGTTATCGCGACGATCTTGTGGGGACGCCGTAATGATTGCACTACCCCGATATGAAGTCTATCACCGGCCCGGATTCGCCGTTTTAGCGAACTTGGCCTCTATCCATTTGGTGAATTTATCCACCATGACCAATAGGTATTTTTGCTTGTGGGTTCCTCCCTTAAGGGGTCCAACCATGTCAAGCCCCGGACCCATGACGGCCAGGTGATGGGTATAGTTTTGAGGGTGGTGGGTGGCATGTGGCTTTGGTTAGCAAAAAGCTGGCAACCGACGCATCGTTGGACTAAATCCTGCGCATCTGCCCGGGCCGTCGGCCAATAAAATCCTATACGCAAGGCCTTGCCTACAAGGGCCCGGGCTGCGGCGTGGTGCCCACCCAGTCCGGCATGAAGTTCAGCCAGGAGGTTTCGCCCTTCCTCTTCGGAGATACACCTTTGAAGGACTCCTGTTGTGCTTTTCTTATAGAGCTCTCCCTCATGTACTTTATAGGCTTTGGATCGCTGTACTATGTAGCGAGCCTCATTTTGGTCTTCGGGGAGTTCCTGCCTAGTTAGGTAGGCTAGGAGTGGTTCCGTCCACGGGGCGATAACCGCCATTATTTCGTGGGCAGAGGGTGTTATCTCGTTGGCAGAGCCTCCGATTGTGTCAGAGTGTTCGGTGTCAGGCAGTGCGGTTGGGTCCGGATTGTTATTTCCGGACTCCTTCCCATAGTACGGATGGCTTGAACAGCCGTTCGAGAAGATGTTGGGCGGGGCGGCATCGTGTTTTGCGCCGATGCGTGCTAATACGTCCGCCGCTGGTTGTTATCCGGGCTATATGATGAAATTCGAGCCCTTCAACTGCGTCTTTGACATTTTAGGACCGCATTGCGATACGCTGCCATTTTCGGATCTTTGGCATCAAAGTCTCTGTTTATCTCGAGATATCGCGAGGTTCGAATCGCGCACCTCTAGGCGTTTAATGCCTGTGGAGATCGCCATCCGGAGGCCGTGCGAAGGGCCTCGTATTCGCCGCGTTGTTGGAGTCCGTATACATTATCGAAGGGCGTATTGGACTGTGTCCCGGTTGAGGACGTCGAGGACAATGCGGACCCAGCCGCCAACATTTTGGAGCCGTCAAAGTGCATGATCCAATTGGAGTATGCGCTGTACTCTTTAGGGAGTTCGGCTTCGGTCCATTCGGCCACGAAGTCAGCCAAAACCTGTGACTTAATAGCTCGTCGTGGCTTATAGGTTATGTCGAATGGAAGGAGTTCTATGGCCCATTTAGCAATCCGGCCCGTCGCGTCGCGGTTGTTTATAATGTTGTTAAGAGGTACTTCGGAGGCTACCGTTATCGAACACTCTTGAAAGTAGTGTCGCAGCTTCCGGATGCCATGAACACCGCGTATGCTATCTTTTTGATAATGTGGGTACCGGACTTGCATGGAGTTAGGACGGTGGACACATAGTAAACCTGTTTTTGAAGAGGGAACCTATGTCCGTCCGTTTCTCGTTCGACGACGAGCACCGCGCTGACAACTTGATGTGTTGCGGTGATATATAATAGCATTGGTTCGCCCATGTTGGGCGCGGCCAAGACCGGATTTGTTGCCAATATGTCTTTTATTTCTTCGAGTCCGGCCGTGGTGGCATCCGTCCACTCGAAGTGTTCGGTCTTGCCGGAGGAGGCGGTAAAGGGTAACGCCTTTTCTCCCAAGCGGGAAATAAAGCGGCTTAGAGCCGCCACGCATCCAATCAATTTTTGTATTTGTTTGAGGTCTTTTGGAATATCCAATTGTGACAGAGCTCGGATCTTGGCTGGGTTTGCTTCAATTCCTCTAACGGACACAATGAAGCCCAAGAGCTTTCCGGCTGGAACGCCGAAGACGCATTTTTCCGAATTGAGCTTAATGTCATATTTTCGGAGATTGTCGAATGTGAGCCTCAAGTCATCTACTAGAGTTTCGACATGCTTGGATTTGACGACCACGTCATCTACATATGCTTCCACTGTTTTGCCGATCTGGTTTGCCAGACATGTCTGAATCATGCGCTGATATGTTGCGCCGGTGTTTTTGAGCCTGAAGGGCATTGTGTTGAAGCAGAATGGGTCGTATGGAGTGATGAATGATGTTGCGGCTTGGTCTGGCTCCGCCATCTTGATTTGGTGGTAGCCGGAGTACGCGTCGAGGAAGCACAATGAGTCGTGTCCTGCTGTAGCATCGATAATTTGATCAATGCGAGGGAGGGGGAAGGGATCCTTTGGGCAAGACTTATTAAGGTCTTTGAAATCAACACATAGGCGCCAGGATTTATCCTTCTTTGGTACCATCACCAGATTTGCTAGCCAGTCCGGATGTTTTATATCTCTGATGAATCCGGCTTCGAGAAGTTTGGCTAGCTCCTCTCCCATGGCCTGTCTCTTGGGTTCGGAAAAGCGCCCAAGAGCCTGTTTGGTAGCTTGAGTCCTTTTAGGGTATTTAGGCTGTGCTCGGCCAGCGGCGTGGGATTCTGGCATGTCCGAAGGGTGCCAGCAAAAATGTCCCGATTTTCTCGTAGAAATTCTCGTAGTGCGGCATCTACATCAGGGTTTAATTGTGCCCCAATGGAGGCCGTCTTTGCAGGGTCCGTTGGGTAGACTTGGAATTTGACTATTTCATCCGCTGGTTTAAAAGAGGTGGACTAGGATCTTTTGTCAAGTATCACATCGTCCCTGTTCACCGTGGAGCGCATCGCAGTGAGTTCCTCGGCCGCTAGGGCTTCGGATAGTGCCTCGAGGGCTAGTGAGGCTGTCTTGTTTTCGGTGCGGAGTGCTATGTTCGGATCACTAGCGAGAGTGATGATTCCGTTAGGTCCGGCATTTTAAGCTTCATGTACCCATAATGGGGTATAGCTTGAAAATTGTGAATGCCTCTCGCCCTAATAAAGCATGATATCCGGCCTTTGAGCAGGGCCACTTGAAATGTGACCTCCTCGGACTGTAATTGTCCGTGAGCCGAACACTACGTCCAGTATGATTTTTCCTGTGCAGCATGCTTCCCGGCTAGGGATTATTCCTCTAAAGGTTGTGCTGCTTCGCTCAATTCGGTTCCAGTCTATTTCCATTTTTCGGAGGGTTTCCTCGTAGATGAGGTTTAGTCCTCTGCCGCCATCCATGAGTACCTTAGTAAAGCGAAGCCGTCCACTATTGGACCGAGGACCAATGCGGCCGGTGCTCGGGCTGTTCGAATTTGGGTTAAATCATGGCATTAAAGGTAATAGCCGTGTCCTCCATGGATTTATTGTTGCTACTTGGTAGACTTGACAAGGTTGCGGAGTGTTCGTTTCGCATGTTATTTGATGCGAAAGTCTCAAGACTGTTAATACCGTATTGGTGTTCTTTGGGCTGGGATTACGAGGCTAGAAGCTCTTCGCCACTTTTGGCCACCTACCGTAGTATCCAACATGCTCGAAGGCTATGAGTTGGAGTGGCGCCCTCGTGCTATGAATTTTGCAGGGTCCGTTTAGCCAACCCTCCAGTACGGTTCCATGCCCTTTAGGGGGTTTTTGTTTTTTGATGTTTAACCTAGGTGCTTGGTGATGATGCACCCTTTTATTTCGGACTAGGGCTGTATTCGGGGCCGGATTATCCCAAAATTTACTTTCGGTTTTCCAAGCGCTCTCCATCGCACAGTACTTTTGTACTATGGTCACCAAGTCAACAAAGCGTGTAATTTCGCGACGACTTATGGCGTTTAGGATTCCCTTGTCCGTGCAATTATTGCGTAAAGTGAGATTGCGTCCTCCTCTCGGCAGTCCTTTATCCTGTCCATAACCGGGAGGAATCGCCCGATAATGATGTACTGTTTCAGCGGGCTCTTGCCGAATTCGGGATAGATCGCTAATGTTTGGGTGGGCGGGTGGAACTAGATCCGAACCCCGTCCAATTTAAGACTCAGGGGCCGAGAAGTTTCCGAACTTGGAAGTTTGGATTTTTGAATGCTATCCAATGAATCCAACCCACCGCCTAACTTTAAGTTCAGGGCTTGATCGACATCCGTCCCTCTGCGGGAATCCGGCATGGAGGGATCGGGAATCCGGACATAGCTAGTCCTTAAGATAGAAGAAGAATCACCGTATTGCTCCTCTACCACAGCAACATGATGGGTAGCCTGGGGAGAGTTGATCTCTCTCAGATCGGTTTTAAGCCCGATCTAGTCGTAGTCTGTGGTGACTCCCAGGGCGGCGATGCGATCCAAGAGCTCATTTACGGAGGAGATCTCGATCGGATCTAACTGCTCGGCAAGTTCCGAGTTAACGTGAAGATTGGTTTCGATGACCCGTGAAGTCATCATCGGCGCGGTGGCCGAACTGGCGGTCATAAGAAAACCACCTAACCGAAGAGTCGACCCGGTGGCCAAGGCTCCTTTGGCGATAGTATCGTCTTTAAAGATGGGATGAGGCATCCTTCCCGGCGGCGGCACAGAGGAACTCTCACCGAAAGCACCAATGTCGGTGTCAAAACCGGCGGATCTCGGGTAAGGGTCCCGAAGTATGCGTCTAGGCGGATGGTAACAGGAGACAAGGGACACGATATTTTTACCCAGGTTCGGGCCCTCTCGACGGAGGTAATACCCTACTCCTGCTTGATTAATATTGATGATATGGGTAGTACAAGAGTAGATCTAGCACGAGATCAGAGAGGCTAAACCCTAGAAGATAGCCTATGGTATGATTGTTGTTCGTCCTATGGACTAAAACCCTTTGGTTTATATAGACACCGAATAGGGTTAGGGTTACACAGAGTCGGTTACAATGGTAGGAAATCTACATATCCGTATCGCCAAGCTTGCCTTCCACGCCAAGGAAAGTCCTATCCAGACAAGGGACGAAGTCTTCAATTTGTATCTCCATAGTCTAGGAGTCCGGCCAAAGGTGATAGTTCGGCTATCCGGACACCCCCTAGTCCAGGACTACCTCACACACTAAGTGTTCCTCCAGTATTCGGGAGTTGCATAATCTCATAGTCATAGGAACATGTATAAGTTATGAAGAAAGCAATAGCAACAAACTAAGTGATCATCGTGCTAAGCTAACAGATGGGTCAAGTCAATCACATCATTCTCTAATGATGTGATCTCGTTCATCAAATGACAACTCTTTGTCCATGGCTAGGAAACATAACCATCTTTGGTAACGAGATAGTCAAGTAGAGGCATACTAGTGACAATTTGTTTGTCTATATATTCACACATGTACTAAGTTTCCGGTTAATACAATTCTAGCATGAATAATAAACATTTATCATGATAAGGAAATATAAATAACAACTTTATTATTGCCTCTAGGGCATATTTCCTTCAGTAGGAACCAATATGATTATCCAGGTTCCGCTATTGGTTATTGACCGGAAGTGAGTCTCGGTCATGTCTACATAGTTCTCGAACCCATAGGGTCCGCACGCTTAATGTTCGATGGTGATCCGTATTATGAGTTTATGTGTTTTGATGTACCGAAGGTAGTTCGGAGTCCCGGGTGTGATCACGGACATGACGAGGAGTCTCGAAATGGTTGAGACATAAAGATTGATATACTGGATGACTATATTCAGACACCGGAATAGTTCTGGGGGTCACCAGATAAATATCGAAGTACCGGAAGGGTTATCGGAAAAACCGAAGAAGTAATGGGCCTTATTGGGCCTAGGGGACAGAGAAAGGGGCTGCCAAGGGCTGGCCGCGCACCCGGCCATGGGCCTAGTCCGAATTGGACTAGGGGGAGGGGCGGCGCCCCCACCTTCCTTCTCTTTCCCCCTCCTTCCTTCTTCTCCTAGTAGGACTAGGAAAGGGGGGGCGTCCTACTCCTACTAGGAGGAGGATTCCTCCCCCCTTGGCGCGCCTATGAGGGCCGGTCGGCTTCCCCCTCCCTCCTTTATATACATGGGGAGGGGGGCACCCTAGAACACATCAAAGTTGATCTTAGCCGTGTGTTGTGCCCCCTCCACATATTTCCACCTCGGTCATATCGTTGTAGTGCTTAAGCGAAGCCCTGCGTTGGTACATCATCACCATCATCACGCCGTCGTGCTGACGAAAATCTCACTCGGCCTCAGCTGGATCAAGAGTACGAGGGACGTCACCGAGCTGAACGTGTGCAGATCGCGGAGGTGCCGTGCGTTTGGTACTTGGATCGGTTGGAACACGGAGACGTTTGACTACATCAACCGCGTTACTAAACGCTTCTGCTTTCGGTCTACGAGGGTACGTGGACACACTCTCCCCGCTCGTTGCTATGCATCACCTAGATGGATCTTGCGTGTGCATAGGAAATTTCTGAAATACTACATTCCCCAACAGTGGCATCCAAGCCAGGTTTATGCGTAGATGTTATATGCACGAGTAGAACACAAAGAGTTGTGGGCGATAATAGTCATACTGCTTACCAGCATATCATACTTTACGTGTACGCTTACGCGAGACTGGTTCTACCGACGTGCTTTGCACACGGGTGGCTAGTGGGTGTCTGTTTCTCCAACTTTAGTTGAATCGAGCGTGACTACGTCGGCCCATGTTGAAGGTTAAAACAAGAAACTTGACTAAAAATCGTTGTGGTTTTGATGCATAGGTAAGAACTTTTCTTGCTATGCCCGTAGCATCCACGTAAAACTTGCAACAACAAAGTAGAGGACGTCTAACTTGTTTTTGCAGGGCATGTTGTGATGTGATATGGTCAAGACGTGATTATATAAATTGTTGTATGAGAAGATCATGTTTGTAACGCAGTTATCGGCAACTGGCAGGAGCCATATTGTTGTTGCTTTATTGTATGAAATGCAATCGCCATGTAATTGCTTTACTTTATCACTAAGCGGTAGCGATGGTTGTCGGTGTCAAAACCGGCGGATCTCGGGTAGGGGGTCCCGAACTATGCGTCTAGGCGGATGGTAATAGGAGACAAGGGACACGATGTTTTTACCCAGGTTCGGGCCCTCTCGATGGAGGTAATACCCTACTCACTGCTTGATTAATATTGATGATATGGGTAGTACAAGGGTAGATCTACCACGAGATCAAGGAGGCTAAACCCTAGAAGCTAGCCTATGGTATGATTGTTGTTAGATCCCACGGACTAAAACCCTCTGGTTTATATAGACATGGATAGGTTAGGGTTACACAGTCGGTTACAATGGTAGGAGATCTACATATCCGTATCGCCAAGCTTGCCTTCCACGCCAAGGAAAGTCCCATCCGGACATGGGACGAAGTATTCAATCTTGTATCTTCATAGTCTTGGAGTCCGGCCGTGATGATAGTTCGGCTATCCGGACACCCCCTAGTCCGGGACTCTCTCAGTAGCCCCTGAACCAGGCTTCAATGACGATGAGTCCGGCACGTTGATTGTCTTCGGCATTGCGAGGCGGGTTCCTCCTCCGAATACTTCATAGAAGGTTTTGAACACCAGGATAGTGTCCGGCTCTGCAAAACAAGTTCCACATAACACCGCAAAGAGAATAATTTTTGCACAGATCTGCTGACGTATTCCGCGGCATGACATCACACCCCGGCCAGGCCTTTATATGAACCGTTTTTTACCGTTCCACCTTAGCACATTTAGCGAGGCGGTTTCCTTGGCACGTCTTACCAAAGCATAGATCATGCCCCCCCCTTATTCCGGGATTCTCATCAATACGGACGTGGGTAACCCAACCGCGCCATTGATTACGGCGCTTGGGAGATAAGCGAGTTTTACCAGGCTGGTGGGGGACGCACAGCTTCGTCCATCCATATAAGGGGATAAGGATCCACCTTTTCACCTACGCCATCTTCCTCCCTTGCTCATCCATTTCCGCGTACTCGAGCTCTAGCACCCAAGTCCGCACATTCCTCCTCAACCTTCTCCAACCATGTCAGGAGCGGGAGGCAGATGGATGGCCTCCTCCGTCACGGAGGGCCACATCACAAGACTGCGGGAGGCCGGATACTTGTCCGGCGATATCGCTGCCTGAGCTGCCCGGCCTTGAGGCAGGTCATTCCAACCCCTGTGCCCCATGAGAGGGTGGTGTTTCTCCCCCACTTCCTCCATGGACTAGGTTTTCCACTTCACCCATTTGTCCGGGGCTCATGTTCTACTCTGGCCTGGACTTCCACGACTCCTAGCCCCAATTTCGTCCTCAACATCTCGGCGTTCATCGTCATGTGCGAGGCCTTCTCTGCATCCAGCCCCACTTCGCCTATGGCTGAAGACCTTTAATGTCAGCCGAAGGTTGTGGGCGGCCGTCAAGCGGAGTGCTTGAGGCGCCATGGTCGGCAAGATGGCCAAAGTCCTATGGCTCGAGGGCTCCTTTGTGGAGATAATAAAGGGGTGGCAATCGGGGTGGTTCTACATCACCGAGCCACGCGACCCTGAATGGGTGGCGGCCCCCGAATTCAGATTTGGATTCCCCACATGGCTCTCATCATGGAAAGAGACGGGCCTGAAGTGGGGGGGATTCAGACGAGCTATCCGGACTCCAAACATGCGTCCGAAACCTGGTGGACAAGAATCTCAGGCTTGTCGATGTAATCCAGGTGATGCTCATCCGCCGGATTCTCCCATGCCAACAACGGGCCTTCAATTTGTGGGAGTTCGATCCGGCACAGCACCGAGCCTTGAGCCGGCTCTTCGACACTACGTACGAAGATGCCTGGAAGGTGTTGTTCAAGGGCGCCGAAGCCCCCGCATCCGCTAACAAAGATCGCGGATACAGCTCGCGGCGTCAAGCCGGCGAGGTAAGTTATTTTACCCTTTACGGGACTCTCTTTTCATAGATTGACTCTACATGGGATCTAAAAACTCCCTATTCTTTGACAGGACTGGCTGAAGACGTCCGGACAGATTAACTGTCCGGCTCCTTTGCCAGAAGACCCAGCGGACGCCCGATTGACGGGGCTGCTGGCTCCGGCACCCCATGTGGTGCTGGAGAAGAAGGCCAAGAAGGAGGCCACGGGAACTCGAAGGAGCTCCCGACGCCAGGTGCTGTCAGATTCTCGGGCGTAATCTTCTCCAAGACGAGGAGGAGGAAGAAGAAGCTTCTCCCAGTGGGGAGGAGAAAAGGAAGGCCGCCCCAACTGGGAGGCCGGAGGGTCCAAGAAGGGAAGAACCCTTCCTCCGGACTTCTCCACCAACGTCGACGATGACGAGGAGGATTGGCCTACAAGGGCCAAGCCCCTGGCGAGATCGTAAGTGTCCGGATACCCATGGCTTTTTGCAGAGTGTTCTCTAATACCGAACCATCATGCAGCTCGCCCAAGGGCGAGTTCGCCGCGTCGACGAGAAGGTCCCTGGGTTCGTCGGAAATGGAGAGTACTTCACTTCCGACCGCCTCCTCACCTCACGCCGCGGACGACGCCGCGGTGGGGCCCCAAGAGGGGCTTGGTCAAGAGGAAGTGGCGCAGGAGGCGCCACAAGGCAACCTCCCGGACTCCAGGCGCGTGGGGGGCAAGACCCCCAGGGGCTCTAAGCCCGGCCCTTGTCCGGACTCCATGCCGGAACCTTCAGCGGTTCCGGAGTCCGGCAAGCGGTCCCTTCGCAAGAAGGGTAAGACGCCGGTGTCCTCCGTCCAACCGGAGGCACCGGATAGCTTACTGGAGGCGCTCAACGGCGCCTCCATCAAGGAGGAGCACCGCACTGTTATGAGTGCGGTGATCCGGACAGTTCAGTCCGCCAAGAGCGGACTGACTGGCATGTACCAGCCTTCTAACAGGCTTTGAGGTAAGTTTAGAATATGTAAAATATTACCGCATAGACAAGAGCCCATGATGCTTAGTTCGGTGTTCGGAGAGAAAAGCCGGACTAAGGATCTAAAAAGATATACGCAGGAGTCTAACATAAGTATGTCAATATGGGAATGCAGGCTGCGTTGCTGACCTCTGCCGCACTGACTGCGAAGGTCGATGCATTAAAGCAGAGCCTCGAGCGGTCCGAGAACGAGCTCGGCCAAGCCAAAAAGCAGCTCGAGGACAAGGAAGGTACGTAGTACCTTATTAAAGAAATACCATATAGAAAGGTTTCGGTTGCAATAGATAACAGAATAACATGGAGTGCTGCAGGGCCACGAGCGAGGTGGCGACCACAGAAGGAAGCGGTGTCCGTGGTCGAAAACAAAGCAGTGCAGAACGCACCGAGCGAGAGAAGGGGAGGCGCAGCTGGCCAAGACGCAAGAGCTCCAAGCTCTCATGGAAAAACACGAGTTTGGAGCATGACTCAAAGACTCGAGAGTCCGAGCTCGCCTTGGCTCTTGAGAGTGCCAAAGCTGCTAAGGCCGAGGCCCAAAAAGCCCTCCAAGAAATTGAGTCGTTAAAGAAGATAGCGGCGGGTAAGGCATTCTTTATGCAAAGCAAGCATGTGAAAGTGAATTACCTATTACTTACCCGGATTCGAGCTCTCCAGAGCATTCGCAGATTTGCCCCGTAGTGTGTGTGATCTTTGCTGCATTCTACCGCGCCAAGGAGGGGAGCTCGACGGAAAAGGTGTTCTGGTCTCGATATCTTTGAGGCCGGACATCCGGTGCCCTGAGCGACCAGCTGAAGCTGGTCGAGCTCCACAAGGTCGCCGAACAGGACATGAAGGGCCTTATAAGCGCTGTGGCCATTGGAGGCCATGCCCGGAGCTACTTCGGCTTGGTGCAGCGGCTGGTGGATGCCTGTCCATGGATTGAAGTCATCAAGCGCTCCGTCTGCATTGAAGGTGTCCGTCGGGCCCTTGCCCATGCTAAAGTGCACTGGGGCAAGCTGGATGCGGAGAAGCTTGTGACGGACGGGCCACCGAAGGGCAAGGAGCATCGCACGCCCGAAATGTACTATGAGGGCCTCCTGAAGGGTGCCCGCCGAATAGCGGATGAGTGCTCCAAAGATGTAATTTTTGAATAGGCTCGCATTTGTTATCCTGTATGCTGAAAAGTTGTTCATATGCGCTAAGCAACGCTTGTTAATTTAAAATATTACCTTCAGGCGGCCGTTTATCAAATTTGAGAGATGGCAAGTCGTTGGCTTCAGCCCCCATGCCACGAAAGTCTTTGGGGTGTTCGGGATAAACTTGAGCACTCTTGTTCCCATTCTTGGGTCCATCTAGGAGGCACTCAACACAACGAACAAGGCAACCGGACTTATAATGCTTGAACACTCTCACTTAGCCATAGAATTCTATAATTTTAAATTTCGCGAAGCCCCTAGTATTCGAAGACCGAGTTCGGGCGCTATCCACGCCTTGGCGGACAATTCCGGTTCCTCGCTCTAAGCGACATAAGTCTTTAGGGACCCAAAACCTCTCGAACAGCGACCTGCTCTCGCCCTATCATGACGGGTCAGTTTTAGCTTTCTCCATCGAGGTGCTCGACCCAGCTCAACTGGGCACAATCGCAGTGGTTCTCCGGTGCTACCTTAGCCGATATAACGGAACGTAAGGTACCAAAACACGGAGCCGGGCAAACCCAACTATTGACCCAAGACATGATTCGAGTCGATTCATATAATGCTATAAGTTCGGGTGCCGCACTTGTGAAAGTGTTCGGACTTATCACACCATAATTTTGGGATACTTAAGCCCCTGGTGGATTGGCCGTACCAAAGTGTACGGTTGCAACATGTCGTGAAATGAACATATGTATAGATAAAGGAAGTAGAGCAATAATAAGCAAAAGCTATGTATTGTTTATTCAAAAAGGTACTGCAATGAAAGCGTAACGATACAAATAGTGCGATAAGCAAGGGATGGGACTATCTAACATGTCCCCCTCCAGGGGTAAGCTGCGGGATGGTATGTAAAACAGGTATAATGCTCATAATAGAGACCACCTGAACACTTCGACGTGGCTTACTACTTCCCTGGCTGTTGCATCGTGATTTTGGCGAGTCTAGTGCCGGACAGGACTTCTGAAAGACGGAGTCCTGAAAGTAAGGAAAAGGAAGAAAAAGGAAAAAGGAAAAGAATGACACAATCGGGAGCCCCTGGTGCGGTCGAGCCGCAGTCTTGGCGTGTCGTGGTCTTGCCCCTCCCCATATGCCCATGGTATCTCCAGAGCGTAATTATGTACGCGTAACACTAGCTTCACAATTTTGCGAGGGCTGGGGTTGGGGCCGGATTGCTACGCGTGCTTGAATCGTGCCAGGCGGTCTTGTTGTAGGTTACCTTGGGCGCGCTTGACAGTGTCCGGATGCTTAATAAGTGGCCGGACTCGAGAGTTGCTGTGAGAGGCTGCTTTGTACCTCCGCCGCGAGGGCCGCCGTGTGCTCCTCCGTTCGGAGAGAGCGTTCGGTGTTTCAATTGACCGTGATTACTCCGCGAGGGACTGGCATATAGAGCTTGAGGTATGCGTATTGCGGCACCGCATTGAACTTTACCGTCACGGTTCGTCCGAGCAAGCGATGCATGATAGCCGCTGCGGAATGGGACGATGTCGAAGATTAACTCTTCGCTTCGAAGTCGAGTGTAACCGAGCCCGCATAACCGCCTCTACACCGGTATGACGCCTTTAAAGGTCGTCTTTGTAGGTTTAATCCTTGAGGGGTCTATGCCCATTTTGGCGACCGTATCCTAATAAAGCAGGTTCAGCACTCTGCCGCCGTCCATCGTGACTACTGGTTAGGTGAAATCCGTCGATAATTGGGTCAAGAACCAATGCGGTGAAACCGCCGTGGACGGATGCTAGTGGGTGGTCCTTCGATCGAAGGTGATCGGGCAGGAAGACCATGGGTTGAACTTTGGGGTGGTGGCTCCATCGCATATACGTCCCTTAGTGCACGCTTCCGCTCCCTTTTGGGTATATGGGTTGCGATATCATGTTCACCGTCCGCACTTGCGTGGGAAAACCCTTCATCCTCTATTGTTCGGGCGGCCGGGCTCTTCCTCGTCATCGCTATGCAGCCCCTTGTCATTGAGTTCGGCACTTAACTTGCCTGCTTGCTTGAAGACCGAACAGTCCCTGTTGGTGTGATTGGCTGGTTTTTCGGGGGTGCCATGTATCTGGCACAAGCGGGTATTTATTTTGAATGGCTTCTTCCGCTGACCGGGTTTAGAGCCTCTGAATCCGGCATTGACGGTTGTATCTTTAGTGTTATCGCCGTTAATGCGGCACTTGTTCTTGTTGCGACGCGACCTGCCATTGCTATCCTTGGTATCCGAACTATCAGGATGTTTGGCCAAGTTGTTGCTTCGAGCTAGCCAGATGTCCTCTCCCGCACAAAAGCGGGTCATGAGTGTTGTGAGGGCTGCCATGGATTTTGGCTTTTCTGTCCTAGGTGCCGGGCAAGCCACTCGTCATGATGTTATGTTTGAAGGCTGCAAGGGCCTCTGCATCCGGACAATCAACGATTTGATTTTTCTTTGTTAGGAACCGTGTCGAGAATTGTCCGCCGATTCTTCTGGCTGCTGGATTATGTGGCTAAGGTCATCGGCGTCTGGTGGTCGCACATATGTGCCCTGGAAGTTATCAAGGAATGCGGCTTCCAGGTCCTCCCAACAACCAATTGATTCTACTGGCAAGTTGTTGAGCCAATGCCGAGCTGGTCCTTTAAGCTTGAGTGGGAGGTATTTGATGGCATGTAGATCATCACCGCGGGCCATGTGGATATGGAGGAGATAGTCCTCGATCCGCATCGCAGGATCTGTGGTACCATCGTATGATTCGATGTTTACGGGTTTGAAGCCCTCAGGGATTTGATGATCCATTACTTCATCTGTGAAGCATAGTGGGTGTGCGGCGCCTCTGTATTGGGCTATATCACAACGTAGCTCATATGAGCTTTGTCTACTGTGTTCGGCCCGACCGGGTTTGCTGTATTACCGTCGCCGTTGGGCGCCCACGCGATCCGTAGATCGATCTTGTATGTTTTGCCTTATCCTCCAATATATCTCGCAAGTCCGGCGCGTTTTCCCGTGCCTTGGTACTTTTTGAGCGGGGTCGGGGTGTGGCTTGAGATGAGGGCCGAGAGGCTTCTCTGTCGCAGCCACGGGGTGACCGGTCTGCCATGTCGTGCGCTGGTGACTTGGGTGCTTCCTCCTCTGATCGAGGCAACGGCCTGCATTTGGGGTAGCTTTTGGAGGGGCGTTCGAGTTCATACTCTTCGGCTGCAAGGACTTCAGTCCATCCGCCGCCTAGCGGTGTCTTGGTCAGCTCTAAGTCTGTTGCTGCTTTTTCTTGAGGCTGCTTGCCGTGGCTATAAGCCTGCGTTTGAAATGCTCTGCTCGCGGGATCCTCGTGCACGACAAATTAAATGCGTCGTCGAGGCTTGCCTCATCTTCGGAGGGAGGCGCGTAATTATCGTCCTCGGCCTCTCTTTCTGCCACACTATCGTGCGGACTTGCTTCTCCCTCCTCCTGCGTTGAGTCCTGCCGGAGGGGTTGTCTTCGTCTTGTCCGGTGTTATTATCTCCGTGCGGAATCACCGTTTTTTGTGGCGGGATTTAGAGCGGCGCGGCCTTGCCGGGCGCTTTGGTTGCTTTTGGAGGGTCATCCTCCGTTGTTCCATCGATGTTCCCATCTTTTGGGATATCCACCATGTATATGTCGTATGACGAGGTGGCCTTCCATTGCCTCGTAGGGCGCCGGGTCTTGGTCGTTGTCGGTGTCAAAACCGCGGATCTCGGTAGGGGTGCCAAACTGTGCGTCTAGGCGGATGGTAACAGGAGACAAGGGACACGATGTTTTACCCAGGTTCAGGCCCTCTTGATGGAGGTAAAACCCTACGTCATGCTAGATTAATATTGATGATGTGTGTTACAAGAGTGGATCTACCACGAGATCAAAGAGGCTAAACCCTAGAAGCTAGCCTATGGTATGATTGTTGTTCGTCCTACGGACTAAAACCCTCCAGTTTATATAGACACCGGATAGGCTTAGGGTTACACAGAGTCGGTTACAATGGTAGGAGATCTACATATCCGTATCGCCAAGCTTGCCTTCCACGCCAAGGAAAGTCCCATCCGGACACGGGACGAAGTCTTCAATCTTGTATCTTCATAGTCTTGGAGTCCGCCGATGATGATAGTTCGCTATCCGGACACCCCTAGTCCGAACTCCTCAAGAGCCCCGAACCGGGCTTCAATGACGACGAGTCCGGGCCAGATATCGCCTTCGGCATTGCAAGGCGGGTTCTCCTTCAGTCTTCATGTTCCCGTCGAATAGTGTCCGGCTTCTTTATAAATGTTGCACTCCTTGGCTTCTACGCCCAATAATGGCCTTCTTCCACGTGTCGTACGAATGCGAAAGGCTGGGATATTTTTACATTTTACCCCCTAGCCGTGCGAGCAGGCCGCCTACAAGAGAGGCGAGGATCTAGATCCAGCTCACACTATCCTCCATCCGCAAGTTCTCATCGAAGCGCCTCTGACAAAAAATCCATTCCATCATGGATAGCCGACGCGGCTCCTCCTCTCGCGCTCCCAGCCCTAAGCCAGGAGATTGGGGGAGATGCCCAGTTCCACACAGCGAGCTAGTGGTTCTTCAAACCGAGGGATATCTTCCCCCAGCTTTCATGGTTCCGGTTCGAGCCGGACTGGCCACCTACAAGGGTGGAAAGCAGGCGGAGAGCGTCCCCAACCCTTCCAAAGGGGAGCGGGTATGCTTTGTCCCCTATCTAATAAGGGGACTCGGATTTCCCATACATTCGTTTCTCCGGGGGCTCCTAGAGTTCTACGGACTCCAACTTCACCACCTCACGCCCGCCTCCATTTTCCACATCGCGGGCTTCGTAGCTTTTTGCGAGCTGTTCTTTGGCATTGAGCCCCATTTTGCCCTGTGGAAGAGATTGTTTTGTCTCGCACTCGTTCTCATGAAGGGGTCGATATACCAAGTGGGCGGAGCGAAATATGGCGCATCGCCGGGACGAATATCTATCCGCACCGAAGAAGGCGTCCAAGAGTGGCCTTGAATGGTTCTACATGGAGGACGCCCTCTGCGGATCCAGTCGGATAGACCTCCGGAGTTCAACAATGCTCCCTTGAAGAAACGCATGAGTTGGCGCCCATGAGCCCTCAACGGAAGATGATAGGAGCGTCCATTATCTCGATGGGCCGGATTAGGTTCTTGGCCCATTCCGGATTGACCATGATTGGAGTCATGGCCACGTGCATTATGCGAGGGGTGCAGCCACTCCAATATAGGGGCCACCCTATGTGGGATTTCAACGGGAAGATGACGCCACCCGTCATGGCCGCAAAGGGCTAGGCTCGGCAGCCGATCTGGCAAAGATCCTGTCCGGCTTGTACAAGGGAGAGGAGGAATACTTCCTCCGCAAGAATCCGTTGAATGGATTTTCTATGCATAACCCTCGGAGTTGGGTAAGCGGATGTTCATCTACCCGATCCATACTTTTTTAAAGTCAAGTATCTTACTCTGTGATTTCGAGCAGGAGCTGCGCCAGGACATGGAGGGCATACGAAGCCTAGCTCCACAACCCGAGGATCTGGAACGATCCCTGGATCCAGCCTCCGAAGAGGATCCGGACATAAAGGTGGAGCTGATTGACGGGGTGTTCCACCAACGTAGCATAGACAATGCCCTAGTCGCCATTACGGCTGACTACCCGGTTTGTTTTGGCCTCCCGGTGACTACGACCGAGGTCTTGACGCCATCGTTTGATCCGCTCAATTCGGACCATCCCATACCGATGGTGTATCGCAGGATGTGCCTTTAAGGCGGAAGTCGAACCAGCGCGGCCGACCAACAAGGGTCAGTCCGGCCCGGCAGGCAGAAGAGGAGTGCGGCGCGAACTGAGACGTCGCCGCAACGGTACGGAGCATCGCTATTTGTAAGGGAAGGATCCCCAGAAGGTATATTAATGCTCTTAACTTTTCCAGAAAGAGCGCTCGCAGGACAGTGTCCAGAGAGGTTGCCAATCAAGCCTCCGCTGGCCATGCTCCAACGCATGGTCCGAGAGGGGAGGCGAATACAAGGCGTAAACCGGACGCTCCTCTGACGGAGGATGCTGACAGGCTGTCTGCCACCCGGTCTGAGGTGGAGAGCGCCATGAATCACAGGCATCGCCGGACAGTTCTTCGTGGCGCATGTTTCTCCCGGAGGCGTTAAATGCCTTTAAAGCGGAACGCGCACCTGTGCCGCTCAAGATGGGTTAACCAGAGCCACGGAGCAGTGTGTGAAAGACATACGGGTAAGTAATTTTAATAGTTATATATGCCAGTAGCCCCTGAGACTTAAAATAGTTGAAATAACTGATTTAAGGATCAATTATTATGCAGGGTCTTGCGGAGAAGAATACCCAGCTGTCCCAGGAGCTCCAAGAGTGTAAGGCCCAACTTGAGGCCGCACTGGCTGCCACAGGGGGAGCCACAGAGACCCCCGCTGGTACGACGTACTTTGGAAAGAAAATTATTTTGCAAAGTGTGGCGTGAATCTGACAATAATATTGCAGAGGGCGCCGGACTATATTCGGACAAGCAACAGCTAATGCGTCAGCTAAAGGCCGGCGAGAGGGTGCTTATGAAGGTGCAGCAGGAGAGAAACAAGCTCCAAGATGCCCACACCCAAAGAAGGAGAAGAGCTGAAAGGTGTTCGGGCCCAAATTGTCTGCTCCATGAAGGAGAATCAGCGGCTTCGTCGCGGCATTTATAGTAAGTGCTTGAACAAATTCCTTTGAAAAGAAGAATTCAGCGAGGAAGTCGATTGACAGAAATATGTCTTTAGGTGTGCTCACAGGTCGCCCTGCGGAGGAAATGCCTGAGTCAACGGGTGACCAACTTCCCGAGCTAGTGCAATTGCTCGAACGTGTTCGGCAGGCGATGAGTGGCGTCGTTCATGCTTTATGGACATCCGTCTCCCTACCCGAGGGCCTTGGTGAGCTTGCTGAGAAGCTTCAGGGAGCACGGCAACGCCTTCGTTTGTGGAAGATATCGGCATGCCGTCAGGGCGCCAGGGAGGCCTGGGCCATGGTGAAGACACATTACCTGAAGTCTGACCCAAACCACATGGCCGAGGTCGGACCTGCGGGGCCTGATGGGAAGGAGATCCCCGTGAGCGTGATGTACGGCCAAGTAGAACTGGCCGCGAAATATTCCCAACAGGACTATAAATTAGACAGCCTGTTAGATGGGATTGAAGAGGAGTACAATCAGTCAGTTTGACGGTGTAATTTGATTTGACATTTAAAATGCCTTCTAGCCGGATTGTAGATCGTTTGTCTTTGCGGACCGTTTCGCTTCAACCTCGGGACCCAACAGTCGAGTGTGTCCGAATACCCTTACGGTTATAAAAGAACTGGGCATGCATGGAGACAAGGCGTCGGGGTCATAATTGCTTTATCGCACAAATGCCCAACTAGTTATGTTATATTACATGGTTAGTAAGAAACATCTTCCGTGGAGAATAGTTCCGTTAAGGGTTCCTTTCCAGGAGGCATGCCCTAAAGTGCAATGCCGGACTGCGAAAATAGCGAAAAAAGCATCTGGGGCACATAAATAAGTAAGTAATAAATCATCTTTCAAGTCACCGACCGAATATTCTCTTAAGAACGCTAGCTTTCGGCTTCACCCAGTCTGAGGTACACATCCGGCTGACCCGGCAGTAACAATCGTAGAGGTGCTCCCTTTACCTCCTAGCCGAATAATCGGGAACGTAGGGGTAAGCACAGGAGCCAAGCAACCCAGCTTGGCCAAAACTTAAGTCATATCGATGCATATAATGGTGAATAAAAGGTACATGCGGAAGTATGACACATGTGTTGGGCATGAAGCCCGTATGAATAAGCTTCGCTTAAAGAAGCCCCGAGTATAATGAGTGCTGGGCACATCAAGTGTGTCGGACAAAGCGCCAAATCAGCCCATAAAAGGTATTGAAAAAAAAGTGGGAAGAAGGAGGAGGAGGAGAGACAAGAAAACAAGGGGTGGGCCGGGGAGTGAGACGAACCCGAGTCCGGCGTTAAGGCGTAGAATCTTCGGAGACGGGCTGCGTTCCATGGGTTCGGCTCGGTCGGTTGTCCGATGTTACGTGAGACGGTACGCGCTCCGCCGATCAGGACTTGGTTGATGATGAAGGGACCTTCCCACTTGGGCTTGAGTTTTTCCTTTTTCTTGTCCGGCAGGCGTAGAACAAGTTCGCCAACATTGTAAGTTTTGGCCCGTACTTCTCTGCTTTGATATCTTCGAGCCTGCTGCTGATAAAATGCGGAACGAGCCTTTGCCACGTCTCGCTCGTCCTCTAAGGCGTCCAGACTGTCCTGCCGATCTAGCTCGGCTTCTCTTTCTTCGTACATGCGCATTACCAGGTGAGTCATGAATTATATCGCAGGCAGGACTGCCTCGCACCGTATACCATGAAAAATGGTGTGAATCCGGTAGTTCGGTTTGGCGTGGTCCGCAGTTCCCCGTGAGTACGGAGTCGAGCTCCTCTACCCAAAGGCGTGTTAGATTCCTTGAGGGACCGCACTAGTCTGGATTTGATGCCGCTCATGATTAGACCATTTGCTCGCTCAACTTGACCGTTAGTTTGGGGGTCATAGACTGAAGCGTAATCGAGCTTAATGCCCATGTTTTTGCACCAGAGTTTAACCTCGTCGGCCGTGAAGTTCGTGCCGTTGTCAGTGATGATGTTGTGGGGGACACCGAAATGGTGTACTACCCCGGATATGAAGTCTATCACCGGTCCGGATTCTGCCGTTTTAACCGGCTTGGCCTCAATCCATTTGGTGAATTTGTCCACCATGACCAATAAGTATTTGTGCTTGTGGGTTCCCCCTTGAAGGGGTCCGACCATGTCAAGCCCCGGATCATGACGGCGTGTAATGGGTATAGTTTTGAGGGCGGTGGGTGGCATATGGATCTGATTAGCAAAGAGGCGGCAACCGACGCATCGTTGGACTAAATCCACGAGCATCCGCCGGTACGTCGGCCAATAAAATCCTGTCTGGAAGGCCTTGCCTACAAGGGCCGATGCTGCAGCGTGGTGCCCACCGAGTCCTCGCGTGAATTTCAGCCAGAGATTTCGCCCTTCCTCTTCGGAGATACACCTTCAAGGACTCGGCTTGTGCTTTTCTTATAAAGTTCTCCCTCATGGACCTTGTAGGCTTTAGATCACCGAACGATGCGGCGGGCCTCATTTTGGTCTTCGTGAAGTTCCTGCCGCATTAAGTAGGCTAGGAATGGTTACATCCACGGGCAATGACTGCCATTATTTCGTGAGCTGAAGGTGTTGTTTCATTGGTCGAGCCGCTGATTGTGTCGTAATGGTGCGAGTTAGGTGATGCAATGGCTCCGGATTGTTATTTCGGACTCCTCTTCCCATAATACGGATGGCTTAAAGAGTCGTTCCAGAAGATGTTAGGAGGACGGCGTCTCGTTCGCTGATGCGTGCTAACACGTCTGCTGCCTCGCTTATTACCCGTGCTACATGGTGGAATTCTAGTCCTTGAACCGAAATGACATTTTTAGGACGGCGTTGCGGTAAGCTGCCATTTTTGGATCTTTGGCGTCAAGTCTCCATTTACTTGGGATATTGCGAGGTTTGAATCCTCACAAGACCTCTAGGCGTTGAATGCCCATGGAGATTGCCATCCGGAGGCCATGTAGAAGGGCCTCGTATTCGGCTGCGTTGTTGGAGTCCATGTACATTATTTGAAGTACGTACTGGATTGTGTCTCCAGTTGGGGACGTCAGTACGATGCCAGCCCCCAAGCCAGCCAACATTTTGGATCCGTCGAAATGCATGATCCAGTTGGAGTACGCACCGTACTCTTTAGGGAGTTCGGCTTCGGTCCATTCGGTGATGAAGTCCGCCAGAACCTGCGACTTTATAGCTCGCCGTGGTTTGTAGGTTATGTCAAATGGTAAGAGCTCGATAGCCCATTTTGCAATCCTGCCCGTTATGTCGCGATTGTTTATAATATCGTTGAGAGGTACTTGAGGCCACCGTTATTGAACACTCTTGAAAGTAGTGTCGCAGCTTCCGGATGCCATGAACACCACATACGCTATCTTTTGATAATGTGGGTACCGGATTTGCATGGAGTTAGAACAGGGATACGTAGTACAATCGGTTTTGAAGAGGGAATTTGTGCCCTTCGCTTCTCGTTCAACGACGAAAGTACCGCGCTAACAACTTGATGTGTTGCTGCGATATATAATAACATAGGTTCGCCCAGGTTGGGCGCGGCCAGAACCGGATTTGTTGCCAGTATGGCCTTTATTTCTTCGAGTCCGGCTATGGCAGCATCCGTCCATTCGAAATGTTCTTGCGCCGGAGGAGGCGGTAGAGGGCGAGCCTTTTCTCCCACCCGGGAGATGAAGCAACTTAAGGCCGCAACGCATCCGGTTAGTTTTTGTATCTGCTTGAGGTCTTTTGAAATATCCAATTGTGACAGAGCTCGGATTTTGGCCGGTTTTGCTTCAATTCCTCGACCCGGATACGATGAAGCCCAAGAGCTTTCCTATTGGTACACCAAGACGCATTTTTTTCCGGATTGAGCTTAATGTCATATGCTCGGAGGTTGTCGAATGTCACCCTCAAGTCTTCTACTAGAGTTCCAACGTGTTTGGTCTTGACGACCACATCGTCTACGTATGCCTCTACTATTTTGCCTATCTGGGTCGCCAGACATGTTTGAATCATGCTTACCGATATGTTGCGCCAGCGTTTTTGAGTCCGAAGGGCATGGTGTTGAAGCGTAATGGCCCATATGGGGTAATGAATGCCGTTATGGCCTCGATCTTTCTCCGCCATCTTGATTTGATGGTATCCGGAGTATCGTCGAGGAAGCACAATGAGTCGTGCCCTGCGGTAGCATCGATGATTTGATCGATGCGGGGAAGGGGGAAAGGGTCCTTTGGACAGGCCTTGTTAAGGTCTTTAAAATCGACGCAGAGGCGCCAGGATTTGTCCTTTTTTGGTACCATTACTAAGTTGGCTAGCCAGTCCGGATGTTTTATATCTCTGATGAATCCGGCTTCTAAGAGTTTGGCTAGCTCTTCTCCCATTGCCTGTCTTTTGGGCTCGGAAAATCGCCGAAGAGCTTGTTTAACTGGCTTGAATCCTTTTAGGATATTCAGGCTGTGCTCTTCCAGCCTGCGTGGGATTCTTGGCATGTCTAAAGGGTGCCAGGCAAAAATGTCCCAATTTTCCCGAAGGAATTCTCGTAGTCTTGACTTCGACATCGGGACTTAATTGTGCCCCAATGGAGGCCGTCTTTGTGGGGTCCGTTGGATGGACCTGAAATTTGACTATTTCGTCTGCTGGTTTAAAAGAGGTGTACTTGGACCTCTTATCAAGTATCACGTCGTCCCTATCCACCGTGGAGTGCAGCGTGGTTAGTTCCTCTGCCGCTAGGGCTTCGGATAATGCCACTAGGGCCAGTGCGGCTGTCTTATTTTCAGCGCGGAGTGCTGTATCTGGATCACTGGCGAGAGTGATTATCCCATTGGGTCCGGGCATTTTGAGCTTCATGTACCCGTAGTGGGGTATAGCTTGGAAGATTTTGAATGCCTCTCGCCCTAACAAAGCGTGATATCCGCTGCCGAATGGGGCCACTTGAAACGTGACCTCCTCGGACCTGTAATTGTCCGGTGAGCCGAACACTACATCTAGTGTGATTTTTCCTGCACAGCGTACTTCTCGACTAGGGATTATCCCTCTGAAGGTTGTGCTGCTTCGCTCAATGCGGCTCCAGTCAATTTCCATTTTTTGAAGGGTTTCCTCATACATGAGGTTTAATCCGCTGCCGCCATCCATGAGTACCTTAGTAAGACGAAAACCGTCAACTATCGGAATGAGGACCAATGCGGCTGGTGCTCTAGCTGTTCGGAATTTAGGTTCGTCGCTGGCGTTGAAGGTGATAACCGTGTCGCTCCATGGATTTGTTGTTGCTACTTGGTAGACTTCGGCGAGGCTGCGGATTGTTCGTTTCGCATGTTATTTGATGCGAAAGTCTCAAGACCTTAATACCATACTGGTACTGCTGGGTTGGTTGCCCGGGGCTAGAAAGCCTACGCCACTTTTGGCCACCTGCCGTAGTATCCAACACGCTCGAAGGCTGTGTGTTGGAGTGGCGCCCTCCGTACTGTGGATCTTGCAGGGTCCATTGAGCCAACCCTCCAAAGACGGGTTCCGCACTTTTAGGGGTTTGGGTTTTTTGGTATTCAACCCGGGTGCTTGATAATGATGCACCCTTTTGTTTCGGACTAGGGGTGTATTCGGGGCCGGATTGTCCCAAAATTTACTTTCGGTTTTCTAGGCGCTCTCCATCGCACAAGATTTCTTTTGTACTATGGTCACCAAGTCAAGAAAGCGTGTAATTTCGCTGACGATCGATGATGCGTCAGATTCCCTTTGTCCGTGCAATTATTGCAGAAAATTGGGATTGCGTCCTCCTCTCGGCAGTCCTTTATCATGTTCATAACCAGCGGAATCGCCCGAGAATAATGTCTTTGTTTCATCGGGCTCTTGCCGAATTTGAGAGAGATCGCTAATGTTTGGGTGGGCGGGTGGAACTAGATCCGAACCCCGTCCGATTTAGGACTCAAGGGTCGAGAAGTTTCCAAACTTGGAAGTTTGGGTTTTGAGTGTTATCCCATGAATCCAACCCACCGCCTGATTTTAAGTTCGTGGCTTGATCAACGTCCGTCCCTCTGCGGGAATCCGGCATGGAGGATCGGGAATCGGACGTAACTAGTCCATAAGATACAAGAAGAATCGCCGCATTGCTGCTCTATCACAGCAACATGATGGGTAACCCGGGAGAGTTGATCTCTCTCAGATCGGTTTTAGGCCCGATCTGGTCGTAGTCTGTGGCGACTCCCAGGGCGGCGATGCGATCCAAGAGCTCGTTCATGGAGGAGAGCTCGATCGGATCTAACTGTTCGGAAAGTTCCGAACTAACACGAGATTGGTTTCGATGACTCGAGAGGTCATCGTCGGTATGATGGCGGATGGCGGTCATAAGAAAACCACCTAGTCAAGAGTTCGGCAGCGGCCAAGGCTCCTTTGGCGATAGTATCGTCTTTAAAGACGAGATGAGGCATCCTACGATGGCGCATTTACACGGAGGAACTCTCAATGAAAGCACCAATGTCGATGTCAAAACCGGCGGATCTCGGGTAGGGGTCCCAACTGTGTGTCTAGGCGGATGGTAACAGGAGACAAGGGACACGATGTTTTACCTGTGTTCAGGCCCTCTTGATGGAGGTAAAACCCTACGTCCTGCTAGATTAATATTGATGATGTGTGTTACAAGAGTGGATCTACCACGAGATCAAAGAGGCTAAACCCTAGAAGCTAGCCTATGGTATGATTGTTGTTCGTCCTATGGACTAAAACCCTCCGGTTTATATAGACACCGGATAGGGTTAGGGTTACACAGAGTCGGTTACAATGGTAGGAGATCTACATATCCGTATCGCCAAGCTTGCCTTCCACGCCAAGGAAAGTCCCATCCGGACACGGGACGAAGTCTTCAATCTTGTATCTTCATAGTCTTGGAGTCCGGCCGATGATGATAGTTCGGCTATCCGGACACCCCCTAGTCCGGAACTCCCTCAGTCGTCTCCGGCATCGTCGTCCATACCGTCGATGTCTTCGTAGTCGAAGTCTAGCATGTCGGTTAAATCATCGAAAGTGGCTACAAAGTGGGTGGTGGGTGGGCGTTGAATTTATTCGTCGTCCGCATCCCAACCTTCATGTCCGTAGTCCGGCCAGGGCTCTCCGGATAAAGAGAGAGACTTCAGTGAATTCAGGATGTCGCCAAAGGGCGAGTGCTGAAAGATGTCCGCGGCAGTGAACTCCATGACCGGCGCCCAATCGGATTCGATTGGCAGGGGCGCGGAGGGTTCGGAGTCCGGAGAGGAGTCCGGCACCCTGGAGTCGAGGTCTTCGCGAAGGACAGGGATGGAGTTCGGCTCAATCATCGTAGAGATGGTAGCCCCCGAGGCGGTGTCCAACCACTCGTCCTCGATCGGGGAATCCGGCTCCGGATTAAGGGTCGGAGCGAAAGCGGGTGCAGCCTCCAGGGCACTGTTCGGCTGCAGAGCTAGATCATGCCCATCGAGACAGTGCGGCACGCTTGGCTGCGGCTCGAATCCGTCGAAGATCAAGTCTCCGCGGATATCGGTCGTATAGTTCAAACTTCCAAATCTGACCTGATGGCGGGCGTAGCTTTCGATCTGCTCCGGATGGCTGCTTAATTGGCCCGCAGCAAAGCCGCCGAATCACGAAGATCTGTCCGGGGAGAAAAGTCTCACCCTGGAGTGCGTCGTTGTTGATGATCGAAGGAGCCATCGGGCCTATCGGTGACGACACAGAGGAACTCTCAATGAAAGCACCAATGTCGGTGTCAAAACCGGCAGATCTCGGGTAGGGGGTCCCGAACTGTGCGTCTAGGCGGATGGTAACAGGAGACAAGGGACACGATGTTTTACCCAGGTTCGGGCCCTCTCGATGGAGGTAATACCCTACTCCTGCTTGATTAATATTGATGATATGGGTAGTACAAGAGTAGATCTACCACGAGATCAAGGAGGCTAAACCCTAGAAGCTAGCCTATGGTATGATTGTTGTTCGTCCTACGGACTAAAAACCCTCCGGTTTATATGGACACCGGATAGGGTTAGGGTTACACCAGTCGGTTACAATGGTAGGAGATCTACATATCCGTATCGCCAAGCTTGCCTTCCACGCCAAGGAAAGTCCCATCCGGACACGTGACGAAGACTTCAATCTTGTATCTTCATAGTCTTGGAGTCCGGCCGTGATGATAGTTCGGCTATCCGGACACCCCCTAGTCTGGGACTCCCTCAGTGGTCGTAGAAGCAATAGTTGGCGAGACGACAACGATGCTTCGATGGAGATCAAGGTTTCAAGCCGGTGACGATGGTGATCATGACGGTGCTTTGGAGATGGAGATCAAAGGCACAAGATGATGATGGCCATATCATATCACTTATATTGATTGCATGTGATGTTTATCTTTTATGCATCTTATTTTGCTTAGTATGGTGGTAGCATTATAAGATGATCTGTCACTAAATTTCAAGGTATAAGTGTTCTCCCAGAGTATGCACCATTGCTACAGTTCATCGTGCCGAGACACCACGTGATGATCGGGTGTGATAAGCTCTATGTTCACATACAACGGGTGCAAGCCAGTTTTGCACACGCAGAATACTCGGGTTAAACTTGACGAGCCTAGCATATGAAGATATGGCCTCGGAACACTGAGACCGAAAGGTCGAGCATGAATCATATAGTAGATATGATCAACATAGTGATGTTCACCGTTGAAAACTACTCCATCTCACGTGACGATCGGACATGGTTTAGTTGATTTGGATCACGTGATCACTTAGATGATTAGAGGGATGTCTATCTAAGTGGGAGTTCTTAAGTAATATGATTAATTGAACTTTAATTTATCATGAACTTAGTCCTGGTAGTATTTGCATAACTATGTTGTAGATCAATAGCTCGTGATGTAGCTCCCCGTTATTTTTGATATGTTACTAGAGAAAAACTATGTTGAAAGATGATAGTAGCAATGATGCGGACTAGGTCCGTGATCTGAGGATTATCCTCATTGCTGCACAGAAGAATTATGTCCTTCATGCACCGCTAAGTGACGGACCTATTGCAGGAGAAAATGCAGACATTATGAATGTTTGGCAAGCTTGGTATGATAACTACTTGATAGTTTAGTGTGTCATGATTTACGGCTTAGAACCGGGACTTCAAAAACGTTTTGAACGCCACAGAGCATATAATATGTTCCAAGAGTTGAAATTAGTATTTCAAACTCATGCCCGTGACAAGAGGTATGAGACCTCTGACAGTACTTTGCCTGCAAGATGGAGAAGAATAGGTCAACCAGTGCGCATGTGCTCAGATTGTTTGGGTACTACAATTGCTTGAATCAAGTGGGAGTTAATCTTCCAGATAAGATAGTGATTGACAGAGTTCTGTAGTCACTATCACCAAGTTACTGGAACTTAGTGATGAACTATAATATGCAAGGGATGACGTAAAACGATTCCCGAGCTCTTCGCGATGCTGAAATCAGCGAAGGTGGAAATCAAGAAAAGCATCAAATGTTGATGGTTGACAAGACCACTAGTTTCAAGTAAACGGGAAAGGGAAAGAAAGGGAACTTCAAGAAGAATGGCAAGTAAGTTGCCACTCCCATGAAGAAGCCCAAAGCTAGACTCAAGCCTGAAACTGAGTGCTTCTACTGCAAAGGAAATGGTCACTGGAAGTGGAACTGCCCTAGATACTTGGCAGATAAGAAGGATGGCAAAGTGAACAAAGGTATATTTGATATACATGTTATTGATGTATACTTTACTAGTGTTTATAGCAACCCCTCGGTATTTCATACTGGTTTAGTTGCTAAGAGTAGTAACTCGAAACGGGAGTTGCAAAATAAACAGAGACTAGTTAAGGGCGAGGTGATGATGTGTGTTGGAAATGATAACAAGGTTGATAAGATCACCATAGCGTAGTACCTTTTCCTTCGGGATTAGTACTGGAACTAAATAAATGTTATTTGGTGTTTGCGTTAAGCATAAATATGATTGGATCATGTTTATTGCAATACGGTTATTCATTTAAATCAGAGAATAAGTGTTGTTCTGTTTACATGAATAAAACCTTCTATGGTCTTACATCCAATGTAAATGGTTTACTGAATCTCGATCACAGTGATACACATAATATTAATGCCAAAACATGCAAAGTTAATAATGATAGTGCAACTTATTTGTGGCACTGCCGTTTAGGTCATATTGGTGTAAAGCGCATGAAGAAACTCCATGCTGATGGGCTTTTGGAGTCACTTGATTATGAATCACTTGATGCTTGCAAACCATGCCTCATGGGCAAGATGACTAAGACTCTGTTCTTCGGAACAATGGAGCGAGCAACTGACTTATTGGAAATAATACATACTGAGTATGCAGTCCAATGAGTGTTGATGCTCGCCACGAGTATCGTTATTTTCTGACCTTCATAGATGATTTGAGCAGATATGGTTATATCTACTTGATGAAACATAAGTCTGAAACATTTGAAAAGTTCAAAGAATTTCAGAGTGAAGTGAAAATCAATCTGACAAGAAAATAAAGTTTCTATGATCTAATCATGGAGGAGAATATTTGAGTTACGAGTTTGGTCTTCATTTGAAACAATGCGGAATAGTTTCACAACTCATGCCACCTGGAACACCGCAGCGTAATGGTGTGTCCGAACGTCATAAACGTACTTTATTAGATATGGTGCAATCTATGATGTCTCTTACCGAATTACCATTATCGTTTTGGGGTTATGCATTAGAGACAGCTACATTCACGTTAAATAGGGTACCGTCTAAAAATCCATTGAGACGACACCGTATGAACTGTGGTTTAGCAACAAATCTAAGTTGTCGTTTCTTAAAATTTGGGGTCGCGATGCTTATGTGAAAAAGTTTCAACCTGATAAGCTCAAACCCAAGTTGGAGAAGTGTGTCTTCATAGGATACCCAAAAGAAACTGTTGGGTACACCTTCTATCACAGATCCAAAGGCAAGATCTTTGTTGCTAAGAGTGGATCCTTTCTAGAGAAGGAGTTTCTCTCAAAAGAAGTGAGTGGGAGAAATGTAGAACTTGATGAGGTAATTGTACCTTCTCCCGAATTGGAAAGTAGTTCATCACAGAAATCAGTTCTAGTGATTCCTACACCAATTAGTGAGGAAGCTAATGATGATGATCATGAAACTTCAGATCAAGTTACTACCGAACCTCATAGGTCAACTAGAGTATGGTCCGAACCAGAATGGTACGGTAATCCATTCTGGAAGTCATGTTACTAGACCATGATGAACCTACAAACTATGAGGAAGCGATGATGAGCCCAGATTCCACGAAGTGGCTTGAGGCCATGAAATCTGAGATGGGATCCATGTATAAGAACAAAGTATGGACTTTGGTAGACTTGTCGGATGATCGGCAAGCCTTTGAGAATAAATGGATCTTCAAGAGGTAGACAGACGCTGATAGTAGTGTTACTTTCTACAAAGCTTGACTTGTCGAAAAAGGTTTTCAACAAGTTCAAGGTGTTGACTACGATGAGATTTTCTCACTCGTATCGATGCTTGAAGTCTGTCCGAATCATGTTAGCAATTGCCGCATTTTATGAAATCTGGCAAATGGATAACAAAACTACATTCCTTAATGAATTTATTAAAGAAGAGTTGTATATGATGCAACTAGAAGGTTTTGTCAATCCTAAAGGTGCTAGCAAAATGTGGAAGCTCCAGCGATCCATCTATGGACTGGTGCAAGCATCTCGGGTTGGAATATACGCTTTGATAAGTTGATAAAATAATATGGTTTTATACAGACTTTCGGAGAAGCCTTTATTTACAAGAAAGTGAGTGGGAGCACTACAGCCTTTCTGATAAGTATATGTGAATGACATATTGTTGATCTGAAATAATGTAGAATTTTCTGGAAAGCATAAAGGAGTGTTTGAAAGGAGTTTTTCAAAGAACGACCTCGGTGAAGCTGCTTACATATTGAGCATCAAGATCTATAGAGATAGATCAATATGCTTGATAAGTTTTCTCAATGAGTACATACCTTGACAAGATTCTGAAGTAGTTCAAAATGGAACAATCAAAGAAGGAGTTCTTGCCTGTGTTACAAGGTGTGAAGTTGAGTCAGACTCAATGCCCGACCACTACAGAAAATAGAAAGAGAATGAAAGTTCATTCCCTATGCCTCAGTCATAGGTTCTATGAAGTATGCTATGCTATGTACCAGACCTATTGTGAACCTCGCCATGAGTTTGGCAAGAGGGTACAATAGTGATCCAGAGTGGATCATCGGACAATGATCAAAATTATCCTTAGTGAAATAAGGAGATATTTCTCGGTTATGGAGGTGATAAAAAGTTCGTCGTAAAGAGTTACGCCGATGCAAGCTTTGACACTAATCAGGATGACTCTAAGTCCCAATCTGGATACATATTGAAAGTGGGAGCAATTAGCTAGAGTAGCTCCGTGCAGAGCGTTATAGACATAGAAATTTGCAAAATACATATGGCTCTGAATGTGACAGACCCGTTGACTAAGCTTCTCTCACAAGAAAAACATGATCACTCTTTGGGTGTTAATCACATAGCGATGTGAACTAGATTATTGACTCTAGTAAACCCTTTGGGTATTAGTCACATGGAGATGTGAACTATTGGTGTGAAATCACATGACGATGTGAACTAGATTATTGACTCTAGTGCAAGTGGGAGATCAAGGAAATATGCCCTAGATGCAATAATAAAGTTGTTATTTATATTTCCTTATATCATGATAAATGTTTATTATTCATGCTATAATTGTATTAACCGGAAACTTAGTACATGTGTGAATAATAGACAAACAGAGTGTCACTAGTATGCCTCTACGTGACTAGCTCGTTAATCAAAGATGGTTAAGTTTCTTAGCCATAGACATGAGTTGTCATTTGATGAACGGGATCACATCATTAGAGAATGATGTGATTGACTTGACCCATCCGTTAGCTTAGCACTATGATCGTTTAGTTTATTGCTATTGCTTTCTTCATAACTTATACATGTTCCTATGACTATGAGATTATGCAACTCCCGAATACCGGAGGAACACTTAGTGTGCTATCAAACGTCACAACGTAACTGGGTGGCTATAAAGATGCTCTAAAGGTGTCTCTGATGGTGTTTGTTGAGTTGGCATAGATCGAGATTAGGATTTGTCACTCCGATTGTCGGAGAGGTATCTTTGGGCCATCTCGGTAATGCACATCACTACAAGCCTTGCAAGCAATGTGACTAATGAGTTAGTTAAGGGATGATGCATTACGTAATGAGTAAAGAGACTTGCTAGTAATGAGATTGAACTAGGTATTGAGATACCGACGATCGAATCTCGGGCAAGTAACATACCGATGACAAAGGGAACAACGTATGTTGTTATGCGGTTTGACCGATAAAGATCTTCGTAGAATATGTAGGAACCAATATGAGCATCCAGGTTCTGCTATTGGTTATTGAGCAGAAGTGAGTGTCGGTCATGTCTACATAGTTCTCGAACCCGTGGGTCCGCACGCTTAACGTTCGATGACGATCGGTATTATGAGTTTATGTGTTTTGATGTACCGAAGGTAGTTCAGAGTCCCGGATATGATCACGGACATGACGAGGAGTCTCGAAATGGTCGAGACATAAAGATTGATATATTGGATGACTATATTCGGACACCGGAATAGTTCTGGGGGTCACCGGATAAATATCATAGTACCGGAAGGGTTATCGGAACCATCGGAGAAGTAATGGGGCTTATTGGGCCTAGGGGAGAGAGAGAGGGGCTTCCAAGGGCTGGCCGCCCCCCCCCCCCATGGGCCTAGTCCGAATTGGACTAGGGGAGGGGTGGTGCCCCCTCCTTCCTTCTCTTTCCCCCTCCTTCCTTCTTCTCCTAGTAGGACTAGGAAAGGGGGGAGTCCTACTCCTACTAGGAGGAGGATTCCTCCCCCCTTAGCGCGCCTATGAGGGTCGGCCGGCCTCCCCCTCCCTCCTTTATATACGTGGGGAGGGGGCACCCTAGAACACATCAAAGTTGATCTTAGCCGTGTGCGGTTCCCCCCTCCACAGATTTCCACCTCGATCATATCGTTGTAGTGCTTAAGCGAAGCCCTTCATCGGTAACTTCATCATCACCATCATCACGCCGTCATGCTGACGAAACTCTCCCTCGGCCTTAGCAGGATCAAGAGTACGAGGGACATCACCGAGCTGAACGTGTGCAGATCGTGGAGGTGCCATGCGTTCGGTACTTGGATCGGTTGGATCGCGAAGACGTTCGACTACATCAACCGCGTTACTAAACGCTTCCGCTTTCGGTCTACGAGGGTACGTGGACACACTCTCCCCGCTCGTTGCTATGCATCACCTAGATGGATCTTGCGTGTGCGTTGGAATTTTTTGAAATACTATGTTCCCCAACATCTGGGACGTCACGAGGAGCTCCGGAATAGTCCGGATGTAAAGATTCATATATGAGTTGTTATTGGGGTTCTGAAAAAAGTTTGAGTTTTTTCGGTATTGTACCGAGAAGGTTCTTAAGGTTTCGGAGTGGAGCCCACCTGCATGTGGGACCCACATGAACGTGGGTAGTGGAAAAAGTCCCACAACCATGGTCTAGGTGCACCAAGATCCTCCCTTAAAAGGAATAGTATCATATCCGGAAGGGATAAGATCAGGATCCCTAAAACGGGGAATAGCGATCGGTGAGGAAGGAAAGGAGGAATTTCCTTCCTCCCCCTTTGAAAAACGACCCTAGGGCCTTGGAGGGCAAGCCATCGGCCCCCTCCACGCCTATATAAAGGTGGGGAGGCATTGGGGGCAGCCGCTATTCGACCCTTGCCCGCTACCTCTCGCAACTGCTCCCACGTTTCACCAGTACGGGCTTGGCGAAGCCCTACCAGAGTTTTGCTGCCCCCACCATGCCATCGTGTTGGTTCACATCTCATCTACCTCCTCTCCCTCCATTGCTGGATCAAGAAGGAGAGGACGCCGCCGAGTCGTACGTGTGCTAAACTCAGAGGTGCCGCACGTGCGGTACTTGGATCGGATTGGATCTTGACGCGAGTACGACTACGCCAACCACAATCTCTAGATCGTTAACGCTTTTGGTCTAGAAGGGTATGTAGACACCACTCTCCTCTCGTAGATGTGCATCTCCTAGATTGACCTTGGTGAACGTAGGAATTTTTTTGTCTCCCATGCAACGTTCCTCAACAGTGGCATCATGAGCTAGGTCTATGCGTGGATGACATCACGAGTAGAACACAAAGGAGTTTGTGGGCGTTGATATTCAGATTGCCTCCTTCCTTGATCTTATTTTGATTCAGTGGTATTGTGGGATGAAGCGGCCCGGACCAACTTTACATGTCCACGTACATGAGAACGGTTCCATCGACTGACATGCAACGTGTTGCATAAATATCGTTGGCGGGTGTCTGTCTCTCCCACCTTGGTTTAATCGGATTCGACAAAGACGGTCCTTGTATAAGTTTAAATAGCAACTTGAATATCACCATTGTGGCTTTGCATAGGTAAGGACAATTCTTACTAGTCACCCATAGCAGTCACATAAAACATGCACACCAAAGTAGAGGACATCTAACTTGTTTTTCCGGGATATGTTGTGATATGATATGGCCAAAGACATGATGAGATATATTTGATGTATGCGATGATCATGTTTTGTATAGATTATCACGACTTGCATGTCGACGAATACAACAACCGGCAGGAGTCATAGGGTTGTCTTCAATTATTGTATGACCTGTGTGTCAATCATTAAGCGCTATATAATGCTTTACTTTATCGCTAAGCGGTAGCAATAGTTGTAGAAGCATGGTTGGCGTGACAACCCCGATGGAGACACAATGATGGAGATCATGGTATCATGCCGGTGACGATGGAGATCATGCCAGTGCTTTGAAGATGGAGATCGAAAGCAAGATGATGGCCATATCATGTCACTTATGATTTGCATATGATGTTAATCCTTTTATGCATCTTATTTTGGTTAGGACGAGGTAGCATTATAAGGTGATTCCTCACTAAAATCTCAGGATAAAATTGTGTTCTCCCCAAGTGTGCACCGTTGCGAAAGTTTGTCGTTTCGAAGCCCCACGTGATGATCGGGTGTGATAGACTCTACGTTCACATACAATGGGTGCAAGCTAGTTTTGCACATGCGGAACACTTGGGTTAAACTTGATGAGCCTAGCATGTACAGACATGGCCTCGGAACACAAGAGACCGAAAGGTCAAACATGAGTCATATAGTAGATATGATAAACATGGAGATGTTCACCATTGAAACCACCTCATCTCACATGATGATCAGACTTGGGTTGGTGAATTTGGATCATGTTACACTCGGACAACCGAAGGGATGTTGATTTGAGTGGGAGTTCTTGGATAATATGATTAATTGAACTCATTATCTTGAACAATAGTCTAAGTTATATTTGCAAATTATATTGTAGATAATATGATTAAGTAGCTCCCCTGAATTTCAATGCATTCCTAGAGAAAGCTAAGCTGAAAGAGGATGGAAGCAACTTTGTGGACTGGGCCCATAATCTGAGGATTATCCTCACGGCTGCCCAAAAGTCTTATGTCCTTGATGCACCGCTTGGTGCGCCACCCCCTCCAGCAACTCTAGATGTTGTGACCCCGCCGCAGTCCGCGTGCTCGCCGCCGACTACCTTGGGCTTCATGTTGAACACTTTCAGCCATAAGCCGAAGTGCGGCTGGACCCGGAGAAGCGCTTCATAGACGACGATGAAGGTCGAACTATGGAGGAGGGAGTTGGGGGCTAGATCATGGAAGTCCAGCCCATAGTAGAACATTAGCCCCCGCACAAAGGTGTGTAGGGGAAATCCAAGCCCCCTAAGGAAATGGGGGAGAAAGACTACCATTTCGCTCGGCTCGGGCGTAGGGATGATCTGGCCCTCTTCGGGGGCTCGATGGGCGACGTTGGCCGGCAAGTAACCGGCCTCCTTCAGCTTCAGAATATCGTTGTTGGTGCGGAGGAGGCCTCCCAGTTTCCATTGGTGCCAGATCCGGCCATGGTCGAAGGAGGAGAAGTGGGATTTGCTATGGAAGCGGAGATAAATGGCGCTGGAGCTCTAGAGGATTGCGAGTGTGGAAGGAAGGAGAAGGCGTGTGTCGGTGTCAAAACCGACGGATCTCGGGTAGGGGGTCCCGAACTGTGCGCCTAAGGCAGATGGTAACAAGAGACGGGGGACACGATGTTTACCCAGGTTCGGGCCCTCTCGATGGAGGTAATGCCCTACTTCCTGCTTGATTGATCTTAATGATATGAGTATTACAAGAGTTGATCTACCACGAGATCATAGAGGCTAAACCCTAGAAGCTAGCCTATGGTACGATTGTTGTTGTCCTACGGACTAAACCCTCTGGTTTATATAGACACCGTAGGGGGCTAGGGTTACACAGAGTCGGTTACAAGGGAGGAGATCTACATATCCGTATTGCCAAGCTTGCCTTCCACGCCAAGGAGAGTCCCATCCGGACACGGGACGAAGTCTTCAATCTTGTATCTTCATAGTCCAACAGTCCAGCCAAAGGATATAGTCCGCTGTCCGAGACCCCTAATCTAGGACTCCCTCAGTATCCCCTGAACCAGGCTTCAATGACGATGAGTTCGGCGCGCAGATTGTCTTCGGCATTGCAAGGCGGGTTCCTCCTCCGAATACTCCATAGAAGATTTTGAACACAAGGATAGTGTCCGGCTCTGCAAAACAAATTTCACATACCACCGTAGAGAGAATAATATTTCGACACATCTAATTTGCCGACCGTTTTTCATAACATGACGTATTGCCACGGTCTAGTAATGACGAACCGTCTTCCTCGACCAGCCTGCTGCTGCACGTTTTGCGAGGCGATTTATTTGGCACGACTTGTCGAAGCAGAGATCGTGTCCCCTTATTACGGGATTCTCATCAATACGGATGTGGGTAACCCAATCGTGCCCGTTGGTATGACTCCTCAATCTTAGGTAAGTCCCAAACGGCCACGCGGAGGATGCTTGATATTCATCCCCTTTATAAAGAGGCCAAGGCTTGTCCTTTTTCTCCTTGCGCTCAATCGAATCCTTCCCCCACCTCGAGTTCCAACACCCAAGTCTCAGGTCAGGCGCTCCGTATCTTCAACGATGTCCGGACCCAACCTTCAAGGTCGGTGGATGCCTTCCTCTGTCACAGAGGAAGACATCAAGAAGCTAAGAGAGGCCAGGTATTTGACCGGTGAAATCTCGCATAGGTTTCCTGCTCGAGGGCAGGTTATTCCCAGTCCCGAACCCGGCGAGAGCGTCATATTCATCTCTCACTTCCTCCGAGGGCTAGGCCTTTCTCTAGATCCCTTTGTAAGGGGGCTCATGTTCTATTACGGGCTGGATTTCAATGACCTGGCCCCGGATTCCATCCTTCACATCTCGTCGTTCATCGTCGTGTGTGAAGCTTTCCTCCGCATTACCCCACACTTCGGCCTGTGGCTCAAAACTTTCAATGTGGAGCCGAAGATGATTGAGGGGCGACACGCAGAGTGCGGAGGTGCCGTAATAAGTAAGGGCGTCGAAGTTCCATGGCCAAAAGGTTCCTTCCCGGAGGTGTCCAGTTTATGGCAACGGGAGTGGTTCTATATCACAGCTCCCCGGGGCACCAAGTGGGTAGCTGCCCCTGCCTTTCGCTCGGGCCCCCCACCACAACTGACGCCGTGGATCACCAAGGGGCTAGACTGGGGGGCAGTAAATGATGTGCCGATATTGCAAAGCCGCCTCCGAGACCTCCTCGAGAGAGATGTCGGCTTGGTCACGATAATGCAAGTCATGCTAGTTCGTCGGGTCCTACCTTGCAAACGTCGACCCATACGAATGTGGGAGTTCAACCCGGAAGGACCCTGAGATATTCAGCACTTCTTCGGCATGACGCTTGAGGAGATGTACGAATTGTTCTTCGGACCACAAATAAGGAGTCCGGACCTCACCGAGGATGCGGGTCTGAGCTGCAATCGCCCAAACACCCAAGTAAGTAATCCCATGGACGAATACGTTGTTTTCCTTTCATTTATCTCAACATCATTCTGAAAATTCGCTCTTTGACCAGGACTGGGTAACAAAGGCGAAGATGACCAGGTGTCCGGCTCCCCTTCCCGAAGGCACAGCAGATCCGGTACTAGCCAGAATGCTCGAGTCGGCGCCTTATCAGGCGCCCTCAGGGGAAGATAAAGGGGGGAATAAAGAGGCTGAAAGCGGGCCTCGCTCGTTATCTATCCAAACCGGGGGAATTAGCGCCTCCGCGAAGGAAGACAACCGGGGAGAAGGATTCGAAACCCCCTCTCCCCAAGGAAGGAAGAGGACCACCTCTGAAGACCCGGAAACCAAGGTTTCCAAATGGGGGAAGAAATCTTCACCATAGGGTCCCGCCTCGGAGGGCATCCTTGCCGCACAGTGTCCGCAAGGGGATCAGCCTCCCACCGAGCTGTAAGTAAGCGAAAAGTGCCTATAGTAAAAATTATCATGTTTTACCTTTGAGGACAATAACCGAAACACAGATCTTGCAGTTCGGATCGTAGCCCTTCTCGACAGGGATCGTCTTCGGGGGATCTTCTTCTGGAGATGATGGAGAGCGAAACACCTCCCCATGCCACCCCGCCTTACGAGGCGGGCGACGCTGAAGTGTCCTCGCGAAGGGCTTCTCCTGATCTGCCAAGGCCAGAGGGTAATTCCTTGGCCACCCGAGGTCCTCAGTATTCGGCCCCTAAGGAGGGCAACGGAAAGAGTCTGGAACCGTCTGGTGTGTACTCGGATGCGCTGAAGGATCTTCTGGAGCAAGCGGCTATCTCGGAGGTGCATCGTACGCTAATGGGTACGGTGATTCAGAGGATTTCATCCGCCGAAAGCGGGTTGCATGAAGCATTTACGAGTCTGCTGAAAGGCTTTGTGGTACGTGAAATAGTGTGTAGTTTTGGCTGTACCGCACACGTTAGGTGTGCCCTATGCAGATAGTAGCCCCTGAGACTCTGGTTGCCGTCGAGAACGGCGGCAAACGGAGGATCATAGTCTCAGGTAATAATTAGTCCGCCTTCATGTGTAGGTGGTAGAAGGTCCGGCGGCTAGCCGGACTAGTGAGTTTACCGAGCTGAAGCGACAACTTGATGTGGCGGATGCCGACATCGTGCTTGTCAACAAGCGGCTTGACGAGGCACAGGGTATGTGATTTCTCCGGTGATCAACACGTAGTAAAAGGAGCATAGTGCCAGTATCTTTAATATGTTGTGACTGCAGATGGAGCTGCGTCAGGAGACCCTTCGGGCGGAACTTGCCCGAGCAATAGAACAAGCCAGGAATAGTGATGCGGCCGCTCTAAAGGCGGCCGAAGAGCTTAGGGCCGAACAGGCTGCCCATTGCCAAAGTAAGGAAAAATGGCCAAGATGGTCGTTGAGTTGAAAGATGCCGCCGACCATTACCAGCTTCTTGAAAAAGAAAACCGAGCGAAGGCGACGGAGCTGGAGAAGGCCATGGTAGCAGCCAAGGAAGCCCGCTCTAAGATCAGAGCGTCGAAGGAGGAGCTGCGTCAAGCTGGTGATATCACGGCTAGGAAGCCCTTCTTGTTGCGGACGAAGTTCGGAGATCCGAAGTATGCCCCTCTTGATCAACTATGGAGTTATGTGACACATATGCGGATCTGGCAGCCAGTGCAGCTGATGCGGCCGAGTACTTAAAGGATCAAAAAGATCGTGAAGTGGAAAAGCTATTCTGGTCACAGTTCGATGGTCCAGTGCGTCCGCCGCTGTTAAATGAGAGAATGACCGAGTGGGCCGAGCTCCATAGGTTGTCCGGGCTTGCCATGATGTCTGTTGTGGATCACCTGTGGCCGAGAGGGCCACGGCCGAATAGTTATTTTGGTTTGGTGCAACGATTCCTTGGTGCTGTGCCGCATATCGACGCTATGAAGAGGTCGGCGTGCATAGAGGGTGCGCGGATGGCACTTGCCCATTGAAAGGACATGCGGTGCCCCCATGTGTGGTTTTGGTAATTGATGACATTCTCTATGGACTAATGGTTGCATTGAGTTATATTTGAAGGATTTTTCCATAGGCATTTCTTGAAGTCCATGTGTTGGTTTCAAGGAGTTTATGGGTTGACCAAGGTGCTATTAAGGAATTATCCAAAGATTGGTCATGTGAGTGTTGAGCTTATTGCAAGCATGTCTTGAAGAAGAAGATTGTGTGATTATTCATGTTTACCTTCAAGACATCATCCAAACAAAGAGAGTTGGAAAGATTCAAGGTTGATCAAGACTAAGTCAGGAGTGAATCAAGTTGATCAACTCACAAAGCGTAGAAGATGTACCAAGAGGGATCAAGTGATCCCATGGTATGGTAAGCATTGTCCATTGCACTTTGTGTACTAACCCATGGTCTATGTGGGGTTAGGTACGTGTCCATGGGCTTGCATCAAGAGGAAGATATCATACAACCCATGGAAAGGATGACATCAAGTGGTGATCGTCATCAAGATTGTCGTGTGCAAGTTCAAGTGGAGAATCACGAAGAGATCAAGTGCTTGAAGCTTGCCATCCATTTGGTGTCAATGGACTTGTGAAGATGTGCCGAAGAGTGGCTCACCCATAGTGGAGTATGGGGGAGCAATCATCTAGTCTCCATCGACCCAACGCAATCAAGAAAGCTGGTCCATCTTGAGGAGGACAAGATCTTCATAATCTAGCTCAAGTGGATCATGTGCAAGGCAAAGGTTTGCCCTTGATAGGTTTTCTATTTTACCGGTCTCATGGTGGTAGTTGGGAGACCGGGTTATAGGATCGATAGCCGTACTATCAAGGGGGCTCTCAAGTGAGTAAGCTTGATCGTATCGTTTGTCGAGAGCTCAAAACCATTGCATCCTTACATCATGTTTCTTGGTTCTTATTTGGTTCTCTTTGTGAGTCTTAGAGCTTATGGTCATCTTGATGACAAGCTTGAGTTCATCGAAACGGAGTTTGCATGCGTCTTCTATGAAGTTTTCGGTGTTGGAGGTTTTACCGGTCTTATCCGAGGAAGGGTTCTCACCATTTTCTTTTGGGCCTTTTCTCATTTGTTTATTATTGGTATTTCTATCAAGATTGTGTTAGCCCTTGTCGCTAGCTTTCCGACAAACTTGGTTTCGTCGAATTCGGAGTCCGAATGCAGAAGTTGTGGTAGTTTTGGTGTTCTGAAAAGGCTGCAGCGGTACTACCGCGGGTAGGAGCGGAAGTATTTTTTTACTACCGCCCTTGGGAGTGGTACTACCGCTTGGAGCAGTACTACCGCGGCTACTTCCGTGGCTACTTCCGCTCGGGACCAAAAAAACTCGTCACAAGTCCAGCGGTGGTAGGCACGGATGTAATATTTTAGTACCGCTCGCAAGCAGTAGTACCGCTACCCTTAGCAGTAGTACCGCTACCCCTAGCGGTAGTACCGTGATGTCAAGCGGTACTACCGCTCGGTCTTGAGCTGTGAGCATAACGGTTGGATTTTTCCCCACCTATAAAAGGGGGTCTTCTTCCCCATTGAACCTTATCTCTTGAGCTCGTGTTCTTCCCCCATTGTTGACCTTCTTTGAGCTTGCTAACTCTCAATCCCTCAAATGATTCTTGCTAGTTCTTGAGGGAAAAGAGAGAGGAGATCTAGATTCACGTTCCCACCAATCACTTTCTCCTCTAAGTGAGGGGAACCCCTTGGATCTAGATCTTGGAGTTCTTCGTGTTCTTCTTTCGGTCTTCCTCTCATTTTCCTCCCTAGCATTAGTTGCTTTGGTGGGATTTGGGAGAGAAGGACTTGGGCACTCCGTGTGCCCTTGCCATTGCATTTGGTGCATCGGTTTGAGTTCTCCTCGATGATACGTGGAAGTGAAGTTTGAGAAGCTTATTACTCTTGGGTGTTTGGGCACCCTAGAGCTTGTTCCTCTTGGGTGCCTTGGCGCCCTAGATAGGTTGTGGTGTTCGGAGCTCAATCGTTGTGGTGTAAAGCTCCGGGCAAGCGTCGAGGTCTCCAATTAGGTTGTGGAGATCGCCCCGAGCAATTTGACGGGTTCCGGTGACCGCCCCCAAGGGTTGCCAAAGTGTACGGGTTCGGTGACCGCCCCCAAGGGTTGCCATTTGTACGGGTTCGGTGACCGCCCTCAAGGGTCCCTTGGTGGAATCACGACATCTTGCATTGTGCGAGGGCGTGAGGAGATTACGGTGGCCCTAGTGGCTTCTTGGGGAGCATTGTGCCTCCACACCGCTCCAAACGGAGATTAGCATCCGCAAGGGTGTGAACTTCGGGATACATCGTCGTCTCCGCGTGCCTTGGTTATCTCTTACCCGAGCCCTTTACTTATGCACTTTAGTTTGTGATAGCCATATTGTTCTTTGTCATATATCTTGCTATCACATAGTTTCTTATCTTGCTTAGCATAAGTTGTTGGTGCACATAGGTGAGCCTAGTTGTTTTAAGGTTTTGTGCTTGACAAATTAACCGCTAGGTTTATTCCGCATTTGTTCAAGCCTAAACCGTAATTATTTTAAAGTGCCTATTCACCCCCCCCCCCTCTAGGCGACATCCTTGATCTTTCAATTGGTATCAGAGCCTCATCTCTCTTTGTTGGGCTTAACCGCCTAGAGAGTAAAGATGTCGACTAGAGGATTAGGATTCTCTGACACTCTTAGTTTCGATGGCACAAATTTTGATGTTTGGGTAATTCGCATGCTTAACCTCTTTAGGGTCATGGACCCAAATTTAGAGCGAATTGTAGACATGGGTTTTTCTCCTCCAAAGGATCCCCAAAGATTATCTTTAGAGGATGAGAAAAACTCTTATCTCAATGCTCAAGCTTCTAATGTGCTTTTTGATGCTTTGAACAATGTAGTTATATTTCAACTCATGCCATTCCGGGATGCTCATGAGTTATGGACAAAGCTTCAAGATAAATATGGTGTGTCCAAGATTTGTGGGGATGGTTGTTCTCCCTCCACCTCCGGGTCAGATAGTCTTCTCAACTTCTTCTACTTCACCTACATGTGGTTTGCCACAAGGTAATGATATGGTGAGTAGTGTTGGTCATTGCAATGATGATAGTATGCTTACTGTGGATGATCCTTCATCACTATATTATTGCAATGCTCCTTCTTTGGGCTTTAACACTTGAGCACTCCAAATGTTTCACATGCTTGTGTTGATAGTCCTTGCATATCATGTAGAAATTGCTTGACTAAATCTCATGATGATATGCTTGCTATGTCTTGTTGCCATGATAAAATGCATCTATTTCCTCGAATTGTTGTGCTAACAATGTAGAGGAAACCCAACACTCCATGGAACAAGATGTGGTGTTTAATGGTGCCTCAAGGGATCCTACATCATCATCTATTGCGTTTTGCCTTATGGCTAAGGCGTCAAAGGTATCTCCTACTTTGTACCCCAATATGTCTCTTGATGATGATGTTGATGCTAATGATGAAGAGAATGATAATGTTGCCTCCTTAAAAACTAAGGGGGAAATGATTTTTAAAGCTCTTCATAAAAATAAAATTGCTCGTTCCAACTTCATGGAAATAATGTCCATTGCCATTGATGGCAAGAAATACATTGAGGAGTTGGAATCTCAACTAGAGGAGCATGAGGTCACCATTGAGAAAATGGAAGCTCATGGGCGTGATTACGCTAATGAGATTGCGGACCTCTCTCAAGCTCTTGAACTTGAACAAACCACCAAGGAATCTCTTGAGGAGACTTTTGCTCTAGAATTATCTAGAGTAAGGGAATCTCGTGATAGAGCTCTTGAGGTGGCCAATGATTTTGAAACTAAAAGTGAGGAGCTTGAAGTTGCGCATGCTAAACTCCTTGAGGACTTTGAGCACCTTGAAAATGGCTCAAGGGTCATTAAGAGTGATCTCATCAAACTCACCGAGTCTCATGCTCAACTTAAAGCTTCATATTCAAAAGAGCTTGCCAAGTTGTCTTCTCCTCTTATTGTTAATGATGATGCTTGTGCTACTAACTCTATTTCTTGTGAAGCATCCTTTTTAAAGGAGAATGTTGAGCTACGGGCTCAACTTGAATTGCTATCTACCAATTATGGGAAATTGGAAGAAAGCCATGAAAAGCTCTCAAGCTCTCATGATGATTGAGGGAGTTCCGGACTAGGGGGTGTCCGGATAGCCGAACTATCATCATCGGCCGGACTCCAAGACTATGAAGATACAAGATTGAAGACTTCGTCCCGTGTCCGGATGGGACTTTCCTTGGCGTGGAAGGCAAGCTTGGCGATACGGATATGTAGATCTCCTACCATTGTAACCGACTCTGTGTAACACTAACCTATCCGGTGTCTATATAAACCGGAGGGTTTTAGTCCGTAGGACGAACAACAATCATACCATAGGCTAGCTTCCAGGGTTTAGCCTCTTTGATCTCGTGATAGATCCACTCTTTGTAACACACATCATCAATATTAATCAAGCAGGACGTAGGGTTTTACCTCCATCAAGAGGGCCCGAACCTGGGTAAAACATCGTGTCACTTGTCTCCTGTTACCATCCGCCTAGACGCATACGATTCGGGACCCCCTACCCGAGATCCGCCGGTTTTGACAATCGACATTGGTGCTTTCATTGAGAGTTCCTTCCGTATGCGTCACCGATAGGCCCGATGGCTCCTTCGATCATCAACAACGACGCGGTCCAGGGTGAGACTTTTCTCCCCGGACAGATCTTCGTGTTCAGCGGCTTTGCACTGCGGGCCAATTCGCTTGGCCATCTGGGGCAGATCGAAAGCTACGCCCCTGGCCATCAGGTCAGATTTGGAAGTTTGAACTATACGGCCGATATCCGCGGAGACTTGATCTTCGACGGATTCGAACCGCAGCCAAGCGTGCCGCACTGTCTTGATGGGCATGATGTAACTCTGCAGCCGAACAGTGCCCTGGAGGCCGCACCAGTATCCGCTCCGACCCATAATCCGGAGCCGGATTCCCCGATCGAGGACGAGTGGTTGGACACCACCTCGGGGGCTACAATCTCTACGGCGATCGAGCCAAACTCCATCCCTGTCCTTTGCGAATACCTCGACTCCAGGGTGCCGGACTCCGAACCCTCCACGCCCTTGCCAATCGAATCCGATTGGGCGCCCGTTATGGAGTTCACGGTCATGACATCTTTCAGCACTCGCCATTTGGCGACATCCTGAATTCACTAAAGTACCTCTCGTTATCAGGAGAGCCTTGGCCGGACTACGGTCAGGACGGTTGGGATGCGGACGACGAAGAAACTCAAAGCCCACCCACCACCCACTTGGTAGCCGCTGTCGACGATCTAACCGACATGCTAGACTACGACTCCGAAGACATCGACGGTATGGACGATTTATGCCGGAGATTTAACAAGACCCAAATACAGGCACCGGAAGGCCACCTCGTTATCGACATATATATGGTGGACATCCCAAAAGATGGGAACGGCGATGGAACAACGGAGGATGACCCTCCAAAAAGCAGCCCAAGCGCCCGGCGTCGGCCAGCTCTAAATCCCGCCACAAAGAAGAATGAAGATTCCGGCACCGGAGATAACAATACACCGGACAAAGGTCAAGACAATCCACTCGTAAAGATCCGGTAGCGGGGAGGATGGAGACGCCAGCCCTCACGAGAGAGCGGCGAAGAAGAGGTAGAGGATTATATGCCTCCCTCCGAGACGGGCAAGCCTCGATGACGATGAATTCGTCGTGCCTGAGGATCCCGTCGAACAAGAGCGTTTTAGACGCAGGCTTATGGCCACGGCGAAAAGCCTCAAGAAAAAGCAGCAACAGCTTAGAGCTGATAAGGATCTGCTAGCCGGCGGATGGATCAAGTCCTCGTGGCCGAAGAGCATGAGCTCGAACGCCCCTCCAAAAGCTACCCTAAACGCAAGTTGCTCCCCCGATTAGAGGAGGAGGCTTACGAACCCGCATCACCAGGAGACGATACGGCTGAGCGACCACCCCGTGGTCGTGACAGGGAGGCCTCTAGGCCCTTCATTAGAACCGTACCCCGGCATCGCTCAAAAAGCACACGGCCACAGGGGAACGCTCCGGACCTGTAAGATATATTGGAGGACAAGGCAAGACAATCAAGATCGATCTATGGATCGCGTGGGCGCCCCACGGTACGTGATGACAACCGTCGCGCCGGACACAGTAAGTCCGGCCGGGCCGAACAAAACAGACAAAGCTCTTTTGAGCTCCGTCGTGATATCGCCCAGTACAGAGGCGCCGCACACCCACTATGCTTCACAGACGAAGTAATGGATCATCAAATCCCCGAAGGGTTTAAACCCATCAATATTGAATCCTATGATGGCACAACAGACCCCGCGGTTTGGATCGAAGACTATCTCCTTCACATCCACATGGCCCGCGGTGACGATCTTCACGCCATCAAATACCTCCCCCTCAAGCTTAAAGGACCAGCCCGGCATTGCCTCAACAGCTTGCCAGCAGAGTCAGTCGGGAGCTGGGAGGACCTGGAAGCCGCATTTCTCGATAACTTCCAGGGCACTTATGTGCGACCACCAGACGCTGATGACCTAAGCCACATAATTCAGCAGCCAGACGAAACGGCCAGACAAAACAGGACACGGTTCTTAACCAAGAAAACCAAATCGTCGACCGTCCGGATGCGGAGGCCCTCGCGGCTTTCAAGCATAACATCCATGACGAGTGGCTTGCCCCGGCACCTAGGACAGGAAAAGCCGAAATCCATGGCAGCCCTCACATCACTTATGACCCGTCAAGGCTGGTGAGGACAGCTGGCTAGCACGCAGCAACAACCTCAAAGAAAATTCTGGCAGTCCGGACTTTAAGGACCGAAATGGCAGGCCGCGTCGTAACAAAAACAAACGCCGCATTAACGGCGACAATATTGAGGATGCGGCAATCAATGCCGGATTCGGAGGCTCTAAACCCGGTCAGCGGAAAAAGCCATTGAAAAGAACTACTCCGGGTCCATCCAATCTGGACCGAATACTCGACCGCTTGTGCCAGATACATGGCACCCACGAAAAGCCAGCTAACCACACCAACAGGGACTGTTGGGTATTCAACCAGGCAGGAAAGTTAATTGCCGAAAACAATGACAAGGGGCTGCATAGCAATGACGAGGACGAGACCCAACCGCCGAACAATAGAGGACAGAAGGGTTTCACAAAAGTGCGGACGGTGAACATGATATACGCAACGCACATACCCAAAAGGGAGCGGAAGCGTGCACTCGAGGATGTCTACGCGATGGAGCCGCTTGCCCAGTTCAATCCATGGTCCTCCTGCCCAATCACTTTTGACCAAGGGACCACCCCACCAAAGATCCGCCACGGCGGATTCGCCCAGACCGGTCTTAGACCCAATCGTCGATGAATTTCACCTAACCAGTAGTCCCGATGGACGGCGGCAAAGCCTGAACCTGCTTTACCAGGATACAAGGCGCAAAATGGGCATAGACCCCTCAAGGATTAAACCTACCAAAACGACCTTTAAAGGTGTCATGCCGTGTAGAAGCCAATTGTATGTGCTCTATTACACCGGAAGTGGTCTTCGGATCCCGGATAACTTCCGAAGCGAGGAGTTAATCTTCGACATAGTCCCGTTCAGAAGCGGCTATCATGCCTTGCTTTCGGACGCATGCAGCGTTTGCAAAGTTCAACAGCGGTGCCGCACTCACGCATACCTCAAGCTCAAGATGCCAGCCCTCGAGGAGTCATCACGGTCAACAGAAACATCAACGTTCTCTCCGCACGGAGGAACATACGGCTGACTCTCGCGGCGAAGTGCAATGCAGCCTCTTAAGGCAATTCTCGAGTCCGGTCGTTAAGCGGCCGGACACAGCTAAGCGCCCGGAGTAACTTACAACAAGACCACTGGCACGCTCCGAGCACGCCAGAAGGCGGCCCCAACCCCAGCTCTGCGAAACGTCAGCAGGTCCTTCGCACACCATTACGCTCAAGATACCATGGGCATGGGGAGAGGGCACGACCATCATAAACCCAGACTGCGGCTCAACCACACCAGGGGCTCTCAAGTGTGTCGTTCCTTTTTCTTTTTCTTTTTACCTTTTACTTTTTACCCACAGGACTCCGTTTGTCAGAAGCCCTGTCCGGCAGCAGACCTGCCGAACTCACGATGCAACAACCAGGGAAGGATAAAGGTACAACGAATATACAGGTGGTCTCCATTACGAGCATTTTTATACGCTAATCTGCAGCCTACCCCTGGAGGGGGACATGTTTAACAGTCCCATACCTGGCTTATCGCACTATTTGTATCATTCTGCATTCGTAGCAGCACTTATTAAACAAAACAATGCAGCACCTTTTTGCTTATAATTGCATTTCTTTTTCATCCATATGTTCATTCACGGCATGTTGCATCCGTACACTTTGGTACGGCTAATATACACCAGGGGCTTATGTTTCCCGCATTAAGGAGTGATGAGTCCGAACACTTTTACAAGTGCGGCACCCCGAACTTATAGCACTATATGCATCAGCTCCGAATCATGTCTTGGGTCAATAGTTGGGTTTGCCCGGCTCCGTGTTTTGGTACCTTACGCCCGTTATATCGGCTAAGGTAGCACTGGAGAACCATCGCGATTCCGCCCAGTTCACCGGGTTAACGCCTCGATGGAGAAAGCTAAAACTGACCGTCATGATGATGAGGCGAGAGCCGGTCGCTGTTCGAGAGGTTTTTAAGTAGTCCTTAAAGACTTATGCCGCTTAGAGCGAGGAGCCGGATACTGTCCGGCCAAGGCGTGATAGCGCCCCAAATTCGGCCTTCCGAAGACTAGGGGCTTCGCCGAAATTTAAAATTATAGAATTCTATGGCTAAGTGAGAGTGTTCAAGCATTATAAGTCCGGTTGCCTTGTTCGCTGTGTTGAGCGCCTCCCTAGATGGGCCCAAAATGGGAACAAGAGCGCTCAAGTTTATCCCGAACACCCTAGCACTGCGTGGCATGGGGGCTGAAGCCGACGACTTGCCATCTCTCGATTTGATAAACAGCCGCATGTAAGGTAATATTTTAAATTAACAAGCGTTGCTTTAGCGCATATGAACTAAGTTTTCAGCACAGATAACAAAATGTGAGTGTACTCAAATATTACATCTTTGGAGCACTCACCCGCAATAGTGTGGGCGCCCTTCAAAGACACTCTTATAATACATCTCGGGCGTGCGATGCTCCTTGCCCTCCGTGGCGGGTCCGTCCACGAGCTTACAGGCATCCATCTTGCCCCTGCACCTTTGCGGGCAAGGCCCGACGGCACCCTCAATACAAGCGGAATGCTTGATAACTTCAACCCACGGGCACGCATCCATCACCGCCGCACCAGGCTGAAGTAGCTCCCGATCATGGCCTCCTTAGGCCACAAATTAACTATGAGGCCCTTCATGGCCTGTTCGGCCGCCTTTGTGGAGCTCAACCAGCTGCTTCACCGGTCGCTAAGGGGCACCGGATGTCCGGCCTCGAGATACTAAGACCAAGACCTTCTCCGTCGAGCTCCCTCCTCGGCCCGGTAGAATGCGGCAGCATCGGACACGCCATGAGGAAGATCTAGGAACGCATACAGAGCTCCGAATTCGGGTAAGCAACAGGTAATTAACACTCACATGCTTACTTTGCATGAAAAATGCCTTACCCGCTGCTATTTTCTTCACCGCCTCAATCTCCTGGAGGGCCTTGTAGGCTTCGGCCTTAGCGGCTTTGGCACTCTCAAGAGCCGTTGCAAGCTTAGACTCTCGAGTCTTGAGTCACGCCTCCAAGCTCTCATGTTTTTCACGAGATCCTGGAGCTCTTGCTGTACCTCCGCCACCCGCGCCTCCTGCTTTTCTCGCTCGGTGCACTCATGTCAAGCATTATGCGTTCGCCGCTGCCCCGCCTCCTTCTGTGGTCGCCACCTCGTTAGTGGCCCCTACAATACCCACGTTATCCTTGTCATTTTTCTTGCAACCAAATCCTTTTCTCAGAAGGTACAATTTTCATAAGGTATTACTCACCTTCTTTTTCCTCGAGCTGCTTCTTGGCATGGCCGAGCTCGTTCTCGGACCGCCGAGGTTTTCCTTCAAAGTATTGACCTCCATGATCGGTCTTGGCGGAGGTCAGCAACCTGACACTGCAATCCCATATTAACATATTTTTATGACTCCTGCGTTTATCTTTCTAAAGATCCTCAGTCCGCTTTTCTTTCCGAACACCGAACCGAGCATCAGGCTACCGCCTATGCGGTACCATTTTACATATATTGAAATTCTTACCTCAAAGCCTGTTAGAAGGCTACTACGAGCTTCGGTCAGCCCGCTCTTGGCGAAGCCGAACCTTTTCAATCACCGCACTCATAACAGTGCGGTGTTCCTCTTTGATGGAGGCGCCGTTGGCGCCTCCGGCAAATATCCGCACCTCCGGTTGGACGGAGGCAGCCCGGCGTTGCAGTCTTGCCCTTCTTACGAAGGGGTCGCCCACGGACTCGAGCCACTGTGGCCTCCCGGCTGAGTCCGCACAGTCCGGGAGGGTGTCCTGTGACACCTCTGGGGCCTCCTCCTCCTGGTGGGTCCTTTTCTGGGATCCCACCTCGGCGTCGTCCGCGGCACGGGGGGTGGAGGCAGTCGGAAGGGAATCCATATCCGACGCACCCAAGGACCCGCTCGACGAAATGGGAAGATCATCCTTGGGCGGACTGCAGGGTTGTATGCGGCATTAGAAAGACATTATGTGGCGAAAATAAAAAACCTTGAAGTTATTCGGAGTCCGGATACTTACGATCTCGCCAGGGCTTGGCCCTTGTAGGCCAATCCCCTCGCCGTCGTCGACGTTGGTGGAGAAGTCCGGAGGAAGGGTTCTTCCCTTCTTGGACCCTCCGGCCTCCCCTTGGGGCGGCCTTCCTTTTCCTCTCCTCTTCACTGGGAGAAGTTTCTTCTTCTTCCTCCTCGTCTTCGTGGAGAAGATTCTGCTTGAGAATCCGACAAGACTGGCGTCGGGAGCTCCTTCGAGTTCCCGTGGCCTCCTTCTTCGTTCTTCTCCGGCACCACATGGGTGCCGGAGCCAGCAGCCCCGCTAATCGGGCATCCGCTGGTCTTCGGTAAAGGAGCCGGACAGTTAATCTGTCAGTATGTCTTCAGCCAGTCTGTCAAGAATAGGGAGTTTTAGATCCCACATAGAGTCAATCTATGAAAAAAGAGTCCCGTAAAGGGTAAAATAACTTACCTCACGGCTTGACGCCATGAAATGTATCCGCGATCTTTGTTAGCGGATGCGGGCTTGGCGCCCTTGAACAGCACCTTCCGGGCATCTTCGTGCGTAGTATCAAGAGCCGGCTCAGGTTGTTCGTCTTTGTGCGGATCGAACTCCCACAAATTGAAGGCCCGTTGTTGGCATGGGAGAATCCGGCGGATGAGCATCACATGGATTATGTCGAGAAGCCTGAGATTCTTGTCCACCAGGTTTCGGACGCATGTTTGGAGTCCGGATAGCTCGTCCAAATCCCCCCACTTCAGGCCCGTCACTTTCCATGACGAGAGCCGTGTGGGGAATCCAGATCTGAATTCGGGGGCCGCCACCCATTCAGGGTCGCGTGGCTCGGTGATGTAGAACCACCCCGATTGCCACCCCTTTATTGTCTCCACAAAGGAGCCCTCGAGCCATAGGACTTTGGACATCTTGCCGACCACGGCGCTCCAAGACTCCGCTTGACGGCCGCCCCACAACCTTCGGCCTGACATTAAAGGTCTTCACCATAGGCGAAGTGGGGCTGGATGCGAGGAAGGCCTCGCACCTGACGATAAACGCCCGAGATGTTGAGGACGAAATTGGGCCAGGTCGTGGAAGTCCGTGCCATAGTAGAACATGAGCCCCTGGACAAATGGGTGAAGTGGAAAACCTAGTCCATGGAGGAAGTGGGGAGAAATACCACCCTCTCATGAGGACTGGGGTTGGAATGAGCTGCCCGTCGGGCAGCAGCCTCAGGCGATATCGCCGGACAAGTATCCGGCCTCCGCAGTCTTGTGATGTGCCCCTCCGTGACGGAGGAGGCCATCCATCCGCCTCCCGCCTCGACATGGTTGGAGAAGGTTGAGGTGAGAAGTGCGGACTTGGGCGCTGGAGCTCGAGTTCGCGGAAATGGAATAGCCAAGGAGGAAGAAGGCGCAGGTAAAAGGGTTGGATCTTTATCCCCTTATATGGGCGGACAGAAACATGTGTCCCCACCGGCCTGGTAAAACTCGCTTATCCCCCAAGCGTCACAATCAATGGCGCGGTTGGGTTACCCACGTCCGTATTGATGGGAATCCCGGAATAAGGGGAACACGATCTCTGCTTCGACAAGACGTGCCAAGGAAACCGCTTAAACGCTACCGAGGTGGAACAATAAAAACAATTTGAGTAAAGGCTTGGTAGTTGTGCGACGTCACGCCCACAAAATACGCCACAGATTGATCTTGTGTAATATTATTCTCTCTACGGTGGTATGTGGAATTTATCTTTGCGAGCCGGACACTATCCCTGGTGTTCACAATCTTCTATAAATTATTCGGAGGAAGAACCCGCCTTGCAATGCCGAAGACAACATGCGCGCCGGACTCGTCGTCATTGAAGCCTGGTTCAGGGCTACCGAGGGAGTTCTCGACTAGGGGTGTCCGGATAGCCGAACTATCATCATGGCCGACTCCAAGACTATGAAGATACAAGATTGAAGACTTCATCCCGTGTCCGGATGGGACTTTCCTTGGCGTGGAAGGCAAGCTTGGCGATACGGATATGTAGATCTCCTACCATTGTAACCGACTGTGTAACCCTAACCTATCCGGTGTCTATATAAACCGGAGGGTTTTAGTCCGTAGGACGAACAACAATCATACCATAGGCTAGCTTCCAGGGTTTAGCCTCTTTGATCTCGTGGTAGATCCACTCTTGTAACACACATCATCAATATTAATCAAGCAGGACGTAGGGTTTTACCTCCATCAAGAGGGCCCGAACCTGGGTAAAACATTGTGTCCCTTGTCTCCTGTTACCATCCGCCTAGACACACAGTTCGGGACCCCCTACCCGAGATCCGCCGGTTTTGACACCGACAATGATCTTCTAGTATCCCATAATGTGCTAAAGATAGCTCATGAGGCAATGATTGCTAAGGTAACATCTAGTGAGCCTCGTGTGGATATTAGCACTACATCTAGTCAAAGTGCTACATTTCCATGTGCTAGTCCTTGTAATTCATCTACTCACAATGTTGGTACATCTTGTGATGAATTGCTTTCCTTGCCTTGTTGCTCTAACGATGAAGCTTATACTTTCTCTAGTACTTGTGTTGAGACTAACCATGTAGAGGAAATCAAAGAGCTCAAGGCCCAAGTCACTTCTTTGAAGAAAGACTTGGAAAAGTGTCATGAAGGGAAGGCCACACTCAACAATATCTTGAGTGTGCAAAAAAAAACCAATGACAAAGGTGGACTTGGATTCAACTCCAATAAGAAGAAGAAGTCCAAGATGAACAAAAGGAAGGGCCAAGAACAAGTCAAGAATTCGCCAAGATTGTTTGCTTCAAGTGCAAAGTCGAAGGGCGTCATGTTAGATCTTGCCCATTGAAGAAGAAGGCCATTAGTGTCAAGCAACAAGGGAAGAGGGCACAAGTTCAATCTCATGCTCAACATCAAGTTGAAGAAAGGCCTCTTCCCAAGAAGACTCAAGTTAATGCTTCTCAAATTGAGAAATCAAGTGAGAAGAAAGTGAAGAGTAGACGTTGCTAATTATGTCGTGAGAAAGGTCACGACGCTGAGTCATTCACTAGTCGTAACATATCCAACCCAATTATTATTGATGATATCTATTCTCTTGGTAAGGATAAGGTTGGCAATGTGTTTGCCAAGTTTGTTGGTACTCAAAGTGGTGTCAAGCAAAGAACCATTTGGGTAGCCAAACCTATTGTGACTAACCTCTTAGGACCCAACTTGGTTGGGGACCAACAATCTCAAACTTGATCAATAGGTGTTGTTGGAGGGCATTGGAGACTTGGCTACATTATGAAGAATTAAGGGGACTTCATCACTCTTATTGTCTCAAGCCAAGTCAATTGAATCATCAAGTTTATATCTTATATCCAATGTGCCTCCTTGCGGTAACTTGTACTAAAAATTTCTTACATTCAAAGTTACTTGCCCCCTTGCATGTTTTGGTTTTGTTCCTTGCATGTGTTTGTATATGTTGTGATTCTAACTTGCTTATCTTGAGCAATCAAGTATGTGTGTGTTGGTTTGCACATCATGTATGGCGTGTGTCGTATGCGTTGAGCCTTTATGCTTCTTGTTTGTATCCTAGTTGGCTCGTGTGAGAGATTAATGGAACATCCCATTTTGGGGAGTGATGTGCTTTGTGCACCTCACAATCCTATAAATGTGTGTACATGAGTAATACCATCTAGTATTGATATTTCAAGATTATCTAGTCGCTATGTGGTATGTCTTCTCATAAGAAATTCAAATTCTAAATAGTCCATTAGTTATCTCTTGTTGGATTCTCTTATTGCCTCTTGTTAAGTTTTTATTGGTATCACATTAAAGGGGAGTAATATGCTATGTGCATATTGCAAGCCCAGAAAATGTGTACATTTGAGATATTGTCACCTAGAATTGATATTGTAAATTATCTTGTTCTTAGGTGGCATGTTAGCTCTACAAGTTGCACTTTACTTGTGTTCGGTGTGAAGATGATGTTGGATATCCTTGCTATCTACCAACGGGAATCATTTCCAAATACTTCTTGTCTATTGACAATTGGTACTCACTTATGTGTGGTAGAAATTATTGATCATCTCTACATTGGCCTTTGCTTTTATTTGCCTTATCTCTTGCCTAGGATTGTATCAACTCCCTTTGTCTTCCATACCACTTGTGGATCTTGTTAATTTCTTGATCTTGTTTAGTGTTTTCTAGATATAGTGAAAGTGGTGATCCCACCTTGTGCATTTTGTATTCAAATGCAAATTCTCTATAATGCACTAGTCTTGGGGGAGCTATCCTATTTTCTATAAGGCACTCATCTTGCGATCCTTATCAAGTGTGTGTTGGTGGAAGACAAGCCGTTTTCTCTTTGGTACTTTGTGCCATCATGAAACTTTGTAGAGAGCTTGGTTTGTTTGGAACTATCCTCTCTTTTGGGAGTTTGATATCTTTTTTTAGTGTGTATCAACCGATATCTCATTCCTCGATGTATCTTTTATGGATATCCTCCAAGTGATGATTTATTCATTTGGTATATTTTCTTCACTTGGTTTTTCTTTGTCATCTGGTATCGGTTCTTGAAAGTCTTGAGCATGCATATTAATTTAATGTAGTATTTTTAGCATGCTTTCTTTCTTGGACCCAATATATAGGGGAAACTCCACCAAGTCTCAAATTGGATGAGATGTGCATGAAATTCATTTTCATATCTATATGCACATATTTATGTGGAGGTTGCCCTATGTATTGTTGGTTCTCTAACTCTTTGGTCCCAATGAGTTTGGGTACCATTTTGTTTGTGTTGTTGTTCTAGGAACAATTGGAGATGCATTGGATGCTCGGCTCACTCACAAGGAAGATGGTGTCATCATGTGCTAATTGGAGTCAAGCTAGGATGATCAATGAACTACTACCTACCTTTAATTGGTATCTACTACATCCTTCCAATGATATCTCGGTAACAAGTATCTCTTCATGCATTCTTTTCTAGCATTCAACCTTGTGTAGGTTGCATCTTAGCATGTTTTTCATTCCATCTTGTGATACTTGTTTCCTTTCTCAAAGCATCTCAATGATGATCTCATGTTGCTAGTTGTGATGTCTTTGATGGGTGTGTGGTAGGAATTCATTTATATACTATAAGACCATATCTAGCCATGTGCTATGCTTCCAAGCAAATATCTTATTGGTATATGTATGACTTCCTTTTGGATATCTTGTTCCTTCATGTTGTAACTATTTCGGGTGTACATCCTTCTTTGTAGATATATATATATATATATATATATATATATATATATATATATATATCATCTTGATTTCGTCTACCTAGAATCTTATACACTTGAGAGAAGTTGCATATCTAGATGATATCCTTTCTTTCACGTCCACCTTGTCTTTCTTATGTTATTTCTTTGGTGGCTCCATGAAAGCTTTTGCCTTGAGTGCGTGTCTTCTATCGTTGCATCTTGATGCGCTCTTGTGTGGTGAAGATTATTTTCTCATGCTTATCTTTACGAGGTTTTTGCCATCTTAATTGGTATCCCTCGTCTTGATGAGCCTTTCATCTTCTATCTTCACCGCGGGTTGTCACAAGCATAGGTTCTCTATATGCTTATTAGTAAGCTTGTGAACCCATTTGCTAGTTGTGTGTGGGAATGATAGGCCTTGCACCGTGTGCCTCATTCTTTCAAGACTTTATTGATGCTTAATGCTCTTCTGTACATTAGTCTTCTGAAGTGCATTGCCTTGACTCACACACATCTTTTGGTTGAGCCCACTCTTAAGTTGCCTCTCTTACTTGTTGCTCAACCATGTGTTTGTTGCAAGTACTAGGCTTAGTTTCCTATATGCTCTCTTGCACTTGTTGTAAGTTTCTATTGATTTTGGGGGAGCTATGATCCTATTTTGTGCACTTTGTATCCAAATACAAAAATTCTTGATGTGCACAAATCATGGGGAGCTTCTCTAGTTTCTTTAGAACACTGCTCTACTCGTATCATAATATCCTTTATTCATGTGGCTCGTAGGATCATTGGCCTAGTTGGTTCAATTGGTATCTTTTGATAGCTTGCTTCAATAGGTATCTTTTGATTGCTTGATTGCTTGTTTCTCTCTTTGTTATGTCTTTGTGGCATATCTTCCTTTTGCAATCTTTGGGCCTCAATATAGTTTGTCTTCCTCCAAGTATTTACCGTTGGATATGTGTATTGCGTTCCACTCTCTTGTTGAGAAATACACAATTTATGGAGGAACACATTTTATATTGGCCTTCTAAGCTTTTAGCCCATTTTGGCAATCGATGCCAATGGGGGAGAAGTTTCAAAGAGTTTTGTGGAGAAGTTTAGAGAGTTGTCTCTTCTAGCTTCGTTTATTTCTAAGCATACGCATCTCCTTCGCATGCATTATTGCTTGTTGCATTGCATGGTGATGCATAATTCCTTATATAAACTCTCTTGAAAGTGATTGTCATCAATTACCAAAATGGGGGAGATTAAAAGGACATGCGGTGCTATTAAGGAATTATCCAAAGATTGGTCATGTGAGTGTTGAGCTTATTGCAAGCATGTCTTGAAGAAGAAGATTGTGTGATCATTCATGTTTACCTTCAAGACATCATCCAAACGAAGAGAGTTGGAAAGATTCAAGGTTGATCAAGACTAAGTCAGAGTGAATCAAGTTGATCAACTCACAAAGCGTAGAAGATGTACCGAGAGGGATCAAGTGATCCCATGGTATGGTAAGCATTGTCCATTGCACTTTGTGTACTAACCCATGGTCTATGTGAGAGTCTATGTGGGGTTAGGTACGTGTCCATGGGCTTGCGTCAAGAGGAAGATATCATACAACCCATGGAAAGGATGACATCAAGTGGTGATCGTCATCAAGATTGCCGTGTGCAAGTTCAAGTGGAGAATCACGAAGAGATCAAGTGCTTGAAGCTTGCCATCCATTTGGTGTCAATGGACTTGTGAAGATGTGTCAAGAGTGGCTCACCCATAGTGGAGTATGGGGAGCAATCATCTAGTCTCCATCGACCCAACGCAATCAAGAAAGCTGGTCCATCTTGAGGAGGACAAGATCTTCATAATCTAGCTCAAGTGGATCATGTGCAAGGCAAAGGTTTGCCCTTGATAGGTTTTCTATTTTACCGGTCTCATGGTGGTAGTTGGGAGACCGGGTTATAGGATCGATAGCCGTACTATCAAGGGGGGCTCTCAAGTGAGTAGCTTGATCGTATCGTTTGTCGAGAGCTCAAAAACCATTGCATCCTTGAATCATGTTTCTTGGTTCTTATTTGGTTCTCTTTGTGAGTCTTAGAGCTTATGGTCATCTTGATGACAAGCTTGAGTTCATCGAAAACGGAGTTTGCATGCGTCTTCTATGAAGTTTTCGGTGTTGGAGGTTTTACCGGTCTTATCCGAGGAAGGGTTCTCACCATTTTATTTCGGGACTTTTCTCATTTGTTTATTATTGGTATTTCTATCAAGATTGTGTTAGCCCTTGTCGCTAGCTTTCCGACAAACTTGGTTTCGTCGAATTCGGAGTCCGAATGCAGAAGTTGTGGTAGTTTTGGTGTTCTGAAAAGGCTGCAGCGGTACTACCGCGGGTAGGAGCGGAAGTATTTTTTTACTACCGCCCTTGGGAGCGGTACTACCGCTTGGAGCAGTACTACCGCGGCTACTTCCGTGGCTACTTCCGCTTGGGACCAAAAAAATCGTCACAAGTCCAGCGGTGGTAGGCACGGATGTAATATTTTAGTACCGCTCGCAAGCAGTAGTACCGCTACCCTTAGCAGTAGTACCGCTACCCCTAGCGGTAGTATCAGGATGTCAAGCGGTACTACCGCTCGGTGTGGGCTGTGAGCATAACGGTTGGATTTTTTCCCACCTATAAAAGGGGGTCTTCTTCCCCATTGAACCTTATCTCTTGAGCTCGTGTTGTTCCGCCATTGTTGACCTTCTTTGAGCTTGCTAACTCTCAATCCCTCCAATGATTCTTGCTAGTTCTTGAGGGAAAAGAGAGAGGAGATCTAGATTCACGTTTCCACCAATCACTTTCTCCTCTAAGTGAGGGGAACCCCTTGGATCTAGATCTTGGAGTTCTTCGTGTTCTTCTTTCGTTCTTCCTCTCATTTTCCTCCCTAGCATTAGTTGCTTTGGTGGGATTTAGGAGAGAAGGACTTGGGCACTCCGTGTGCCCTTGCCATTGCATTTGGTGCATCGGTTTGAGTTCTCCTCGATGATACGTGGAAGTGAAGTTTGAGAAGCTTATTACTCTTGGGTGTTTGGGCACCCTAGAGCTTGTTCCTCTTGGGTGCCTTGGCGCCCTAGACAGTTGGTGGTGTTCGGAGCTCAATCATTGTGGTGTAAAGCTCCGGGCAAGCGTCGGGGTCTCCAATTAGGTTGTGGAGATCGCCCCGAGCAATTTGACGGGTTCCGATGACCGCCCCAAGGGTTGCCAAAGTGGACGGGTTCGGTGACCGCCCCCAAGGGTTGCCATTTGTACAGGTTCGGTGACCGCCCTCAAGGGTCCCTTAGTGGAATCACGGCATCTTGCATTGTGCAAGGGCGTGAGGAGATTACGGTGGCCCTAGTGGCTTCTTGGGGAGCATTGTGCCTCCACCCCGCTCCAAACGGAGATTAGCATCCGCAAGGGTGTGAACTTTGGGATACATCGTTGTCTCCGCGTGCCTTGGTTATTTCTTACCCGAGCCCTTTACTTATGCACTTTACTTTGTGATAGCCATATTGTTCTTTGTCATATATCTTTCTATCGCATAGTTGCTTATCTTTCTTAGCATAAGTTGTTGGTGCACATAGGTGAGCCTAGTTGTTTTAAGGTTTTGTGCTTGACAAATTAACCGCTAGGTTTATTTCGCATTTGTTCAAGCCTAAACCGTAATTATTTTAAAGCGCCTATTCCCCCCCCCCCCCTCTCGACGACATCCTCGATCTTTCACCCGTGTCAAGACATACTGGGCAGACATGGAGGCCACCGCTATTGCAACCCAGGGTTTGGCCGTGGGCCGAGTAGCTGCCGAGCACTACTTTGAAGAGGTCCTTGAAGGTGCTCGTTCAATAGAAGCTCAGTGCTTGAAGAATATTATCTTCTAGTGACATGTATTCCCATTGTAAAAACAATGTTTTATTGAATTATAGAGGTTGTGTTTATACTTTTGCCTGCAAGTATTATGATGCCTCCTGTGCGGCCGTTTATGTACATATGTATATAACCTAAAAGTTTGTAGTCGTCGGCTTCAGCCCCCACGCATATAATATGGGGGTGTTCGCAAAAAGCGTGTATTCACACTTGATCCAACGTCTTGGTCCATTAAGGAGGTGGTAGCGCAGCGAACAAGGCAATCAGACTATATTGCTTTAACACTTTCACTTAGCCATAGGAGTTTGACGGTGGGACTACTAGATAGCCCCTGGTACCTCCGCTACCGTCCGAATCACGGGCACGACGCGTACATGACCGGGAAACGGCCCTTCGTTAAAGCGGAGGAATCCCGAAGATTCTGGTAAGTCATCGAGTGGTTGACCAGTCTCGCGCTTTATCATGACAGTCAGTTTTTGGCTTTCTCTACTGAGGTGCTCATCCGGATGAACCAGGACACAATCGCAGTAGTTCTCCTGGTGCCACCGTAGCCGATAGAACGGAACGTAAGGTAGAAAAACACGGGAGCCGAGCAAACCCAACATTTGACCAAAGACAATGATTCAGAGCTGATGCATATAAGGCCAAACTCGCGACGCCGAACACTCCCTAAGGTATTCGGTCTTTATGACATATACCGGGTTGAATAAAGGCCCTTGATAATAAACCCCTAGTTTCCGTGTATCGCAAAGCTCGGCGTGGCGAAATGCCAATAACGTCAGCATCCTTCTCAGTTATATTAAGTATCCGGAGGATGTGAACAACAAGAGACAGTAAAAAAAGGTTTACGCAGGGTCTTAATCTAAAAAGAAACCTTTGAGCGGGTCCCTGCTGCACGTTTGCGCCTGTTTCTTCGTTCTGCCGTATCCTGGACGGGTGTGGCGCGATTGTCGTCTGTAAAAAGAGAAGAACTTAGGTGAAAAGTTGTCGTGCCAGAAAGGATTGGTTATTCTCAATAAACCATTAAAATTCAAGATAAGTTAGGTTGAGCCAAACTAGCCCCGATTACGAGCGGGAAGCCCCTGGTGCCGTCTATGGGAGTATAACCGTCAAACCAACCTCGGGTTTGCCCAAGCTGTTATAGCTAGTAATGCGCCGGACTCGTCTAACCGTGTCCGCGGTCTTGACGACCGACCCTTTATTCTGGCTCGGGGGCCATTTAGTGTTCGGCCGGTAAAGCCATCGCACATTCTTCCGCTTGTAAGGAACGTTCAACATTTCCACTAATGGTGATGATGCCACGTGGACCGGGCATCTTAAGCTTAAGAGAAGCGTAGTGCGGTATTGCATTAAAACGAGCGAAAGCCGCTCTACCGAGTAATGCTTGATAGCCACTTCAGAATGGAGCGATTTCGAAGGTTAACCTTTCGCTTCTGAAATTGTCGGGAAAGCCGAATACAACTTCTAGTAGTAGAGAACCCGTACAGCGGGCCTCTGGGCCTGGTATTACTCCCTTGAAGGTAGTATTACTGTGGCTGTTTTTTGTTGGGTCTATCCCCATTTTGCGGATTGTGTCCTGATATATCAGGTTTAGACTACTGCCGCCGTCCATGAGGACTCTTGTGAGATGGTATCCATTTACTATTGGGTCTAACACCAAGGCCTCCAATCCTTCGAGCCGGATACTTGTCGGGTGATCCCTGCGATCAAAAGTGATCGGGCAGGCCAACCAGGGGTTGAACTTAGGGGTGACGGGCTCTAGGGCATGTGTGTCTCGGAGTGTAGGTTTGCTTCTCCTCTTCATCACATGGATCACGTTTACTGTTTTAACCTCTGGTGGGAATTTTTTTTGTGCCCCGTTGCTTTGCTGGCTTGGCTCGTCCTCATCTTCACTTGGTGTCTCCCTTCCCTTGCGTTTGGCGTTTAGCTTACCGGCCTGCTTGAAGACCCAGCATTCTCTGTGGGTGTGATTTGTAGGTTTATCGGGGGTACCATGAATCTGACATAGTTTGTCTAGAATCTTGTTTAGGCTGGACAGTCCATCTCTGCTGCCTTTGACAGGCTTTTTCCGCTGACCTGGTTGAGAGCCCCTGAATCCGGCGTTTACCGCTGTATTATCTGGGTTGTCTTCTGTATTTCGACGCTTGCTTTTACTGTGTCTTGGTTTTCCATTGCCATCCGTGACTTCGGATGTGCTTGGGTCGCTGGTGCTACTGCGGGCTAGCCAGCTATCCTCGCCCGCGCAAAAGCGGGTCATGAGGCTTGTTAGGGCTTCCATTGTTCTTGGTTTTTCTTGGCCGAGGTGTCTGGCGAGCCATTCGTCTCGGACGCTATGCTTGAAAGCTGCTAAGGCTTCGGCGTCCGGGCAGTCGACGTTTGGTTCTTCTTAGTGAGAAACCTGTTCCAAAGCTTTCGGGCTGACTCTCTGGGCTGTTGAATTATGTGACTCAAATCGTCTGCGTCCGGAGTTCGGACATAGGTCCCTTGAAAATTAGCCCGAAAAGCATCCTCGAGCTCCTCCCAACTTCAAATGGAGTTTTTGGGGAGGCTTTTTAGCCAGTGCCGAGCTGGTCCTTAAGACTGAGGAGCAAGTACTTGATGGCGTGGAGATCGTCTCCGCGAGCCATATGTATATGGAGGATAAAGTCCTCGATCCAGACCCCAGGGTCTGTGGTCCCATCATATACCTCTATGTTCACTGGTTTGAATCCCTCTGGAAATTCATGGTCCAGCACCTCATCGGTGAAACATAGGGGGTGTGCGGCACCCCTGTATTTAGATGTATCAAGGCGTTCGGACGGTTGTGGTATTCGGTTTTTATATTGTGCCGTAGCGCGCCTTCTAGATCCATAGATGGATCTAGTCATACTGGATTTTTGGCGCAAGTCCTCACGTAGATCGTGTGTTGACTTATGTGCGGCCTTGTTAGCCGCTCTATCGCGGCCATGAGGTGGTTGATCCGACCGGTTAGCCGTTTTTTTTTCGGCTGTGTGGGCTCTAAGGCCTCGTCGTCAAATTCGGGCAATAGCTTGCGCTTTGGATAGCTCTTTGTGTGGTAACTTCTACCATACTTTTCTTCGTTGTCGAGCACTTTGTTCCATCTGTTGTTGAGTGTATTTTGTGCGGCCTTAAGCCTTTGCTTCTGCTTCTTCAGACTCCTCGTTGTGGCAATAAGACTTCTGCGAAGGTTCTCTTGTTCCAAGTGCCTTTCCAGGATGATGTGCACATCTTTGTCCGGACTATTTTCCTCCTCAGAGGAAGTTTTATGAGCTTTATCCTCGGCGTCACCGTGTTCGGACATCGGGTCCGTACTATGTTCACCATTCGCGGCTTCATTTTGCTCTGCCACTGGGTCAGTGTGGTCGTTGTTTCCTCTGGAGTCGACCGGGGTGTTCTTTTCTCTTTCGTTGTTATCGCTACTTTTGTCGAGGCAGGATTTAGAGCGGCGCCTATGTCGATGCTTTGTTTGCTTCTCGATGGAGTTTTTCTTTGCTGCTTCTTTCCGTTCCTCGTCATTATTTTCTTTGGGTGTATCCACCATGTATATATCATATGATGGAGTGGCGGTCCAGCACCCTGTGGGCGGTGGTTCCTGTTCGTCTCTTGCATCGTCGTCCATACCGTCGATGTCTTCGGAGTCGAAGTCAAGCATGTCGGTTAGATCATCGACAGTGGCTACTAAGTGGGTGGTGGGTGGGCAGCGAATTTCTTCGTCGTCCGCATCCCATTCTAGCCGGACATAGTTCGGCCAAGGTTCTCCTGACAAGGAGAGAGACTTTAATGAATTTAGCACGTCGCCGAAGGGCGAGTGCTGAAAGATATCCGCGGAGGTAAACTCCATGATCGGAGCCCAACCAGATACAATAGGCACGGGCGCAGGCGGCTCGGAGTCTGTGGCCTGAGATGAATCCAATGGTTCGGCATCACGGCTCTCGTGAGGGGTAAGGTCAATATCCGGCTCTATCGCCGCTGAGAGTACGGCCTCCATGGCGGGGTCTATCCACCCATCCTTGGATGGTGCAATTTGATCCGGATTGAAGGCCGGAGTAGTTGCCAGTGTGATCTCCCGAACACTGTCCGACGGCAGAGCTATATCTTGCTCGTCGTGATCGTGCGGTGCACCTGGCAAGGGCTCGAATCCGTCGAAGATCAAGTCTCCGCGGATGTCGGCAATGTAATTCAAGTTCCCGAACCTGACCTGGTGGCCAGGGGCGTAGCTCTCGATCTGCTCCAGATGGCCAAGCGAGTTAGCACGCAGAGCGAAGCTGCCGAATACGAAGATCTGTCCGGGGAGGAAAACCTCACCCTGGACCGCATCGTTACCGATGATCGAAGGTGCCATCAGGCCTTATGGTGACGACACAGTGGAACTCTCAATGAAAGCACCAATGTCGGTGTCAAAACCAGCGGATCTCGGGTAGGGGGTCCCGAACTGTGCGTCTAAGGCGGATGGTAACAGGAGACAGGCGACACGATGTTTACCTGTGTTCGTGCCCTCTCGATGGAGGTAATACCCTACTTCCTGCTTGATTGATCTTAATGATATGAGTATTACAAGAGTTGATCTACCATGAGATCATAGAGGCTAAACCCTAGAAGCTAGCCTATGGTATGATTGTTGTTGTCCTACGGACTAAACCCTGCGGTTTATATAGACATCGGAGGGGGCTAGGGTTACACAGAGTCGGTTACAAGGGAGGAGACCTACATATCCGTATTGCCAATCTTGCCTTCCACGCCAAGGAGAGTCCCATCCGGACACGGGACGAAGTCTTCAATCTTGTATCTTCATAGTCCAACAGTCCGGCCAAAGGATATAGTCCGGCTGTCCAGAGACCCCCTAATCCAGGACTCCCTCAGCATGGGATGCAGACTGTAGCGACCCCCTTTATAGACTGTGGGCAGGCCAAGAAATTCTTTTTTCACATCGTTGGCCTCTCCACTTCCCGATATCTTCGCAATGTTATGAGCGGGAGGGGAATCGAAATCATTAACCATATCCCCCGAAGGCGGGACACGATCTCCACTTCGAAGGGACATGTCAATCGTGGCATCAGCCTTGAGCCGCGCTTCGAGAAATAGTAACTGCTCAACGTTATGGTTGTAAGCAACTCTTTGTTGAAGGAGAAAAAGTTGTCAGATAAAGGCACTATTTGCGCTTGAGCGATATTTTTATTATTACCTTCGGTGTTAAGTAAAACATCCGTTTCAGATTCCGAACATCACTTGGTACCGAACAGGGGGGAGACTAGCTGAGGAACTCTCCCCCCAAACTGAACACTGGACGGATGAATGGATATGGGATACAAGTCTCGGCGTTGGAGGCAAGTTCGGGGGCTACTGAGGGAGTCATGGACTAAGGGGTCCTCGGGGCGACGACCCATTGTACGTGGGACGGATTAGTGGAGCCGTGTGGTGACCGGACACCTGTGAAGTCGTGGTGTGCCCTCCAAGTTAAGGGTGGACGATATCTCTTTCCCTCTTGTTGTAATCTATCTTCGGTAACCCTAACCCTATCAGTGTCTATATAAACAGAGGGTTGTAGTCATTAGGGTTAGAGCTATATTCTTCACCTCATAGCCTTAGGCTTTAGCTCATGCTGATCTCGAGGTAGATCTACTATGTAAACTCCTTCATATATTCAATACAATCAAGCAGGACGTAGGGTTTTACCTCTTTGAGAGGCCCCGAACCTGGGTAAACACTGTGTTCGTCGTCCCCTGTTACCCATTGATCCTAGATCCACGGCTCGGGACCCCCTACCCCGAGGTCTGCCGATTTTGACACTTACACTTTCCTCTTCAAGGAAAAAACCAACGCAAGCTCAAGAAGCAGCAGGAAGAATTTCTGCCGCCGTTGCCGGGGAGGTTCTACGTCAAGCCTACCAAGTACCCACCATAAACTCTCATCTCTTGCATTACATTATTTGCCATTTTCCTCCTCCCCACTTCTAAAATGTTTTCAGAAAAACACAAAAAGATTTTCCTTTTTATTCACCCTTCTTCCGTTCGTCTTTTTGTTTGCTTTTTGGTTGCTTCTGTCTTTGTCACGATGTCTCAAGAAAATACCAAGTTGTGTGACTTTTCCAACACTAATAGTAATGATTTTATTAGTACTCCGGTTTCTTCTGCCACTAGTGCGGAATCTTATGAAATTAATGCCGCTTTGCTGAATCTTGTTATGAAAGATCAATTTTCTGACCTTCCTAGTGAAGATGTCGCATCCCATACTTTCGCTGAGTTGTGTGATATGCAAAGGAAAAAGGATGTAGAAAATGATATTGTTAAATTAAAGCTATTTCCGTTCTTGCTAAGAGATCATGCTAAAACTTGGCTTTCATCTTTGCCTAAAAATAGTATTGATTCATGGAATAAGTGTAAAGATGCTTTTATTTCCAAGTATTTTTCCTCCCTCTAAGATCATCTCCCTTAGGAACGATACAATGAATTTTAATCAACTTGATCATGAACATGTTGCACAATCTTGGGAGAGGATGAAATTGATGATAAGAAATTGCCCTACTCATGTTTTAAGTTTATGGATGATCATTAAAAAAATTATGCCGAATTGAATTTTGCATCTAGAAATCTTTTAGATTCCGTCGCGGGAGGTACTTTTATGAAAATTACATTAGGATAAGCTACTAAACTCCTAGATGATATTATGGCTAATTACTCTCAATAGCATACCGAAAGATCTTCTACTAGTAAAAAAGTGCATGTGATTGAAGAAATTAATACTTTGAGTGCAAAGATGGATGAAATTATGAAATTGTTTGCTAGTAAGAGTGCTCATATTGATACTAATGATATGCCTTTGTCTACTTTTATTGAGAACAATAATGAATCTATGGATGTGAATTTTGTTGGTAGGAACAATTTCGGTAATAACGCTTATAGAGGTAATTTCAATCCTGGGCCGTTTCCTAGTAATTCCTCTAATAATTATGTTAATTACTACAACAATTCTTATGATAATTATAGTAAAATTCCCTCTGATCTTGAGAACAATATTAAAGATTTTATTAATTCCCAAAAAGTTTTCAATGCTATGGTTGAAGAAAAATTGCTCAAGATTGACAATTTGGCTAGGAACATTGATAGAATTTCTCTTGAGATTGATTCTTTGAAAATTAGATCTATGCCACCCAAGCACGATATTAATGAATCTCTGAAATCTATTAAAATTTCTATTAATGACTGTAAATAAAGAACCGCTAGGATGCGTGCTAAGGGAGATTGGTTTGTGAAAGCGTGTTCTTGTAGTTTTTGTGAGAATAATGATGAATATCTTAAAGTGATTGGTGTGACTCCTATTGAATCTTTGTTTTCTAATATAAATCTTGATAAATATGGGACTGGAGATGAGTCAACTTTAGCCCCAATGATTCGGAGTTTAAAGATCTTAATGCAAAAATTGATAAAAGTGGGATTGGAGAGGTCAAAACTTTAAGTAGCGGTGAACCCACTCTTTTGTTTCAAGGACTTTAATTATGATAATTGTTCTTTGATAGATTTCATTTCCTTGTTGCAATCCATGTATAATTCTCCTCATGCTTATAATCAAAATAAGGCTTGTACTAAACATATCGTTGATGCTATGATGAAATCTTTTGAAGAAAAACTTGAGTTGGAAGTTTCAATCCCTAGAAAGCTTTATGATGAGTGGGAACCTACTATTAAGATTAAAATTAAAGATTATGAGTGACATGCTTTGTGTGATTTGGATGCTAGTGTCTCCACAGTTCCAAAAACTTTATGTGATGTGATAGGTTTCCATGAATTCGATGATTGTTCTTTAAATTTGCATATAGCGAATTCCACTATTAAGAAACCTATGGGAAGGATTAATGATGTTCTTATTGTTGCAAATAGGAATTATGTGCCCGTACATATCATTGTGCTTGATGTAGATTCCAATCTTACATGTCCTATTATTCTTGGTAGACATTTCCTTAGAACGATTGGTGCAATTATTGATATGAAAGAAGGAAACATTATATTTCAGTTTATGTTAAGGAAGGGCATGGAACACTTTCCAAGAAAGAAAATTAAGTTACCATATGAATCTATTATGAGGGCTACTTATGGATTGCATACCAAAGATGATAATACCTAGATCTGTGTTTTATGCCTAGCTAGGGCTGTTAAACAATAGCGCTTGTTGGGAGGCAACCCAATTTTATTTTTATGTTTTATGTTTTTGGTTCTAGTTTTCAATAAATACACATTATTACCTCTGTAGTAGTTGTGTCTTGGTGTTTTAGTTAGTGTTTGAGACAAGTAAAACCTTTGGGATGGCTTACGGTGATAGTTGATTTGATCTTGATGAAATACAAAAACTTTTGCACCCAGTAAAACAATTTTGAAAAATCACATAAATGTGCTTTTGATCTAAATGTTTTACACAAGATTGATATACAAATTGCCCAGGTTGTCCTAATTTTTCAGAATTTTTGAGTTACAGAAGCATACGAAGTTTACAGATTGCTATAGACTGTTCTGTTTTTTACAGATTCTGTTTTCTATGTGTTGTTTCCTTATTTTGATGAATCTATGGGTAGTATCGGGGGGTATGTGTGACGCCCTCGATTCAATTGTACACTAATCATACACGCAAATGTGTACGATCAAGATCAAGGACTCACGGGAAGATATCACAACACAACTCTAGACACAAATTAAAATAATACAAGCTTTATGTTACAAGCCAGGGGCCTCGAGGGCTCGAATACATAAGCTCGAATACACAAGAGTCAGCGGAAGCGACAATATCTGAGTACAGACATAAGTTAGACAAGTTTGCCTTAAGAAGGCTAGCACACAAGCAACATCGATTGAAAAGGCAAGGCCTCCTGCCTGGGAGCCTCCTAATTACTCCTGGTCGTCGGCTACTTCCACGTAGTAGTAAGCATCGGCGGTGGCATCTGGCTCCTGGGCTTCGATATCTGGTTGCATCAACCGGAAAGAAAAAGAAAGGGGGGAAAGGGGGAGCAAAGCAACCGTGAGTACTCATCCAAAGTACTCGCAAGCAAGGATCTACACTACATATGCAACATTATCAAAGGAAGGTCAGATATGTGGATCCGCGTAAATGCCGTAATAGAGAGAAGGCCTAGTCCTATCGAAGACTAGCATCTTCTGGAAACCACCATCTTGCAGCAAACAGGAAGGAGTAGAGTAGCATAACGTAAAGTAGTAGTGTTATCAACCTCGGCCAGAGATCCTTTCTCGACTCCCTGCGAGAAAGCAATCCCAGAGCCATTACTATCCAGTTATCATCACAATCCATTTATCATCACCATCCAATTCTCATCACAAGTATCCAGTTCTAGTTGTATCGATCGGGATACAACTCCAAGTGTCCGCTATCAGAGGACAGGCTATCGATAGATGTTTTCTTCACTGCAGGGTGCACCAACTTACCCACCACGCCGCTTAACTCCCACGACACACTTTCTGTGGTCATGCCCGCCTCGCCAAACAATACCGCAACCCGACCTAGGCTTAATAGAGAGGCCAAGACGCCGGACTAAACCTATGCCCCAGGGTCATGGGCCATCTCCCTGAACTCCTGCACGCTAGAGGGCGGCCGGTGAGCAGACCTAGCTACCTCCCTAAAAAGGCGGGAGCTTACCGGTCCAACCCGGCCGCCAACGCCGACGTTAAGCTTCTACTGATGTATACGACGCAGAACGCCCATACTATGCCCACGTGATGGTTAGTGCTATCGTGCCGAGGCCCTTGGATGAAATATCCAAATCGTGAGTGGATTAGGAACGCGGAACAAGCAGAGACTCACGAAAGATGTGACCCCGTTGCCCGCCTCGAGGACTTGCGGCAAGGGCTAGGAATGCCCGCCACGCCAGTAATTACCTCGCGGCACCCTCCGTGTCAACCCGACTCCACATCACTGCAATTAAGCTCACGCGGGCACCCCTCGTGGTCGCACCCGCTTTTCCAAGTAACATTGGTAAAGTCCAAGTATTCGTGTGTCCAAACATCAAGGGAAAACCGAGGAATCACCCCGATGAATTCCACTAGATGTAATCATCAAGGTGAACGTAAGAGGAATCACCCCGAGGTTCACACTTGAGGGGTTGCATGACGTAGTTGTATCGTAGTGGTTAAGGCGGAATCACCCTCGATGACCACGCATCAATAGCTACACTACAGGTTAACATCGAAGTGATGTAGAGGTCTCACCCTCGGCACTCAATAGTAACACCGCAGAGTCGAGCAACGAAGGGGCGTGATGTGACGTGAGGTGTCGGGTCCTCGGTCTTCGATCCCGCTGATCGGGTCTTCGATAATCTAGCGGGCAATCGAGTCCAAAGGGGGGGGTCACCGATGGGTCTCTAACCAACCTATACTAAGCGCTTTAGGATAAGCGGTAGGTAACAATAGCGAGTTACAATAAACAAAGCTATGTAGCAGAATAGGAGCAAACAATAACAGTAGCAAAATCTAATGCAAGCATGAGAGAATGGAATGGGCGATATCAGGATGATCAAAGGGGGGGCTTGCCTGGTTGCTCTGGCAAGGAGGGGACGTCGTCGACGTAGTCGATCACCGGGGCATCATCGGCCTCGGGGTCTACCGAAGAGAAGAGGGGGAAGAAACAGTAAATACATAGCAAACAGAGGTATCACTAAGCATGACATGACGATACGTAGCGCTAGGCGTGCTCTAACGCGGTACTACACGTTGCAGGCGAAAGGGGGAAACATCCGAGGATGAATTCCTGGCGTTAGGCGGATTCCGCACAAAGGAAAAGAGGGGGAAAGTTCCAAGTTCAGCATGCTAGGGGCATGTGATGTATTTAACGGACCGCGTATTCGGATTCCTTGGATTTTTCTCGAGCAACTTTCATATAGAAAACATTTTCATCCGAGGCACGCTTTTATTTTCTATGAATTTTCAAAGATTAAAGCATTTTTGGAATTATTAATATTAATGTAAAAGGAATTATGACGTCAGCAGAGTGTCAGCATGACATCAACAGGTCAACAGACCCGCTGACTGGTCAAACTGACCAGTGGGTCCCACCTGTCATAGGCAGTGGATTAATAGAACATTAAACTAACTAAAAAGAGGTTAATTAACAGCTGGGCCCCACATGTCAGTGACTATTTAACTTAACTAATCATTTTTATTTAGAAAAACGTTTATTTAACATAATATGCGATGGGGCCGCGTGTCAGTGACACTGTGTGCCCAGTCAGCACAGTTGACCACGGTCAACATGGTCAACTGGGGCCAGGGGGCCCACGGGCAGTGACCCAGAGGCGGGCCCCGTTGGTGCCAGGTCAGCGCCGGCGCCGGAGCAACGCCGGCGAGGCCATCCGCGGCGGATCCGCGCCGGAGTTGGCCGGAATTCGCGCGCAGGGCGCGAGAGGGGGTGTGGCCTAGTGCGTTCGATCGGGCGTCCGACGCCGCATCGATCTACGGCGGTCCCGTGGGCTAACTCGGCCGGAGTGGAGCGCTACATCGACGGCGGCGGGCGGCGCGTTCAGACGGAGTTCGGGATCGGCGCTACAGAGCGCGTGCGAACGAAGTAAAGGGATAGGCGAGGTCTATGGCGCTCCAGGAGCTCGTCAGAGCTACTAGCTCGAGCGGAGGAGCTCGGTGGCGAGCCCTACGACGGCAATGGCGGACGGCGGAGCTCGGCTTGCGGGTGAGCTAGCTACGGCGCGGGGAAGAGCACGGGGAGAGGGAGAGGAAGGCGGAGCTCACTGGCGCCAGAGGGGAGGGCAGCGGCTCGAGGAGGGCGCGAGGTAGCCGGAATTGACGGAGAAGCGGCCGCCGAAGGAAGAAGAAGACGGGATCCGCCGATCCGACGATGTGGCTGCTCCGAGCTCGAGGTGGCGGTTGTAGGCGAAGTGGAGGTCCACGACAAAGCTAACGGGCACGTGGACGGACATGGGGACGACGGTGGACGTGAGGGCAACGGCGGCCATGGCGGCAGTGGCGTCAGAGATGCACGGGGAAAGGGGATCTGGGGCCAGAGGGGGCGAGAGGGGGAACTGGGGGTGTCTAGGGTTAAGGGAGGGCGCGGGCATCCTTGTAGGTCGTCGGGGAGCCGCCGGATGGCGGCGGCGTTATCCATGACCCACGGCCGGTGTGTGTGCAGCCAGCGTGCCATGGATGAGCAGTGGGAAGGGAGGGAGGTGAGGTTGGGCTGGGCCGGTGCACTGGGCTGACATGCCTAAGTGCACGGTGCCCCTCAGCCTTCTTTCTTTTTTCTTCTGTTTTTTTATTTAATAAACAGAGATGGGTAAAAAAATATTGGGCATGCTATCTAGTTAGGAAAAATATGGGAAGTACCCTTTTTATTCCCTGGTGATCTTAGACAGTGCCACAACTATTTTGGAGACCAGAAGAATTCATTTGGTATTTTTCATAAATAGGATATCATAAAAAATGTTGAATTGGTGCTATTATAATTGCTAATGCTCATCTTTGCACACAAGTGATGTTGTCTTCCTTAACAAATAATTGTTATGGGATTTTAGACAAATGATGAACATTTTTCCAAAGAACTTTTGAGCAACCTCAAACTTCACTTGAATTTGAATTGACTAGAATTTCAATTGGGATATTGAACAAAGGTGATTAAGCACTGTTTGGAGAAAATGATTAGCTTAATCATGGAGGATTACTGTATCATGACACTGGGGGTGTTACAAATCTCCTCCACTACAAGAAATCTCGTCCCGAGATTTAAGGCGTGGAATAGGGAGGAAGAAATAAGGATGGATGTCTGAAAAGATCGGCACCCGGTAGTTATCTCAAGGAAGAAGAATTTAGAAGCACCAGGAAACGTATCGAGAGTGCTATAAGAAGGTTCAACAAATTTTAACGAGGTAGGCATCCAGCTGATGCATAAAACATGTGATGAAGGGGGTTCAAAGCATCGAGAATAAGTATTGCACCTGATACAAGAATAGATGACAAGAAGGTGGCTCGTGAGTTACATACGAAACCAAGCATGAGGAACAATTTTGGAAGACAGAGATGTACAGGAGTGTCAGGTTCCAATCCTGTGGAACTGTGGGTTATGGGCCCACCATGTGGGTTAAAATGCAGGAAGGGTGCTAACATTTTGTACGGTTAAGGTAGCAAGGCATGTTAGAGGATAGCCTGTCAGTTATGTTGGCAACAACATTGGTACCAAGGGCGAGGGATGAAGAGAACCATTTTCACCTTTCGTTAAATCGAGACGGACCAATAGGCAAAGTTCCCGTCCATCTGTGGCTACCAGAATGTCATCATCAATAGTAACAAGGTCTTACTGACAAATTGTACGCCGAGGTGTTTTCATAAGCGGGGAACTATTGCTGGTTAGATCTCATAAACCACAAGAAAGGTTAAACAAAACAATGGAAAAGAAAAGGTGATCATTAGATTAATCAGAACATTGGAAAGGAAAAAATGTGTTTACACACAAGGATTCGGAGTATATCCTTCCCAAGGGAAGCGGAGCAGGATATACAAGATATGACATTAAGTTCAAAAGCATTTAGATGAAGGGGGCGAGGGAAGAATCATGATATTACCCATACAACGGTGTTTGGATAATAGATCAAGAAACAATCGACAATGTGCTTCCAATGTTCTTGTTGATATTCGGAATACCTGAGTCATGCTTCGAGGTAGCATTAACATGGTGTTACAAGTAGGGGTTCGAGTTGAAGATCACAAGAGATACTCAAGGAACAATTGCAGTAATAGCAAGGAGTCCAAGGTATAACCAAGACATGATCAATCATGTGTTGGAAAGAAGACAAGGGGGTTAGTCGATGATAACACAAATCATCGTAGGTCAAGGAGGGTATTTCTCACCATGAATTCAATTGCCATCTCAACGGAAGTCAAAATGTTGATGCTAATCATGACGCATTTGTCGAGAGGCTCTATGAAGATGCCATCGAGCAGAAAATGAAGGATGAAGTGAAAGGCTAGGATATCCACGGATTCGACACAAGCTCAAAGTCAAGCTTGTTGTTCGAGGTGAAATGATAAGATGAGGAAGATCGACGTAAGCTTAGCTCATCGTCGAAAGTTGCTCCGCATAAGGACCAGGTAGCACAGTTAAAAGTTGACATGATAAAAATATAGCCGATCAGGCTAGGAACGATGTGATGGGGTATAAAACTTCGCGATATCAGGTACTAGGTGTAATACCGGAAGGTAAATCAGAGTAGAGGTTGGACGGGGGGAATGATTTGCAGAGGATAATTATTTTAACTTATCCGGTAAATGGAATCAAGGAGGAAATATGTTCGGAACCACGATTGCTAAGGATCAATTCATAGATAGAAGATGAGCTTGTACCAAAGAAATAATTATTTTTATGAGCAACTTACATGATGAGTTCTACATCGGGTCCATGGGCATGAACACAAGGGTTCAAGGTCGACTCCCACTTCTTCAATGCATAACCTTTCATTCACTCCTCGTTTTTCAAAGAAATTGTAGTGCAGAGGATTTATCCGGGCGAAGTACCAGAAGAGTAAGACTCGCATCTCTTTTGAGTTCACACGGATTAAGGAAGGCATAGGTTCAACCCGTAGGGGTATCTTAGGAACATATACCACTAACTTCAGGATTAAAATATACTGGCTCGAAAGCAGAGCATGGTTGACAAAAGCAGATGATAGACTTTACCAAAGGCATTATGTGTCAGGGCAAAACTCACAAGTTTAATGAATATGAAGGACATTGTCGGATAATAATCCAACCAAGGATATGGCAGTCCATAAAAGATCTGGTGTGAGTATCGATACTCACTCAGAAGAAGAAAGAATGCCAAGGCATCGGGTTATAGATGTAACTGGATAACTTCAAAGCTCGAATACAAAGGAATTACAATTTTAAGTCGAAGGATCAGAACCAGAGGCTCTGATCAAAAGATGATTAAGTTGAATAGACTTAGAGGTGCACCCGATGAAAACTTGATTGGGCAAGAACCAGCTCATAACCGGAGCGATGTCGGAGACGGAAAGAAAATTTCCAAGGATTAATTGGTGATTGCGAGTATTCGCTCACACGTTGAATCCATAGGAACAGAAGGACAACCACAAAGAATTTTAAAGAATATTGCTAGACATATGGAACTAATCGTAGTGCAAGCAGGCAAGGAGAATCAAGAGCAATAGGCTGCAGAGGATTTTCGGAAGATCACATAGTATTTCTAAGAATTTTGTGAATCACACGAACAACTGAGGATGAACGGGTCCTCGGTGAGTGCGAGGAATTATTCGGAGGGGGGTGTATTCATGGGGCAAAGAACTGCAAGGCAGTAAGCTCAAAGGATTCTCGAAACAATAGAGAATTTCGAGGCATCTTGTAATAACAAGAGCATCGCGGAATGATTGTATGGACGGCAAGTGTATGTAGCTATCCATGGGGATTTATCGGTGGTAGGGAAATTCAACGGTGAAGGGCACAAGGGTCTCGGGAAAACATCGAGGAGTATCTGCAGAATCTTCTGGCGAAGCAAGCGATCATCTGTAGTGAAGGGGCTCTCCGGGAGGAAGTGGTTACGAGATCCTAGAGTCAGAGTTAGTAAAATATATAACCCGAATAGAAGAGAGATCAGAATCCGAGAGCATAGACGAGGAGTAAAAGATCCTAATACCACCCAATGGCGACGTGTGTTGGGGAACGTAGTAATTTCAAAAAAATTCCTACGCACACACAGGACCATGGTGATGGCATAGCAACGAGAGGGGAGAGTGTCTGTCCACGCACTGTGAGACCGAAAGCGGAAGCGCGATAACAACGCTGTTGATGTAGTCGCACGCCTTCACGATCCGACCGATCCAAGTACCGAACGACGGCACCTCCGAAGTTCTGCACACGCTCAGCTCGATGACGATCCCCGGACTCGATCCAAAGCAAAGTGTCGGGGATGAGTTCCGTCAGCACGACGGTGTGGTGACGATGATGATGCTCCACCAACGCAGGGCTTCGCCTAAGCTCCGCGACGATATGACTTCACCGGCGCAGGGCTTCGCCTAAGCTCCACGACGATATGACCGAAGTGGAATATGGTGGAGGGGGCACCGTGACACGGCTAAGGAACGATCCGTAGATCAACTTGTGTGTTCATGGGGTGCCCCTGCCTCAGATATAAAGGAGGGAGGGAGGAGGAGGCCGGCCTAGGGAGGAGGCGCGCCATAGGGGAGTCCTACTCCCACCGGGAGTAGGATTCCCTTTCCTAGTCCAACTAGGGATCCTTCCATGTATTAGGAGTAGGAGACTAGGAAGAGGAAAAGAGAAGGGAAGGAAGGAGGGTGCGGCCTCCCCTTAGCCCAATTCGGACTAGGGCAAGGGGGCGCAGCCTGCCCTAGGCATCCTCTCTCTCTTTCCCGCAGGGCCCAATAAGGCCCAATACTTCTCCCCGGCGAATTCCCGTAACTCTCCCAGACTCCAAAAATACCCGAATGTCTCGAAACCTTTCCGAACTCCGAATATAGTCGTCCAATATATCGATCTTTACGTCTCGACCATTTCGAGACTCCTCGTCATGTCCCCGATCTCATCCGGGACTCCGAACTCCTTCGGTACATCAAAACTCATAAACTCATAATATAACCGCCATCGAAACTTTGCGTGCGGACCCTACGGGTTCGAGAACTATGTAGACATGACCTAGAACCATTCTCGGTCAATAACCAATAGCGGAACCTGGATGCCCATATTGGTTCCTACATATTCTACGAAGATCTTTATCGGTCAAACCGCATAACGATATGCGTTGTTCCCTTTGTCATCGGTATGTTACTTACCCGAGATTCGATCGTCGGTGTCCAATACCTAGTTCAATCTCGCTACGGTAAGTCTCTTTACTCGTTCCGTAATACATCATCTCACAACTAACTTATTAGTTACAATGCTTGCAAGGCTTATGTGATGTGTATTACCGAGAAGGCCCAGAGATACCTCTCCAGACAATCGGAGTGACAAAACCTAATCTTGATTCATGCCAACTCAACATATACTTTTGGAGACACCTGTAGAGTACCTTTATAATCACCCAGTTACGTTGTGACGTTTGGTAGCACACAAAGTGTTCCTCCGGTAAACGGAGTTGCATAATCTCATAGTTTCGTGAACTTTGTATAAGTCATGAAGAAAGCATAAGCAACATACTAAACGATCAAGTGCTAGGCTAACGGAATGGGTCAAGTCAATCAGATCATTCTCCTAATGATGTGATCCCGTTAATCAAATGACAACCCATGTCTATGGTTAGGAAACATAACCATCTTCGATTAACGAGCTAGTCAAGAAGAGGCATACTAGTGACAATATGTTTGTATATGTATTCACACATGTATTATGTTTCCTGTTAATACAATTCTAGCATGAATAATAAACATTTATCATGATATAAGGAAATAAATAATAACTTTATTATTGCCTCTAGGGCATATTTCCTTCTCTCCCACTTGCACTAGAGTCAATAATCTAGTTCACATCGCCATGTGATTTAACATCAATAGTTCACATCTATATGTGGTTAACACCCATAGTTCACATCGACATGTGACCAACACCCAAAGGGTTTACTAGAGTCAGTAATCTAGTTCACATCGCTATGTGATTAACACGAAAAGAGTACTAAGGTGTGATCATGTTTTGCTTGTGAGATAATTTTAGTCAACGGGTCTGTCATATTCAGAGCCGTAAGTATTTTGCAAATTTCTATGTCTACAATGCTCTGCACGGAGCTACTCTAGCTAATTGCTCCCACTTTCAATATGTATCCAGATTGAGACTCGGAGTCATCTAGATTAGTGTTAAAACTTGCATCGACGTAACCCTTTACGATGAACCTTTTTTTTCACTTCCATAATCGAGAAACGTATCCTTATTCTACTAAGGATAATTTTGACCGCTGTCCATTGATCTACTCCTAGATCACTATTGCACTCCCTTGCCAAGCTTAGTGGTAGGGTATGCAATAGATCCGTACACAAAGATGACATACTTTATAGAACCTATGGCTGATGCATAGGGAATGACTTTCATTCTCTTTCTACCTTCTCGCCGTGGTCGGGTTTTGAGTCTTACTCAATCTCACACCTTGTAACACAGGCAAGAACTCTTTCTTTGATTGTTCCATTTTGAACTACTTCAAAATCTTGTCAAGGTATGTATTCATTGAAAAACTTATCTAGCGTCTTGATCTATCTCTATAGATCTTGATGCTCAATATGTAAGCAGCTTCACCGAGGTCCTTCTTTGAAAAACTCCTTTCAAACACTCCTTTATGCTTTGCAGAATAATTCTACATCATTTCCGATCAACAATATGTCATTCACATATACTTATCGTAAATGTTGTAGTGCTCCCACTCACTTTCTTGCAAATACAGGCCTTTCCAAAAGTCTCAGATAAAATCATATGCTTTGATCAACACATCAAAGCGTATATTCCAACTCCGAGATGCTTGCACCAAATTGATGGATCGCCGAGCTTGCACATTTTGTTAGCTCCTTTAGGATTGACAAAAACTTCTGGTTGCATCATATACAACTCTTCTTTAATAAATCCATTAAAGAATGTAGTTTTGACATCCATTTGCCAGATTTCATAAAATGTGGCAATTGCTAACATGATTCGGACAGACTTTAAGAATCGATACAGATGAGAAAATCTCATTGTAGTCAACACCTTGAACTTGTCTAAAACCTTTTATGCGACAAGTCGAGCTTTGTAGATAGTAACACTACTATCAAGCATCTGTCTTCCTCTTGAAAATCCATTTATATAATATGGCTTGCCGATCATTGGGCAACTCCATCAAAGTCCATACTTTGTTCTCATACATGGATCCCATCTCGCATTTCATGGCCTCAAGCCATTTCGCGAATCTGGGCTCATCATCGCCTCCTCATAGTTCGTAGGTTCATCATGGTCTAGTAACATGACTTCCGTAACATGATTACCGTACCACTCAGTGCGGATCTTACTCTAGAAGACCTACGAGGTTTGTAGTAACTTGATCTGAAGTTTCATGATCATCATCATTAGCTTCCTCACTAATTGGTGTAGGAATCACCGAACTGATTTACGTGATGAACTACTTTCCAATTAGGGAGAAGGTACAATTACCTTATCAAGTTCTACTTTCCTCCCACTCACTTCTTTCGAGAGAAACTTCTTCTCTAGAAAGGATCCATCTTAGCAACGAATAACTTGCCTTCGGATCTGTGATAGAAGGTGTACCCAATAGTTACCTTTGGGTATTCTATGAAGACGCACTTCTCCGATTTGGGTTCGAGCTTATCGCTTGAAAACTTTTTCACATAAGCATCACAACTCCAAACTTTTAAGAAACGACAGCTTAGGTTTCATCGTTAAACCATAGTTCATACGGTGTCATCTCAACGGATTTAGATGGTGCCCTATTAAACGTGAATGCAGCTGTCTCTAATGCATAACCCCAAAACGATATTGGTAAATCGGTAAGAGACATCATTGATCGCACCATATCAAAATAAAGTACGGTTATGACGCTCGGACACACCATTACGTTATGGTGTTCCATGTGGCGTGAGCCGTGAAACTATTCCACATTGTTTTATATGAAGGCCAAACTCAGAACTCAAATATTCTCCTCCACGATCAGATCGTAGAAACTTTATTTTCTTATTACGATGATTCTCCACTTCACTCTGAAATTATTTGAACTTTTCAAATGTTTCGCACTTGTGCTTCATTAAGTAGATATACTCATATCTGCTCAAATCATCTTGTGAAGGTCGAAAATAACGATACTTGCCGTGAGCTTTAACACTCATCGGACCGCATACATCAAGATGTATTATTTCCAATAAGTCATTTGCTCGCTCCATTGTTCCGGAGAACATAGTCTTTAGTAATCTTGCCAATAAGGAATGGTTCGCAAGCATCAAGTGATTCATAATAAAGTGATTCCAAAAACCCATCAGCATGGAGTTTCTTCATGCGCTTTACACCAATATGACCTAAACGGCAGTGCCACAAATAAGTTGCACTATCATTATTAACTTTGCATCTTTTGGCATCAATATTATGAATATGTGTATTACTACGATCGAGATCCAACAAACTATTTTTATTGGGTGTATGACCATTGAAGGTTTTATTCATTTAAATGTAACAACAATTATTCTTTGACTTTAAATGAACAACTGCTTTTGCAATAAACATGATCAAATCATATTCATGTTCAACGCAAACACCAAATAACATTTATTTAGGTTTAACACTAATCCCGAAAGTATAGGGAGTGTGCGATGATGATCATATCAATCTTGGAACTACTTCCAACACTCATCGTCACTTCCCTTTAACTAGTCTCTGCTTATTCTCAGAACTCCTGCTTCGAAAGTTACTAATCTTAGCAACCGAACGAGTATCAAATACTCAGGGCTACTATAAACACTAGTAAGGCACACATCAATAACTCATATATCAAATATAACCTTGTTCACTTTGCCATCCTTCTTATCCACCAAATATTCAGGGTAGTTCTGCTTCCAAAGGACCAGTTCCATTGCAGCAAAAGTACTCGGCCTCGTGCTTAGGTCTAGACTTGGGCTTCTTCACTCGAGCAGCAACTTGCTTGCCGGTCCTTTTGAAGTTCCCCTTCTTCCCTTTGCCATTTTCCTTGAGACTAGTGGTCTTGTCAACCATCAACACTTGATGTTTTTCTTGATTTCTACCTTCGCCGATTTTAGCAACCCCAAGAGCTCGAGAATCTTTTTCATCATCCCTTGCATACTATAGTTCATCACGAAGTTCTACTAACTTAGTGATGGTGACTAGAGAATTCTGTCAATCACTATCTTATCCGGAAGATTAACTTCCACTTGATTCAAGCGATTGAAGTACTCGGACAATCTGAGCACATGCTCACTAGTTGAGCGATTCTCCTCCATCTTTTAGCTATAGAACTTTGTTGGAGACTTCATATCTCTCAACTCGGTATTTGCTTGAAATATTAACTTCAATTCTTGGAACATCTCATATGGTCCATGACGCTCAAAACGCCTTTGAAGTCCCGATTCTAAGCCGTTAAGCATGGTGCACTAAACTATCAAGTAGTCATCATATTGAGCTAGCCAAACGCTCATAACGCCTCAGATTCCGCTCATATTGAGCTAGCCAAACGCTCATAACGCTCAGCATCTGCTCCTGCAATAGGTCCGCTACCTAGCGGTGCATTAAGGACATAATTCTTCAAGGCAGCAATGAGGATAAACCTCAGATCACGGATCCAATCCGCATCATTGCTACTAATATCTTTCAATACAATTTTCTCTATGAACACATATAAAAACATAGGGGAGCAACAACGCGAGCTATTGATCTACAACATAATTTGCAAAATACTACCAGGACTAAGTTCATGATAAATTAAAGTTCAATTAATCATATTACTTAAGAACTCCCACTTAGATAGACATCTCTCTAGTCATCTAAGTGATTACGTGATCCAAATCAACTAAACCATGTCCCATCATCACGTGAGATGGAGTAGTTTCAATGGTGAACATCACTATGTTGATCATATCTACTATATGATTCACGCCGACCTTTCGGTCTCCGTGTTCCGAGGCCATATCTGCATATGCTAGGCTCGTCAAGTTTAACTCGAGTATTCTGCGTGTGCAAAACTGGCTTGCACCCGTTGTAGATGGACGACAACTTATCACACCCGATCATCACGTGGTGTCCGGGTACTACGAACTTTTAGCAACGGTGCATACTGTGGAGAACACTTCTTGATAATTTTAGTGAGAGATCATCTTATAATGCTACCGTCAATCAAAGCAAGATAAGATGCATAAAGGATAAACATCACATGCAATCAATATAAGTGATATGATATGGCCATCATCATCTTGTGCTTGTGATCTCCATCTCAAGCACCGTCGTGATCACCATCGCCACCGGCGCGACACCTTGATCTCCATCGTAGCATCGTTGTCGCTTCACGCCATCTATTGCTTCTACGACTATCGCTACCGCTTAGTGATAAAGTAAAGCAATTACAGGTATGCTTGCATTTCATACAATAAAGCGACAACCATATGGCTCCCGCCATTGCCGATAACTCGGTTACAAAACATGATCATCTCATACAATAAAATATAGCATCACGCCTTGACCATATCACATCACAACATGCCCTGCAAAAACAAGTTAGACGCCCTCTACTTTGTTGTTTGCAAATTTTACGTGGCTGCTACGGGCTTAGCAAGAACCGTTCTCACCTACGCATCAAAACCACAATGATAGTTTGTCAAATAGACTCCGCTTTAACCTTCGCAAGGACCGGGCGTAGTCACACTCGGTTCAACTAAAGTTGGAGAAACCGACACCCGCCAGCCACTGTGTGCAAAGCACGCCGGTAGAACCAGCCTCGCGTAAGCGTACGCGTAATTTCTGTCCGGGCCGCTTCATCCAACAATACCGCTGAACCAAAGTATGACATTCTGGTAGGTAGTATGACTAATACCGTCCACAACTCAATTGTGTTCTACTCGTGCAAATAACATAAACGCATAAAACCTAGGCTCGGATGCCATCGCTTGGGGAACGTAGTAATTTCAAAAATTTCCTACGCACACACAAGACCATGGTGATGGCATAGCAACGAGAGGGAGAGTGTCTGTCCATGTACCCTCAGAGACCGAAAGCGGAAGCGTTATAACAACGCTGGTTGATGTAGTCAGACGCCTTCACGATCCGACCGATCCAAGTACCGAACGACGGCACCTCCGAAGTTCTCGCACACGCTCAGCTCGATGACGATCCCCGGACTCGATCCAGAAAGTGTCGGGATGAGTTCCACAAGACGACGGTGTGGTGACGATGATGATGCTCCACCAACGCAGGGCTTCGCCTAAGCTCCGCGACGATATGACTTCACGGCGCAGGCTTCGCCTAAGCTCCACGACGATATGACCGAAGTGGAATATGGTGGAGGGGGGCACCGCACACGGCTAAGGAACGATCCGTAGATCAACGTGTGTGTTCATGGGGTGCCCCTGCCCTCGGATATAAAGGAGGGAGGGAGGAGGAGGCCGGCCTAGGAGGAGGCGCGCCATAGGGGAGTCCTACTCCCACCGAGTAGGATTCCTTTTCCTAGTCCAACTAGGGATCCTTCCATGTATTAGGAGTAGGAGACTAGGAAGAGGAAAAGAGAAGGGAAGGAAGGAGGGGGTGCGGCCCCTCCCCTTAGCCCAATTCGGACTAGGGCAAAGGGGGGCGCGCAGCCTGCCCTAGGCATCCTCTCTCTCTTTCCCGCAGGCCCAATAAGGCCCAATACTTCTCCCGGCGAATTCCCGTAACTCTCCCAGATTCAAAATACCCGAATGACTCGAAACCTTTCCGAACTCCAAATATAGTCGTCCAATATATCGATCTTTACGTCTCGACCATTTCGAGACTCCTCGTCATGTCCCCGATCTCATCCGGGACTCCGAACTCCTTCGGTACATCAAAACTCATAAACTCATAATATAACTGTCATCGAAACTTTAAGCGTGCGGACCCTACGGGTTCGAGAACTATGTAGACATGACCTAGAACCATTCTCGGTCAATAACCAATAGCGGAACCTGGATGCCCATATTGGTTCCTACATATTCTACGAAGATCTTTATCGGTCAAACCGCATAACGATATACGTTGTTCCCTTTGTCATCGGTATGTTACTTACCCGAGATTCGATCGTCGGTGTCCAATACCTAGTTCAATCTCGTTACCGGTAAGTCTCTTTACTCGATCCGTAATACATCATCTCACAACTAACTTATTATTTGCAATGCTTGAAAGGCTTATGTGATGTGTATTACCGAGAAGGCCAGAGATACCTCTCCGACAATCGGAGTGACAAAACCTAATCTCGATTCATGCCAACTCAACATATACTTTTGGAGACACCTGTAGAGTACCTTTATAATCACCCGATTACGTTGTGACGCTTTGGTAGCACACAAAGTGTTCCTCCGTAAACGGAGTTGCATAATCTCATAGTTTCGTGAACTTTGTATAAGTCATGAAGAAAGCATAAGCAACATACTAAACGATCAAGTGCTAGGCTAACGGAATGGGTCAAGTCAATCAGATCATTCTCCTAATGATGTGATCCCGTTAATCAAATGACAACCCATGTCTATGGTTAGGAAACATAACCATCTTCGATTAACGAGCTAGTCAAGTAGAGGCATACTAGTGACACTGCTTGTCTATGTATTCACACATGTATTATGTTTCCGGTTAATACAATTCTAGCATGAATAATAAACATTTATCATGATATAAGGAAATAAATAATAACTTTATTATTGCCTCTAGGGCATATTTCCTTCAACGTGGGCCCGTAAGACACACAGCCAATGTTAGTAAAAGTTTTTCAGTGACTAGACTCAACTTCGGCCAAGGAGTTGGAAAGGGGCTACCTACAGGCAGTCGGCTCGATACCAACTTGTGACGCCCCCGATTTGATCGTACACTAATCATACACGGAAATGTGTACGATCAAGATCAAGGACTCACGGGAAGATATCACAACACAACTCTAGACACAAATTAAAATAATACAAGCTTTATGTTACAAGCCAGGGGCCTCGAGGGCTCGAATACCTAAGCTCGAATACACAAGAGTCAGCGGGAGCGACAATATCTGAGTACAGACATAAGTTAGACAAGTTTGCCTTAAGAAGGCTAGCACACAAGCAACATCGATCGAAAAGGCAAGGCTGTATATGTGGACTGGGCTGCAGAAATGCCAGAAAAGAGAGAAGGCCTAGTCCTATCGAAGACTAGCATCTTCTGGAAACCATCATCTTGCAGCAAACAGGAGGGGGTAGAGTAGCATAACGTAAAGTAGTAGTGTTATCAACCTTGTCCAGAGATCCTTTCTCGACTCCCTGCTAGAAAGCAATCCCAGAGCCATACTATCCAGTTATCATCACAATCCATTTATCATCACCATCCAATTCTCACCACAAGTATCCAGTTCTAGTTGTATCGATCGATACAACTCCAAGTGTCCGCTATCAGAGGACAAGGCTATCGATAGATGTTTTCTTTCCTGCAGGGTGCACCAACTTACCCACCACGCCGCTTAACTCCGCCGGACACACTTTCTGTGGTCATGCCCGCCTCGCCAAACAATATGCCGCAACCCGACCTAGGTTTAATAGAGAGGCCAAGACGCGGACTAAACCTATGCCCCTGTGGGGTCATGGGCCATCTCCCCGGAACTCCTCGCGCTAAGTAGGGCGACCGGTGAGCGAGACCTAGCTACCTCCCTAAAAAGGCAGGAGCTTACCAGTCCAACCTGCCAAGGCCGCCGGGCCGACGCCTATTAAGCTTCGGCTGATGTATACGACGACAACGCCCATACTATGCCCACGTGATGGTTAGTGCTATCGTGCCAGAGGCCCTTGGATCAAATATCCAAATCGTAGTGGATTAGGAACGCGAGGTAACAAGCGTGGACTCACGAAGATGTGACCCGTTGCCCCATCTCGAGGACTTGCGGCAAGGGCTAGGAATGCCCGCCACGCCAGTAATTACCTCGCGGGCACCCTCCGTGTCAACCCGACTCCACATCACTCGCAATTAAGCTCGCGCGGGCACCCCTCGTGGTCGAATTCGCCTTTCCAAGTAACATTGGTAAAGTCCAAGTATCCGTGTGTCCAAACATCAAGGGAAAACCCGAGGAATCACCCGGATGAATTCCACTAGATGTAATCATCAAGGTGAACGTCGAGGAATCACCCCGAGGTTCACACTTGAGGGGTTGCACGACGTAGTCGTGTCGGAAGTGGTTAAGGCGGAATCACCCTCGATGACCACGACCGAATAGCTACACTACGTGGTTAACATCGGAAGTGATGTAGAGGTCTCACCCTCGGCACTCAATAGTAACACCGCAGAGTCGAGCAAACGAAGGGGCGTGATGTGACGTGAGGTGTCGGGTCCTCGGTCTTCGATCCCGCTGATCGGGTCTTCGATAATCCGGTTGGCGGTCGAGTCCAAAGGGGGGGTCATCGATGGATCTCTAACCAACCTATACTAAGCAGTTTAGGATAAGGTGTAGGTAACAATAGCGTGTTACAATAAACAAAGCTATGTAGCGTAATAGGAGCAAACAATAACAAGTAGCAAAATCTAATGCAAGCATGAGAGAATGGAATGGGCGATATCAGGATGATCAAAGGGGGCTTGCCTGGTTGCTCGCAAGGAGGGGACGTCGACGTAGTCGATCACCGGGGCATCATCGGCCTCGGGGTCTACCGGAGAGAAGAGGGGGAAGAAACAGTAAATACATAGCAAACAGAGGTATCACTAAGCATGACATGACGATACGTAGCGCTAGGCATGCTCTAACGCGGTACTACACGTTGCAGGGGAAACATCCGAGGATGAATTCTACAAGAAGTGATTCCGCACAAAGGAAAAGAGGGGAAAGTTCCAAGTTCAGCATGCTAGGGCATGTGATGATGAACGGACCGCGTATTCGGATTCGCTGGATTTTTCTGAGCAACTTTCATATAGAAAACATTTTCATCCGAGGCACGGTTTATTTTCTATGAATTTTCAAAGATTAAAGCATTTTTTGGAATTATTAATATTAACAGAAAAGGAATTATGATGTCAGCAGAGTGTCAGCATGACATCAGCAGGTCAACAGACTACCGACCGGGTCAAATCGACCGATGGGTCCCACCTGTCATAGGCAGTGGATTAACAGAACATTAAACTAACTAAAAAGAGGTTAATTAACAGCTGGGCCCCACATGCTAGTGACTATTTAACTTAACTAATCATTTTTATTTAGAAAAACATTTATTTAACATAATATGCGATGGGGCCGCGTGTTAGAGACACTGTGTGCCCAGTCAGCACAGTTGACCACGATCAACATGGTCAATCGGGGCTGTGGGCCCACGGGCAAGGACCTGCAGGTGGGCCCGTTGGTGCCAGTCACGGCTACCGAAAGCAACGCCGGCGAGGCCATCCGTGGCAGATCCGCGCCGGAGTTGGCCGGAATTCGCGCGGAGGGCGCGAGAGGGGGTGTGGCCTAGTGCGTTCGATCGGGCGTCCGACGCCGCATCGATCTACGGCGGTCCCGTGGGCTAACTCGGCCGGAGTGGAGCGCTACATCGACGGCGGCGGGCGGCGCGTTCAGACGGAGTTCGGGATCGGCGCTACAGAGCGCGTGCGAGCGAAGTAAAGGGCTAGGCGAGGTCTATGGCGCTCCAGGAGCTCGTCAGAGCTACTAGCTCGAGCGGAGGAGCTCGGTGGCGAGCCCTACGACGGCAATGGCGGACGGCGGAGCTCGGCTTATGGCGGCGAAGCTAGCTGGCCTGAGGAAGAGCACGGGAGAGAGGGAGAGGAAGGCGGAGCTCACTGGCGCCAGGGGAGGGCAGCGGCTCGAGGAGGGCGCGAGGTAGCCGGAATTGACGGAGAAGCGCGGCCGTCGAAGGAAGAAGAAGACGGGATCCGCCGATCCGGCGATGTGGCTGCTCCGAGCTCGAGGTGGCGGTTGTAGGCGGCGGAGGTCCACGACAAAGCTAACGGGCACGCTTGACGGACATGGGGACGACGGTGGACGTGAGGGCAACGGCGGCCATGGCGGCAGTGGCGTCAGAGATGCACGGGGAAAGGGGATCTGGGGCCAAAGGGGGCGAGAGGGGGAACTGGGGGTGTCTAGGGTTAAGGGAGGGCGCGGGCATCCTTGTAGGTCGTCGGGGAGCCGCCGGATGGCCGGCGCGTGGCCATCAGCGGCCACGACCGGTGTGTGTGCAGCCAGCGCGCCATGGATGAGCAGTGGGAAGGGAGGGAGGTGAGGTTGGGCTGGGCCGGTGCACTGGGCTGACATGCCTAAGTGCACAAAGGCCCCTCACCCTTCTTTTCTTTTGCTTCGCTTTTTTTATTTAATAAACCGAGATGGGTAAAAAAAAATATTGGGCATGCTATCTACTTAGGAAAAATATGGAAGTGCCCTTTTATTCCCTCGTGATCTTAGACAAAGTGCCACAACTATTTTGGAGACCGTAAGAATTCGTTTGGTATTTTTCATAAATAGGATATCATAAAAAAATGTTGAATTGGTGCTATTATAATTGCTAATGCTCATCTTTGCACACAAGTGATGTTGTCTTCCTTAACAAATAATTGTTATGGGATTTTAAACAAATGATGAACATTTTTCTAGCAACTTTTGAGCAACCTCAAACTTCACTTGAATTTGAATTGACTAGAATTTCAATTGGGATATTGAACAAAGGTGATTAAGCACTGTTTGGAGAAAATGATTAGCTTAATCACAGAGGATTACTGTATCATGACACTGGGGGTGTTACAGTATGAACCATGGAGAAGTTGTAATATAGTAGATATTACACAAATATAAATAAAGAATGAGTTCACAACAGTACCAAAAAGTGGTGATTTATTTTCTTATACTAACAGATCTCATGAGTTTTCTGTTGAGTTTTGTGTTGTGAAGTTTTCAAGTTTTGGGTAGAGATTTGATGAACTACGGAATAAGGAGTGGCAAGAGCCTAAGCTTGGGGATACCCAAGGCACCCCAAGGTAATATTCAAGGACAACCAAGCATCTAAGCTTGGGGATGCCCCGATGGCATCCCCTCTTTCATCTTCAATCCATCGGTAAATTTACTTGAGGCTATATTTTTATTCACCACATGATATGTGTTTCGCTTGGAGCGTCTTGTATGATATGAGTCTTTGATTTTTAGTTTGCCACAATCATCCTTGTTGTACACATCTTTTGAGAGGGACACGCACGAATCGTGATTTATTAGAATACTCTATGTGATTCACTTATATCTTTTGAGCTAGGCAGTTTGCTCTAGTGCTTCACTTATAGCTTTTTAGAACACGGCGGTGGCTTTATTTTATAATTGAACTATCATGCTTCACTTATATTATTTTCAGATTCTCTAAACAGCATGGTAATTTGCTTAGGTTATGAATTTACTCCTAATATGGGCATCTAATAGGGATATAATAAAAACTTTCATATAAAGAACATTGAATACTATGAGAAGTTTGATTCCTTGCATTTGTTTTGAGATATAAAGATGGTGATATTAGAGTCATGCTAGTGAGTAATTGTGGATTGGTAGAAATACTTGTGTTAAAGTTTGTGATTCTCATAGCATGCACGTATGGTGAACTGTTATGTGATGAAGCCGGAGCATGATTTATTTATTGATTGTCTTCCTTATGAGTGGCGGTCAGGGACGAGCGAATGGTCTTTTCCTACCAATCTATCCCCCTAGGAGCATGCGAGTAGTACTTTGTTTCGATAGCTAATAATTTTTTTGCAACAAGTATGTGAGTTCTTTATGACTAATGTTGGGTCCATGGATTATACGCACTCTCACCCTTCCACCATTGCTGGCCTCTCTAGTACCGCGCAATTCTCGCCGGTGCATTAAACCCATCATATACCTTCCTCAAAACAGCCACCATACTATGAGAAGTTTCGTTTATTATGACACGCTTCATCATTGTCATATTGCTTAGCATGATCATGTAGTTGGAATTGTATTTGCGGCAAGGTCACCGTTCATATTTTTTATACATATCGCTCTTGATCATTACATATCCTGGTACACCGCCAGAGGCATTCATATAGAGTCATATTTTTGAGTTGTAAGTAAATAGAAGTGTGATGATCATCATTATTAGAGCATTGTCCCATGTGAGGAAAGGATGATGGAAGCTATGATTCCCTCACAAGTTCGGATGAGTACCCGGACATTACAAAAAATAAAAGAGGCCAAAGAAGACCAAACAAAAAAAATGAGAGAAAATAGAGAAAGGGCAATGTTACTATCCTTTTACCACACTTGTGCTTTAAAGTAGCACCATGATCTTCATGATAGAGAGTCTCCTAATTTGTCACTTGCATATACTCGTGGGAATTTTTCATTATAGAACTTGTCTTGTATATTCCAATGATGGGCTTCCTCAAATTTCCCTAGGTCTTCGTGAGCAAGCGAGTTGGATGCACACCCGCTTAGTTTCTTTTTGAGCTTTCATACACTTATAGTTCTAGTGCATCCGTTGCATGGCAATCCCTACTCACTCACATTGATATATATTGATGGGCATCTCCATAGCCTGTTAATACGCCTAGTTCATGTGAGACTTTCTCCTTCTTTTGTCTTCTCCACAATCACCATATTCTATTCCACCTATAGTGTTATATCCATGGCTCACGCTCATGTATTGCGTGAAAGTTGAAAAAGTTTAAGAACACCAAAAGTATGAAACAATTGCTTGGCTTGTCATCAGGGTTGTGCATGATTAAATACTTTGTGTGATGAAGATGGAGCATAGCCATTGTAGGAATAACTTTCTTTGGCCATGTTATTTTGAGAAGACATTATTTCTTTATTAGTATGCTTGAAGTATTATTGTTTTTATGTCAATATTAAACTTTTGTTTTGAATCTTATGGGTTTGAATATTCATGACACAATAAAGAAGATTACATGGATAAATATGTTTGGTAGCATTCCACATCAAAATTTTTGTTTTTATCATTTACCTACTCAAGGACGAGTAGGAGTTAAGCTTGGGGATGCTTGATATGTCCTCAACGTATCTATAATTTTTTATTGTTCTATGCTATTATATTATCTGTTTTGGATGTTTTATATGCATTAATATGATATTTTATATTATTTTTGGGACTAACCTATTAACCTAGAGCCTAGTGCCAGTTTCTGTTTTTATTGTTTTTGAGTTTTACAGAAAAGGAATATCAAAGAGTCCAAACGGAATAAAACTTTCCGAATGATTTTTCTTGGACCAAAAGACACACAGAAGACTTGGGGAGAGGGCCAGAAGAGTCTCGAGGGAACCACAATCCATCAGGGCGCGCCCCCTGGCTTATGGGCCATTGGGAGTCCACCAACCTCCATCTCAGCTCTATAAATCCTAAAATATTCCCAAACCACCAGAAGCGTCCACCAAAATACTTTTCCGCCGCCATAACCTTATGTTCCTGTGAGATCCCATCTTGGGGCCTTTTCCCGCACCCTGCCGAAGGGGGATTCGATCACGGAGGGCTTCTACATCAACCCTATTGCCCTTTCGTTGAAGCGTTAGTAGTATACCACAAACCTACGAGTCCATAGCTAGTAGCTAGATGGCTTCTTCTCTCTCTTTATCTTCAATACAATGTTCTCCTCGATGTTCTTGGAGTTCTATCCGATGTAATATTCTTTGGAGTGTGTTTGTCGAGATTCGATGAATTGTGGATTTATGATGAGATTATCTATAAATATTATTGGAGTCTCTTCTGAATTCGTATATGCATGATTTGATATAGTTGTATTTCTCTACCAATTATCGATTTGGTTTGGCCAACTAGATTGGTTCTTCTTGCAATGGTAGAGGTGCTCAGTTTTGGGTTCATCTTGCGGTGTCCTCACCCAGTGCAAAGTAGGGGTAGCGAGGCACATATTGTATTGTTGCCATCAAGGATAAAAATATGGGGTCTTCATCATATTGCTTGAGTTTATCCCTCTACATCATGTCATCTTACTTAAGGCGTTACTCCATTCTTACGAACTTAATACTCAAAACTACAGGAATCAGCTACTTTGCCATCTGCCACGGCGGACGGCAAAGGCATGGATGGCGGACGGCAAAGGTCTTTGCCGTCCGCGGCGGACGGCAAAAGTGGACGGCAAAGTACGGGACGGCTAAGAGCTACGTTGTCGTCTGCTTCGGGCGGCTGACGGCCAAGGAGCCTTTGTTATCGCATCGACGGCAAAGAATGCAGACGGCAATAAATGCGTTGTTACTTCCTTTAGGTGGTTAACGGCAAGCCTTTGCCGTCGACGTCACGACGGCAAACTTCAGAAGGCCTTTGCCGTCACCATCAGAGGCAAACCGACCAAATTGGTCACCTCCCGTGAAGCATAGTTGCTCGCCACGTGGCCTCTTTGTCGTCCGCCGATGGTAAAGAGCCCTTTGCGTCGGTGGCAGACGGCAAAGAGCCCGCATATTGGCTTTTTTCCCTGCTTTTTAAATCCAATAATTTTCACAAGAAATATATATGACATATATAGATATATTTCACAGGGCTATTTAACAAGACATAAGTTTCATCGTACATACATATATAGCAAGTTGCACATACACATAAGTTGCAACCATTAGGAAGTTGCACATACATATTACAATGCAAAGTTTCATCAAGATAGCAAGTTCCATCGTAGCAAGCTAGAAGAATACGTAAGAGAATGAAATAAAAACAAGCACTCCATCATAGCAAGCTAGCTTCCGAGAAGTGAATGAAATCTGCAAAATGGCAAATAAGAAAGTTAGGAAAAGGTGACTAGAAGAAGAAGACTAGAAGAAGAAGCACGCCATCGCTTGTGAGGTAACTTAGGTGAAATGGATCGCTTATGAGCTAACTTAGGTAAAATGCATCATTTTAGAGCTAACGAGGTAAAATGGATCATTTATGAGCTAACTAAGCTAATTATGCCGCTTTTTACATAAGTAAGGTAAGTACATGTCATTATTGAGCAAACCTAGTTAACTAAGCATATTATAACTAACTTAGGTCATTTTGGAGGAAACAAAGCTAAGTATAGATCGTTTTAGAGCTAACTTAGGTAAAATGGCTGGTTTTGGAGGTCAGTAAGCTTATTAAGTCATTTTGTAGGAAAAGAAGCTAACTCTAGGTCATTAAGGTAAGCATATTGGATGAAATAAAGCTAAGTCTAGGTCTTTATGCATTTGTTAAGCAAAAAATTAGAGAAACTTACCTTGATCATGGAGGTGTGGAGCCGGGTCTGGCTCATGCCAAGAGTCGGAGAAGGATCGTGTGATGCTTGTGTGGAGATACGCTGCACCAAAGATCATTTCCAATGTTTCGTTAGCATGATGGCACTCAAATGTTAAGACTAGCAAGTAACGTCCATTCAAATTAAACTCACCGTGGTCTCGTGGAGCAATCTCCTGATCAATGGCTATGGAGCCACGGGACCTCCCGCCACTAGATATCATCACCTGCTTTCTGGATTGTAGGGAATCTGCTCGGGTTAAACTCCTCCCCTTTCCTCGCCTTCCCTTGACTTGCTTGTAAGAGGCAAGTAGGCCATGGCATACATGTGTCGCACTCTCCGCACCTTATCCGCCTTATTGTAGCATGCCCGAAAGAGAGAAACAAAGTAAATTAGTAATTAAAGGGCTCAAGCTAGCATGATGAATGAATTGCATTAATCATGAAGCAAACCACATACCCAATTCCGCCTCAATTGATATAAGTCGGAGCTACCTTGATGGTGTGGCACACTTTCAATTTGGGCACATTTGTCCTTGGCCTCACCGGCTCCCCTTCCATCTTTCAACACCGCCATGACAAAGAGTAAACGAAATTAGTACAACATAAAAAAATACCGACATGAATAATAATATGTATATCACTTAAGTGTATCATCATCAAGTACAACATGAAAAATTGAATACCGACACTACTAATAATCTCGATCAAGATCATCAATAAATGCATAATCATCATCATCACTATAATCAATGACGGGCTCATAGGGTTCAGTGGCATCAACATGTGGAAGGCCACCTTTACGTAATCGGTCAAGCATTGAGAGGTCGTCCCGCAGCAGAACCTCTTCTTGTTCCGGCTCTTCTTGTTCCTCCTCCGGGGTGATGTGGGATTCACTGCTGTCTACTTCAATGTTTTGGGGTGAAGTATACCGTTCTTGAAACGCTTTTGGAAAGACGTGTCTCTTGGAAGAATTCTCCTTCATATGTGTCTCAAGGGTTAATGTGAGGTTCATAATCCTCTTCCTTTGGGGAGATAGTCTAGCACGTGGCGGCACTTCATAAACGACATCCCAACCTTTCAGATTTGGATTAGTTTGGCAGGCCTGTGGTAGATAGAATACTTGGGTCGCCTGTTGAGCCGTAATATAGACATCGTGAACATCTAAATGGGTGCTTTGGTTCATTTCAACTAGCCCTATATGTTCATGAGTCCTTCTAGTCTCCTTCGGTCAAACCAATAACATTTGAAGACTACGACATTCGGTGGGTTTTCACCATAGAATAGAAGTTCATAAATTGCTTCAACTCTCCCATAATACTCGGTACCTCCTTCGCCGATAGCGTAGATACAAAAATTTGTAGACTTTCGATCGGCCATAGATAGCTCTTTGCCATAGGTACGAAAACGATACCCGTTGATGTCGTATTTGTCAAATGAACGGACCTTATAGTCAAAACCATTAGCGACTTGTCTCAATTCGGCGCCCATAGACTCAATTAGCCTACAAGTTTAATATGAAAGGATTGTTGCATTACGCACAAATTAGCGAATGAAATGAAATTGTCTAATAGAATTTACCGTTTGTTTGAACCAAGAGATGAAACCGGGATAGCCGCCTCCTTGCTTTGCGAGAAGCTCATACTCTTCAACTGATCCTTTTGGATCACCGCTCCATACGAGAATAGGGCGACGTATCGACTGTATGAAATATCCAGGAATAAGAGTAGTTCAAAGGAAATAGAATTTGCGAAACAATGTACCGAGAACTTACTCGATGTACGGCTGCACTTCTATCAGGTTGTTGAAAATATACAACGAAATGGTACGCCATTCTTCGTTATCCAAAGATACTGGATTTGAAACACTGGCTGGTGCGAGATTCCCTTTGAATAGGCTGAGGTTGGATCCACCCTTTTTAGGCTCACAAGATTGTACCGAGGCTTCGGATTATGCAAATGACGATTTTTGGTTTCAGAGTGTGTTGTCACGAAGTTTGCCGCCTCCTCGATGATGAATGCCTCGGCCATAGACGCCTTCAATTCTACGCTTATTTTTACATTTTTCTCGCCGCCTTCGCATCCTCTCGCTTAGGTAGCACCAACGATTTTGCACGGCCCCCCAATCTTGCCTCGGTCGGGAGATGCAAAATCAAATGCTGCATTGGATTAAAGAAGCCCGGTGGAAAGATCTTCTCTAACTTGCAGATCAACTCTGGCGCCAACTCTTCCATTTCTTCTAGCACGCCAGGCGATAGTTCTTTCGCACAAAGAACACGGCTTGCACAAACCCCTTGGTTTTTGTGAACCATTCAGCGCTCCATTTGTTCTGACCAGTGTGACCGGTATACATCCACGCATGATCACTCATCTTGACTTTCGTAGCTATCGACACACAACAATTATATATATAATTCACCATGTATATATTCATCAGTTGATCTACTTTGTCAATTTTATTACGTCCATGCAACCTACACTCTAATAGGTAATGATAGGTCCTAATCCCACCCGAGTATGTGTAGATTGGGTTCATTTTCCCATGCTATGCTCCGGATCCGACGCAAAATTTCGGCAGCACCTCCCCGCTGTTCTCCTGATACACGTCTCTGCAATAAAATGTAGAGGATGTGTACCCGAGAACAATAGGGGAGGCATCGACGAAATTTATGCGCGTCGGATCCGAGCAAAGCATATGGGAAAACGAACCCAATCTACACATACTGGCCGTCCATGGATAGCGTTGGACAATTCGAAGAATCAAGGTTATAAATATGCAAATGCATGCATATTTATAACTATGACGCTTTCGAACGGGAGACACATATTGGTTACGATAACGATTTATTCAAGACACATATATAGCTAGCTATCAAGTTTCATCGGCACGAACACCTAATAGAGCAAATAATTAATGGGGGAGGAGGACATGTCATTTGTGCTCATCCACGAACGACGGGCAGAGATCGTCAAACGCATCGGCGAGGTCGTCGAACACCAAACCTCGCAGCGGTGAAACAATCAAGCACATTTAAATCAGCCCTATCAACAAAATTATTTTTGATGTTTTTCATAACAAAATCTAAAAATATATGACCTAACTAATAATTCACAAATATAAGACCCTGTCGGCCTCGGGGGGTCGGGTGTCGGGGTGTTTGGGTGTCGTGTCGTTGTCGGGGTGTGGTATCGGGGTCGGGGTGTCGGGGTCAGGGGTCAGGGGGTCGGGGTGTCGGGGTGTTTCCTTCTATCCTTCTTCTTCTTTCTTTCTCTTCTTCTTTCCTTTCTTATTCTTCTTCTTTCATCTTTTTCTACTTTTTACTTCTTTTCGCTTTCTTCTTTTCTTCTTCTTCTACTTCTTCTACTTCTTTTCTTCTTCTTTTTCATCTTTCTACTACTTCTACTTCTTCTAATTCTTTTCTAACACTAACGCTAACACAATCTAGCACTAACAATTAAACAGCAAAAATGAAAAACAGAAGAAGAAAAGTAGTAGTCCCTCACCGAGCAATGGGACGGTTTCGGCGGGGGCACCGGGCGGGGCGGCGCCGGGCGGCGGGCGTCAGGCGGCGGTGCGACGCCAGCGGCGGGTGGCGGGCGATGGGGCATCGGCGGGTGGGTAGGGGCGGAGGGTGGTGGGCGACGCAGGCAAGGGGCGGCGGCGGGCGGCGGGCGCCAAGCGGTGGCGGAGGGTGGTGGGCGACGGGCGTCGGCGGGTGGGGCGAGGCGGAGGGTGGTGGCGCGACGGGCCAAGAGTGCAGGGCGGGCGCGGCGCGGCAGGCGGGCGGGCGATGGGCGGCGGGCCGGTGGATCTAGCTAGGGCGGGCGTCGGGAGGGAGAGGAAGAGAAGGGAGAGTAGCGGGGTGGCGTCCGTTAGTTACTGGCTCTTTGCCGTCCGCCACTCTTTGTCGCCGTTATCTCTCTTTGCCGTCATTAGCGCAGACGGCAAAGAGAATGTTAAGTTTTTTTAAAACGGGCGGGTGGGTGGGGGCCACCTCCCTCTTTGCCGTCAGCTGGCTGACGGCAAAGATTCTTTGCCGTCAGCTGGCGGACGGCAACGAAATGGCGCATGGCAAAGAGGTTCTTTGTCGTCTATCGTTTCTTTGCCGTCTGCTTTTCGGTAGCTGATGGCAAAGAGCTTCTTTGTTGTCCGCTAGCGGACGGCAAAGATCTGGCAGATGGCAAAGTAGCTGATTCCAGTAGTGCTAGATGCATGTTGGATAGCGGTCGATGAATGGAGTAATAGTAGTAGATGCAGGCAGGAGTCGGTCTACTTGACACGAACGTGATGCCTATATTCATAATCATTGCCTTTGGATATCGTCATTACTTTGTGCTTTTCTATCCATTGCTCAACAGTAATTTGTTCACCCACCATATGTTTTCTTTTAAGAGAGAAGCCTCTAGTGAAACCTATGGCCCCTGAGTCTATTTTTCATCATATATTTTCAGATCTATAAACCAAAAAACCCAAAAAATACCTTGCTGCAGTTTATTTATTTTTATTTTTTTACATTTTAGTAATCTTTTATATCCATCTCTATGAGATCTCATCCTTGCAAGTGATCGTGAAGGGATTGACAACCCCTTTATCGTGTTGGGTGCAAGTGTTTAATTGTTTGTGCAGGTACATAGATTGGAGACTTGCGTGTACCTCCTATTGGATTGATACCTTGGTTCTCAAACTGAGGGAAATACTTATCTCTACTTTGTTGCATCACCCTTTCCTCTTCAAGGGAAAAACCAATGCAAGCTCAAGAAGTAGCACCAGCAGAGCTGGCCGGAGCCTGGAGGAGACAGGTATAGTAGGGTACGAGAGCATGGAGTTGTGACCTAGGAATAGTCAAGACGATCGAAGGCCGGGGTTGCAAGTCTGAAAGAACTCTTATTATTTGATACCTCAGACGGTGTAAACTGCAATGGGGAAAACTAATGCTAATAAGTTGTCAGTAATAATTAACGACTGTATGATTTCCTACATGGAAGGAAAATGTTGTGGCGCCATCGTCGTCCAATCTAGGGTTTCCCCTGGTCCTCCGGGCATCCCCAGTGCTGGATTCATGGTTACATTGGTTTGGACTGCCTCTCTAGTTAGTGGATTAGCTATGTCTTTTGCTTGTTCCGGCCAAGCACCTTGTCTCTCTTCTTTTCTATTTTGGACACCGTATTCACGCCTTGCGTTCGTGCATCTGTCGTATCTCACTTGTACACATTCTCTGTTCTTCTATCAATAAAAGGATACGCTAGGGTTCTAAAAAACTACCGGTTTTTATTTTTTCACTTATAACTACCAACTTTGGGGTTCGTTGTTTCAAAAAAAACAAATGACTGAGTGTTTAAATTTTAAACCGTTTGTTTTACACCTGTGGCCCACCCGTCAGGTCCACATGGCATAAAAGTCAACACTGTTAGGTTGACCGTTCATTGGTTATGACAGGTGGGGCTAAAATATTTATAAAAAGCAATTGCGTCCCTATATTTTTCAAAAAAGTAATCAGGTCCCTGTAATTTCCTTTAAAAAGCGACCAAGTCCTTGTAAAGAAAGGAAAAAAGCAATCAGGTCCCTGGGCCGATCCGGCTCGACCTCTCTCCGGCAACCTGTCGCCGTCCTCTCCCTAGAATAGCCGCCCACTCCCCTGCATCCCCTCCCCAGCCGGTGACATGAGGAGGCCGAGCTCCAGGACATTGACTAGGGATGCGCGGCCAGCACCAGGGCCTCAGGCGGCCCACGTCCAACACCACGGCCTCAGGCGGCTCACGTCCAGCACCACGCGGCGGCTCCCCAGTGGTGCGGCCACTAGCACGCAGCCTCGGGTGGCTTGCGGCAAGCAGCGTGCGACGGCTCCCTGCAGAGCCTCATACTCGCAAAGCAGGGGCAGCGAGTGGCTCGTGGGCGCAATAGGTGGTGGAGATGAGCGGCCACACCAACGGTGGCGAGGAGCCGGGGATAGCAGCAGGTGGCGGCACACAAGAACCAGCATGCACAGCTCTTTGTGAGCTCTTCCCTTGGCCCTGTCCGTCTATAGCAGCCAGCGAAGGTCGACTCGGGTAGGATGCTTCCTTAGACAGGTCAGTCTGCCGGGGGAGGAGGGAGACGGGCTGCCCGCCGGCGACATCACTCTAGCCACCGATCGGTCAGCCATGGGGGCGAGCATGCGTGTCGAGCACGACGTCCTCCATGGCTGAGGGCGAGCGGCGGGAGGAAGAAAGAGAGACGGGGGAGAAGAAAACAGGGTGAGTAAGGAAGATATCGGTGTTGACATTTTATGCCACGATCAGCTCCAACGACTGGGCCATCCTTGTCATAATCACGATCAATTTTAAAGCACTCGGTCATTTGGGGGTTTTGAACAGCCGACCCCAAAGTTGGTAGTTATCACCAAAAAAATAAAATTAGTAGTTTTTTGGAACCCTAGCGCGAACTGTAGTAGTTTTATGCTATTTACTCGAATTGAAGGGAGTAATAGGTGGGGTTTCCATCATATGGATGTATGTTTCCCTTACGTAAGTAGGGTGCGGCTATAACTCACTTATAGCAGGTAACCTTCCGACTCAACGAAGTCGCGCGAGCGTATGGGCCGGCCCAGTGCGCGGGAGGCCACTGCCTCTTTTTTTCATGTTTTTAATTTTTGTTTTTGTTTTCATTTTTTACTTTCGTTTATACTTACGAATATACTAGATAAATATATTACAAAATATTTTACGTTAAACATCTAAAAAAATTTAAGCAAACATTTCAAAAATGTTAAATGTATATAGAGAAAAAGTTTCTCATGTATACCAAAAATGTATACAAAAAAATTAAGATGTGTAAAAAAAGTTAATCATGTATTTAACAAATATTAGTCGAAGCATTTGAATTTTTTGAAAACAAGTATTTAGAAAATGTTAAACAAGTATTTAGAAATTGTTAAATGTGTATACAAAAATGTTGACCATGTATTAAAAAACTTCTAAAATTGTCATTTGGTTTTATATGAAAAATGTTAAATGTGCACAGAAAAATATTAATTATATATTCAAAAATATTAATCAAACATTTGAAAAAATATTAAATGTATACAGTAAAAATGTTGACCATGTATTGAAAAATGTTAAAATAGTATTTCAAAATTGTTAATCAAGGATTCGAAAAAATAAAGTGTAAAATGTGTACACAAAAAATGTTGACCTTGTATTAAAAAATGTTATCGGGTATTTACAAAATGTAAATCAAGCATTTGAATTTTTTTTTAACTGTATATTGACAAAATATTGACCATGTATTCAACTAATCAATAAATCTTATTCTTGTACTTGAAAAATATTAAACATGTACTCCCTCCGTCCCAAAATTCTTGTCTTAGATTTGTCTAGATACGGATGTATCAATACTAAAATGTGACTTGATACATCCGTATTTAGACAAATCTAAGACAAGAATTTTGGGACGGAGGGAGTATATTATAAAATTGTCTATTAGATATATACCGAAAATTTGTGTAGAAAAACAATGAAATAAAGAATAGCAAAAGAAAATAAAAAAAACCAGTAAAATAGAGGAAAAAAATGAAGGAAAACGGTGAAAAAAAGAAAAACAAAAAAAACAAAAACCAGTGAAAACCCAACGCTTTTTCTTTAACAAGGTTGTGACCTTCTAATTAAACTAGATAATACCCCGCGCGTTGCTGCGGAATATTAGTAATGCCAACTCGATTCATGAGATGTACTCCCTCCGTTCCTAAATAATTGTCTTTCTAGAGATTTCAACAAAGGAAAAAGTCCAAAACAAACCTTGAATTTATAGGCGAAAGCTAAATCAAATCCTAAACTCTCAATCCCTGAAATCAGCACACCAAACTTTCTAATCCCGGTCTATTTTGAACCTTGAGAGCACTTAGCCAGTATTTGCTGAATTAGTCTGGCCCATTAGCGCAGTAGCTCGCGCGTGCACTGTTGTGGGTTTTCTTTGTTTTTTCCTTTTCATTTTCTGAAACTCGTGAACATTTTTGAAATATTACATTTTTTTGAACGTACAAAACATTTTTATGAATCACACAAATATTACTATACATTGTATAATCATTTGTTTGAATTGGCCCACACGTTTCCTTCGCTGACCTTGTCGTAGAATCCGTCATGAAGCATGAATTATAGATTTGGGTCCCAGGTGTCCAAATCATCAAACCCCTGAGAAAGTCCAGATTTTTTATTCAACCAATAGATGTCATGATGCAAAATTAGTCAGGCATACCAAAATTCAGAAATAGCAGTTAACTTCAGTACTACTCAAGCACACAAAAAATTCAGAATTAACAATAGATAGCAACAGTATTTACCTATATGTGTAAATTCGAGGCTCTTGGGTATGCTGCAGGGAAGAACAACAAAGATGGGAGCCCCGGCGTCCGATTCGTCCAGTACCTGAGGGAGTTCAAAATTGTGATTGAACTGGCAATATGTCATAGGGAATGTCGAGAAGAACAGGGGAGGGAGTTGCTGACCGGTGGTAGCGGTATGAGCGGTATGGCAGACGTCCACCCGTATGGAGGTCGATTGGAACAAAGTGAGTTCAGGTGTAGCACCGAATTTAAAGAGGAATCCATCAGTTTCTTGTGGAGATCATGGGGAGAGGAAGTGAAGCGTCAATCATTAATGACCTGCAGCAGAAGGGTTTCTTTGCTTTTTAAGCTGATGGTAACGGAGAAGATAAACAGCGTGGGCAATTTCGAGCATTGGGCTGCACAGCGTTCGTGAAGTGGGCTGTGTGGTTTGGTGTTAGCAAATGAAAAAAATACTGAAGAACAATAGGATCACTGGCCTCCAACTCCAGAAGCCCACCGAGTAGAAGTGAAGTAAATGCGGTGGTGCTCACCTCATACGCTATTTGGCAAAGTGGAATGTCGATTCTTTGGGAAGACGTGGTTACTGGTGGAACCGGGCTCCTCGCCATCGATGCCGCGGAGTAGAGCAACGGTGCACAGAGGCTCTATTCTGGGCGGCCGGTGACCAAATGGCGGACTACTCGCGTCCCAACTGCGCGTACACGCTCGGAGCAGAGGAACGGGGTGCGCCCAACCCGTTTCGTCTTGCTCCTCGAGCAGGAAGGTGTGGTGGGACGCGGGCGACACGCAAGTGAGGGGGGCGGCCAATGGCGTGGTGAGCAGCGGCGGTAGCCTGGAGGTGGCGTTGGGATTCAGTCTGGCGGCGGAGGAGGCGTACAGGGGCGACGTGGCGCATGGCGGACAGGGTGGAGGCGTGGTGGTCATGGGGGCAGCGTGCAGCGGGAGGAGGAGGAGACCGGAGAGAGGAGGGGGCGAAGGGCAGCGGACGGCCGGCATTCCAGCGGTGGCACGGTGGAGGCGTGGTTGGGTGCAGCGCGCAGCGGGAGGAGGAGGAGACCGGAGGGAGAGGAGAGGAAGAAGGGCGGCGTACCAGAGGTGCTCCGGCGATGGCACGGAGGAGAGGACGAAGGGTGGTGGACGGGTGGTCCGGCGGTGCAGATTCAGTTCCTCCGGTCATGCGGGATGAGTGGGGGGAGGTTGCGTTGGAATCCCCGGTGCGGGATGAGCAACGGCTGTGTTTTTTCTTTTCTTTTGAGGATACTAGTAAAAATGTACGTGCAACGCACGTCTTGACAAACAAAAATATTAACCACTATAAATGTTAATAACTACTCCCTCTGTCTTAAAATGTAGAACATTTTTTTGTCTCAATATAGACCAAAGAATGACTTATATTTTGAGATAGAGGGAGTACTATATTATTTGATGTACATTTTCTAAAATTTTGAGTATCTGTTAACTACAATAACAATCGAGCACAGAATATTAAAGCAGTATATATCCCACGCACTAAAATATTAGAAATATCTTTCAACAAATTTGTTTGAAACAAATGCTCCAATAAATATTTTTAGGCATTGTTTATCATACATAGTGCTGCTGAAACCCGACCGGTGAAATGTTCAAATCATCATATGTCATCTAGTCCAACACATGGATAAAACCGGGCTGTCCATTTGTAGCAGCAAGGTGGACCACCAGTTCCTGTACATGATTATGCCTCTTTAGATCCAGATTCAATCAAAAAGAGAAGTATTCCACTGTACATATAATAGGACAGAGTGTCAAAAAATTAGAAATGGGGATAACAATCATAACCAGAAGAAACTTAAAAGAAGATAATCGGATTGTTTTGTTTTACACATTGGTAACATTTATTTGGTATTTATTTAGCAGCAAAGAAATTGCTTTAACGTGATGGGTGGACATTACTCTAAGCATATAAAATCAAGAGGCAGCAAGAGTGCAATCCAAATAACCACTATAAATTGCAACTACCTATACCTGATTTATAAAACATGCCAATAAAAATTGCAAGGCTTGCAAAATATCTTGTATAAGCAGTGCAATCTCTCGTTTCATGACCAGAAAATAAGATTGTCATAGGATGGGATTAAGGTTATAAATGGCGTCAAATACTTTGATAACAACATGGCACAACAAATACTCTGATAACAACATGGCAAGACGTAGAACTGCATACCTGGTTGGCTGTTCGATCATTTTCAATGCAGTATCAATGTGCTCCAGCCAACTAAATTGTTATTAAGCTCTACAAAGACACCTCTTCTGTAACACTCAAGAGAATAAACTAAGTCAAAAATAACAGATAAAACAAATGATGTGATAAAAATAAGGCCATTCTTGGAAAAAAAATGTGTACTAAATGTTTTGATGCCACTCAAATTGTAAACCAAGAAACCATTGTGGTCATGTTGTTGCATAGAGTAACACGCCCTGGATCCCTCACAAGCCTGTATGGCAGCAGACCTTAGCGAGCGTGTACCCCCGCAACGCCATCCGCGGCCTGGTGACTACAACAAAGAATTCGTTCCATATAAGTATAGCTAGCAGTTACTGTATGGTGGGTATGTGATTGATCCGCCAACCTGTCCGCTGTTGAGACTATCTCGACCTGATAGGTGGGAGGGGGGGCTGACCTAGCTGTGTTAGTGAAAACTAAAGTGACTTATGAATTTCAGGTTCAGACAGATAGGCAGTGCCCAACTGGCCAGACGTTCGAACCTCTCCAATTGCAAACTGCAGTGCACAAACCAACATGATTCAAGGATAGCTTTTCAATTGTCACACTTTTTCATCATTAGAAAATCTAGTGGATGTGAACAATGCTGACTATAAGGTAAAATCCTGTCCCCCTTCTGAAGTGAGTTAACTTCTAAAAAATCAAGACGAAGAGGTTGGCCATTAATTTGCAGCAACGATGGTGCAGAACAATTTACCAAAATAAATATTGTGTAACCTCATTAGGCATGCAGGCAGAAAAAAGGTGAACTGCTTCACCTCTCGAATCTTATTTTCTTCCATAAATCCAATTCTAAATCTGCATAGCAAAATATAAAATTATAAGTACCTGCAAAAGAGATGTTAATGGATTTTGGTTTTGTGGACTACCATAATTATGTATTAGTACTAATTCAGACCAAGATAAAACAGCTTTCTATTATGGACAATAGGAAACAGAAAATGATTCGTGACTACAAGGACTCCTTTATGCACATAATTAGAAGATGTTTTACAATATCTAATTGATAAATGCAGGCGTGATGGTGCAACAGCAAGTACAAGTGCAACAACACAGACCCAGAAGAGCTTCTTGTTCCTCTTTCTCTGAAATTGCCATTTCAGGTCATTTAAATATGTAGTGCAAGCATATAAACAGATGAGCAAAACAGAGGAAGAACATGTCTATATCTTACCATGAACGTGATGGGAAAATGCTAAGATATAGGCCAAAAGGGCAACAACCAACAAAACGTTTACACTCAATTTAAGCAATATTTCCTCCTTAGCAATTTTCCCGTGCATTCAGTTTAGAACACTCCAGTAATGAATTTTCAGCATTCAGATATGCAACAATGTTGGCAAGATTTAAATCAATGCCATGTTCAGTTATAGAATCAAAGAAAATAACAACCTAGCAAGAACATACACTCAGTATATAATTGACCAATTCTAAGAACTGCACAAAGTTTACCCACCAAGCGGGCCGGGTATGAGATGGTAGGTTTTGAAGGCTCTGGCCTTTAAATCCCTCCTGAACTCATATTAATCGTCAGCGTCTTTTGGGATGAGGGTGTGCTTGAGCTTGGACTGGTCCATGTCATGGTGTACTTGGAACGAAGATGGTACCTGGACGCAGCCTGTACAGCACTTGCGATGCGGTCGAGGTGGGCGTTGGGTGATGAAGAAGTGGGCATGGCGCATGGCAATTGAGCTGAGGGCCCATGTTAAAAGAGGCGTTGAGGGACGGCACAGTGACGCAGGTCTCGTGCCAGCCGACCGAGATCCCCTCGATGGCGTACCCCTCTGCCTCCACGCCCTTGCGATGCACCACCTGCTCATGCGTGGTGGTACTTCTCATCGGTGGGTACTTGGCCGAGCACCGAGAGCAGCCCGCTCCCCCCGCCCCTGTCGGGCCCGGGGATGGTGGAGGCGGCCACCTTCTTCGAGGCGAGCATCGGGAAGCGGGAGGCCGTGCCGGGGCTGGGGGGGAGGAGGCGGCGGTGGGTGAGGCAGAGCGGGGCGAGGGAGAAAAGGGAGGTGGTGGTCGCGTGGGGCGGGAGAAGAAGATGGTGTGCATCGCGTGGGGCGGCGGCGGAGAACCGACGGGCAGCGGGGACGGGATCCGTGGGGATTGGGGAGAGGCGTGCGGATGAGGGAGTTGTTCCATTTTTTCTGGGAAAAAAGATATAGATAGAATCAGAGAAATAAGGAAAAGCCTTAATTGCTTCCCATAATTAAGGGATTGTGGGAAGGAAGATAGCGGGATCGTTATCTCCGGTCGCGTGGACTCGAGCGACAGAGTTTTCGTCCGCCAAAGAAATTGGTAGACACACGCTTAAAAAGGGTTAGTTGTTAATTTAATGGTTAGATTAAAATGAGTGGATTCGATCGTGTGGCTTTCGTTGATCTGGATTGTTGTGTGTACGTTACGCGGGGTGTGTTTAGCGATGAATATGTTTGCTTGTTTAATAGTAGTATAGAAACGACAACTCTTCTTGTGGGAAAAAAATTGGTCTTTTTTCAGCGTTGTGGGATCAGTCTTATTGGCTGCTCATTGCAAACTGAATGATGATGTGGCATGGTGATGATGTAGACAATATGCATGTTAAGAGAATAGGTAGAAGTGGGGATCAACTTCTTAAGAATGTAAGATATGAACAAGGTGGTGGACAAGTGGCTAGCAGCGTAATGTAAGATATGAACAAGGTGGTGGACAAGTGGCTAGCAGCGCAACACTACAGCTAGGACATCATGGCCTCGTGGGATTGATTCATGAGTGACCCTTTTTCTCTAGTGTATTTATTTTAGTGTGAATGGGCCGGCCGAAAACTATAGACGTGCTTCAGGCGAGACCAAAGGAAGACTTGTTGTAAGCGAGATATAGCCTCTGCGATGTAAGCGAGAGCGTACAATGGCAGAGGAAGAGAAGGAAACCAGTCGCTCGCTCGCTTGGGTGGTTGGGCTGCAGGCCCATGAGGATGAAAGGGAAGCAGGTACAAAATAGAATTAGAAAGTGGTTGGGCTGCGGCCTGGGAAAGAGAAGAAAAAAAATTAAATAGAATTAGAAAGTGGTTGGGCTGCGGCCTGGGAAAGAGAAGAAAAAAAATTAAGATACAAAGAAAATCGGAAAAATCGAACTCTTCACAGCCCCAACAAAATCGCAAAAATCGAACGCGCCAATGCCCATGGCCCTATTGCAGTCGTGGCCACGACACTCGCCACAATTAATCCCACGCACACTACGGCCCTCCCCATGGCCCTATTGTGGTCGTGGCCACGACGCTCGCCACAATTAATCTCACGCACACTACGGCCCTCCCCATCGCAACAGCTCCAACATTTGGGAACCCTACCATGACACCGCAATTCACCACCGCGACGACTGCAATTGCGACGTCGTGTCGACAAATCTACGGCTGTTGAGTGAATAAAAATGTCACCGCCGCCATGTCAACCACTCAACATCCATCGAACCCCGGCGGAATGAACCCTATAGAAAACAGAGCGGTGGCGGCGGAGCAGTGTACGCCTTAGCCCAATGCTGGAGCCGATGAAGAACTTGATTCCGAGAGATCAAAGACGCTCGAATTGCCAGCGGAGACAAAGAAACCATACTGAATCACCTACGGGGCGGAGTGGCGAGACGGGTTAGGAAAAGATGGGGGACTGGCGTTAGTGGAGCGAGGGAGGGGGATATAGGGAACGTTCGCTCAGCCGACAGTTAGCGCAACGCCTCACATGGTGATCCTCACGCCAAGATCCGTGCGATGCATCCGAGGGCGCAGAGCGCATTCACACAAGATCAATATAGAACTAACGTCAGTTTTATAGTGTTCAGGACATTATTACTCACTCAACTTGCCTAGCTAGCAGCGCCCAGTTGCTTGGGACAAACAACTGAGGTTTTTACTTGACAATATATATTAGCAGAAAAAAAGAACATCCACATTGACAATATTTAAAACCAGTAGGATTAATTTAGGAGATGCATTTACTTGACAATATATATTAGTAGAAAAAAGAACATCCACACTGACAAGATTTAAAACCAGTAGGATTAATTTAGGAGACGAGATGAATTCATTCTATGGTCGGAAAATTTTGTATACAGCCGAACAGATAGCATTGCATTTTATTTTCTAGGGAAGCCATACACCACCCAGAACAATCAAACATTCGCTTCCCTTTGGTATTGTCGTAAGTAAACATTGACCTCATATTATTCGCAAAAAAAACACTGACCTCATACAGCTTGAGAAAGGAATCATGAAGTTCCTGGCATGCCTAGATTTTTCATAGCAAGTAAGGATGCATTTCAAAGCTTCATCACATGCTATCACAGTATGTGAAGATCCACTATTTCAATCAGGACAGTAACCACAAAGAAGGTAATGCAAATTGTGTGTAATGCAAACAATACAAAGAAGGTAATGCAAACTGTGTGTAATATAAACAATACAAAGAAGGTAACTGCAGCTCCCTCCACATTTTCACATCCGGGCTTGGGACCGGCAAAGGCAGTGTTAAACCACAACAATACAAAACACAAATTATACAACAACATCAATCATTCAAGCAAAGCATACAGGACACACAATCAAGCAAATGCAATATCAATGCAGCTCCCTCCACATTTTCACATCCGGGCTTGGGACCGGCAAAGGCAGTGTTAAACCACAACAAACAAAACATACAACACCAATCATTCAAGCAAAGCATTCAGGACACACCATCAAGCAAAGCATACAGGACACACCATCAAGCAAAGCATACAGCACACACCATCAAGCAAATGCAATATTAATTCAAACACACACACACAAGCAAAACATACAGGACACACCATCAAGCAAAGCATACAGCACACACCATCAAGCAAATGCAATATTAATTCAAACACACACACAAGCAAAGCATTCAGGACATACAGGACACACCATCAAGCAAAGCATACAGCACACACCATCAAGCAAATGCAATATTAATTCAAACACACACACACAGTCGGTCACACAGAGAGTCACAGTCACACACAGATTCAGTCACACACACAGTAACAGTCACACAGAGTCAGTCACACATACACTGTCACAGTCACACACAGTCAGTCACACACACAAGAGATAGGAAGGACACAAACAAAAAGCAAATACTACAAGCAAGACCCATGATGTAAGTTGTTTGGCATGCAGTACCTTCCAGGAATAACTTTTGCTATTTCTGCTCATTTATTCCCAAATACCTGATGGCATTAATCAGTGCATGTTCCTCCTCAGTAGTCCAAGCATCGTTCCATATGTTTGGATTCAGATGATTATGCCACCTAAGATGTTTTGAATGAATTCAAAAATCAGCTTCCTATTAACAACTAAGATGTTTTGAATGAATTCAAAAAAAAGTTTCATATTAACAACTGCATCACCTAGACCAAATGTGTTTCCCTAGCAGCCATAACTTGATTGAAGAATAGAGCAACCGTCTGAAGAAAGAAGAACAAAATAGTTAGCACGGACTTTGAATAGAGAAAGAGACGCCAAGAAATAACAAGTTACTCAAGGCAATTACCTGTTCATTAGTGATCGGAGGAAGTCCACCGAAGTAAACACGCCGAGCATGCCGAGTAACCTAAGAAAAGAGTGGTCAGATATACGCATCACAGAACAAGAAAAATCTCAAGCACAAAACAAAAAATCGAGCATACCTGCTGTGTCATAGCAGTGGCTGCATAGCAAGTGGATCGATGCAAAGGGAAGAAAAAATTAGAAAGTAATAACAAAATATTGAACAAAATATTGAATAATAAAGAAGCGTAATAGATCACATGTGGGTTCATTCTGCCATCACCAAATAAACTGCAAATCAGAGTGAATCTGGTCGCGTTATGATGACAGAATGGACTATCCATGATTTGAGTACTAGCTACACTGAATCGTAAAAGGAGCACAATAGTCACCTGTACTAGGGCGGATAAATTGAACATGTTCAGGAGCATGTTCGGAAACATCCCAGGATCAGCAGCAGGAAGTTCTGGAAGCTGACCTGCAATGCATCAACAGATACCAGTGTGTTTACCTTGCACATAGGGGGAAAATGCATTTCAGCAAACCATATAAAAATAAAACAATCAAAAAATACCTTGCAATGAGACTATTTTGTTAGTCTATACTTGTTTACAAGGTCAATAATTTTGTCATATTCCTGTAGAAAAAATATCATAAATATAACTATAAAATGTGCAAGATGTTTTTTTTTCTCGAGCAAAGTCAGGAGTGCAATGACAAACCTCTTGAGTCCAAGGACCTTTGATGAGTTCAGTGTTAAAGAACCTTCTGCCATGGATGTAAGCATTGCACCTCTGTCCTATCCGGAAATAATTCAGCTGCGTAGGTAGATACTGACACAATAAGTGAGCTCACCACACTTGCATATACAGAACAACGTCCAAAGTAAGTATGGCGTTACTATATTACTAGCTAAAATGTCGGATATGCATTCATAAAGTATTACCGGCCGTAAGATAAATATTGCATACAAAATTGAAAGGAGTTAAATTCGAGAAGGATTACCATACAAACACATACCAGGTTGATGAGTGATCCACAGCTTCAGTTCAAACACAAGAAGCACACCATCAGAACCATAACAAATCAAATTAGCCACTATGAAAACCTCCATCCACCCTGGATTCTATATATACATCATTCTGAGCACAAACATCATACTTGTGGCAGGAAAATATACAGCAATGAATTGAAGAGTGTCCAAAGGGCAATTGATACTACCAACTACAGAGGTATGTAGGTCATAAAATTACATGCCCATGACCTTATAGAAATTTCCATGCATTATCAGGTGCCAATAGGTAGTTATGGAGCGCTTGCACAATGACACACAGTCACAGTCAACACACACACATACACAGTCACAATCAATACACAGTCACAGTCATAAAACGACACACAGTCACAGTCAACACACACGCACACACACAATGGAGCGCTTGCACACAAGAAACGGACAAAGAAACACACACAATCAGTCACACACACAAACAGTCAGTCACACACAGTCACACAGACACAATGGAGTGCTTGCACACAAGAAACAGACATAGATAGGATGAAACTAATCAAAGACATGAGAAAAAGTAAACTATTTGTTCAAGCTTCCCGTTCAGAACCTTCAACTCTGCATTATTTTAGTTCTTCAATTCCAAACTCTCTCTGCATTACCCAACTACCAGCCAGGAGGCCACTACTGTCATATAAACAAAGACAAGTGTAAGAGAGCCATAGAGCAAATTAGGAGGTACCTTTTCTTTATCACCAAATTTCAGAGTCTGCACGTACCAAAATTGTATTTTGTGTCACAAGATGAACCTAAAGAACTCACCAGGAAAATACTCAAATTAACAGATCAAGTGAATCATGGAGAACATCATGTAGAATAGCAGTCCAACAAATCCAAAGCAATTCAAGTATATATGTAGATAATCAGAGCTCATGTACATGCAAACCTTTCCCTCCCATAAGGTGATAAATTTGCAAGCTGAAGATCAAAATTGATTACCTTAGTTGGTAAAACAGAAAGCGATAGGAACCCTGAGCAGTCCTTGGCATACTATCAGAATTACCGGTCCTGGAAAGAGCAACATACTATCAGCATGAATACATAATCTTGTGAAGTGAACAAGGAAAACATGGCTACATAAGCGTTTTGGGACTACAGACATTAGCATCACAAAATGTAGAAAACATAAATATACCTGCGTTGTAACCCATCAGTGTCCTTAGCAACACAAGGAAGAGCAAATGTGACATTTGTCTATATCCTACCTGAAATACTTAGAAAAGCATTATTCCAGTGAATGGACAGCAGTAATACAAAAAAATAATATGATATCCACATAAGAGATAATGAAACACAGATATCACAAAAAATGTATTGTCAAACACCACGGTATACATGATTATTATGATAAGAAAAAAAGGAACAAAAACAGGGAAAGGATGCTGTGATGAGTGAGTGATATATATAAGATAGGCATGAGATGCATTGGATGCCAAATCGGCCACACAAAGGAGTGGAAGCCGAGCAAGTGAGTGTTACAAGAGTCAAACGTTTCTGCTCAGCCTATCATCATCTATCAACAGGAGAGAGGCCTGACCAGTGCACATCTCTGGATCCCTGCCTGCTCGAAACGGCCTAAATGGTTTGCATCCGTGAACACATCCCCATATATGGGGAAACGACATTGGAACACAAGCAAAGCATGAAAAAGAAACCAATTGGACAGACCATATAAGCACAGTAACACAATCAGAATCACCCCATCCAAGCAGTCAAACACAGTCACACACAGATAATGGAGCACTTGCACACATGAAACAGACAAAGAAACAAACATAGACAGGGGCACATCACACACACAGTCAGACACACACAATGGATCGCTTGCACACAAGAAACACACAAAGAAACATAGATAAGGGTACAAACAGAAAGCTAATAGATGCAAGAACGAAGTAAACTCGGAAAGCTATAAAGAAGTTCCAGAAACCGAATGAGTAAACTGATTTCTGTAGAGGGGTGAGGGTAATTCAGATCTTCATTCCTGAAAACAGGAAGCTAGTTAGATCATCATCACTACAGCACTACCCACAAGTTTGTAGGCACAGAGACACATGCTTATTCTTGTCACAAAGTCTAGGCAAAGCAAGAAAAGCATTATTTCAGTGACTGGACAGCAGTAATTGATATCATATCTCATGCATAATTGAGTTAGTGAACCTCAAAAGGGAACAAAGAACAGTAGAAATGTATTGTCAAACACCACGGTAAATGATTATGATAAGAAAAATTGACAGCGTGGATGTTCATGCACACGCAAAAGAAATACGACTTACGAACAAAACCTCCTTGCGTTGAACATAAATTAAATTAAAAAATTAGCAGATTCACACTATATTAGGTTACAACCAGGTTATAAACAAACATAGCATATAATCTATATGCAATCCAAATCCTAATCACGCCCAGGCTTCCCAAGTGCATGGCTTACATAGTGACAAATACAGAAGTCAGCGTTCTTGATATTTCAACTAGAGTGAGTACGAAATTTGCTCCATAAAATTTAACAGGACAAACAAAAGGGACATGACAAAAGTGAGCAGCATTGATAAGAATCGTGTGATGAGCGTGCTTTCGCAGATAAATAAACTCTGGAATTATGCTCACAGCAGAATCATATGCCCAGGTGTGCAATGACAAGATTCTGGAGTTATGTTATGCAATCTAGAAGACTAGAAGCACCTCATCTAGTACTCCTATATGAAAATGGAAATAGCAACACGAGGAATAAAAGAAGGAAACCTTGTCCTACAGTAGCAGCAGAAGGTTCAATTAGTCAAGCAGCAAGCCACATGATTTGCACTCTTTTAGAACTTTCGGCTATGCCTGCCTGCTCGAAATGGCACCCCTGAACACACATCAGCATATATGGGAACATAAACAGAGCATGATAGGAAGTAACCAACCAATTGAATTGAAAAGAAAATAAATTAACACCCATCAGAACAAAATCACCCCTGCATCTAGCCTGACGAAAGTGAAACAAGCTAGCTGGTACAATCAGAATCGACATAGGAACCAGAGTATCTAGGCTAACACGAACAAGCTAGCCGTTTGAGATCAGACAACAACTGACGAACAACGTAGGAGCCTAGGAACTGATCTGAACTAGCACGCCAAACTGACAACTGCTCTCCGTCTCTCCATCTCCGGCCGGAACCCAATTTCAAAACCAAGACCCGACCATTCCTGTAACGCTCGCGGCGACACGAACACGAAACGCGGGATCCAAAGTGTCTCTCAGATAACAGAAGCGCACGCAGAAATTTCTCGATCGCCAACCAGACGGGAGACCCTCGACGAGACAGGACCAAGAACATGCGAGCGCGTCGGGGCAACTGCGAGGACGAGCAAAACGAAAACGGCCGACGGCGTGGACAAGCAGAACCAAATCAGAAGCGACTCTAAACCGACGACGGCGGGGAAGCGCAAAATCAACTCAGAAGCGACTCTAAACTGACGAACTGCACACCAGCAAAATCAAATTGGACGCGGTCCTACACGGGCGACGGCGAGAACGAGCAAAATCAAATCAGGCGGGGTTCTCTAGCTATCCAAACCGGCGACGGCGACGGTGACGGCGAGCAAAATCAAATCCGGACGCGACTCTAAACAGGCAAAAGGACGAGCAAAATCAAATCCAGACGTTGTTCTAAATGGGCAAATCGATCGAGGAGGACGAGCAAGATGAAATCCGGCTCGAGGAGGACATACGCACGGCCCGGACGAAGGGTGGAGGAGCAGCGGGCCGGCCGGAGCGCAGCGAGGAGGAGGAAGGCGCGGCCGGGGCGAAGAGAGGAGGTGGAGGAGCGGACCGGGCAGGGCGCGGCGAGGAGGAGGAAGGCACGGCCCGGGCGACGAGAGGAGGAGGAGCAGACCGGGCAGTGCGCGGCGAGGAGGAGGAAGGCATGGCCCGGGCGAAGCGAGGAGGAGGAGGAGCGGGCCGGCCAAAGGGCGCGGCTTTATAGCCGGGGCAGAGGCGGTGGCGGCAGCCGGAGCCTTGTCCTTCGCCGAGGTGCGCGTGGCGTGGCGGCGGGAATAAAAGGAAAGTGGAGCTGGTGGGTTTGTGATGGATGGAAGGATCCGGAGCGGGCAGGGGCAAGGGTAGGCGTGCGAGGTCGGCTGCTGTGCGGGTGCTTCCGTCTCAAATTGGGGGCGGACAGGGGAATTCCTTAGAGAAAATTCCTTATATAACACTATTTTAAATATTGGTTCCCTATTTAACACTTCGATAAATTTTCTTCCCTAAATAACACCAAGTGTAAACTTTTTTCCTTTCTAACACTTCCGTCAAGTCCGTTAGCATATGCCGTTAAGATCTGGATTGACTGATATCAGTATTTTCTCGTTGGACGAAATTACTGAAGGAAATATGCCCTAGAGGCAATAATAAAGTTATTATTTATTTCCTTACATCATGATAAATGTTTATTATTCATGCTAGAATTGTATTAACCGGAAACATAATACATGTGTGAATATATAGACAAGCAGTGTCACTAGTATGCCTCTACTTGACTAGCTCGTTAATCAAGATGGTTATGTTTCCTAACCATAGACATGAGTTGTCATTTGATTAACGGGATCACATCATTAGGAGAATGATCTGATTGACATGACCCATTCCGTTAGCCTAGCACTTGATCGTTTAGTATGTTGCTATTGCTTTCTTCATGACTTATACATGTTCCCGTAACTATGAGATTATGCAACTCCCGCTTACCGGAGGAACACTTTGGGTGCTACCAAACGTCACAACGAATCGGGTGATTATAAAGGAGTACTACAGGTGTTTCCAAAGGTACATGTTGGGTTGGCGTATTTCGAGATTAGGTTTTTGTCACTCCGATTGTCGGAGAGGTATCTTCGGGCCCTCTCGGTAATGCACATCATTATAAGCCTTGCAAGCAATGTGACCAATGAGTTGGTTACGGATGATGCATTACGTAATCCAGTAAAGAGACTTGCCAAGAATGAGATTGAACTAGGTATTGGATATCGACGATCGAATCTCGGGTAAGTAACATACCGATGACAAAGGGAACAACGTATGTTGTTATGCGGTCGGACCGATAAAGATCTTCAGAGAAAATGTAGGAGCCAATATGGGCATCCAGGTCCCGCTATTGGTTATTGACCGGAGATGTGTCTCGGTCATGTCTACATTGTTCTCGAACCGTAGGGTCCGCACGCTTAAAGTTTCGATGACGGTTATATTATGAGTTTGTGTATTTTGATGTACCGAAGGTTGTTCGGAGCCCGGATATGATCACGGACATGGCGAGGAGTCTCGAAATGGTCGAGACATAAAGATTAATATATTGGACGGATATATTTGGACACCGAAAGGTTCCGGAGAAGTTTGGAGCTCCGGAGGTTACCGAACCCCGGGAGGTATATGGGCCTTATTGGGCCCATGTAGGAGGAAGGGAGAAGGAACAAGGGAGGGCGCGCTTCCCCAAGCCCAATCCGAATTGGGGAGGGGCCCCCCTTTCCTTTCTCCTTCCCCTCTTCCTATTCCTACTACTAGTACTACTTCCTAATACTAGTACTCCTTCCTTCCCTCCAAATAAGATAAGGAAAAGAGAGGGAAACCTACTTGGAGTAGGTTTCCTCCTATGGTGCGCCCCTTGTGGCCGGCCACCTCCTCCCTCCCTCCTTTATATACGGGAGGGGGCACCCTAGAACACACAAGTTGATCCTTGAGATCGCTCTTAGCCGTGTCGCGGTGCCCCTCCACCATATTCCACCTCGGTCATATCGTGGCGGTGCTTAGGCGAAGCCCTGCGTCGGTGAAACATCAAGATCGTCACCACGCCGTCGTCTTGACGGAACTCCCTCTCCCGAGCTTTGTGGATCGGAGCCCGAGGAGCGTCATCGAGTGAGCGTGTGCCAAGAACTCCTGAGGCGCCGGAGTAACGGCGCTACCGATCGGTGGATCGCGAGGAGAACGACGACTACTTCCTCTACGCCATCATCGACTCGGAGGTGCCGGAGTAACGGCACCTTTGGGATCGGCAGGATCGCGAGGAGAACGTCGACTACTTCCTCTACGTTGTGATCGCTTAACCACGGTCTATGAGGGTACGTAGACAACACTCTCCCCTCTCGTTGCTATGCCATCACCATGGTCCTGTGTGTGCGTAGGCAAATTTTTGAAATTACTGCGTTCCCCAACAATGGCATCCGAGCCAGGTTTTTATGCGTTGATGTCATATGCACGAGTAGAACACAAGTGAGTTGTGGGCGATACAAGTCATACTGCCTACCAAAGATGTCATACTTTGGTTCAGCGGTATTGTGAGATGAAGCGGCCCGGACCGACATTACGCCAGACGCTTTACGCGAGACTGGTTTCACTGCTACAAGCACTCGTGCTTAAAGGTGGCTGCCGGGTGTCTGTCTCTCTCACTTTAGTTGAACTGAGTGGCTACGCCCGGTCCTTGAGAAGGTTAAAACGGAGTCTATTTGACGAAGTATCGTTGTGGTCTTGATGCGTAGGTGAGATTGGTTCTTGCTTAAGCCCGTAGCAGCCACGTAAAATTTGCAACAACAAAGTAGAGGACGTCTAACTTGTTTTTGCAGGGCATGTTGTGATGTGATATGGTCAAGACGTGATGCTATATTTTGTTGTATGAGATGATCATGTTTTGTAACCGGTTATCGGCAATTTGGAGCCATATGGTTGTCGCTTATTGTATGAAATGCAACGCATACGTAATTGCTTTACTTTATCACTAAGCGGTAGCGATAGTCGAGAAGCAATAGATGGCGTAACGACAACGATGCTACGATGGAGATCAAGGTGTCGCGCGGTGACGATGGTGATCACGACGGTGCTTGAGATGGAGATCACAAGCACAAGATGATGATGGCCATATCATATCACTTATATTGATTGCATGTGATGTTTATCCTTTATGCATCTTATTTTGCTTTGATTGACGGTAGCATTTTAAGATGATCTCTCACTAAAATTATCAAGTAGTGTTCTCCACGAGTATGCACCGTTGCCAAAGTTCGTCGTGTCGAGACACCACGTGATGATCGGGTGTGATAAGCTCTACGTCCATCTACAACGGGTGCAAGCCAGTTTTGCACGCCAGTAATACTCGAGTTATACTTGACGAGCCTAGCATATGCAGATATGGCCTCGGAACACGGAGACCGAAAGGTCGAGCGTGAATCATATAGTAGATATGATCAACATAAGATGTTCACCATTGAAAACTACTCCATCTCACGTGATGATCGGTTATGGTTTAGTTGATTTGGATCACGTGATCACTTAGATGACTAGAGAGTTGTCTGTCTAAGTGGGAGTTCTTAAGTAATATGATTAATTGAACTTAAATTTATCATGAACTTAGTCCCGTAGTATTTTGCAAATTATGTTGTAGATCAATAGCTCGCGTTGTTGCTTCCCTATGTTTTTATATGTGTTCCTAGAGAAAATTGTATTGAAAAATGTTAGTAGCAATGATGCGGATTGGATCCGTGATCCGAGGTTTATCCTCATTGCTGCACGTATATTATGTCCTTAATGCACCGCTAGGTGATGCACCTATTGCAGGAGCAAATGCGCACGTTATGAACGTTTGGCTAGCTCAATATGATGACTACTTGATAGTTTAGTGCACCATACTTAACGGCTTAGAATCGGGACTTCAAAGGCGTTTTGAACGTCATGGACCATATGAGATGTTCCAGGAATTGAAGTTAATATTTCAAGCAAATACCCGAGTTGAGAGATATGAAGTCTCCAACAAGTTCTATAGCTAAAAGATGGAAGAGAATCGCTCAACTAGTGAGCATGTTCTCGCATTGTCTGGTACTTCAATCACTTGAATCAAGTGGGAGTTAATCTTCCGGATAAGATAGTGATTGATGTAATTCTCTAGTCACCATCACTAAGTTAGTAGAACTTCGTGATGAACTATAGTATGCAAGGGATGACGAAAACGATTCCCGAGCTCTTCGTGATGTTGAAATCGACGAAGGTAGAAATCAAGAAAGAGCATCAAGTGTTGATGATTGACAAGACCACTAGTCTCAAGGAAAGGGCAAAGGGAAGAAGGGGAACTTCAAGAAGAACGGCAAGCAAGTTGATGCTCGAGTGAAGAAGCCCAAGTCTGGACCTAAGCACGAGACTAAGTGCTTTTGCTGCAATGGAACTGGTCACTAGAAGCGGAACTACCCCAAGTATTTGGCAGATAAGAAGGATGGCAAAGTGAACAAAGGTATATTTGATATACAGATCATTGATGTGTATTTCGCTAGTGTTCGTAGTAACCCCTCGGTATTTGATCTTGGTTCGGTTGCTAAGAGTAGTAACTTGAAACGGGAGTTGCAGAATGAAACGAAACTAGTTGAAGGGGAAGTGACGATGAGTGTTGGAAGTAGTTCCAAGATTGATTTGATCATCATCACACACTCCCTATACTTTCGGGATTAGTGTGGAACCTAAATAAGTGTTATTTGGTGTTGAGCATAAATATGATTTGATCATGTTTATTGCAATACGGTTATTCATTTAAGTAAGAGAATAAATTGTTGTTCATGCTTACATGAATAAAACCTTATATGGTTACACACCCAATGAAAATGGTTCATTGGATCTCGATCATAGTAATACACATATTCATAATATTGAAACCAAAAGATGCAAAGTTAATAATGATAGTGCAACTTATTTGTGGCACTGCCGTTTAGGTCATATTGGTGTAAAGCGCATGAAGAAAACTCCATCTTTGATGGACTTTCGGAATCACTTGGTTATGAATCATTTGATGCTTGCGAACCGTGCCGCTTTGGGCAAGATGACTAAAACTCCGTTCTCCGGAACAATGGAACAAGCTCTTGACTAATTGGAAATAATACATACCGATGTATGCGATCCAATGAGTGTTGATGCTCGTGGCAAGTATCGTTATTTTCGACTTTCACAAGATGATTTGAGCAGATATGGGTATATCTACTTGATGAAACATAAGTCCGAAATAGTTGAAAGGTTCAAAGAATTTCAGAATGAAGTGGAAAAATCATCGTAACAAGAAAATAAAGTTTCGCGATCTGATCGCCAAGACGAATAATTGAGTTACGAAGTTTGGTCTTCAATTAAAATAATGTGGAATAGTTTCACAGCTCACGCCACAGAACACCACAATGTTATGGTGTGTCCGAACGTCAGAATCGCACTTTATTGGATATGGTGCGATCTATGATGTCTCTTATCGGTTTACCACTATCATTTTGGGGTTATGCATTAGAGACATGTTGCCTTCACGTTTAATAGGGCACCATCTAAATCCGTTGAGACGACACCATATGAACTATGGTTTAACAAAGTAAACCTAAGCCGTCGTTTCTTAAAAGTTTGGGGTTGTGATGCTTATGTGAAAAAGTTTTCACCGATAAGCTCAAACCCAAATCGGAGAAGTGCGTCTTCATAGAATACCCAAAGGTAACTATTGGGTACACCTTATATCCGCAGATCCGAAGGCAAGTTTTTCGTTGCTAAGATGGATCCTTTCTAGAGAAGAAGTTTCTCTCGAAAGAAGTGAGTGGGAGGAAAGTAGAAACTTGATGAGGTAATTGTACCTTCTCCCTTATTGGAAAGTAGTTCATCACGTAAATCAGTTCTAGTGATTCCTACACCAATTAGTGAGGAAGTTAATGATGATGATCATGAAACTTCAGATCAAGTTGCTACCAAACCTCGTAGGTCTTCCAGAGTAAGATCCGCACCAGAGTGGTACGGTAATCATGTTCCGGAAGTCATGTTACTAGACCATGATGAACCTACGAACTATGAGGAAGCGATGATGAGCCCAGATTCCGCGAAATGGCTTGAGGCCATGAAATCTGAGATAGGATCCATGTATGAGAACAAAGTATGGACTTTGATTGACTTGCTCGATGATCAGCAAGCCATGTTAAATAAATGGATCTTCAAGAGGAAGACGGACACTAATAGTAGTGTTACTATCTACAAAGCTTGACTAGTCGCAAAAAGGTTTTCGACAAGTTCAAGGTGTTGACTACAATGAGATTTTCTCAACCGTAGCGATGCTTAAGTCCGTCCGAATCATGTTAGCAATTGCCATATTTTATGAAATCTGGCAAATGGATGTCAAAACTGCATTTCTTAATGGATTTATTAAAGAAGAGTTGTATATGATGCAACCAAAAGGTTTTTCAATCCTAAAGGAACTAACAAAATGTGCAAGCTCCAATGATCCATCTATGGACTGGTGCAAGCATCTCGGAGTTGGAATATACGCTTTGATAAGTTGATCAAAGCATATAGTTTATACTGAGACTTACAAAGGAAGCCTGTATTTACTAGAAAGTGAGTGGGAGCACTACAACATTTCGATAAGTATATGTGAATGACATATTGTAGATCGGAAATAATGTAGAATTATTCTGCAAAGCATAAAGGAGTGTTTGAAAGGAGTTTTTCAAACAAAGACCTCGGTGAAGCTGCTTACATATTGAGCATCAAGATCTATAGAGATAGATCAAGACGCTTGATAAGTTTTTTTTTCAATGAGTACATACCTTGACAAGATTTTGAAGTAGTTCAAAATGGAACAGTCAAAGAAAGAGTTCTTGCACTGTGTTACAAGGTGTCAAATTGAGTAAGACTCAAAACCCGACCACGGCAGAAGATAGAAAGAGAATGAAAGTCATTCCCTATGCCTTGGCCATAGGTTCTATAAAGTATGCCATCTTGTGTACCAGATCTATTGTATACCCTACACGAAGTTTGGCAAGGAGTACAATAGTGATCTAGGAGTAGATCATCGACAATGGTCAAAATTATCCTTAGTGGAATAAGGATATGTTTCTCGATTATGGAAGTGACAAAAGGTTCGTCAGTAAAGGGTTACGTCGATGCAAGTTTTGACACCGATCTGGATGACTCTAAGTCTCGATCTAGATACATATTGAAAGTGGGAGCAATTAGCTAGAATAGCTCCTTGCGAGCATTGTTGACATAGAAATTAGCAAAATACTTACGGATCCGATTATGACGTAACCCGTTGACTAAAAAATATCTCACAAGCAAAACATGATCACACCTTAGTACTCTTTGGGTGTTAATCACATAGCGATGTGAACTAGATTATCGACTCTAGTAAACCCTTTGGGTGTTGATCACATATCGATGTGAACTATGGATGTTAATCACATGGTGATGTGAACTATTGTCGTTAAATCACATGGCGATGTGAACTAGATTATTGACTCTAGTGCAAGTGGGAGATCAAGGAAATATGCCCTAGAGGCAATAATAAAGTTATTATTTATTTCCTTACATCATGATAAATGTTTATTATTCATGCTAGAATTGTATTAACTGAAACATAATACATGTGTGAATATATAGACAAACAGAGTGTCACTAGTATGCCTCTACTTGACTAGCTCGTTAATCGAAGATGGTTATGTTTCCTAACCATAGACATGAGTTGTCATTTGATTAACGGGATCACATCATTAGGAGAATGATCTGATTGACATGACCCATTCCGTTAGCCTAGCACTTGATCGCTTAGTATGTTGCTATTGCTTTCTTCATGACTTATACATGTTCCTGTAACTATGAGATTATGCAACTCCGTTTACCGGAGGAACACTTTGGTGCTACCAAACGTCACAACGTGAATCGGGTGATTATAAAGGAGTACTACAGGTGTTTCCAAAGGTACATGTTGGGTTGGCGATTTCGAGATTAGGTTTTGTCACTCCGATTGTCGGAGAGGTATCTCTGGGCCCTCTCGGTAATGCACATCATTATAAGCCTTGCAAGCAATGTGACCAATGAGTTGGTTACGGATGATGCATTACGTAAGCGAGTAAAGAGACTTGCCGATGAGATTGAACTAGGTATTGGATACCGACGATCGAATCTCGGGTAAGTAACATACCGATGACAAAGGGAACAACGTATGTTGTTATGCGGTCCGACCGATAAAGATCTTCGTAGAAAATGTAGGAGCCAATATGGGCATCCGTGTCCCGCTATTGGTTATTGACCGGAGATGTGTCTCGGTCATGTCTACATTGTTCTCGAACCGTAGGGTCCGCACGCTTAAAGTTTCGATGGCGGTTATATTATGAGTTTGTGTATTTTGATGTACCGAAGGTTGTTCGAGTCCCGGATATGATCACGGACATGACGAGGAGTCTCGAAATGGTCGAGACATAAAGATTAATATATTGGACGGATATATTTGGACACCGGAAAGGTTCCGAGAAGTTTGGAGCTCCGAGAGGTTACCTGAACCCCCGGAGGTATATGGGCCTTATTGGGCCCATGTAGGAGGAAGGAGAAGGAACAAGGGAGGCGCGCCCCAAGCCCAATCCGACTGGGGAGGGGGCCGCCCCCTTTCCTTTCTCCTTCCCCTCTTCCTATTCCTACTACTAGTACTACTTCCTAATACTAGTACTCCTTCCTTCCCTCCAAATAAGATAAGGAAAGAGAGGGAAACCTACTTGGAGTAGGTTTCCCTCCCATGGTGCGCCCTTGTGGCCGGCCACCTCCTCCCTCCCTCCTTTATATACGGGGAGGGGGGCACCCTAGAACACACAAGTTGATCCTTGAGATCGCTCTCAGCTGCAGGTGTGTGCCCCCTCCACCATATTCCACCTCGGTCATATCGTGGCGGTGCTTAGGCGAAGCCTGCGCAGTGAAACATCAAGATCGTCACCACGCCGTCGTCCGACGGAACTCCCTCTCCCGAGCTTTGGGGATCGGAGCCCGAGGAGCGCCATCGAGCTGAACGTGTGCCAAGAACTCGGAGGCGCCGAGTAACGGCGCCGATCGGCTGGATCGCGAGGAGAACGTCTGACTACTTCCTCTACGTCATCATCGACTCGGAGGTGCCGGAGTAACGGCACGGATCGGCAGGATCGCGAGGAGAACGTACGACTACTTCCTCTACGTTGTGATCGCTTCCGCTTACGGTCTACGTGGGTACGTAGACAACACTCTCCCCTCTCGTTGCTATGCCATCACCATGGTCCTGTGTGTGCGTAGGCAAATTTTTGAAATTACTGCGTTCCCCAACAATTACCCCTTTGAGGAAAAAGAAAAAATAGAGACCAAACCGGTCTCTCTGTTCTCTCCCGACCCGACTCTTCTCATCCCCTTTCTTCCCAACCCTAGAGGCGGCGGCGGCGGCGTGAACCTCCAGACCTAGCGGAGGCGAACCTCCTGCATCTAGCGGCGGCGATTGTGGCGGAGGGCTATGGATGGCGGCAGTTCTGCGGATGGAGACGGCGCCGCGGACGACGGCCATGGCGCGGCTGCGGACGTGCTTGCCGATGGCGCCGGCGGGGCTGAGGTCAAGTCAATCCAGGGCGTCGGGCTAGCCTCGGGCTGCGGTGGGGTTGAGCCAGCATCGGGCCAGGCCGGAGACTCGGCTACAGCTGGCTCGGGCCTGGCCGGTGGCTCGGCTGCACTGCTCGGGCTGTATGCGGCAATGGTGGGGTCTCCGGCAAGGGCACGGTGGGTCGTTCTGGCAGCAGCCTTGAGCCGAGCGGTACTCGATTGCCTCCAAAGAACATGGGCGTGTCCAGATGGGTAAGGGCCACCCATCTAGTAGCAATTATCATGCATAGATTGTGCTAGTTTGTGTAGCTGTGTATTTGAGGAAGAGATCTTTTCACTTAATTTGGTTAATGATCGATTATCTAGCAATACTGATGCATAGGTTTAAAGCAAAGTTTAAAGTTGTCTTTTTAATTCACAGGATGGATCCAAATTCGAGTTATTTGCTCAAAATTAAATTGTTTGGCAATCCAAAGAAAGCTCGAAAGGACATAAGATGTTTTTGTTTTGAGAAGGTCATTGATTGTGACTTGACAAATTATAAGGATTTGGTCGAGTCAATTGTAGAGCAAGACTACCGGCGTTATTTGGAAGTTGCACATGTGCAATATTATGACTATGCTCTTAAAACTGTCCAGAAGTAAAATCTGACCAAGATTTGATGATTATGTTTGAAAAACACTCGGAGACAAAGGTGCTGCATATGATTATTGCATATTGTGATCCCTCGGAACCATATGAGCCTATCACCGAGTGGGATGAACCTAACAGCAATATAGAACCTGAGGATGATACTTACCTTCGCAACCCAAGACCTGGTGATGACGCGCCGACAGCCGCTATGTATTTTCCACCAAGGGTTACCTATTCTACACCAATGCTTGTTCCAAATAATAACTGAGTTTTTATTTGTGCCAAACGAAAACTGAGTTCGATTTGTATGTATTCATGCAATCCATAGCCAAAACTTGGAAACTACAACCAAGAAGAAGGGAAAGCATAACCAAACATTGGAGACTACAAACAAAAAAAATGCAAAAGGGGGGAAAAGGTGACCTTTTTTGTTTCTGGATTTTAATATCACATATTATGCATAGTTGATATTGTTGTTTGCTGCCATACATGTATCAAATATATCCATGTGTATTGTTGTCATACATGCACTACAATAATTTGACAGCCATGTTGTTATTTTAAGGGCCACAAGGAAGATGGAGCTTGCTAAAAGGATCAAAACAATCCGATGGTGCCATTTGACAGCCCTGCAATGGGCACTAGAAGCAAAAAGCTTACCCAACTAGCCTGCAATGGGCACAAGAAGCAAAAGGCGACTCAGCTTGTGAACTCCATCTAATTTCTTTCACTTAATGTCACTTTTGTTGCTGCTCATGTCATGTTGTGTGGACTTGGAGTAATGTATGTGAACCTGGGTATGATGTGAGCCACTTTTGGGTTGCTAATATGATGTATGTGTGGACTTGGAGTAATGTATGTGAACTTGGGTATGATGTGAGCCACTTTTGGATTGCTAATATGATGTATACGCATGATGTATGTGAGTCATATATGTGTACTTGGATGTGAGTCTGGATGTATATGGAGTGCCTCATGCCATTGGCAATTTTGAAAGGTGTGTGTTGAACAATATACATATGAATTGTGTCATAGGTTCTGCCCAATTTTGAATTAAATTTGAAATAAAACTGTCCGTAATTGCATGTTTACAAGGAAAGTTCTGCCCAGTTTTGCAATTAACAGCAGGAAAAAGTTATTGATCCCCATGTGAATGATTTTGATCACAAGTTGCATTAGGGGTAAGATCGTCTTTTCATGTACCATTTAACACCGTTAGTACTCAAAATAGACGGAAGTGTCACAAAGGGAACAAATTTTAGCATTGTTGTTAGATAAGGAAGAAAAAGTTTTACGGTGTTAAATAGGGCACAAAAATTTAAGCGAGTGTTAAATAAGGAATTCTCTCAATTCCTTACTGTTGGGAATGTTTTTTTTTTGTATTCTCAAAAAGAAAATGTTTCTTTAGTAGTACAGGTAATGGCATACCCAAGCCTCTATTCCAGGCAATGTTTTTGCCCTGAGATTCAACCACTTGGATGAAAATGACCCCTAGGTAAGTTTGAACATGCCACGTGCTATTTTTTTGGTATATGGTTGTGTAGAAATGAGTGGTGTGCCCAGATTTTTGTTTCAAATTTTTTGAACTAACGTCACGTTTCTTTTGGTGGGTTTAGTATTTTTGATTGCATGTGGGGTAGGCTGGCCTTGCTAATTCTGTTGAGTCCCTGTTGGTTTGGCCGCTGTTGATTGGGTTGTGTTGTCGCTATCGATTAGTAAGTACTTTGTCGTGAGCGGTGCCGCTTTGTATACCTCGGTGATTCTGTCTCTATCGTGCTATCGCTATCGCTGTCATTGCCGCTGTTGTTTCGAGACGTCATGGTTGCTTCCGATCGCTATGGCCTCTCTCGTATGTTGTCTAGAAGCGTCCGGTTGAATCTATACGGCTCCACCCCGCCGCAGATCGCGTATAAAAGGGGTGAGTTGTTGCCCAGCTTCTTCCTCACCCCCACGCCTTGCTTCTTCCCCACCCCGTGCCTTGCCACCACATAAAAGGGCTAGGGCTCCTTTCAATCGCTGGTCTCCTCCCGCCTTTCTAGCTCACCCCTGTGTCGTCGCGTTCCCACTTTGCTACGGCCGTGCCTCGCCTAGGCCGCCGCCAGGCCCCGGTCGGCTCTTCCATCGTGGTCTTCTCCGGTAGCGGCCAAGCTGGTGATGGCGTTCGTTGTCCATGCAGAGGTAGTATCGGCGTGGGTGTGTGCGTCGCCATGCAGGGTAGAGCCGCCGATGCAATCCGTCGCCGCCGTCATGCTTTTTTCTAACACGCAGCCCAGCGGCTGCAGCCTCGTAAGCAAGACTCGAGGAAACACGGCGTTAACCATTACCTACACCGCCGCAAGCAGCTCGGCGGAGGCCACACGCTTGACCTGTGCAAAGATCTCCATCGCTGAACTAGACAATGATGCGTCGGTAGCGGTGGCCGCTATGCCCAAGCAGGAGCATGCACTCGAAGTCTAGAGTTCTCGCGAGCACGCCAAATACCGCGCGGCAGCTGTCCTTCTTCCTCTACGTGTTGCGTCCGTGCCTCCCGGTCTGGCCCTAACGCGTCCCCTGCCGCCGCATATCTGCGTGGCTTGGGTGACGTTGTTGTTGCGTGTGTGGTATATAGGCTTGACATGTGCAGGACTGTGAGCCAACGAACTCGCCGGCGACGTGCTCAGCTCTACACGGTGACAACCACGTCACCGTGGTGCAGCTGCACAACTAGGCGGGCCGACGTAGAGCACTCATGGAGTCATGGTCTGCTTGGTGGTGGCTCTCCACTCCAGCGCCCGTTCCTTCTTCACTTGACAACGATAGTAGCACATTGATCGCGTAGCCTGCCGCCTTCCACAACGAGCGGCGCCGGTCACGCTCGAGGCCGTCCTGCTAACTGTCTTGTCATCGACGACGCCGATGATCGCCGCGAGTTCGCCCACAGAGGGGCCCCCACTGCAGCCCTACACCATTCCACGGTCGTGCAGCCACGGTGGCTGCACGAGACCAACCCAGAATGTTGCTGCTCCTCGAAGTCGCAGTTCGAGCTGAGAAACATGTAATGGGAGTAGTTTTTTTAGTAAACAAGATGAAGAATGGCATGTGCAATTTGGTTCTGGGCTAGATACTACTACACGGAAGATGGGACGTGTGCGATCCTATATTTTCATGCAGGTTCATTGCACTCTCTGGCGTCTTGGCAGTTGCCACACCTCGCATCTCGATCGATCGGCCACCCCTATGCTATAGGAGCTATGCATCTGTATCATGATCGCGGCCTCTGTGAGTGGGTCGTAGGAGGATAGACCATGCATGACCAGGTGTATATATCTATTAGTTCAACTAGCTAGCTACCAAGGAAGAATACAATACCAAGAAAGAGATCGCATGCAACCCTTTGTTCAGGTGTCTGTAGCTTGGTGCATGGCTGTTTTGGCTGTTCTATACGGTGCAGCTGGTTTCGGCTTGCATGTGTCTTCTGAATTTAGAATATATATATATATATATATATATATATATATATATATATATATATATATATATATATATATATATATCAATGTTTGTCTTCTTGGGAAGTGCTCCTAAAAAATAAAGTTCCCAATTGTTGATGATTAACTTCAAAATTTTTGACTATGAACTCGATTTAGGTGTAGCACAAAGGGAAATTTCTTGAGAAATAGACAATCTTAGACACATATGGTCTCTGTTAAATAAATGGGTATAAAACGTTGTTTTTAGACACAGTTTTCCCCAAATCTGAATCTGATCTCTAATTTGGCGTAAACATTTATGGATCTTTTCGACTAAGTATTAAATTCTCACATAATAAAATTGTATTACTTGGTACACTGATTGTTCAATACCTCCGCATAGCCAACAAAAGAGAGAAAGCCGGAGACGAACAAAATCAATCCATCCATCGCCCGACACGCAAACAATCTTTGACAAACATATATGTATACCAATTTTCTAAAACAAACCAGACAAAGTGAAGCACAGGACTGTTGTATGCAAAGTGAAATCAAAACAAGAAAGAACGTAGACCACGACATGCAGAGATAAAGCCAAATAGGGATACCCTGTAAAAAAAAGAGAATACTGCCAAAGACGTAGTCAAGTTAGACAGCAACCATGCATCCCATGTACAAGGAGAAGGAATGTCCCGTATCTAATCAATAATCGCTACAGCCACACATTAGCTGATTTAAGGGTGCTCAAATGGCTTTGGGGTAACCATAATATCACCATCAACGGCCATAACTACCACACACTTGAAGTGGCAGAAGAGAAGCTCCTTACAACACAGGAGAAAGCACAAACAAAACAATGGCAGTTTAGCATGGCTCGCCAGCAGGTAACCACCTAGCATAATGAATGCGTGAGGCAAGCAAGAATTATTGCGACAACTTCTTGATGTGATACCACTCTGCATGTATCCTTAGCGCCCATATAGTAAAGATCCTATCTTTAGACGCCATGCCACCTGTGGCTGAAGGAAACAATTCACAGAAGCTATTTATTACTTCATCACGGACCCTAATCCAAATGAAGCCTACACCATAATGATCTAATCTAGCAATAACTATCTATGTTTTTTTCATTTTACTACAATAGAGCCGTGCTACGTTCGGAAAGAACATATGATCCCTATGAGAGATGTATGAACATCTGTTTTCCTCTTTAGCAACATTGAACATGGATGATGCCAATAAATTTGCTTCTTTCTTACTTATATTCCTACATCCATAATTTTATGTAAAATGATCTGCTATCTTAAATTAATAATTTTAACTGTAAATAGTAAATACAATCCATATGAACACACCGTATCGATGGGCACGGCGTGCCGCCGGGCCATGCTAGTACCATACCATATTAGGCCATCACAAATGCTGACCATAAAATGGATATGCGTATTATCCTCATATATGTTGACACTGATACGGAGCCGGTCGTCCAACCACGGCCACGTATATTTCAAACCGTATTTAAACAGGTCGGACGATATACATGCAAATTGAACGATTCTTATCTAACTTCGACGATTTTTTTTACATTTCTGGCATATTTCATTAGATAAAAGCGACCGGACCTAAACTTAGTCTAAATCTAAGGTGGTGCACTTCCTCGAGTCCTTATTATTCCCTTTCGTGCGCATCTCGGGCGGTCGTGTCCATGTCCGACGGCGAGCTGAGCCACACGGAGTGGAAGTGTGGCCGCTGGATCGGCTCACCGGACTCGAGGCGTCGCCGCTCGCGCCCTACTGCTCCTCGTCGGAGTCTGCAGCCTGTCCGTCACCGGTTCATGTGAGATCGATGATGGACATGGACAGACGTGCCTCGTCATAGAACCGGCACCACCGAAACTTCATTGGCAGCGCTAAGGGTCCGCAGCTGCCGACATTCTCGTCCGCGATCGCCTGCGCCACCTCCGCGACCGCGTTGCACGTGGCACGACCGGGCGTGGCCTTGTACAAGACCCTTTGCTTGGCGACGAAGTTGGGGTTGATCTCCACGGCCTTGGCCGCCTCCACCGCCTTGACGTCGGTCTGTGTTGCAGGCAGCATGAGTGTCGCAGCCTTGTACAACACCCTTTGCTCAGTGATGAAGTTGGGGTTCTCCGCGGCCTTGGCCGCCTCGGCCTCCTCGCTCACGAGCTGGCCGTAGATTTGGCCTTCTGTCAGCCGATGCTTCTTGAGGAGGGAAAAGTTGTACCATGTTCCTCCTGCGCCTGCCGGAACTCTGACATCGACTGTGGCGCCGGCTGCTGCTCCGCCATGGCATCCTTGAAGTGCACCTTGCGCATGCTCCATGATCAAGACGGCATGGAACAGCAGGGGCGCCGACTCGTCGTCAGAGGCTGTCTCCATCATCGGGTCATCGTCAGAGACCTCCGAGGAGTAGGCCGGCAGGCCGACCTCTATCCGCCTCACACGACAACTATGTCAGCCAGCTGCAAGGGTGGCCAGCTCGTGCTTATGCTCGTTGAGAGGCTCTCCAACAATGCACTAGAGCTCACGGTCATGGTGGAGGTGGTCCACAGAGGAGGATGTGAAATGGACGTGGTGTGGTGTGGTTTGTGCCGAGTGTGACCTGGTGTAAATGGCAGACACCGGCCAGGCCAAACGGTGGCGGGGTGTGTCAATGCGGGCGCCAGAGTTGGCTTCGCGGCCGGTGTGCCTGTATAATGACGATAGGCAAACAGACGGGAACCTGCTTCAAGTGGTAGATATCCATCCTGTCCCGTTCAGTAATATCTCTATGACATTAAACAGGTGCGAACATCGGACGCGGCGCAAGCGGTGCTCTCGACTGACGCGTCACTTCAATATCGGCATAAATGAGAGGCCACGTTCGCTCTAGGCCGGCATGAATGCAGCGCTTGTGCTCTGGAATGGCTTGAGCAATGGCAACCACTTCACGCGGAAGAGATTTCTGGGTCGGTCCGGGGTCTCCTTCACGTACGTGCCAGCAATCCCGCAAAGCCATATAGGTCTTAAGAAGATCATAATATATACTTCCCTTGACCACTTGAAGACATATCGATCTTAGGAAGATCATCGCCTACTCCTCAGTAGCCATATGAATTTGGTGACTATTGGTATGTTTAGTCGGGCGGCGGCCGTTAGGTCACCTATTTTGAATTATGGACACGCAAGCAAGGCCAAAACATGTGTGTCAGGCGTGTGACCCATCAACCTACTAGCAAAAGGGGAGAAAACTTAGCATGTCGCAACAAAAGCATCGATGCCTGTTTAGCCAACACTGCCTGATTAAAGAGTTGTAAATGTCAGAAACCATACCACCACAAGGTTTGGGACGGATCATGCACTCCCAGAAGATCTAGTGGGTGCAATGGTTATCTTTGCTTACACCCCGTTAAAACTCTCTCATGATTTTCATGAGTTCTTCATAAAGGCCCGGGAAGTTTAAAGACATCCATCAAATAGGTCGACAGGGATTGCATAACTACCTTGATGAGGATTTCTTTGCTGAGTTAGACAATTCTCTGTATTGCACCATTCCTTTCAGAAGTTGCGCTTGGATGATGTGAAAATTCCATCATGCCATTCGGCCCATTGGTGTAGGGAGCCCTAATTTTTTTGCTCAAACTATACTTGTGTAACCCTGCATCACAACCTTGACATCATCTTGTACATCGCTAGGGCAAGCTTTCCCATGCATGAGACCACTTGTGTCAACATTTCTCAACTAGCATGTCCATTGGGCATGTTGATCCCTTGGTGCACCGCCGACCTTGCTTGACCTCTGCCTTAAAAAAAGAGCGTGAGGAATTTTTTCAATTTTTAGGACATATATGTATATATGTTACTATTTGCAGCTACTAAGGGGCGATAAACAATGGGATAATCACGTTGGTAAGGCAAACATAATGACTTCAATTCATTTAGGACCCGAATATTCAGCGAACGTCAGCTTTTAGGCATGATAAATCATACATATTTAATGGCAAATTATGTTCGTCGAGAATGGCAAATTTAGTTGGCAAGCATGGCAAATCCGCTTTTAGATTTTTTTTTTTGCCAGGAAATTGTTGTGCTTGCAAACTAAAATTGCCATCATCTCGCCAAATATAAATTGCCATGAAAACGTCAGATTTTCCATGCCTAGAAATTTGACGTCAGATTTTTATCCTTTTTGTTCATTTAATTTAACCCTCATCAGATTAAGGAGAAAATTTTCAGGCCTAACAAATGTTGGGTTTTTTGTGTGGATGAAAACTACCGTTGGTTTTAAATACATTCCCACACGAATATGAGTTTATTTGTGAAATTCAGCACGTTTATAATGTACACCGATGTTCTTTCTTTGCGAAGGGGTACATCGATGTTCAAACCTACTGTATTTTTCTTAGAATTATTGAAAACTATCAAATATAATGTTGATGAAGTTATCATTATTATCCTCGCAAAAAAATCTGTAAACATTAATTAGTACTCCTACTTTCTCTTTAAAACTAGTAATTGTTACTTCTTTTGAGAAAAAGAAATACTAATTGTTACTGGACAATGGATCTAATTGTCACCTTTTGATCTGTCCACGATGGACGACACACCACGACGGCCCTACGGCCCATTAGAAAACGAAACCGACCCCATAGAGAAGTTCAAAGCCCAACCCACCAATCCGCGCACCGCCAAAGCTCGAACCATCCCTCCCCCTCCGGCGCCGACCCACCGCCGCTCGCCATGGAGCCCGCGGCGATGGACCGCATCGCCGCCCGGCTCTCCGCCGTCGACGGCCTCTACTTCCCCACGGCCTTCCTCCGCACCTCGCCGCCGCCGCCGGCGAGCAAGTCGGCGCTCCTCGATCTCCTCTCCCGCGACCCGCCGCGCTGTGCCCCGACGAGCTCGTCCCCTTCGACGCGCTCCGGGACGACTATGAGGTCGGCTGGCACCTCCGCCGCCTGCGCTCCGCCGCCGCCGGGGAGGCCCCCGCCCCCGCGCGCGTGCGCAACCGGCGCCGCGCCTACCTCCACCGCCTGGTGAGCCAGGGGGACTACTTCTCCGAGGAGGCGATGCGGGAGCGGGAGCCGTACCTGCACCACGAGTACCTCGGCAGGTTCCAGGACCCCTTCGGGCGGGCCATGGTGCGGCCCGGCGAGAAGTTCTCCGAGACGCTGATGCGGCGGGCCGAGGAGACCGTCATCGTGGAGAAGATCCGCGGGGAGCAGATCAGGAGGGGTGTTGACCCCAGCGAGTGGGTCGGCGGTCCCGTTGAGCGGCCGATGATGGGGCAGGAGGAGGAGGAGGAGGAGGAGGAGGAGGAGGAAGAGGAAGAGGAAGAGGAAGAAGAGGAAGAGCAAGAAGAGGAGGAAGAGAACATCGGCATGGAGGAGAACACCGAGGCTGAGGTTTGCTTGCTGCCAATTAGCGGTCTGGCTTGATTGTGCTTAATTTCTGTGTTACAATTGCTTGCACTTGCATAGAACTGTGCAAGTTTGTGTTGTGATGATACATTGAGGCGATGTAGTTGTGCTTACATCGATTTCGCTTATCAAACTTGCTGTGACTTCTAGAATATTAATCTTGCTTTGTAGTCTGCTTTGTCTATGGAAAAATAGTAATCTACACTGTGTGAAGTCTTCAGATGTAGAAAATTAGTTGTTTTACAGGTATGACTGTATTACATCAAACCATGTAACTGCTACTATTACATAGTTCTAACTTCAGATACATCGGACCGGCTCTAAGAAAATAGGATTAATATGGTACCATGTAAGTGCTACTATTACATAGTTCTAACTTCAGATATATCGGACCCACTCTAAGAAACTAGAATTAATATGGCACCATGTAATTGCTATTACACAGTTCGAACTTCAGATATAGTGCTTTTGGGTGGGGTGGCCCCTTATTCGCCAGATCATTGAGTAACCGTCGTATGTGATTTTCCAATTTGGAGAATCGAAATCAAGCACCTTTTTTCCTCAGCCTATCTGGACCATTTTGTACAATAGGAATGTATTCTCTTTACTTCACAAGGCATTAGTAAGGTATCAGCCTTCCTGCAAGTCCTAATCTTCACCCTCTGTAAGATATAAGTGGGTCAATTGGGCCAAGGGCAGGACCATGGTCGTCCATCTCCGCTTTGCCAGCCTCAGAACGCCCAAGGAAACTAGGATTACCTTATTTTGCCGAAACATTGTAACCGGGGGTTCGTGTAGCCTCCATGGCTGTAACTGTAGTCAGATTTAGAAACTCTGTCATTGTTAACTCTGCAGTACTTTATTGTCGGCTAGGGCCCTGTGATGAATCTGAAAACAACATATGCACCTCGCATTTTTACCGTACATTTAAGCGGTGAGGAAGAAACAAGTTGAAAGTAAAACCAGATCACTGGATTAGTTCTTGACTAGAACAGATGCATGACATAATGGCCCAGCTGTGTCGGTGTCAACTTGATGTAGAGCTGTTGTTCGGAGAAATGACAATCTAATTCAGCAGGCGAATATGCTAGACTCGGTCAATCTAAGGCGTCTCTTTCAGTTACCGTCGCTTTTGGCTTGCACTTGCGGCATTCGCCTTTTCTTATTTGACTGGAGCAAAAAACCAGGATATCTTTCCTCTGAGTTTAGATAGATCTATTTTCAGTCTCCCTTTTCCTTTCTAAGATACTCTGGTGGAGCAGTAGTAAACTTTGCCGTAGCAGATTATTAGATGTTCATTTTCTTCCTAACCCCTGGTCGCAGGTGGTTGCACACGACGACAGGACCCCCCGCAGGGACTTTCAAGCCAATATTATCCCTCGGTGATGCAGGAGAAGTTCCTGTCAGGCCAAGACTCGGAGCACATGGACTACCCCGACGATCACTGGTCCAGAGAGGCCAACTACGACACGGAGGACAAGTACTTCGACAAAGATTAGGACGGTCCAGAATGTAGTCTGCTGCTATTTAAGTTGCCTACTCGGTCAGCGGCGTCGGCCATGTTTAGACCCTGTACTGTTGTTTGTTAGCAGGATGTAAATATATGATGCAACCGTGTATGTGCTGGACACAGACACACAGTTTACACATCCCCGTGAGGTGTGATGAGCTCTATGCAAGGTGTAATAGTATCAGGCAGTAGGTTAATCGTCATCTGGTTCTATGTTGCTACCGGCTACAGAGCTGGTGCTTTTTGACCCTTCTCCCTTTGTTTCTCAGTGGAGTTTGATACCTGGCATGGTTGTTTCGTCTCGCTTTCACTCTTGGTGCTATTAGTTTCTCCTTGTCAAAATGTAGGTCAAGTGGCATGCGACCTTTTTTTTTCTTCGTAATTATTCTTCAGCGGACGCAGAGCATTCAACACCGTTTGGTTTCCGTCTTACTTGGGCATGGTGTATTATGACCTCACTATCATTTGATTTATATTTGAACATAGTTTTCAATGATATAATTTTGATGACATGCATGAACCTTTTGTTAGTCAAATTTATGGTCAAAAATTTAGCACAGATTATGATGGTGAGCAATAAACCAGGACGAAGGTAGACTGGTCTGTCACCATTGTGTTTTGTGTCTAATTTTGACTTCAGCGACCCAACTTACATGAAGGGAGTGCTGTATATATTGATGCGACAACCAAACTTATATATTTAAAACTGAGCGTTACTATAAGTCACAAGTTCAAACGAGAAAGTGGAACAAGTACAACATGCCTGTGCCATTCGCGTCGCACCTCCACATGGTCGCGGTGCACAATGTAGTAAATGACTAGTCTCTTCTTGACCTAATATGGCTTGAATGCAAGGGGGAGAGGGTAGCGGTTTCCGAGACGTTGAACGGTCAATGATGCATCCTTAATTAGCATGCAAAGGGAATTAATTAGAGAAGCAGAATAGAGCCAGCATGATGTGAATGCAACAGAGTTTGGACTCTTACATAAAGGCGTCCCACCATTTCAATCCATCTACTCCTAGTCTCTGTGCAACACTGCTCACTCCAATCCAAGACCAAGTGACCAGAAGTCGCAAGCACCTATGGCGACAATGAACGCGAGCGGCAGTCGGCTATGCTAGATCATCCAAGACGCCGGCCTTCACCGTGCAACATTTTTAGACGGTGCTGGCGACCATCGGCGTCGTAGCCCTCGCCGACGCCGGCTTCGCCTCTCGCATGGACGACATGATGGTCCGCTCCATCCGCAAGTTCATCACCGTCAAGAAGCGCGCGGACGACCTTGCCGTACTGCTCCAGCCCGCGTGCCCAGGCTCTTCATTGCCTACCACCCTCATCGACCTCCATGGTGACGAAGTTTTTCAAGCCCTGGTGGCCCTGCAGGTGCCGGAGGCCGCGACAGAGAATGTGCACCTCGAGGTCAAGCGCTTGCTGCCAGCATCTCGCCATGCAAGAAACCGTCGACCTGCACATCCACATCTACGAGGAAATCGTCTACATAGGCCACTACAAGGCGCAGAAGGACAGAAGACGCGTTGGCCTTCTTCCGGTAAATGGATCTTTGGATGCCATTGTTCGGCACGTCGACACGCCACGAAAAGACGCCGCTATCATTGCTGCTCGGGCTGGCGCCCTGAGTCGAGGAGGTGGACGTCATCGATGAATGCATCTTTCTTCTTGCCTCCTGTAACCAGCACTGCATCGCCTCGTGGCCTTAATGTTTTATTAGTGTACGACACTTTTATTCCAGTCGTAACATTTTTTTAAACGAGACCAACCCGGGCTAGACTAGCCTGTTGGCATTTTTTATAAAAGAAAACTCCGTGAGCACCAAGCGCTCGAGCTGAGACTCGAACCCTTTCGCATATTTATCCTCCTATATGTACTCCTAGGCTGTTTCCACATGCTCCCTTTCGCCAACATGTGGGACATAGAGCATCTGGGTCGCAGTGCATGCATGACTCGGAGCATATGCAACCATGCCGGTGTACTTTACATTTCAAACCTCACAAATTACATGCAAACACCCCGCAGAAGAATAAATAAATAAATGACTTACTACATGCAAACCGAATTATTTTCATAGAAACCGGAGCACGTTCAGTAAATTTTGGACATAACACATGTGACGCCCGGATAATTAAGCTACAGTGAACCTCTGCTAACGATCCCACGTCACTCCAATTACTGATGCTAATCTTGCGTTAGTTCGAAACCGATTCAAATTTAAATTCAAAATCAAGCAAACAATAAAAGTTTTTAAACATTTAAAACTAAAGTGTTCGAAATGTGGCAAATAAATTCATAGTCAATATTGATGGAGGGGCCAACATTTTGCAAGAGTATTTAAAGGTCCTAAAATAAGTAAAACAACGATAAAACAATTAATTAAATGCCTTTTTAAGAATTGTAATAATGTAAACTATTTTGATTGTGTACCAAACACTTTGTGGCAGTAGGGTAAACTAAAGCATTAATTTTGGGACTAGGCTTATGTTTTATAAAACTAAAATAAAATAAGAACATATAATAAGTAAGTTAAACAAAAGAAAAACAAAACAATAAAATAAAATAAAAAGAAGCCTCCCCCTCCCCGCTGGGCCTTGGCCTATATGGCCAAGTGGCCCAGCCAAACAGCCCAGCAGGCCACCCCAGGCCCCAACTGGGCCCACCTAATGGCCTATATGGCCCCCTTCCCTCCCCGTGACCTAATCGGCCACCGCTCCCCCCACGGTTCTGGATCGGGTTCGGACCCCACTCGCCCCACTCCTCTCTCCCCCTCCCCATTCTAGATCGGGATCGGGGCACCCGACGCCCGACGCCCCAGCTCGTCCCCGCCGTCTCGCCGTTCCCCGGGGCCGCCCATCGGACCGCCCCGTCCTCATCTCTTCTCCGTCATCCCCTCGTCACCGAGCCGCACCCGCTCGTCGTCGTCGTGTGCCACCACCGCCGCCCGAAGGCCCCGCCGTCGCTGACCATCGTCGCCGCTCGGATCGCCCTCCGCCTCGCGTCTCCGACCTCGTCGCCCGCTTCCCTGACCTCCTCCCCGCGCCCCGCTGCCTAAGACCCTACGACCCCGCTGTGAGCTCCGGCCTCCCTCCTTCTCTTCCCTGGTTCTCTGTCCCCGGCCACCGACGGCCACTACCGCCGCCCGAAGGCCCCGCCGAACCCATCGATTGCCTGCTGCTCGTTGTGCGCCACTACCCGTTGTTGCTGGTCGCGCCCCGCGTGTGCCCCACGGCGGCAAGGCCGTGCCGCTCCCGGCCGCGCCGCCTCGCTCCCGCTTGACCTCGCCCGCTTCTGCAAAGGCGGTGGCCGCCCAAGAATCAAGACGCCTACACCGTCGCCGCTAAGCGCCGCCCTGTTAAAAAAAGAAAAAGAAAAAATGTAATTAGAAAAATAAATAAATAAATAAGTGAGTTAATTAATTTAATTAATTTGGCTGATTAAATTTAGTTAACCTAATCAGGTAATTAAACTAATTAACCTTGTTTAAATTAGCATGAGACTATGACGAACGGGTCCCACCTACCAGGTTTGACCTAGTCAACCTATGGTCCTGCTGACATCGAACGCCTGGCAGTCGCGTGTTGATCACTACTCAATAGTTAAGGGCGCCATGTTGTATGCCTTAGAACAGAGACTTCAAAGATGTTTTGAACGACATGGAGCATATGGTATGTTCTAGGAGTTGAAGTTTATTTTTGAGAAGAATTCCCGAATCGAGAGGTATGAGACCTCCGGTAAGTTCTATGCTTGCAAAATGAGGAGAACAACTCTGTCAGTAAGCACATACTCAGAATGTCTGGGTATTAAAAACCGTCTGGCTGAGTTGGGAGTTGAGCTCCAGCCTGAGGTGGTCACTGTCAGAGTTCTTCAATCGCTACCACCTAGCTACAAGAGCTTTGTGTTGAACTATAACATGCAAGGGATGAACAAGTCAGTCTCGGAGCTGTTCGCGATGCTGAAAGTCGTTGAGTCAAACATCCAGAAGGAGCATAAAGTGTTGATGGTCAATAAAACTACTAGTTTCAAGAAGAGCAAGGGAAAGAAGGGAAACTTCATGAAGAGTGGCAAAGAAGTTGCTCCTCCTGTGAAGAAACCCAAGGCTGGATCCAAGCCTGAAACTCAGTGCTTCTATTGCAAGGGAACTGGCCACTAGAAGCGGAATTGCCCCAAGTATCTGGCCGACAAGAAGGGGGCCAACATCAACAAAGGTATATATGATATACATGTTATCGATGTGTACCTTACCAGCTCTCGTTGTAGTGCCTGGGTATTTGATACCGATGCGGTTGCTCACATTTGCAACTCTAAACAGGAACTACAGAATAAATGAAGGCTGGCAAAGGACAAAGTGACGATGCGCGTGGGAAATGGTTCCAAGTTTGATGTGATCACCGTCATCACGCTCGCTCTTTGTTTACCATCGGGATTAGTGATAAACCTAAATAATTGTTACTTAGTGCCTGCATTGAGAATGAACATTATATCTGGATCTCGTTTGATGCGAGACGGTTACTCATTTAAATCAGAGAATAATGGTTGTTCTATTTATATGGGTAATATCTTTTATGGTCATGCACCCATTGTTAGGGGTTTATTCTTATTGAATTTTGATAGTGATGATACACATGTTAATAACATTGCTGCCAAAAGATGTAGAGTTGATAATGATAGTACCACTTTCTTGTGGCACTGCCGCTTAGGTCATATTGGTGTAAAGCGCATGAAGAAACTCCATGCGATGGAATTTTGGATTCACTTGATTTTGAATCACTTGACACATGGGAACCATGCCTCATGGGCAAGATGACTAAAACTCCATTTTCCGGAACAATGGAACAGGCAAGTGACTTGCTGGAAATCATACATACTAATGTGTGCGGTCCGGTGAGTGTTGACGCGCACGGTGGATATAGTTACTTTCTCACCTTCCCTGATGATCTAAGTAGATATGGGTATATTTACTTAATGAAGCATAAGTCTGGAATGTTTGAAAAGTTCAAGTAATTTCAGAGTGAAGTTGAGAATCATCATAACAAGAAGATTAAATTCCTATGATCCGATCGAGGGGGAGAGTATCTGCGTTATGATTTTGGCAATCACTTAAGACAATGTGGAATTGTTTCACAACTGACGCCGCCTGCAACACCAAGTGTAATGGTGTGTCCAAACGTCGTAATCGTACCTTATTGGATGGTGCGTTCTATGATGTCCCTTAATGATCTGCCACTCTCATTTCGGGGTTATGCATTAGAGACAGCTGCATTCACTTTAAATAGGGCACCATCTAAGTCCATAGAGACGACACCGTATGAATATGGTTTGGCAAGAAACCTAATCTGTCGTTTCTTAAGGTTTGGGGATGCGATGCTTATGTCAAAAGGCTTCACCCAGAAAAGCTTGAACCCAAGGCGGACAAATGCGTCTTCATAGGATATACAATGGATACGATTGGGTATACCTTCTATCTCAGATCCTAGGGCAAAGTGTTTGTAGCTAAGAATGGGTCCTTTCTCGAGAAAGAGTTTCTCTCGAAAGAATTGAGTGGGAGGAAGATAGAACTGGATGAGGTTGTTGAACCTTCACTTCAACCAGAGAGTATCGTTGCACAGAAAGATGTTTCTATGGCACCTATGTCAGTTGAAGAGGAAGTAATGATAGTGATCGTGAAGTTTCAGATCAAGTTACTATTGAACGTCGTAGGTCGACAAGGGTTCGTATGTACATCCCACATGGTGAATCCCAGAAAAACATTTCCGTTCGTATGTATATCACACACATTCAATCCAAGGAATACGTTTCCGTTCTTATGTACATCCCACACAGTCAATCCAGGGAAAACGTTTCCGTTCGTATGTACATCCCACACAGTTTTATGTATACGCTCGTGTATGAAAGGTGTAACCATCACACACGCTCTCCCTTGATTAACTATTTGCTTTTATGAACTACATCACACACGATTTGATGTAGAAAACTGTGTGGCATTGGGCTATCCATCACAAGCGCTTTTACTACCAGAACCGTTTGCAAAGTTCCATGACCGTCTATTCTCTTTTTACATCGCACACGCTGTTTTCTTTCAAACCGTGTGCACATTATTTTATTAGCTCTTGTATATTTTTATTTTTGCCTGTAATTTTGTCGGTGGGAAACGACACCTATGGGATCACAAGAATCCCTACTGCTGTTGTGGGGCGCGGGGTTGAGAGAAGAGCGGGTCTAACAGAGAAGCACGCGGTTTGTTTCTCCAGGTTTGGGCTGCGAGGATGCGTAAAACCCTACTCCTGCTTTGGTGGATGTATTCTGTGTTCTTGAGCTAGCTACGGGGTGTAACGAGCTCCAAAAAGTCGAATCCTTCTCCTGGTCGCCTCGGGCCTCCTTTTATAGGTGAAAGGGGCTGCTACAGTGGCACACAGGAGGTGGAAAGGTCTAAAGTGGCACGAGGTTATCCCTCATATTACAGGACAAGGTGCATTTAATGCATCGCTTAGGTGTCCTCTTACTTTATCGGGGACGGGGGCGAGGCCCGTCCCGTCCGTCGCCGCTCCTTCAGGCTTCGACACGTGCCCTGGCCAGCGGTGCATGCGGTGCCATGTAGGCAGGCAGGCAGCTGAGGTGGCGCGATGGTGGAGCCTCCACGAAGGACTGCATGTAGCCATGCAGGTGCACGCCTAGCTGGCTGGGTCGGACTGCATCTGAGCAATGGTGGAGACTTGGTTGAATCGGGCTGGTGGTGGCCTGGCCGGGCGCGCTGGCGAGGGCCTTGTTGGTGACCCGGCAAGGGTCTTGCTGGGCGCAGGGCGTCCTCGGCAAGGATCTTGCCGGGGTCTTGTGGGTTCCTTCTGCGAGGATGGCTACCGTCCCATCCTCACTTGATCTTGACTATTCTCTGTCTTCACAAAGATCTGCATGCCACCACAGAGGTGCCTCCCGAGCCCTGTCCCAACGCACGTGTTGAGTGTTGGTGGGCTCGAGGGTGGCTTCGCTTCGGCCGGGCGCGAGCTGCCCGGCAAGGGTCTTGCCGGGCAGCTCCAACAAGGATCCTTACCGGGAAAACCTGCTTCGCCCATCTGATCCTTGTGGTCTTGGTCCTTGGCGTTGCTTTGCTTCATCTTGGGCTTCGGTCTTACCTCGGCTCACCTCCCCCGCCCTGTTATGCGCGGCCGTGGCGGGAGACTCTGACTGCCCGTGCACAAGTAAAGGGGTCAAAAGGAGAGCCCCTACTTTTGTACACCAACAGTAGCCCCTGGGCCTGGGTCACACATAAGCGCACCACGTTGTTGGGCCAGGCCCAAAACGGTGCGCGGGCATTTGGGGCGGATTTTACCGTGATGACTGCTCCACCCGCTGCGCTTCTCCACGACCCGCGTTGAAAGCATGATGTGGGGTCACGTGCGCGCATGACGGAAGCATGCTGGCGTCACCCCGTGGTGGACAGTAAAGAGGCGGCTTGCGTGTCTCTTTGAGACTGCAGGGCTGCCTCCCATTTACTACCCTCGCTTGGGAACCGTTGCTCCACGCGTCCCACTGCGCCCGGCTCCTGCGCCATGTTTGCTACATGCATAACGCATAGCGAGTGACAGGCGCGCGAGACGTGGGAAGTTGCACGCGTGCGTGGGTCGATTCCCACGCGCCTTCAATGGAGCGGGGAGGGCGGTCGACGGCCCCGCTTGTGGTCGCTTCAACAAGCCGGATTGGCCGAGAGGGGGCGGACGAGCCCCGCTTCCGCCCCTTTATAAAGAGGGGAGTAGGAGGAACGGTGCCTCTCAACCTTTCGCCATCTGCCTCTCCCCATTCTTGCTTCCTTTCTCTGCTTCTGCTCCTTCCTTCCATTCGTCATGGAGAAAGGGAATCCCGACCCTTCGACGGTGGCAGCGAGGGTCACCGCTCGACAACGCGTCCCGCCTCCTCCTGCTCCCATGGTGGCGGAGCCGGCCGTGAGGGGAAGGGGGAGGGGGCGAGGCCGTGGGCAAAGCCGGGGCAGGGGCCGCAACGCTCGGGGAAGAGGAGGACGGGGTGGCGCGCCGACCTCGCCCCCGCCAGCAGCTCCTCCTCCGATGGAGGGCCACGTTGGGGACAACCCTTGCGAATTCTTCGTCAGGCTGCGTCGGCCACCGCGTCGTCGCCTTTGCCTCCCGACTCCATTTGCGCGGGAGATGGAGTTAGATCCGCGACAGTGGTTGCGGCTGCACATGAGGGGCTGCGGGATCAGCGGCACATGGGCGGACGTCGAGTTCCCCGCCCCTCACGTCATGTGTCTCCACCGAGGGTGGAAAACCTTCGCTCACCTCCACAGCTTGACGGAAGGGCTCACTCTCCATTTCAAACTAATGGAGGGTGGCCTCCTATCCGTCAAGATCTTCGGGCACTTCGGGACTCGCGTAAGGTGCTGCATGGAGAGCTCTTCTGACGACGAAGATCCTTCCTCGAGCGAGAGTGGCGAGGAGGACAGCGGCAGCGATGGCAAGGCCAGCGGGTGGCAGGATGACGGGTCCGACTAGGCGTCGGGCACCGCTCCGAGCGGCACCGGCGACCCCATCATCCGTGTAGCCGGCTCCTTGAACTTCTCGAGGTCATCTCCTTGGGCGGGTGGCGTTGGGAGGCTGCAGAAGAGGAAGAGGGCGGGCGGCAAGGCCGTCAAGTCGGAGCACGCGGGCACCGACGCCTTCGACGTGTACTGACGTCCTGCCGCCTCGTCTTTGAGCTCTGCCTCTGGCGCCGCCATCACCATCCAGCCCTTGGACGGCCACCAAGATGTCCTCTTGGTGTCTTCTGCCACTCATAGATCGCCTAGGCGCCCCTTTTGCCCTTTTCGCCTCCTTGACCTGCCTCCCGAGGAGAGGGACAAGAAAGGGATTACGGCATCTTATCTCTTTTTAGTCTTGTAAGCCTTCGGGCCTTTGTTAACTTTAGAACTTGTAATCCCCTTGCTCATGTTTTTCATTTCGTATGAACTGTACCTGTACGGAATGTTTTTTAATGAAAAAGGGATGTTTGTCGGGCTTTTCGTTCGTAGGTAAAACCCACGACAAGGAGTAAATCCTTGTTACCTTCAAGATAAACGTTTTCTCGCCCGGCAACAGGCCTTGCCGTCCCCCCACTTCGCTCGACCTATCTCACGCGCTTGGCGGAGGTAGGGATGAGGTGGGCTTAGGCTCCTCGTTTCATTTCCTTGCTGCCGCGACTACGACCAAACTCGGTCCCAGGAAACGAGTCCTGGGGTCCAGAGTGAGGGGAGCACGGTAGCCTAAGTATAAAACAAGGTTTCACATACCTCAGTCCATAGAAACACATGATAAGGGATAAAGAACTTATCTGAATTTGCAGCCCCCGACAACCTTGGCTTGCCGCGGGTGGATCTTTGTTCTCGTAGCCCACGGCAATACTGGCTTGCCGGGGCCCGGGCGCCAGTCCGTCCCCTTTCTTCCAAAGCAGCTCGGCAAGGATATTTATGTGTCCTACGAACCAAAGAAGATAGAGAAGAACAGAAAGACGCGCACTCGACCTCTAAGCTAGGGGTTAGCCGCTGCTAAGCACTATCAATCCTAACCAAGGACGAGACTCGACCTAGCATGCATGCTATAACTTAGGGCGCCAGCGCTTCATTTATTCTCGCTCAGGGTGTGCGCCTGGCTTTGTACAAAGGGTCACATGCCTTGCGGCAAAGCTCGTACAAAAGGTGGCTTGCCGGGAGGCCCGGCAAGCCGCGCCTTATGGGTAAAACTTGTGAAGATGCTCGATGTTCCAGGAGTTGCTCACTTGTACGGCATCCTCGGTCTCCAGGCGGACTGCACCAGGCCTGGTGACTCGTATTACCCGATAAGGGCCTTCCCACTTTGGCTTCAGCTTGTTGGAATTCTTGGCCGACTGAACACGCCGAAGAACAAGGTCGCCTTCCTCAAAGCTTCGGGCATGAACCTTGCGGCTATGGTAGCGGCGCAAGGCTTGTCAGAAGCGTGCAGCTCTCACAGCCGCTCAAGACGATCTTCCTCAAGGAGCGTCGCGTCATCTTGGCGCAACGACTCTTGCTCAAGCTCGTCATAAGCGAGCACTCGAGGTGACCCGTATATGAGTTCCATGGGGAGAACTGCTTCTGCCTCGTATACCAGGGCAAAAGGTGGCCGGTGGCTCGATTTCGCGTCGTCCTGATCGACCAAAGAACCACCGGCAGTTCATCAATCCAGCACCTTCCGCTCTTGTGCAGCTTGCCAAAAGTCTTTGTCCTCAGGCCTCGCAACACTTCAGCATTTGCCCTCTCCGCTTGGCCGTTGCTCCGTGGGTGTGCCACTGAAGCAAAATAGACCTTGCTGCCGAGGTCTTGAATGTATTGCATGAAGGTGTGGCTTGTGAACTGCGTGCCGTTGTCGGCGATGACTCTGTTTGGCACACCAAAATGGCAGACCAGTCCTTTGAAAAACTTGACGGTGACCGAAAGTCACCTTTCTCACTGATTCCACCTCTGGCCACTTTGTGAACTTGTCGATTGCAACGTACAAGTACTCAAAGCCCCCGACGGCGCGGGGGAAGGGGCCTAGTATATCGAGCCCTCAGACCGAGAATGGCCAGGAGAGGGGGATTGTTTGAAGGGCTTGAGCTGGTTGATGAAGCTTCTTTGAATGGAACTGGCATGCTTTACACTTGGTGACTAGTGCCGTCGCACCCTGGAGGGCGGTGGGCTAGAAGAAACCTTGCCGGAATGCCTTCCCGGCAAGGGCCCTTGACCCTACGTGGGAGCCACATATGCCTCCATGTATCTCTGCAAACAGCTCCAGTCCTTCCTCCCGGGGGATGCACTTGAGTTTCAGAGCGTGCGGCCTTCTCAGCTCCGGGACGTCTTCGACGAACTGGTACAGGGCGGACCGACGGGCTACTTTCTCCGCTTCTTCCTGCTCCTCAGGAAGCTCCCCTGTCTGGAGGAATTGGACGGTATGTTGCGCCCATGCCGGAGCCTGAGGCTCGATGGCAAGGACTAAAGGCGTCTCTTCCGCCGTGGGAGCGATCGTTTCTACTGTACCAGGGCTCGACGCCTCACCGGAGTCAATTGCTCTTAGGCAGGCTCGGCGTCCGTGGCGATACCCTTGCCGGCCCCGGGGCTCGGTAGGAAAGTACTTTGGGACCTGATTTTCTCCGCTTGCTCGCCTGGCGATGGATCGACGGATGGTTGAGTTAACCGGAGCAAAAGGTACCTGGTTCCACGGTAGCTTGAATGCGGCACGCTTTGGATGTGTAATCGGCGACGTCGTTCTCCACTCGGGGGACGTGCTCTGCCTGGATACCGTCAAAGCGTTCCTCCAGCTTCCTCACCTCATCTACGTATGCTTCCATCAGTGGGCTCTGATAATCTTTGTTGACTTGCCTGACAACGAGCTGCGAGTCACCCCTGACGATGAGCTTCTTGACCCCGAGGTCTGCCATGATCCTGAGACTGGCAAGCAATCCCTCGTACTCGACAGTGTTGTTGGTGGACATCTCCCTGGGGAAGTGCATCTGGACCACGTACTTGAGGAGCTCTCCGGTGGGTGCGACGAGCAGCACACCGGCACCGGCGCCTTGCGTGAGAAGGCTCCATCAAAGTACATGACCCGATTGGTCTGCCTCCTTGCCGGGAGAGTCGTCTCTGGATTTCTTCGTCAGCGTCGCGGTCCAATCCGCGATGAACTCTGCCAGGACTATGCTCAGAATTGTCGAGGTACTCTCAAACTTTAAGCCGAAGCTTGACAGCTCCAAGGCCAATTCCACAAACCTTCCGGTTGCGTCTGGGTTGTGCAAGATCCGTTAACGGAGGCGGGTGACGACAGTGATCTCGTGGGCCTGGAAGTAGTGACGCAGCTTCCTCGAGGCCATAAGGAGGCCAAAGAGCAATTTCTGCACGCTGGAATACCTTGACCTAGCCCCCTGCAAGAGGGAGCTGACAAAGTAAACTGGGTGCTGCATCATCTTCTTCTTGGGCACCACTTCACTCGATCGCGCGGGCATCGCTTTGGTGGCACTAGACTCTTCCGGGGGCCGTGCCTCGTCGGCACCGGGCCCTACCGGGGGAATCTTCGGCTCGCCCTCCGCTGGTTCTGCCACCATTGCTGTCTCCTTGTCGACCTCCCTCTGCGCCACTAGTGCGGCACTGACCACTTGATTCATCGCCGCCAGATACAGCAACAACGACTCTTGTGGTTCAGGCGCAACCAGTATTGGTGTGGAGGAAAGGTATTTCTTCAGGTCCTGCAGCGCGGCCTCGGCTTCCGGGGTCCACTCCATTGGGCCCACCTTTTTCAAGATCTTGAAAAAGGGAAGGGCGCGCTCGGCGGACTTGGAGATGAACCGGCTCATGGCGACAACGCAGCCAGTGAGCCGACGCACATCCTTGATCTGCTTGGGCGCCTCGACTTGCTCAATAGCCTTGATCTTGTCTGGGTTTGCCTGATCCTGTGCTATGACACAAAGAACCCGAGAAGCTTGCCGGACGGGACGCCGAAGACGCACTTCTCAGGGTTCAGCTTGAGGTTGAACTTGCGCAGGTTGGCAAATGTCTCTTCCAGATCTTGCACAAGAGTCGGCCCGTCTTTGGTTTTGACCACTATGTCATCCATGTAGGCCTCCATATTTCTATGGAGCTGAGGTTCAAAACCAATTTGGACCGCTCTTGCAAACGTTGAGACAGCACTCTTCAACCCGAAAGGCATCCGTAAAAAGCAATAAGTACCACATGGGTGATGAATGTTTGTCTTCTCTTCATCCTCTCTTGTCATGAAGATTTAGTGGTAGCCTGAGTAGGCATCGAGGAATGATAACAGATCACACCCGGCCGTGGAGTCAACAATCTGGTCGATCTTGGCGGCAAAGGGAAGGGGTCCTTAGGACAAGCCTTATTGATATCTGTGTAATCAATACACATCCTCCACTTCCCATTTGCCTTGCGCACCACTACCGGATTGGCCAACCACGTCGGATGGAGCACCCCTCTCACCAAACCTGCCGCTTCTGGCTTCCTGATCTCCTCTATGATGAACTCCTGCCTCTCCAGAGCCTGCTCGACCTTCCGCTGATGGGCCGCGCGTAAAGGGGCAGACAGCTAGGTGGTGCTCAATCACCTCACAGGAACACCGGGGATGTCGGACGCTTTCCATGCAAACACGTCGACATTCGCCCGCAGGAAGGTGACGAGCTCGCCTTCCTATTTGCTGTCAAGGGTGGAGCCTATAGTGAAGGCCCCTCCCGTGCCGTCCTCCGCGATGGGCACCTTCCTGGTCTGCGGCGGCTCGGCTCTGGATCTCTTGCTCTTGTCGGCAGAGCTCTCTGGCACGTCCTCAATGGTAGCACAACACTCCGAGGAGGTGCGCTTGCTGGAGTGGGTGCGAGAGGTCTTGCCGGGTCCCTTCTTTCCTCCCGGGCCTTCGGTGGCAGGAGCGGGTGCCTTGACGGCAGCTGCTGCAACTGCTTCCCGGTAGAGTTGTTTGGCGCAGATCAACGCGTCCTTCTTGTCGGAGGGGACGGAGATGATGGTCAACGGCCCGGGCATCTTTAGCATGTTGTAGGCGTAGTGTGATGCCGCCATGAACTTGGCTAGTGTCGGGCGGCCGAGGATCCCGTTGTAGGGCAAGGGGATCTCGGCCACATCGAAGACGATCCTCTCCGTCCGGTAGTTCAACTCCCCTCCAAATGTCACGGGCAGTGTGGCCTTTCCCTTTGGTTGGCTTCTCCCCGGATTGACCCCCTGAAACGTGCCCGTTTCCTCGAGGTCTCCGTCAGGGATTTGCAACCTTTTGATCACGGCAGGCGAGATCAGGTTCAGGCCGGCCCCGCCGTCAACCAACGTCTTGTTCACCCTGAGGTTGCGTATTGTTGGCGAAACCAACAACGGCAAACACCTGACCGCGGTGGTGCGATCAGGGTGGTCCTCGGCGTCAAAGATGAGGGGCGTGCTGGACCACTTTAGGGGCTTCTGAGCGTCGAACGACGGCTCCGTCGCTGTAACCTCTCGTGCCCACTGCTTGAGCTGGTGGTGAGAGGCATGCAGCGAGGCGCCGCCATCGACGCACATGGCCTCCATAGCCTTTTGGAACCCTTGCTCACCAGACTCGTCGTCCTCGTCGTGATCGTCGTCTTCTTGTTTCTTGTCGCGGCCCCGGGCAGGCCTCTCTTGCTGATTGTCCTTGCCGAGGCGGCCTTCTTGGCCGCCATGCTTCTTGCCGGACCCCTCAGCACCATCTTGGTCCTTATCCTTGTCCCGCCTTTCGTACTCAGCCTTTTGCTTCTCAGCAAGCAGCTCGACTTGTCGGCGATTCCGAGATCGTGGCCCTTGGTGCGGTGGATCTTGCAGTATTGCTTGCCAGAGCTTCCTGGCTTGTCGGTGGCTGCCAGGGCCCGGCAGGCGGCGCACCCGGCAATCTCCTTGCCGGGGGTGTCTGCCTTGACCTTCTTGCCGGCACCGGTGTCGTTAGATCCCTCAACGGCAAGCACAGCCTTGCCTTTGCGTTTCTTGTTGCGACGCCGGCCCTTCTTCATCGGGGCGGCGGCGTCCTCATCGGTAGAGTCGGTTTCCGCGCCGGCATCTTCGTCGGGGTACTTCCTTCCCTCTTCAGCTCGGGCGCACCTGTCGGCCAGAACGTAGAGCTCGGCCACATCCTTAACCTTGGTCATCGCCAGCTCCTCGCGCATCTTGCGATTGCGCGTATTACGATGGAATGCGCTAATCACGGCAGCGGGATGAACGTCGAGGATGTTGTATCGCACCGGTGAATCTCTGGATGTACTTGCGTAGGGTCTCCCCTTCCTTCGGGGAATGATATGCGAGATCATCGGCACGGCCATGAGCTTGGTGGCCTCTGTGAAGGCGCCAACGAACTCATGGCACAGATCTGACCAGGAGGAGATGGAGTCCGCCAGCAAGTGCATCAACCAAGACATTACATTGGGCTTGAGCGCCAGCGGGAAGTAGTTGGCAAGCACCTTGTCGTCGCGAGCCCCAGCGGCCTGCATCACGATGGTGTAGATGCTGAGGAACTCGGACGGATGGGTCTTGCCGGTGTACTTCTCGCCGACGTCGGGCTTGAACGTGCGGTGGGATGGCCACTGGAACTGCCTCAGATCACAGGTAAAAGCCAGGCAACCCACCTTGTAAGGCAGGCCGCCGGGCTCCCTCGGTGCCGGGTAGTCCGTAGCATGTCCCGCCCGCTTGTCCGACTGGCGGCGCGTTTCGCGCCGGCGCTCGACGGTGGTTCGAGCGTCTTCATGAGCTTGCTCCCGAAGAACCTGGCGCTGGTCGCGGAGGGTCCATGGATCGGACAATGCTATGGAGATGTTGTCACCAGCGTCATCGCGACGGGCCGACGCCCGCGGCAGCTGGCGAGGAGGAGGAGAGTGCACCTTGGCCGCAGCTCCCCCAGTCCTCCCAGCGCCAGCATGTGGTGGTTCGGTGGAGCGTCGAGCCGAGGGCCCGCCGGTCACGGATCGTCTTTGTTTGCGACGGCGACGAGGCTCCGGATAGTGGCCCTCCACTCATCGAGCTTCCCACGGCAGTGCCCAGGGACACCAACATGGTGACGCTGGTCGGCGCGCACACCATGGGAAGAACGCGCGGTGGTCGCCGGTGTATGCGTCCTGGAGGTCGCCGCGCCGGCCGAGGTCGGTGCAACGACACCCCCGGAGGGCCCTGCGCCGCCTGCGGGGGGCCCAGCTCCGTCCTTGGGTCCGGCGGCATGCAGCCGGTCGTCTGGTGCATGAACGACGCCGCTCGCCAGTTCACCGGCCGGGTGGTGCTGGTGCTCGCGGGCTGCGGCCGAGTCCTCGCGACATGACCCGGCGCTGCTCGTCCGCACCGGCACGGGCCGTTCGGCTCCCAACGAGCCGATCACCATGGCCGTCTTCTTCTTAGGGGCCATGGCAATGAAGAACGCTCACTCAACTGCTAAAACCGATTCTCACAATTGCGCGCCCCCTACCTGGCGCGCCAAAGATGTCGGTGGGAAACGACACCTATGGGATCACAAGAATCTCTACTGCGGTTGCCGGGCGCGGGGTTGAGAGAAGAGCGGGTCTAACAGAGAAGCACGCGGTTCGTTTATCCAGGTTCGAGCCGCGAGGATGCGTAAAACCCTACTCCTGCTTTGGTGGATGTATTCTGTGTTCTTGAGCTAGCTACGGGGTGTAACGAGCTCCAAAAAGCCGAATCCTTCTCCTGGTCGCCTCGGGCCTCCTTTTATAGGTGAAAGGGGCTGCCACAGTGGCACACAGGAGGTGGAAAGGTCTACAGTGGCACGAGGTTATCCCTCGTATTACAGGACAAGGTGCATTTAATGCATCACTTAGGTGTCCTCTTACTTTATCGGGGGCAGGCGAGGCCCGTCCCATCCGTCAGCCGCTTGAGGCTTCGACAGCGCCACAGCCAGCGGTGCCATGTAGGCAGGCAGGCAGCTGAGGTGGCGCGGTGGTGGAGCCTCCACGAAGGACTGCATGTAGCCACCCTGGTGCCTGCCCAGCTGGTTGGGTCGGCAGCTGCATGCGAACGGCGGTGGAGACTTGGCTGGTGCGGGCCTGGAGGTGGCCCTGCTGGCGCGCTTGGCAAGGGCCTTGCTGGGTGGCCCGGCAAGGGTCGTGCCATGGCGCGCAGGCGTCCCCGGCAAGGATCTTGCCGGTGGTCTTGTGGGTTCCTTCGGCGAGGATGGCTGCCTTCCCATCCTCACTTGATCTTGACTATTCTTTGTCTTCACAAAGATCTGCATGCCACCACAGAGGTGCCTCCCAAGCCATGTCCCAACGCACGTGTTGAGTGTTGGTGGGCTCGAGGGTGGCTCGCTCGGCTGGCACGGGCAAGCTGCCCCGGCAAGGGTCTTGCTGGGGCCGCTCCCCGGCAAGGATCCTTGCTGGGGAAACCTGCTTCGCCCATCTGATCCTTCTGGTCTTGGTCCTTGGCATTGCTTTGCTTCGTCTTGGGCTTTGGTCTTACCTCGGCTCTCCTCCCCCGCCCTATTATGCGCGGCCGTGGCGGGAGACTCTGATTGCCCGTGCACAACTAAAGGGGTCAAAAGGAGGGCCCCTACTTTTGTACACCGACAAATTTATTATTCGAATTGGAAATTTTGAAATATGAAACGTGCAATTCAAATTCTCAGCACAATGGTTCAACAAAGAATCCATAAATAAAATTGCTAGTACAATATGTTCAGTAATTACAGGATTAGGCAACAATTAACTATGATGAACCACAATATTTAAAGGCGGTAAAGGTGAAGAGACAAGTGTAAATCATTTTGACTGCCGACGGTGTTGAAGAAGCGGAATGCGAATAATGTGCTGATACATCTCCAACGTATCTATAATTTTTGATTGTTCCATGCTGTTATTGGATGTTTTATAATCATTTTATAGTCATTTTATATCATTTTTTGGTACTAACCTATTGACATAATGCCAAGTGCCAGTTGTTGTTTTCTGCATGTTTTTTACATCGTAGGAAATCAATACCAAATGGAGTCCAAATGCAACGAAACTTTACAGAGATTTTTTATGGACCAGAAGACACTCAATGGGCCAAGGCTGCGCCTGGGGGGTGCTCCGAGGGGAGCACAACCCACCAGGGCGTGCTAGGAGGCCCAAGCGCGCCCTGGTGGGTTGTGCCCACCTCGGGTGCCCCCGGACCACTTCTTTGCTCTATAAATACCCCAATATTCTAGAAACCCTAGGAGAGTCGACAAAAATCAATTCTAGACACCGCAGAGTCCAGAACTACCAGATCCAATCTAGACACCATCACGGATGGGGTTCACCACCTCCATTGGTGCCTCTCCGATGATGCGTGAGTAGTTCTTTGTAGACCTTCGGGTCCGTAGTTAGTAGCTAGATGGCTTCCTCTCTCTCGCTGAATTGTCAATACAATGGTCTCTTGGAGATCTATATGGTGTAACTCTTTTTGCGGTGTGTTTGTTGGGATCAGATGAAATTTGAGTTTATGATCAGATCTATCGTTTATATCCGTGAAAGTATTTGAGTTTCTTTGATCTCTTTTATGCGTGATTGCTTATAGCATCGTATTTCTTCTCCAATATTTGGGTTTTGTTTGGCCAACTTGATCTATTTATCTTGCAATGGGAAGAGGTGCTATGTAGTGGGTTCGATCTTACGGTGCTTGATCCCAAAGGATGTAAGGGGAACCAACACGTATGTATCGTTGCTACTAAGGATAAAACAATGGGGTCTATCTCTACATAGATAGATCTTGTCTACATCATGTCATCGTTCTTATTGCATTACTGTCGATTTGTGGAGTAATAGTAGTAAATGCAGGCAGGAGTCGGTCTACTAATCTTGGACGTGATTCCTATATAATGATCATTTCCTGGAAATCATCATGATTATTTGAAGTTCTATCAATTGCCCAAAAGTAATTTGTTCACCCACCGTTTGCTATTTTTCTCGAGAGAAGCCACTAGTGAAACCTACGGCCCCCGGGTCTCTTTCTCATATTATTTCCTTCGCGATCTATTTTATTTGCCTTTTATTTTCTGATCTACTAATCCAAAAATACAAAAAATACCTTGCTGCAATTTATTCTTATTTATTTTATTTGGCGTTTGATCTATCAATCTACTACACTTTTATTCACGTCTGTTTGCCTATCTTGAGGCGCCGCTACCCGGAAGGGATTGACAACCCGTTTTACATGTCGGGTTACGAGTAGTTGTTATTTGTGTGCAGGTGTTGTTTATGTTGTGTTGCTTGGTTCTCCTACTGGTTCGATAACCTTGGTCTCATAACCGAGGGAAATACATACTGCCGCTGTGCTGCATCATCCCTTCCTCTTTGGGGAAATACCGACGTAGCTTCAAGCCGCATCAAAAGGAATTTATGGCGTCATTGCCAGGGAGGATCTTCAATATATACCAGGTTCCTAATCACAAATCTCATCTCCTCGCAATTTACATTATTTGCCATTTGCCTCTCATTTACCTCTCCCCCACTTCACAAAAAATTGCCGTTTTATTCCCCCTCTTTTTCGTTCGTTGTTTTCTTGTCGGTTCTATTTTTGAGTGCAATCTTGTTGCATAGTCATCATGACTCAAGAGAACACCAAGTTGTGTGATTTCTCAAATACAAACAACAATGATTTTATTGGCACTCCGATTGCTCCTCCCGCCACTACTGCGGAGTCTTGTGATATTAATACTGCTTTGTTGAATCTTGTTATGAAAGATAAATTTTCTGGTACTCCTAATGAGGATGTCGCGTCCCATCTTAATACCTTCGTGGAATTATGCGATATGCAAAAGAAAAAAAATATGTGGACAATGATGTTGTGAAGATGAAATTATTTCCGTTTTCTTTGCGTGGTTCTGCAAAAATTTGGTTTTCTTCTTTGCCTTGCAATAGTATCGATTCTTGGAATAAGTGCAAAGATGCCTTTATCACTAAGTATTTTCCTACCATAAAATTATTTCCCTTAGAACCCAGATCATGAATTTCAAGCAACTTGAACATGAGCATGTTGCACAATCTTCGGAAAGGATGACAAATGATGCTAAGGAATTGCCCAACTCATGGGTTAAATCTTTGGATGATCATACAAAATTTTTATGCGGGGTCGAATTTTGTTTCTCGTAATCTTTTAGATTCTGCCGCAGGTGGTACTTTTATGGAAATTACTTTGGGTGAAGCCACCAAATGGCATACCGAAAGAGCTCCTACTAGTAAAAAAGTTAATTCGGTTGAAGAAATTTCTTCTTTGAGTGAAAAAGTTGATGCTCTTATGAAATTGGTTTCTAGTAAAAGTGATCCTATTGATTTTAATGATATGCCTTTGTATACTTTGATTGAGCAAAATAGTGATGCCATAGATGTGAATTTTATCTCTCGAAATAATTTCAATAACAATGCTTATAGAGGTAATTTTAATACTAGGCCTTTTCCTAGTAATTCCTCTAATAATTATGATAATTCCTATGGAAATCCTTCTAATAATAATAATAGGAACACATCTGATCTTGAGAATAATATTAAAGAATTTATCAACACGCAAAAAGTTTTCTACACTATCATAGAAGAAAAGTTGAATGAGATTGATGATTTATCTAGAAGTGCTGATACAATTTCTCATGATGTGGAAAATCTCAAGATGAATTTTTTTGTGTCTAAAGTATATGAATCAATTAAAGCTCTTTATGTTTGTATGGATGAAAGTAAGAAAAGAACCACTATGCTTAGAGCTAAAATAGAAGTTTTAGAAAAAGCATTTTCTAGTGATTACTTTCGCAAAAGTGATGAAGATCTTAAAATGATTGGTGTTTATTCTGTTGACTCCTTGTTTAGTAAAATTAAGATTGATGAAAAAGGGACTGGAGAAGAGTCAACTTTGCTAGAAGGCGTCCCGATATTTCGGAGGGTGAAAATTTTGTTGAGAAAATTGATGAAAGTGGGTTTGAAGAGGTCAAAACTTTAAGTAGTGATGTGCCCACTCTTTTGGATTACAAAGACTTTAATTATGATAGTTTATGTTTGATTGATTGTATTTCTTTGTTGCAATCCATGATAAATTCACCCCATGCTTATGAACAAAATAAAGCTTTTACTAAACATATTGTTGATGCTATTATGAAAGCTTTAGACAATTCCTAGAAAATTGCATGATGAATGGGAACGTACTATCAAAGTCAAGATTAGAAATTATTAGTGCTTTGCTTTGTGTGACTTGGGTGCTAGTGTTTCTACAATTCCGAAATCTTTATGTGATGTGCTTGGTCTTACCGATATTGAAGAATGCTCTTTAAATTGCACTTGGCGGATTCTACTATTAAAAATCCTATGGGAAGAATTAATGATGTCTTATTCTTGCAAATAGGAATTATGTGCCCATGTATTTTATTGTTCTTGATATTGATTGCAATCCGTCTTGTCCAATTATTCTTGGTAGACCGTTTTTACGCACTATCGATGCCGTGATTCATATGAAAGAAGGCAATATTAAGTTCCAATTTCCTTTGAGGAAGGGTATGGAACACTTCCCTACACTACAAAAAAAAGACACATCCGTGACATTTTGGGCCGAACGAATTTTTTTCTGTCATACTTATGACACTTCTATGACGATAATTGTGACAAAACATGGTATCATCATAGATGTGGTGGGCTCCTACTTCTATGACAAAAAATCATGATAGAAAATGGGCTTTTCGTCCTAGGCGGGACGGAGACTCGGCTGCATGCCATTCTTTGGGCCGTCCATGATGGAAAAAACCATGGTAGAAGCAAGGGCGAGGAAAATATCGGGGTGTTCCCGGTTACGGTGGGTGGTCGGGGCCGAGCGATGCACATAGGTTTGTGTGTTTCTTCAGACACGCAGCGCTGCAGGCGAGGCGTTGGGTTCTAATCGAACCCGAGCGAGGCGTTTCGCCCTCGAACCCGGCGATTGCACCGCAGTTACGCTGGCGTTCTTGAACCCGAGCATCGATCGATGGCTGTTAATCGAACTTGATCGAGTGATTCTTCGCCATCGCCGCTAATCAAGCCGATCGATGCCGCCTGGATGAATAGTGAGCATTCTTTGGGGGGTTAGATGAACAGTTCCCGGTAGGGGTGGATGAATAGGAGTATAGGACCCCGTGGTGTTGCCTCTGGATGAACAGGACCCCGATCGATCGAGCCGGTTGGGGCTGGATGAACAGGACCCCGTGGAGGGCTGGATGAATAGGACCACCCCGTGGAGGGCTGGATGAACTATAGACGGTGGAGGGCTGGATGAACAGTAGCCCATGGAGGGGTGGTTGAACAGGAGCCCGTGGAGAGGGCTGGTTGAACAGGAGCCGGTGGAGTAGCGCGCGATGGAGGCTGGATGAACAGGAGCCCGTGGATGAGCGAATGCAGTGGAGGCCGGAGGAGGTCGACGGTGGATGAACAAGAGTCTGTGGGGGCCGGAGGGGTCGACGGTGGAGATGAACAGATCCTGTGGAGTCCCGTTTTGCGGTACGCCACACCCCTCCCGATGAACAGGACCCCCGTTTCGACCATAGCGCTCCAACACAAGTCCGTTTCCTCTGTTTTGCGGTACGCCACACCCCTCCCGATGAACAGGACCCCCGTTTTGACTGTAGGAGGTCCGTTTCCTCTATTTTGCGGTACGCCAGACCCCTCCCGATGAACAAGATCCCGTTTCGAACGTGGCCAGTCGAAAACAAGGCCGTTTCCTCCATTCTGTGGTACGCCAGGCCTCATTTCCATCGGTTGTTCCGTCCAAGCCCTCCCGATGAACACGACAACGCATTCCGTTTCGACCCAGCCGGTTGGCTCCCCATGAACACGACGACGTTGTTTCTCTGTTTCGCCCCAGCCATGTACACGAGCCCTGGCCATACGTATGCGCGAGTAGGCGTTCGAGACCTGCACAGCATGTAACGTGCGTGGCGTCAGATTTCCTTTCTTGCACATCGCCCTCAGACGTATGTGTACATGCTACGTGCGCGCCTCTACTACGACACGTGCGCGCCTCTACATGGACTAGTATGTACGTACACATTCGCGACCATAATGACAACGCTACATAAGCTTCGACCAGGTTGTCGGATCTCGGGTTCCGGCAAAACCCTCAAGGTTTGAACACTAGGGTGCGCACGAAGATCTCCCCCCTACCGATCCACGTCCTGGCTTAGCTAAGTTCTCGCGGACTAACTCGATGAACTCGCAACATAAAGGACACAAGATTTATACTGGTTCGGGCCACCGTTGTGGTGTAATACCCTACTCCAGTGTGGTGGTGGTGGATTGCCTCTTGGGCTGAGGATGAATAGTACAAGGGGAAGAACAACCTCCTGAGGTCGAGGTGTTCTTGTGCCCGGTGGGTGTGAGGATGGGATGGATCGAGTCCAAGATGAGATGCCTGAGGCTCAGTTGCCTTCTACTATGGTGACTAATCCTATTTATATAGGCCCTGGTCCTCTCCCCAAATATTGAGCGGGAAGGGAGCCAATAACGGCCAATTTGAAAGGGGACAGCTAGTACAGCTTATCCTGACAAAAGCAGTCTTCGCCTGCAAAAGGCTCTGGTGGTGACGCCGCCTTGGGCTCCACGGTGACCTCTGTCTTGTCGTCCTGCTGGTCTTGGTCTCGTTGCACTGATATGGAAACCTTTGCTTGATGCCTCGGTACTCCTCGCCCGCGCTTGCTTCCTTAGCACCAAAGAGGAAACAAGGACACTGCGCGTGATGGCGCCCGCCTGGCCCTGATCGTCATGGCTCACGTCATGAGAACCTCACGAGGTTTGCCTTGCCTTGATCTCTTCGCCCCTCGTGAGCCAGCCTAGTAAGGCCGCTCCCGAGGAGGTCTTGTGTCGTCCGCCTCGCGAGGCTTGGTCCCTCACGAGGGTCTTGAGCACTTGTTGGTGAAGATGGGCCGTACGGGCCCGCTCACTGAGCCACGCCGTGAACCGCAGGCAGGCAAGTCTAGGGACCCCCGTTCCCAGAATGCCGACAGTAGCCCCCGGTCCCAAGGCGCGCTCGGGCTTGGCTTCGAGGTGAAGCCAAAGGTCAAGTGCGGAGCGCCACGGGCCCCAATAGCCTGCGGCCATGGTCGACGCATGGCAGTTGATTGGACGTGGGCGTCTCCGCTTCCCCACGCCGCCTCGGCAACTTCCCGACTTGACAAGTCCCTGCGACATGCAAGGAAAAACCATCATTACCTGTAATCGTGGGGGGGGGGCTGGTTGGCCTTGTCCTGCTATAAATGGGTGAGGGGCGGAGCCCCCGTCACCCATCTCTTCCCATTCCGCTAGCTTCTTCCTCCTTGCTCCATTGCCAGCTGCGACACCAATGGCGCCCATCCGGAGGTTTTCTGCCGTGAAGAAAGGAAAGACTCCCCTCGATGGGCTGGTGCCGCTCCTGCCGAAGAAGAGGCTGATTCACCGCCGCGGCATGGCGGCGATGCAGGTGGTGACGAGGCCTTGGTGCGAGCGGCCTCCTCCTGGGTATCCATTACCCCTGTACGCCCAAGCCAGGGGCTCAGGAGGAAGAGACGACGAGCGTCGGCGCGCGCACCGCGGCCATGGTCATCGTGCCGTGGTGGCGCGTGTCGCCGCTCCTGGAGTCCACGCCACGGACTCCTCGCGCGAGCTCGTACTGTGGGCGGCGATGCCCCCGAGCACTTGGATCCACTTCCCTTCTTTCTTCTCTGCTAGGATGCCGCCGAGGGGGCCCCTTGAGCTTTGGCTGCAGCACGCCGACTGTGATATGCCGGCGACAGGAGCGGAGGTTGAGGCCGTCTCCTCGGGGAAGATCTTCATGACCCGAGGCTGGGGCGAATTTGCCCGAGTGTGTCATGCGGAGGGTGCCCCCGCAATCCACTTCGAGTATGACGGCGCCTCCACGCTATTCTTCAAGGTCTTCGACGCAGAAGGCCACCGTCTGGAGTGTTGCTCCGGGAGAGGTCATCAGGATGACGTCGCCGCAGGGGCAGGGCCCGCTGCCTGCATAGCCGGTGGCTCCTCTGGAAGCCGCAGCAACACTTGGGAGTCCAGCGATTCTCCCGAGCTCTACGAGACTCCGAAGACGAGCGACGACAGCTACGTGCCCCCAAGCTCTCGCCGAGCCCGGAGCAGGGCTGTAGCGTCTGGCCGCCGCCACCGCTGATCTGGATGAGGTTGGCTCCGGCCTCTGATAGCCCACTGTTGATGATGGCGTCATCCACATGGCGTGTGTAGGTAGGATTCCTGAAGTTCTCGTCTTTTGTTCCCTGCGAGGAATCAAGGAGTACCCCGCGGGGGCATGTAAAGGGTTTGTAATGCCTCTGTCAACATTGTCCTTATTATGAACTTGTGCGGCCAAGTCCTGTTTCAGCTCAGTCTCCCCTTCGACCTCGTGGCGACTTGGTGCTCTCTGTTGTGACAGTCCCGGTCCCCATGCAGCCGCAGCCTGCCGCCGGTATGCTGTGTCGTGTGCCGTGCTCAAGGCCAGGAGGTGAGCGGCCCGAGGTCCTGTAAGAGCCCCTGAGGCGCGATGCTCAGGAGGTCCCCTTTAGCGCTCAAGCAGTCGTCGAGAGGTAGGAAAGGGTGGTCACGTTGCTGCAGCAGGGCTGCGACTAGTGTGGTTCCTATTCCTTAGCGGTTTAGCCAATCCGGGCACGAGACTTATCTTGACGGCCCGGAGTTGGTTCCTCGCGACGCACCAGATTCCGGCATAGGCGTCCGTAGCATGGCTAGGCCAGGCCCATAAGAGCCTCTCCCTCTTCTCCGCGCTCTCCTTTGTGCTCTATGTCCTCAGGTCCCGGCCCTCGAGCGAGCTCAGCCGCCGTTGGTATGCTAGGTCGCGTGACGTGGTCAAGGCCAGGGGGTGAGGGCTGGAGAGCCAGTAAGAGCTTCTGATTCGCTATGCTCAGGAGCCCCCCTTTTAACGCACAAGCGGATCACACGGGAGAAGAGGGAGCTCGCGGTGCCGCCTGCCGTCATCCTCAGGAGATTCCTGCAAGCCAGCACAAGGAGAGACACAGTTTGCCATTATGGTTGCCGGGCGTCCACTGATCGCTTTGCCAGAGAACGGGGGCACTGAGGGCCCGGTGAGGTGGCGCGCATGGCCAGAGCTCGGCCGCTCAGATTTGTCGACGTTGAGGGACGGACCCAAGCACAAGCGCCGTGCCAGAGTGAGCAACTCCCAGGGTAAGTTCCAATCAAGCAGGTGATGGTCGTACGTAGATCAAGAATGGAAAGAAAGCTGGCTTAAGTAAATGCAAGGAAGATACATGCCACTAGGTCAGGCCCGAGCGGCTTGGGGATGATGCAGCCCGAGGGGCGCCCCCAACAAGGTAAGCTAAATACATAAAAAGAGATACATGCCGCAGGGATGGACCCACGCGGTCTGGGAATGATGCAGCCCTGAGGGCGCTCCCAGCTAAATAAACTTGGAAAATGTCACCTGGTTCTGTTGATGAAGGGATGTTGGGGTAGCTGAAGGTATGCCGAGGAGGTACGCGGTGAAGGGGTTGTTCCTCACGAGCCGCCGGGGCCCTGAGCCTCGGGAGGCTCTAGAGGCCCAGGCGGTTCCTTGAGGACCATCTCCATCTCCGTCAGGACGGTGTGGTGCCTGGCCTCCTGAGTCGCCAGGGCACGCCGCAGGTTGTGCTGATAGGCAGACGCCACGCTCGGCAGGCCAAAAGGCATGCAAATATAGCTGTGCAGTGGACCCTTGCAGTGTCCTACACGCGAAGGCCAGAAGGGCTCCTGGGACGCGGCCCTGTTGAGCCCTGAGATGTCGACGCAGACACGCAGCCCGACATCCTCGCCTGGATGGGGAGCTGCGCGCGGTGAGCGGCGGTCGCCGCGCATAGCCCTCACATCCTGCAATTCTTGAGTGGTCTTGGTAATGAACTCCTGAGCGGTGGGCGCTCCTCGTCTTGCATCCTCCTGAGGGAAACGTGCCACAAAGCACGCCTCCATATGGTGCCCAAGCACCTCCCTCGTGATGTTGGCAAGATCTGAGGCCCTCCAGAAGAGAGCCCCCGAGCCCTGCCCGAGAAGGGCTCTGGGCGCGCTTTCCTATGCGATGGAGGGAGGCGCCCCAGGTGCGGGCGCCGATCTTGTTGTGGCGCCGCTTGAGGCGCCGTTTTCCTGAGGCCCTGCGCGGAGGAGCTGCTTCTTCTTCTTAGGGGTGGCCTCAGGAGGGCACTCGCCCTTTCTGTCGGGGTCGTCGATTGCTGCAGCTTGGAAGGCACGCTCGAGGGAGCACACCGCATCTCTTTCTTCGCATGGGACCATGATGATTCCGCCACTTCCTGGCATCTTGAGGACATTGTAGCCGTGATGGGTCACCGCCATGAACTCGGTCAGGGCTAGATACCCGAGGATTGCATTGTACGGCAGACGGATGTGGGCGACGTCGAAGTCGATGAGTTCGGTGCGGTAGTTGTTGCGTTCTCCGAAGGTGACAAGGAGGCGGACCTGCCCTATCGGTGTGGTGGAACCGTCGGCACTCCTGAGAAAGGCTTGGTAGGCTGAAGCTGGTCGTAGGGCACTTGAAGGTTGTCGAACGTGTCGACGGACAAGACGTTAAGCCCTACACCGCCGTTGATGAGAGTCTTGGTGACTTGTACATTGCTGATGATGGGTGAACAAAGCATGGGAGAACGCCAGCAGTGGCCGCACACTTGAGCTGATCTGCCGAACTGAAGGTGATGGTGCACTTGGACCACCTGAGCGGGCGTGTGGCTTCGAGCTTGGGGAGGACTGCATTCACTTTCACGAGCAAACTGCTTGAAGACGCGCTGCGAGGCTGGGACTTGAGCTCCACCCAGGATACAAGCGATGGCAAGCGGCTCCTGGAAGCCCCCAGCCCCCTCGTCCTGATGGTGGTCGTCATTCCTTCTTGGTGGTGGCAGTTGTGGAGGAAGACCGGCATTGCTCTGAGGACGATCCTCACCAGGCTGATCCCTCCAGGCGCCCTCGCGAGGCTGATCCTGCCAGCAGTCCTCACGAGGCCGTTCACGCCACTCCTGGCACGGGCCACGGTCATCCCAGAGTCCGCCACCACGTACTCCTCCTCGGCCATAGCCCCGGTCGTTGCGCTCGGGGCGTCGACCGAAGCGTCCTTCTTGAATGGCTCTGAGCTCTTGACAGTCGCTGGTGTTGTGGCTATGCAGGTTGTGGAAGGCGCAGAATGGTCGGTGCTCTTGGATGACTCGGGCCGGTCCCTGCCGTGCTTTGTGTCCGGCTCCACCGCGAGCACGGATGCTTCCTTGCGCTTCACGTCCTTGGCCTTGGCCTTCTTCTTCTCTGAGTCCGCAGCTGGGAGCTCGAGGAGGGAGAGGCGCCCTTCCTCAGCTCTTGTGCACTTGGTCGCCAGGTTAAACAGCTCCAGAGATGTGCACAGCTCCTCATGGATGGCGAGCTCCTCCTTGATCTTGACGTCGCGGACGCCATCAGAGAATGCGGAGATGATGGCCTCGTCCGTCACCTTGGGGGTCTTGAGGCGAACGTTGTTGAAGCGCTGGATGTACTTCTGGAGGGTCTCTCCTGGTTGTTGCTTGACGCGGCATAGGTCACCTGTGGCTGGTGGGCGGTCGCGAGTGCCCTAGAAGTTGGCGACGAAGCGGTCGCGCATCTCGTCCCAGGAGGAGATCGAGCCTGGAGGCAGGTTCCGGAGCCACGAACGAGCACCATCCTTGAGAGCCATGGGGAACCAGTTCTCCATGACTTTCTCGTCACCATTGGCCGCCTCGATGCTCAGCTCGTAGAGCTGCAGGAACTCCGCGGGGTCGGGGGTGCCGTCGTAGCACGGAGGCAGGTCTGGCTAGAACTTGCCCAGCCAGGCGACGCTATGTAGCTCTGGGGTGAATTCGCGGCAACCGGCCGTGGTCACCGAGGCCCGTCTTGGAGGTGGAGCGTGGTCTTGGCGTCCATGCACCGCCACGGCAAGCGGCGCGGGGCCCTGCCGTGGCAAGATATCTTGACGTGGCGGCGCCGGAAGTGGTGGAGCGTTCTCTTGCGGGCGAGGGACTTCTTGGCAGCTTCCTTCTCCGCGCGTGGGCGCCGGGCGCGGTCGGTCGTGCCGCGGAGCCGCGTGCCTTGGTGCCAGGGCGCCGTCTTGGTGCAGAGGTGGTGGAGGGGCTCCATGAGCTACGTCGCCCGTAGCTGGCGGAGGGCGAGGCAGCGAGAGGGCAGCGCGAGAGCCCCTGCGGCGCCGACAAGCTCGGCGATGCGGTCGAGCCAGTCCTCGTAGAGGTCGTCGACGGGGCGGTAGCGCAGGAGCTCACGCGCCATGCACAGAGCGGCCTGCGCGTCCATGGGAGCGCAACGAGCGTGGGATGATGAACCGGCCGGGGTCAGTGATGGAGTGGGGGTGCGGCCGTCCCGCCGCACCGAGGGGTGCAGCGAGGATGCTTGCTGCTTGTTCCCAGATGGGCCGATGGTGACGTTGGCGGCAGACGACGAAGAACGACGGGGTGGCCCACCGACGGGAGCTGTCTAGGCGACGCGGGCGGCGAGGGTAGCCCGGCGCTCAGCGCGAGCTCGGCGAGCGTCCGCCATGGAGACAATGAAGCAACGGGGCGCGGAGCGACGGAAGGGAAGCTATGGCGCACCCCTACCTGGCGCACCAAATGTCGGATCTCGGGTTCCGGCAAAACCCTCAAGGTTCGAACGCTGGGGTGCGCATGAAGATCTCCCCCTACCGATCCACGTCCTAGCTTAGCTAAGATCTCGTGGACTAACTCGACGAACTTGTAGCACAAAGGACACAAGATTTATACTGGTTCGGGCCACCATTGTGGTCTAATACCCTACTCCAATGTGGTGGTGGTGGATTGCCTCTTGGGCTGAGGATGAATAGTACAAGGGGAAGAATAGCCTCCTGAGGTCGAGGTGTTCTTGTGCATAGTGGGTGTGAGGATGGGATGGATCGAGTCCAAGATGAGATGCCTGAGGCTCAATTGCCTTCTACTGTGGTGGCTAATCCTATTTATATAGGCCCTAGTCCTCTCCCCAAATATTGAGCGGGAAGGGAGCCAACAACGGCCAATTTGAAAGGGGGCAGCTAGTACAGCTTATCCTGACAAAAGCAGTCTTCGCCTGCAAAAGGCTCTAGAGGTGATGCCGCCTTGGGCTCCACAATGACCTCCGTCTTGCCGTCCTGCTGGTCTTGGTCTCGTTGCACTGATATGGAAACCTTTGCTTGATGCCTCGGTACTCCTCGCTTGCGCTTGCTTCCTTAGCACCAAAGAGGAAACAAGGACACTACGCGTGCTGGCGCCCGCCTGGCCCTGATCGTCATGGCTCACATCATGAGAACCTCGCGAGGTTTGCCTTGCCTTGATCTCTCTGCCCCTATCGTGAGCCAGCCTAGTGAGGCCGCTCCCGAGGAGGTCTTGTGTCGTTCGCCTCGCGAGGCTTGGCCCCTCGCGAGGGTCTTGAGCGCTTGTTGGTGAAGATGGGCCGTACAGGCCTACTCACGGAGCCACGCCGTGGGCCGCAGGAAGGCAAGTCTAGGGACCCCGTTCCCAGAACGCCGACACAGGTGGGTCCCGATAGTCATACACTTCCTTGCGTGCGAAGATGTAGCTGGTGGGTCCCAGTAGTCAGGGGATGGATCGTTTTTTTGCCCGGACGCACTTCCTTGCATGCGAAGATGTCGCTGGTAGGTCCCAGCAGTCAGGGGGGAAACGTTTTTTTTCGCGAAATACGGTTGCCCATCCGGTGAGTCCCTGCTGTCAGGTGGAGGAATCATTATTTTCCGCGTAATAAGGAGGCACTTCCTTGCTGCGGCCGTGGACCCAGCTGTCAGCCTCTCCACGTACAGTCCACGTCTGATGGAAGCCGTTCCTTGACCACGTTGACCACGCCGCGCCGAGAGCACCAGGGCGGTGGACGACGGCGAGGGCTAGGAAGGGGACAACACGGAGTTGGGGAAGACGCGGCAGTGGATGCCCATGCGTAGAGGAGTATGAGGGTTCACTGGTTCGCTGTGGTGTGAGGCTGCCGTCGCCGCAGAATAACAGGGGGTGTGGGTGATTAGAGGGATGGCCTGGCCAGCGGTGAGAGTAGTAGGGTTGGTGAGGCCTCCACGGCATCGCAGCCGACCACGGGAGGCATGAACACGAGGCACGACCGGCGCTGGTTTGGGTGGATAGAGCAAGAAGACCAGAGGTTGAAGAAGCACTACGGTCGTCGGATGGACATAGTACGGTCACTAGAGCTAGAATCGTTCATATTGACTAAGTTGACAAAGCCCTCCGTCCCCATCAACTTAGTTGGCCCACAAGTCAGCCTCCCACTATTGTGGTCCCAGCTAGCAGGGGGTATTCATTATTTTGTGCGTAATAAGGAGGCACTTCCTTGCGTGCGAAGATATAGCTGGTGGGTCCGACCTATCAATGAGGAGCGTTTTTTCGCGAAATACAGAGGCCCTTTCGGTGGGTCCTAGCTGTCAGGTGGAGGAATCATTATTTTGCGCGTAATAAGGAGGCATTTCCTTGCGTGCGGCCGTGGACCCAGCTGTCAGCCTCTCCACCCAAAGTCTACTTCCGATGGTGTCGTTCGTTGACCATGTTGGCCACTCCGCGCCGAGCGCATCCAAGGTGGTGGACGACGGCGAGGCCCCGGACAGCAACGATCCGGAGATGGGAAGATGCGGGAGTAGAGTCGCAGAAGGAGAGGTGTACGAGGGTTAACTGCTTCTGGTGCGGTGTGGCTCGGCAGTCGGTGGAGAAGAGCAGGAGGTGTGGAGGGGTGGAGGGATGGCCTAGCCAACGGTGGAGTAGCGCTTCATAGCAAAGCGTGCTAAGCAGAGCTGCTAGCAGCAGGAGGCGGGAGAAGGTGGTCCCGGCGGCGCTGGAGGAAGAAGACGAGAGATTGAAGACGGATGCCGGTCGTTGGATGTAAATCCAACGGCTAACGATGTCAGAATCATTTGTTGACTAAGTTGACAACGACTTGCGTTGGCTTTCGACCTATTGGCCCACATTTCAGCCTCCAAAAATGTGGCACGTATTCAACCCATTTTTTCAGAATTTACAGTCTTTTTTTGCGGGGTAGAATTTACAGTCAATTTGATCTTTTTTTTGAATTACAATCCATTAGCTGGGCTGGGTGAACAAATAGTCTAGCGTCCATGCGGCCCTTTATGTTTTTCCTAAAAAATTACAGGCCATTTGCACTTTCTCGAAATACACGCTTTTGCTGGGTTGATTCTAATTATAATGTTGGGGTGGGCGCAGCAATGTTATCAAAAAATAAACAAGGGTTGAGCATTTTGTTATATATATATATATTTAAATAATAAGTGATTTATTATTACATTGGTCCTTAAATCTTACCAAGCTTTTGTTCACAATCACCAGGATTTTCGTTGCAAAAAAAATCCAGGATTTTATTGTTCAGAAATTATTTTTATAAGTTAATAAGATGTGGGATATTGTTTTCTTACATATGTAAGTATCTGTTAAATATATGATGACAATAACAATAATATACAATAACATATAAAATAATTTAAATATATATAATATAGTTAGAAGGGAAACATAAGTTGGACCAGGCATTCCTATTCTTATAAAGAAAAATAGAACAAACCTCTGCGTTTTCTTCAAAAAAATACATAAATTGGGCTGCCGATGTTTCAGGAAAAATAAAACCTCGGATGGGAGGTCCATAGGCCGGTCGATACATGCCGACCCTCAAGAAAATACAAACAGGCCTATGACCTCCCATCCGAGGTCGTGGGCTGCGCATGTTAAAAAAGAAAGCCTAGACGGGGCAGCCCAAAACCCAGCTGATACTTGCTGCCCCAGTGATAATAAATGATACACCGGCTCCCGGCTCCGTTGTGAATTTATCTCCTATAGTAACTACGTTGAAGCACCTAAAAAAATGTAACTATGTTGACAAACCCGTGGGTCCCAACGTCAGTATAGCATTAGGAGGAAGTATTTTTTCGATGAGGCACTTGCTTGCGTACGGCCATAGACCTGGTGGGTCCCATTGTCCGCCTCTCCACGTCTGATCCTCTCCAGATTCCTCTTGTTTGTTCAGCATGTTCTAGCAACGGCAATGACAGCATCGCGGCCCGGCGCACAAAGGCGCATGAGGAGATCCGACCACCTGAGGAAGTGCCTTATTAGTAACGAAACAACTGAACTATCCTAGTGGCCGAGTGACACTACCCGACAGCTGTTCTGCCCGGGTTTGATTCCACCTGTGCAGAGAAAATATCTCCAATTTTTTTGCCTCTTCCTTTATTGGCATGTGGGTCCCAATTGTCATCTACGCACACCACGTCCAACACTTGCCAAAACTTCGTCCCTCGTTTTCTCTGTTTTTCGCACACTCGACATTGTGTCGGCATTTTGAAAATAGCATATCTTTTTGACTGTGCATCATATGAAGATGTGCTGTGCATGAATGTTGATCAACATGATGTTAACTGGCTGGTAGTTCCAGTTTCGACCATGAATAAAACTTCCAGCATGATGTTAACACTGTTTGAAAAGGCTGTGTTAATATAAATGCTCTGCCTCTGAAAGTTGCAGTTTCTTATCTGAAACTAAACTTGGAGTTTCTTATCTGAAACTGAAACTTGCAGTTTCTTCTCTGAGAATCACATTGTCTGCACTTTTATATTCCTATGAAACTACATTTTTTTAAGTGCTAAAAATAGATCTCGAGAATTCATAAAATACTTCGTATGCTCAATACTACAAATCTGAAATTCAAAAGACATTCATATCTGAAAGTACTCTCAAAATACACAACGCAAAACACAATTCACAACCTGCAAATACTTACAACCCTAAGTTCCTCTTGACAATTCACAACCTTCCCGACTATTGGGCTGGGGGGGGGGGGGGGGCAGTCCCTCCTATTCCACGGCGGCAGACAGCCACCCCGTGAGATGATGTGAACTGCGAGGGAGAGGATGACGGGGAAGCGTCGTGGGGCCAACTGTTTTTCTCCTCTTGCAGTTGGGTTCGGTCGACAAAGACTCCACCAGCTCGCTCTGGCATGACACCCTCACAAATGACACCATGTAGATGCTCGATCCTTCAATCTCTGGTGGATGCTCCATATGGGATCGATACTCCCACCACCGCTCCCTCACGATCGGATTCGGTGAATCTGTTTGCTCCATGGCCCAGAGGAGCAGCTCTATGTACTCCCGCGCGACTCCCTCCGGGAGTATTGCCGCCTTTTCGCTCTGTTGCAGATATGTGGCCATGGATGACGCTGTCGCCGCTAGTTGGTCCTTGTTGTCAAACCAAGACTATATCTCCAACATCCTAGCTAGGTTCACAGGGTCGCCGTCTGCGATCCTCATGTATCGGTTGTACTCCTCCATTGATCTACTTATCCACAACACCTTCACTCGCCGGCGGTGGTTTTTGAATGGAAGAGGAGAGGAGCAGCGCTGGTTTTGGATTAGAACGTGAGAGGAGCGATGCTGGTTTTGGATTGGAACAGGAGAGGAGGAGCGGTGGTTTTGAAATGGAAGAGGAGAGGAGCGGCGCTGGATTTAGATTGGAACAGGAGAGGAGTGGCGGTGGTTTAAGAGGAGAAGAGCGGAAGAGCGGCGCTGGTCTTGAAAGTATTTTTTTTTGTTTTGCGTATTTTTGGTCAAAGTTTGACCACATACTGTATTTGATAAGCAAAATGTGAATTCATGTCACCAAAAATTGTATCGTATGGTTCGTATCTGAATGTACTTTCAAATTATATTATTTTTGCAACGTATAACATATATTTTATTTGTGAAAATCATGGTCAATTATGACCCAGAATAAAAGGGAGACTAGTTAATGTGGGGTCGCTTTCTTAACTGAAGGGTAAATTGATTTTGATTTTGATCCAGTCACAGCGCGCGGGCCCTCTCGTCCAATCCTAAATCGCTGCTGCACACTCCTCTACCTCTTCTCCGTTGCAAAACCACCTCCTCTCCATCATCTCCATCATCTCCATTCAAAAACCACCATCTCGCCTCTCCCTCTTCTCCATTGCAAAACCACCTCCTCTCCTCTTCATCATCTCCATTCCAAAACTACTGTGTCGCCTCTCCCTCTTCTCCATTGCAAAACCACCTCCTCTCCTCTCCATCATTTCCATTCCAAAACCACCATCTCGCCTCTCCCTCTTCTCTATTGCAAGACCACCGTCTCTCCTCCCATCTTCCAAAGCTAGCACCAGACCACTCAGAAGGACATTTATGGAGAGGATGCAACAGCGAATCAGGCAGATCGCCGGTGGCGACCAGGCAAAGTTAGCCAGGTTGAAGGAGATCCTTACTTGGTTTGACAATGAGTGGGAGATTTCGAGGACGGTGAGGGCCAGGTGGCAATGTATGCGAAAGAGCGAGACAGCGGTGATGAGGGCAGCGATGTACATGTACTCCTCGGCGATAGTCACGCCACAGTCCTTCAAGTTCATCGAGTATATCCTCTGGGCGATGGAGCAGACAGATTCGCCCGAGATGAAAGTCAGGCGGAGGTGGTGGGCATACAGGTCGAAGGTCGAGCACCTAGAGGATAACGAATCGATCGAGTACGGTGTGCCGTTCGTGAGGGTGCAGAGCCAGCCGGAGCCACAGGAGTATTCGTTCTCCCACCGCAAGAGGAGGCCGGATGGCGCGACATCGCTTCCCCGCCGTTCTCCACGGTTCCCTCGACGCTCGCCTCGTTTCAACGGTGGTGGTAGGGTTTAAGGTAAGCTTCGCACTAACCTAATCTTCCACCTGCTCATGCTTACAATCAGTGTGACAGCTAATGAAAATCATGCTTACAATCAGTCTCCGAGTACTACGCCAATCACCCTTAAATAGCTCTGGACCTTTGGGTCAAAGTTGTGACACTGTGTACATATAAAGAAAAATAGATTGGTGCTTCTTTGAGAAAAGAGTACTCCCTAGAAAACTACCAATATAAGCTACTAGTATTTGGTTAGAGGATTTTCTACCGAGAAAGATCCGTCCACAGAGAGCGCCACACATCCCACTGGTGGTGGTGGATGCCAATGCGTGCATGGAGCATGGTTGGTGTCGGTAATTTTTACTTGGCACACCTTGCACTCTGCATATATGTCGGTTCCATCCGTACATTTGTGCAGTTCCACCAAAATGCAGCTGAATAACCCTGTTTGCCTGAGATAATGAAAAAGCATGATTACATTATAGTGGCACTAGTTGATGAAACACGCAAAATAAATAGAAGAAAATATTGCAATAGTATCATAGTATGCCATGCTGCGAGGGCGAGATGGGCCCTGCTACGCCTCATACGGTATTGCCATGCCTCATACTGGAAATCAGAGTCTCCCCGATACACCTTCTGCCAGTGATGAACATCAGTGTACAGCGGTAGTACAAGGAGGGGCCTTGAGACATTCAAATCTCTATTTTTGTGCAGATCAACTAAAATTAAGAACCCCAGTTTATGTAAACGCTTAAACATTAACAATGGGACTAGTTGATGAAACATACATTAACAAAGAGAATCACTTTCTTTATCTACATTGGGAATGAAATGATAGAGAGGACACTCGCTCTATTTTAACTGTATTATTACTTCATTTTATCAGTGACACTAGGGTCGAGCAAGTGGAAAACGAGGTGTACCAGCGTCGCATGAGGATGAAAGCCGGGTTGCTTAGGCTGGGATCTTTGAAGCTGGCTCTTTCAATCCCTATCTTCCCCGATGTTTACGTGGTAGCATTTGGGTTGTAATCCAAACTTGGTTGAGCTGGTGCTGCGTCCCTACCGCCTAGCTTATGTGGCGAACTTGTCTCCTGCTAGTACTCAGTCCGTTCTAGTAGTAGTTGCATAACTGCCCGTTTACACTGAGATGTTGTTGGATAATGGTTCTCTATGGTTGGGTTTCTTTAATGAAATCACAGGGAACCCCCTCTTCCGATATATAAAAAAACAGTGGCACTAGCGGTGCCAAAACATTGCCTCAAATTAATAGTGCCACTAGATTAAGGTGCAAAATAATAACATTACTGCTTTATCATGGCAGTGTCAAAACAAGATAGCACAAGAGTAGGATCAACATGTAGGATCTTTGGCAAACGGTCAGACCAAAAAGGAACATACCTCGTGATGGGAACCATATCTGCAGTCAACGCCATCATAGAAGGGATGACACCAGTCACCAACATGGATGATTCAATTCATGGGACCTTTTGGTGCAATTCACCTAAAATGAAGCAATGTCCCATGAGCTAGCAGCTTCTTCTTCTTCTTTTTTTATGAAAAGGGCTCCAGCCCTGGTTCCATTTCCATCAGAAAATGAAACCCACATAGCTTCTTCTTCATTAGTTGCAATAAAATTGAGCAACATCAAGGTTGGTCGTGAAGCTCCTGGAATGTTCAACTATAATTTGGATATCATTTGTGCAGTTCAACTAAGGTCAAGCGTGAAATGTATATCTCTGTTTGCACAAAAAAGGTGGAAAGGAGGGTGACTAACAAGTGATGAAACATGCATCAAATGAAAAAAAGCATGTTCCTTATCTGAATGGCAATCGTACAAGGACAGTAGCAATTTCTAGCAGCATTGCTAGATATTAGTGTGGGCATTAGGATTAACTATGACAACCGTTAAATACGACATTACTTTAATGGTGCCATTGCTTCATTTTACCAGCAACATTACATTAACAGCTGCTACAAAGTCGGTATTTGGGCACGGGAGAGTAGGCGGACCAGGACAGTTGCATCTCTAATGAAAAGAAGTAACTTATCTTAATGGGAATTTTAGCAGGACATGAAAACAAGTGCCATTGATTCATATTACTGGAGGCATTACATTGAAAACAACATTGGTTTAACGTGTCCTTACTTTTAACAGTGCGACTGCTACATTTTACCAGTGACATTACATAAGAGTGGCTCGGGGCAACAAACATCAGAACAGGATATCTGGGTTGGTCCCATTTTTGTTCGGTATATAGCCACCTTATACTGTGTGAGGCTAGCAAATCTAGTGCCGGACTTACTCTGTTGACTTGTCCCCTAGTCCCCACTTTCTTTCCTTTTTCGTCCAATAGATCGGGTTTATATTGAGTTTGTACTGCGTTCCCTTTATTTCCCTATTAGACCTAGAGACCAGTTGGATAGCCAGTCCCTGCTACTTTTCGCCCCCATTATTTCGTCTTTCGACCAAGTCCTAGATTCAGGTAACAAATCTTCCCCCACCCCCACCCCCTTTCTTACTTGTTTGAACCAAGTACTACTAGATTCGAGTGCATGAACTAGTTTTACCTCTTAATAGTAAAAAATTAGGTGGTTTTCGAACAGCCGATCGATCCTATCTATGAGGGGGCCTGAGAAATAGTAAAATATACAAATGCAGCGACATCAGGAGCTCAGGAAGTAGAGCAAGGCCGGTTTCAAAGTAAGTTATACCTGAGGGTCGCCGGGATGTCGCTAGGTGGGCGGCGGGAGGCCGGATCTGCCCACACTACAGCAACAAGGAAGAAGGGGTGGGAGGCCCTCCCTCGCCAGCGATGCTTGGGAGAGAACGGCAAGGCACCCTAATCGGGACGCGCCGGCAGTGGGTAAGAGCCGTCGCCGAGGACGACTGCATGAACGTTGCACCTTCTCACATTCCCCGACGGAGAGGATCCGGCTGGATCTGTGACCAGCGTGAGTAGAGAGAGAGAGAGAGAGAGTGGCCACCGCTGTCGTGTTTAGATCTGGAGAAAACGAGACAGTGTGAAGAGAGCAACACTAGCAAGCAAGCACGGAGGCTCCTGCCTATATAGTGGAGTACTAGTTTTCTTTTGTCTACCGGCCGGAGCCGGCTTGACCTCGGCAATGACTGTCGAGAAGTCTTCATGCACGTGCTCCGGAGGAGCAGTTGTCGTCATTTTGATCTGAAGCACCGGATTATAACATATAACATGAAAAATGCCACATGACAAGAAATCATAACCTCACTGCCCAAAGGAGACAAGATGAATCCCGACGGACAAAGTAGACGAGGATCAAAGCTCAAGTTAAAGATAAACTCGTAGAAAAGGGGTCCGTCGATAGATGTCCTAATTAACATAGCCGGCTTGACCTAGATGGCAGCCGAGTAGTCTTCGTGCATGTGCCCCCAATGACTAGCCCAACACAGTTGTCGCTGTTTAACCCTCGCAATGATCCGAAGCACATGACACCTAATTTTGCGAGATGACAAGAAACCTTTTTTTTAGATTTCTCACTAGAACTACAGCCCTGTACAACACAGCTGCCGCGATATGTAGACGATAGCCAATCCAGGCGTGTCTGCTGGAGTCTGGTCACATGCATGGAGGAACTGATCTTCTGTGTCTTGCAGGGATCGTCCAGGTACCAACGTATGTACTCCTACAACACTTCTCTAGTAGTAGTATCGCTCGTCTCTCTCTTCTATTAACTCACCCGATTTGCGGGGCCGGGGAGTGTGCCTATGGTCGGTTCTCAATTGCGGTCCCACATGTGTGTGCAAACGCAATATGACGCGCGTTCCATTCAGAGAGCGGCGTGCCAGACCGACCGACCGTCTGGGGTGCGACGCGAACGCGACGGGCGTGTTGTATACTCTGTACATGTGTACCGCTGTTTTCTTGAGGCTTTGCTCCATGGCGCAATCCATGGATACACAATTAGTATACTGTACTATTTAAAAGTCAAGGGCGGGGCTTTTCCCGCGCGGTAGGCGGGGCAGTTCCACCTAGTCGGTTCGACAGAGACGCGAGAAGATGAGGGAGTAGGCTGCTGCAAACGTAGGGCTGTGTGATTTGACAATGAGTTACTACTAGACAGGTGGGGACCGGTGATTTGACTTGCCATTATCATTTTAAGCTACGGGCGCTCTGATGGCGTGATTCTCACGATTCTGACCACCTCCATACAGGTGTCTCTCCGATGCTCCACCATGTAGAGGCTGGCTCTTGCTTGAGAGCCCACTCCTCCACTTTTTCCTTGCCTCTTTCCCCCACATATGCAAAAATGCCATGTAAAGCGGGCTTATAGCCCACTATTGTACTTGATCCTAAGGTGCTAAGCCTGCCACATAGGCATAAACTCTGATGTGGCAAGTTAATTAAGAAGAGAGAGACTAGTTTGGTGACCCCTGTGAAGAAAGCAGTGATAAGCGGCGTGTACCTAGATGAAGCAAACTTAGCAACAAAAACTAAGCACCTATGCATTGGGGACTTGAGTTGCTAAGCCATTTAATGCCCATAGCACCTCATCTAAGCACCATTTCATTGGAAGAGGTCACTCCTTGGCAAATGCAATAAATACTACAAAGAAAGAGATAGAGAAAAGTAAACAAAAAATACTCTTATAGCCAACCTTATAGCTAACCTTGTTGTATGAGTGACTAAGTGATGACTATGTATGACATGCCAACATCAGATAGCCTAACGCACCGTGTTAAATCTCCAAGAAGGCGCGACCGCGTGAGCGAACAGCAGTGATCGTGGTAGGTGCGACCATGATCTGAACTCTTGGCAGCCCTTGGATCTGAGATCGAACGGTCGCATGCTAAGTTGCTGAAAATTTGCAAAATAACCCTCCAGGATAGGATATTCACCCATAGGTCTAGAATCACGCCATGCAACCGTTCAATCTCAGATCCAAGGGCTCTGGAAGCCCGTATCATGGGAGAATGGAAAGCTTCGTATCACCTGTAATTTTCCCGACGCTTGACATGACATCGAAAGCCATTTAATTGGGCGTCGAGTAGACATGACATCTAATTGGGCCCCCATAGTACTGAATCCATTTATCCACCAGGCAAGCCACTACCCTGCCATTCGCATGCGCCCCCCACTCAACATTTTTACAATCGATAAACCGCTCCTAGTCGTCCCGTCCTTTCACATTACGGCAGTTCCACTAATCCTAACCCTCCTCCCAAATCCATGGCATCCCAAATCTCCATGATCGGCGGTGAGTACAAGGTTAGAACCATCACCCGGTGATGAGTACGACGTCATCTACACCCGTTCTTCCGCAACGGTGAAAGAATGCCTTGCTCGCTTCAAACGCATGTTCGAAAACTCAAATGATGAGTGGGTCGCTGGGCTAGATGTTGAGTACACTACAGTCCTGGGAAGCGAGTAGAATCTAAAGGAGGCAGAGAAGAAGAAGCCCACCATGATCCAGGATTGCGTGCATGACTTATGCTTGGTCTACCACATATGCCATGCCGACGTTCAGTGCGAGGAATTTAAGAAGTTCCTCAAGGGCGGACGAGTCAAATTCGTTACTATAGACTTTAGGAACGACAAGGAAATCCCGGGTCGGATAGGCCTCGTTGTAGGCGACCCCTTCGACATCCAGAAGGAAGGGCTGGTGCCCTCCCTTGATCAGCCTTCAATGCTGACCCCGGCAGGAGCCATGGTTCATCCTTCGTACGGTGAACTGAAGAAACCTCCGCACACATTTCATCGTGCATGGCAGTGGACTATACTAGATATAGACCACATCCACTACGCTGCAATGGATGGCTACCTTTGTTTCAATATCTACAAGGGTTGGATGAAGAGCAAGAGCCAAGTGTGCGATTCAAGCAAAGAAGTATCGCCCAAGAGGAAGAGGGACAAGGACGAAGTCGAGGACGTGGATGAGGACTCCAAGTAAGGTGGCAGTGTCGTTGCTCATGGTGGTTCTAATGCAGTGTTTACCAGATTAGTTGCTTAGTTTAATTTCAAGTGTGCTTAGTTTTATTTGAGGGGTGTGTTGTGCCGAGCCCCCAGCAGAACTATGTTATGTTTCTTCTCATTATATTTCATACATTTCATCTTTTAGTTGGTATAGTACTACCACTCGTTTCTTCACATTATATACGTACAATATATATATGGCCAACATCATATGGCCAGCAGTTTAGTTGTCAAAGAATATCAGGGTGCTTAGTTTTGTCAAAGAATTCCAGGGTGCTTAGTTTTATTTGGGGGCTGTGTTGTGCTAGACACCATTAACTTATCATTGTGAGAATCGACTTATTTTTGTCATGTAACATGGTCAACGGGTTTGACGTGAAAATAACAATGTCTAATGGCATTTCTGAGCAAACATCTAACTTAACGATGGCATTTTTAGATATCTAATTGCATTTTTGAGCAGGCATCTCACGGATCGATGGCATTTTTTGAGTAGTTGTAACTTCTAATGGCAAAACTGAGTAGTGATACACAACTAGTGGCATAAATAATAAGAACCCAAGAATTAAATAGGTATGCTAATTTCTTTATTTCTTTATACCTTTGTGTGCGAAACAATACGCGCTGCCTCCCCCCAGATTTTCTTTACAGAGGCAACATAGAACTATGTGAGTGCCCTATTAAATTTTGGAATTATTCCGGGTTCATTTGGCCTTTTTTATACATTAATTGAGTTTCTGGTCATTTAATGTGCATAATTCAAATTTGAACTACAAGCACATGCTCCCGTGCACCAAAGTTGATTGAAAAATCACATGTGTGTCCTCGGGTGAATTTCTAGGTCCCATGCAAGAAATGGGAATGAAATTCAAACATCTGGGCATCGTGGTTCGGCCGAGAACATTGAGAAGCTTGGTTTTAAAATTCTTGTAAATCCAACACGCCTGGAAATCTTGAAACTTGGCATGGTGTCATGTCATGGTACTACCATGCTGTGGTAAATTTTTTTGCAAAATAGGAACAAGTTTTGGTATAAGTTTCTTGCAAACCAGAGCTTCTCTGAAGAAGGCTCGTGGTTCTGAGAGGGAACATGTCATCTTTGTGTGCATAATTCAAATTTTAAATACAAGCACATGCTCCAGTGCACCAAAGCTGGTTGAAAAATCACATGTGTGTCCTCGGGTAACTTTCTAGGTCCCATGCGAGAAATGGGAATGAAATTCAAACACCTAGGCGTCATGGCTCAGCTGGAAACATTGAGAAACTTTGGTTTTTAATTCCTGTAAATCCGAAACACGCATGAAAATCATGAAACTTGGCTTGGTGTCATGACATGGCACCAACATGATGTGGTAATTTTGCTGTCCAATTTGCGAAGGCGCACACATTAACAATCAACAAAGTCATTTTGGAACAAGTGCCGTCATGTTACAATCGGAAACACAAGTATTATTGAAACCGTGGGCATTCTATTTACCATTTACGTGCCGCCACGCATCCCCTTTTTTTATTAGCTAGGAGGCGCCATGCAGGGTAGCTATTTGAGTACAGGAGGCGTGTGATCAGACCCCTGCGCGTGCTTATCGGGAGGAGAGCCCTTTGACCTCCATCTGCCGTCCACCTCTCTCCCAAGGTCTCCATTAATGGCGCCCGAGCCTCTGTTTAATGGCGTGGCAATGTCTCACTCGACTGAGATTTAAGAGAGAAAAAAGAAAATCTGGAAAGAAAATTTTGCACGGATCTTGATGTAAGATCCAACGGACCTATATAGCATCTATTGCAACTTATAGCAAGATTGATGAATATATATAAGGACGATGAGAGTGGATAATAATTGTCTTACATAATTAGGAAGATAATTAAAAAAGCCACATGCGTCTACGCCCGAAATACACAAGGGCAAAAGAAGAAGGAAGACGCATACAATGATCTGGCTCGCTGATCTCTACTTTCTTTATCTTGTTGCAGTCGCGGGCACTAGTTCTCGCGGCGGGTGATGATCTCTTTCATCGCTTTCATGTCATGTCTGACGCTTGGCAGCATCCATGGATTCCTCCACCAGCCTGTTGCGCTTGATGCATTCTCGTCCATAAGTTTCTTGATGATGACGCACGTCCTCTGCAACAAGGCAGCGGTCTCCTCCTCCTGCTTCGCCCTTCCGGCGATCTTCGCCCTCAGCAGGTCGCACTTGCTGCGGAGCTTTGCATTGCCCTCCCCTAGTTGCCGGATGACGCTGGTAGCCTCGTCCTGCAACCTCGCCCAGCCAGAGATCTGATCCATCTGGCTATGGACCATCGCATGCATGCGCCTGTAAGAGTCCTCGCCTGCCCGCGAGAAATTTTCCCGAGCCGCCCGGGCCTGGGACCTCGGTCTTTGCTTCAGCGATGCGGCGGGACATCTCTGCTGCTTCCGCGGCGTGGCCGGACTAGTCTACTACATCGACGGCGCGGCGGGACCTCCGTGCTGCTTTAGCGGCACGACGGGACCTCTGTCTTTGCTATCTTGCTCTTGGCGGTGGACATGCCGGCTGCTTTAAGTGGCGGCGGGACATCTCTCGTGCTTCCTCTTCCATGCTCACCTCTCCCTGGTGGAAATCTCTCGACCCAGAACTCACGTTGGCTATGGCTTGATTGACTTGATTGTTTTTTTGTGGATGAGGAGTTGAGGAGGAATGTGCAGTCATCATAGCATAGTAGTATTTATAACCAATTACTACTAATACGCTCCTAAGTGGGAAACCGTTTAGGTTGTGATCGGTGTGAACAGGTTTGCAATTAAATATAGCATGGTAGTAGTAGTAATTTGGAATGTGACGAGACACGCTCAAAATTTATTGACGGTTCTAGTTTTGAAGTGCGGCATTATTCCCGGATGGCGTAAAGTCGGCACGTTTTCTTGGCCGTGGTGTAGCATATGCCATGGTACTAGTTCTTTTTCTACTGCTGTGTACGTGCAAAAACTAGCACCGTCAGATACATATCTTACGCTTGGCGTTCGACAGGAATAGCCTCGTGGCGAGCTATAGACTAGTCTTTTTTCAGACGCATTACACCTATCTCTTGGGACTTCTCGCATGCAACATCACTACTCCCTAGGTCGATGCCACCCACATACACTTGTACTCTGAGAAGAGGTGCACGCGCGCACTCGTCCTCTCTCACACATGCATCTGTAGCTATGAATTGTAGTGTTCTCAACCATCCGATTGGCTCTATCATAGGTTTCACGTTGCTCCTTGGCCTTGAGATTGAGAAGTTTAAAACGCGGAGGCTAAGATGGAGGCGCGAGGTTTTGGTTAATGTGCAGGCCGCACACGACACCAACACGACACAAGCTTCGTCTGCCTGGTGCGCATGCAGTCGGGTGAGTTGTCCAAGTATAGACACAACCAGGCCCTCGTTGATATCCGCGCCTCGACTTTGGCTGGTCATAGTGGAGAGTAACATAGACTAGTTACTAGTCTATGTTACTAGTACCTTCATAGTGGTTAGTGTCATATAGTATATGCATAATTTGGCGACGAGCGCTCTCTATATGTACCACCTTTTTTCTTTGATTTCATCTTGTTAGTTTTGCTCCATGGCGCAATCCATTGATACTACTACTGTACAAATTTATACATTTTTTAAAAGGCTAGAGGGCGGGGCAGTCTAGCTTGGCCCTTTTCATGAGAGGCGAGGGCCTTTGTGATTTTACGGCTCATTACTGCTGGAAGGCGGGGCCTTGTGATTTGACTGCTCGTATAAATGTGCCGACGACCTGAGGAGGAGCAAAGAACCGTGCGGTATACTCAAGTTTTCCACTGGAGTAGTACTACGACGGAGGAGCACGAAACACGGCAGCCCAGTGCCATATGGCGATAAAAAATGATCTAATTTGCTAGTCATCTCATTGTTAGCATTGTTCTATTCATGCCTCGCAGAGAACGTGACACGTGCGGCGAAACACCCGAAGCAAAAGAAGAAACACAGGAGCAAAAGAAGAAGGAATATTATCACCCCAAATGATCTAATTAAGCTGAGTCGTGAATCGCTTCTTCATTGCCTCCACGACCTCCATCTCCTTGCACGTCTCCTACGCCATCTTCTTCATTCTGTCCATGACGCGGGATTTCTTGATGCGAGCCTTCATCATCTGTTCCACGCCCGCATTACGTACCTTGACAACAACCGGGTGCTCGATGCGGAGCTTCTCCAACTCCTCCTTTTGTTCCATGACGAGGGCCTGCAACATCTTCATCGAGGAACTACTACTCTCATGCAGCTTCTTCCAGCCGGCGTTCTTATCCTTCAGCAGGTCGAGCTCGTGGCAGAGCTTCGCCTTGTCCTCTTGAAGTTGCAGGATTTCTCCGGTCGCCTTCTTCTCCAAGGCAATGCTCTTCTTCAGCAGCATCACCAAGCTGACGGTCAACTCCCCCTGCTTATTAAGCTCAGCGGGCATGTCGTCGAGGCTCTCCTTCAGCAGCTCCACCAAGCTGTAGATGAACTCCTTCTGCTTATTGAGGTACTTATTGAGCTGATCGGGCATGCCGTCGAGGGATAACGACTCCAGCGCCGCCAGCTCGACATGTTCGCCTCCGCGGCTAGGGCGCTCCTGGGAGCCATCGCCAGCCTGTGAGAGATCTTTCGAGGTCTCTGCGTGGCGGCAAGCCCTCTCTTTTTTTCCGCAGCCTTGGTTGCCGCTCCCTTGTTATGAGTAGTTCTCGACCTAGATCTCTGCGCACCGGACATGGCAAGGACGGACGAAGAAGAAGCACTTATGAGGAGGAAAGGTAGAGTAATTTTTGGTTAGGTAGTTCCCCTTTTTATAACCTAAGTACTAGCACTAGTACTAATACCTGCATAGTGGGAACACATTCAGGTTAGGTACGTACTAGTAGGTGTGAGAAGGCTTGCACTTAATTGTAGCACTAGTACTTTCGAATGTGATGGGAACAAGGTAAAGAAAAATTGATGGGTTTTGGTTTCGAGGCCCGAAACGGCTCCCGATGAGTTTAGTGGAATATAAATTTCAAGTAGACTACACTGCTCAGATGCATAAATATTATGTTACTATCAAAAGTTTGCACAAAATACGAAGGAGACCAATGTAAGTACTACTAGCAACCCATGATTTAACTACTCGCATGCGCACAGTGAAGTAGTAATGTCTTTCTTCCGCCCACACGTCCACTCAATTTGCATGTGCTGTATTAATTGACCATCAATGAAGTGAAGGACATTACACGCGTCAAATTATCACATGGGGTGGATCTTGGTACAAAATTGCGTCCGCCTGTGTACCCGCGTGTGCGTGCGAGGGAATGAGTGCGTGCGTGGCGTGTGTGCACATCTTCGCTTCGTGCATGTACCGCCAGTGTGGCTCAGGGAGGACGAGTACATTCTTCTGGAACCAGCAGCACGTCACTTTGATCAATCCACACAAGGATGTCGTCACAACGCCTCCACATGTGCCACGTGGCTTCATGAACTGTAAGAGAGACACTGTGTAGCGTGCCATTGTGTTTTGCACATACTCGAAGTACTAGTAAGGTACACATACATTTCACGCGTCAGATTTTGCAACCAAATTATGAATAAATAGCACACTATAGCATGTAAGCTCTGAATCATATATGCCTGATGTAGACCTTCATTTAATTCTTATAGTTCATCTCATTCAAAATCAATTAGTTTTTATAAAAAACCTAGGGCCTCTTTGATTCGTAGGATTTCCAAAACGCGGAATAGGGAAGAACATGGGATTAGAGTGGAATGTCGTCTTGAATCCTACAGGATTGTACGAGTGTTTGATTGTGCATAGAAAAAACACAGAATTCTTTCAAAGAGGTTTGAGTGGATGGGATGTTTCCTATGAAATCTAGTGCAAATGAATAATATGGAAAAATTCCTATAGTTTACAATCCTGCGAATCAAACAACCAAGATAGGAAAAATCCTAAGGATTAGAATCCTCGAAAATTCCTTTGAGAATCCTTTGAATCAAAGAAGCCCTTAATCTATTTTATGATTCATGGAATTGTGCGTTGTAAAGCATAAAGTAAAAACAAACAATGGCAATTCAACTAGAAAAAAAGTTTGGGCAGTTATGATACAGAAGATTCTAGAACAAAGGAGAACCACTGTTGTTTTGAGATGTGTGCATTATGATTAGGTTCAACCATGGAGTCTGCTAGATTGTACATGTGGCAAAATCTGGTGGGGGGCTAGAAGATGGTGCAAGGGCCGAGTGGAGGGAGACTATGAAGGAGTGCACAACTGCGAGATCGATATTTAGAGAGAGGGGGCGAGAACGTGCGCTATTGCGCGCAGTGGCGGAGCCATGAAAAATGTCCCATGAGCTAGGGGGATAAGAATTGCTAATCCTTTACAAGGAGGGCCAATTCATCAACTTAAACCATTTTTATCAGCAATTGTCTAATGATCACATTCATATTAGCCTCGATGTATAGTGATGTTACGGGGGGCATGGCCCTTGCCTTCTGTCTTATCGTGTCTTGTCTGAGAGATGAAGCGGAAGGCATGGATGATGAGTGGTGTGCGTTGGATATATAATTAATATGGGTGTATTAGCTATATATGTAATCCTATACAGAGAGGTATAGATTGATCGATGTGGACGTGGGAAAGAGGGTGAGACCTCACTAGATATATAGATTGATCGGTTTATGTGGAAAACTATGAAAGACCTAGCTATATACACACACACACACATAGAGGAACATCGATCGTTGTGCATGCATGTGAGAGATAAAGAATGCACGATATGATGGAGAGGGGGATGTGTGTGTGTGCCTTCATGGGAGACCGACCTGAAGAAAAAGATTGCATGTGTGCGATGGATAATGCCGACTGGTAGTGTGTGTGCATGCATGCACGAGAGAAAGTTAGTTGTACAATTATAAAGAGAAGGCCAATGTGTGGGTGTAAAAGACTAGGTGAGGTCATAATCAATGTAAAGTTGAATTCAAATATTTGAATAAGAGATCATGATGTTTGAAACCCTTGCATGCATGAATATAACGGAGATCTGCGCGATGTGGTTTGGAAACGAGCATGTTGTAATGTATACACATTGAACAAGGTCATACTGGTTTGACTTTGAGATACCGATGGCAGACATCGTTTGGCCACATTGCTTCCATGCATGGACACACTATTCGAATTGGAGATGATGGGTGGCTTTCGCATCACATATCTATATCTATACCCCTATATATATATTATATATTTTTATATAGTGTGCGTATAACTTTAACTTTGAAAGATGGTCGTTGGATGAGGCCAATCTGATGGTGCAGAGCTGGCAAATTTGAGCACTACCGGCCGTTGGATATCATCTAGATTCCACCAGATTTTGCCACATGTACAATCTAGAAGACTCTATAGTTGGACTTAAGCATAATGCACAAACACAAGCACTTCTTCTTTGTTCTAGAATCTTCCATATCAGAATTGCCCAAATGTTTTTCTACATGATTTGTTTTTACTTTATGCCTTACAACACACAATTCCATGAATCTTAAAATAAATTAGCTTTCTTATAAAAACTAGATGATTTTGAATGAAATGAACTATAAGAATTAAACGAACATCTAAATCATGCATATAGGACTCAAAGCTTACATGCTATAATGTGGTATTTATTCATAATTTGGTCGCCAAATTTCATGCGTGCAATGCACGTGTACCTTACTAGTCTAAATGGTGTCTGTGTGTGTGTTGTGCGTGTTAAACACATTGTACGTAGTATATCATACTAGTCTAAATTGCCTTTTTTGGGGTACACGTTAAGCTTGTTCTCCCAAAATTTCAAGCCGCACCTTGTTATGCCGAAATTTCAAGCTAGCGTCTTTGTCGATCGTGCTGCGAAACTCCCGCCTCTTCAACCCGTGCATTGTTACCCCGAAATATTTAAGAAAAATCTTTGTCTCGTTGTGCTCCGACAACTCCCTCCATCTCAACCCGCGCCTTGCTATTCCAAAATTAGAAAACTCCCACCTCCCGTGAAATCCCGACACGCGAAATGCCCGTGATACCCCTGAACCGAAAGAACCGCCTCAAATCGGTGGGGGTACTTTCGTAACTTACCCCACATTTCGGACAAGCGCGTCCCTAAGCCATGGTTCCCCACTCCATCCCATCCGCCCACCCATTCGTAACCGAGGCCGGGAAAACCCGCGAAGCCCCACACCCTCCTCCGCCCGCCACACAGCCGGAGCCTTTTCCCCGACGACATCGTCCACAGCAACACCTGAACGTCCCTCATCCACCGTACCGGACGAGGATCCGTCATCGATCTGGTCGCCCCGCCGGTTCAGCCACCTCGTCCTCCACCTCCAAGGAGCTGCCCCAACGTTCCCCTCGTCTTTCGCGCCACCTCCATTCCCACATCGTCGTCTTCACCTGCACCACCGGAAGAGCATCATCATCACCGTTTCCTCGGATGAAGCTGCGGCCTAATCGGCGTCACCAAAGAGGTTGTACACTAATCGCCGCATTTTCTTCTTGATTTGATCTCACGGTGCTGTCGGCGCTCGGTCCCAAGCCGACACGGCGCGGCTCCATCCACGGCGGCGTCTGAGGAAGTCCTGGATTAGGGGGTCCTCGGACAGCCGGACTATATGCTTTGGCCGGATTGTTGGGCTATGAAGATACAAGATTGAAGACTTCGTCCTGTGTCCGGATGGGACTCTCCTTTGCGTGGAAGGCAAGCTTGGAAATTCGGATATGTAGATCTCCTCCCTTGTAACCGACTCTGTGTAACCCTAGCCCCCTCCGGTGTCTATATAAACCGGAGGGTTTAGTCCGTAGGACAACAACAATCATAATCATAGGCTAGCTTCTAGGGTTTAGCCTCTTCGATCTCGTGGTAGATCAACTCTTGTAATACTCATATCATCAAGATCAATCAATCAGAAGTAGGGTATTACCTCCATCGAGAGGTCCCAACACAGGTAAACATTGTGTCCCCTGCCTCCTGTTACCATCTGCCTTAGACGCACAGTTCGGGACCCCCTACCCGAGATCCGCCGGTTTTGACACCGACATTGGTGCTTTCATTGAGAGTTCCACCCTGCCGTCACCATAAGGCTCGATGGCTCCTTCAATCGCTTAAGCAACGATGCGATCCAGGTGAGGTTTTTCCCCGGACAGATCTTCAGATTCGGCCAGACCGCAGCTGCCAACTCGCTTGGCCATCTGGAGCAGATCGAGAGCTACGCCCCTGGCCGTCGGGTCAGGTTTGGAACTTAAACTATACTGCCAACATCCGCGGAGACTTGATCTTCGATAGATTCGAGCCCGTGTCAGGCGTGCCGCACAGTCACGATGAGCATGACTTAGCTCTGCCGCCGGACAGTGTTCGGGAGATCACCCCTGTGGCAACTCCGGCCCTCGATCCGGAGCAGATCGCGCCGTCCGAGGACGGGTGGATGGACCCCGCCACGGAGGCCGCACACTCAGCGGCGATAGAGCCGAATACTGACTTCACCTCCTACGGGACCTTTGTTGCCGGACCCTTGGATTCGTCCCCGGCCACGGGCTCCGAACTGCCTACGTCCGTACCTATCGAATCTGATTGGGTGCCGATTATGGAGTTTTCCTCCGCGGATATCTTTCAGCACTCGCCCCTGGGTGACGTGCTGAATTCATTAAGGTCTCTCTCCTTGTTAGAAGGCCCTTGGCCGAACTATGTCCGGCTTGAGTGGGAAGCAGATGGCGAAGAAATTCGTTCCCCACCCACCACCCACTTAATAGCCACTGTCGACGACTTAACCGACATGCTTGATTTCGGCTCCGAAGACATCGACGGTATGGACGGCGATCTAGGAGAAGAACAGGAACCACCGCCCACAGGGCGCTGGACTGCCACCTCATCATATGGTATATACATGGTGGACACCCCCAGAGAAAGCGATGGCTATAAGGCAACAGAGGATAATCCCCTCGAGAAGCAATCTAAGCACCGGCGTCAACGGCGCCGCTCTAAGCCCTGCCGTAGCAAAAGCGGCGATACCGGCACAAGAGCCAGGCCTCGAGCAGGAGGATGGGCAAGCTAGCCCTAAGGAACAGGCAGCAGACGGAGAATCAGAGGATGACAATTACATGCCTTTCTCCGAAGATGAGGTGAGCCTCAGCGACGAAGAATTTATCGTGCCCGAGGATCCCGTCGAACAGGAGCGCTTCAAGCGCCAGCTTATAGCCACAACAAAAAGGATGAATAAAAAGCAACAACAGCTTCAAGCTGACCAAGATCTGCTAGCGGATAGATGGACTGAGGTCCTGGCGGCCGAGGAATACGAACTCGAGCGCCCAACCAAAAGTTACCCAAAGTGCAGGTTGCTACCCCAACTCGAGGAAGAAGCATTAAAGCCTACACTTCCAGCGTATGATGCGGCTGACCGGCCACCTCGTGGCCGAGACAAAGCGGCATGTCAGGCCGAAGTCCAGCCCGCACCCCGTCGCTAGTTAAACAAAAATACCAAGGCCCGGGGTAACACGCAGGACCTGTGAGACGTATTGGAAAACAAAGTAGGACATGCAAGATCGATCTATGGATCACGGGGGCGCGCCCCAATGCGTGACGACGACCGTCATGCTGGATATACTAAAAGCAAATCCGGCCGGGCCGAATACAGCAGACAAGACTCGTATGAACTGCGTCGTGATATAGCCCGACACAGAGGCGCCACACACTCCCAATGCTTCACTGATGAAGTAATGGATCATGAATTCCCGGAAGGTTTTAAACCCGTGAACATTGAATCATATGATGGTACAACAGACCCCGCGGTATGGATTGAAGATTTCCTCCTCCACATCCACATGGCCCGCGGTGACGATCTACATGCCATCAAGTACCTCCTGTTAAAACTCAAAGGACCTGCTCGACATTGGCTCAATAGCCTGCCGGCAAACTCCATTGGCAGTTGGGAGAATTTGGATGACGCATTCCTTGACAACTTCCAGGGCACTTATGTGCGACCACCGGATGCCGATGACATGAGTCACATAACCCAACAGCCAGGGGAGTCAGCCAGGAAATTTTGGACTCGGTTCCTAACTAAAAAGAACCAAATTGTCGACTGTCTGGATGCCGAGGCCTTAGCGGCATTTAAGCATAACATCCGCGACGAGTGGCTCGCCCGACACCTCGGCCAAGAAAATCCAAAGTCCATGGCAGCCCTCACGACACTCATGACCCGCTTTTGTGCGGGCGAGGATAGCTGGCTGGCTCGCAGCAACAGCACATCAAGAAACCCTGGCAATTCAGATGCCAAAGATAGCAACGGCAGGCCACGTCGCAACAGACACAAGCGCCGCAACAACGGCGACAACGCCGAAGACACGACAATTAATGCCGGATTCAGTGGCCCTAAATCCGGTCAATGGAAAAAGCCGTTCAAAGGAAGCAATACGGGCCCGTCCAGCTTGGACTGCATACTCGATCGTTCGTGTCAAATTCACGGCACCCCCGATAAACCAGCCAACCACACCAACAGAGAATGCTGGGTGTTCAAACAGGCCGGCAAGTTGAATGCTGAAAACAAGGAAAAGGGGTTGCATAGCGACCACGAGGAGGAGCCCCGGCCGCCGAACACAGGAGGACAGAAGAAATTTCCTCCCCAAGTGAAAACGGTAAACATGATATACACAACCCATATTCCCAAGTGGGAACGGAAGTGTGCACTGAGGGACGTCTATGCGATGGAGCCAGTCGCCCCAAAGTTCAACCCATGGTCTTCTTGTCCGATTACCTTTGATCGCAGGGACCACCCCACCAGTATCGGTCATGGCGGTTCTACCGCTTTGGTCCTTGACCCCATCATCGACGGATTTCACCTCGCTCGAGTCCTTATGGACGGTGGCAGTAGCCTGAACCTGCTCTATCAGGATATAGTGCGCAAAATGGGTATAGACCCCTCGAGGATCAAACCCACCAAAACCTCCTTTAAAGGTGTCATGCCAGGTCTAGAGGCCTGTTGCACGGGCTCAATCACACTGGAAGTGGTTCTTCAGATCTCCGAACAACTTCCGAAGCGAGGAGTTAATCTTCGATATCGTCCCCTTCCGCAGTAGCTATCACGCACTGCTTGGACGAACCGCATTTGCTAGATTCAATGCGGTACCGCATTATGCATACCTCAAGCTCAAAATGCCACGACCTCGCGGGGTTATTAATGGAAACACAGAACGCTCGCTCCGCACATAGGAGCACACTGCAGCCCTCGCAGCAGAAGCGCAAAGCAGCCTTATGAGGCAAACCGCCAATTCAGCAAAAAAGACCCCAGACACCTTCAAGCAAGTCTGGAGTACCCTGCAAGAGGATCGCCAGGCACATTTAGAGCTCGGCTAGCAATTCGGCCTCCGTCCTAGCTCCAGTCAAGCGGCGAAATTTGCACCGCGCGTACATAATTACACACTCAAGATACCATGGGCATAGGCAGAGGCACGACCATGGCACGGCCCACAATGCGGCTCAACCGCTTCAGGACCTGTATACCTTTAACATTTTCTTCCTTTCAGGCCCCTATTCTCTAAAGGCCCTCTCCGATCGTCTGATTATCGGACCCGTCATGGGAAGGAAACACCAAGGAAGCTAGAAGCTTTCACGTACAAGGGAATCCTCAGGTGGTCTCTGATAACGATCGATATACCTGTTTTGCATACCCACATGCAGCTTGCCCTTGGATAGGACATGTCAAATAGTCCTATTTTTTACTTATTGCACTACATGTATGCATACGCTTTGACGTATCATTTAAATAACAATGTACAAGCATTAGCTCAAGATTGCATTCTTTCATATTTTTCCCCGTGCGCTTATTTACGACAAATTGCACTCGTGACATTCGATATCGCCCAAAGGCGCCAGGGCTTCAGTGTACCCCATAACATGGCATGAAAAGTCTGAACACTTTTGATAGTGCGGCACCCCGAACTTATAGCATTATATGCATCAACTCCGAATCATGTCTTGGGTCAATAGTTGGGTTTGCCCGACTCCCATGTTTTGGTACCTTACGTTCTGCTATATCGGCTAAGGTAGCACTGGGAGAACTACTGCGATTGTGTCCCAGTTCTCCCGGACGAGCACCTCAGTAGAGAAAGCCGAAAACTGACTTTCATAATGCGGCGAGAGCTGGTCGTTGTTTGAGAGGTCTCAAATCCTTAAAGATTTTTTCTGCTTCGGGCGAGGAGTCGGTCTTGTCCGATTTAGGCGTACATAGCGCCCCAAGTTCGGCCTTCCGAATACTAGGGGCTTCGCCAAAATTTAAAATTGTAGACTTCTATGGCTAAGTGAGAGTGATAAAGCTTTATAGTCCGATTGCACAGTTCGTTGTCTTTGAACACCTCCTTCGAAGGACCCAAAACTGGGATAAAGAGTGATCAGGTTTATCCCGAACACCTCAGTACTAGTTACATGGGGGCAGAAGCGGACGACTGGCCAACTCTCAAATTTTATAAACGGCCACACAGAAGGTAATATTTTAAATTAACAAACGTTACATAGCGCACATGAACTCGTTTCATATTACAAGATCACATGCGTACATTCATTCAAATATTAAATCCTTAGCACATTCCTCTGCCACAAGGCGAGCACCCTTCAGGACACTATCATAATACTTTTCGGGGTGGCGATAATCCTTGCCCTCCGGCGGCCCCTCCTTCACCAACTTTTCAGCGTCCATCTTCGCCCAGTGCACTTTCGCCCGGGCAAAAGCCTTGCGAGCACCCTGCTACCTCTTGAGCCCTGCGTTGGTTTTCCCTTGAAGAGGAAAGGGTGATGCAGCAAAGTAGCGCAAGTATTTCCCTCAGTCTTTGATAACCAAGGTATCAGTCTAGTAGGAGGCTACGCGTGAGTCCCTCGCACCTACACAAAACAAATAAATCCTCGCAACCAACGCGATAAGGGGTTGTCAATCCCTACATAGTCACTTACGAGAGTGAGATTTGATAGATATGATAGGATAATATTTTTGGTATTTTGTTGATAAAGATGCAAAGTAAAATAAAAGCAAAGTAAAAAGCAAAGGAAGTAACTAAGTGTTGGAAGATTAATATGATGAAGATAGACCCAGGGGCCATAGGTTTGACTAGCGGCTTCTCTCAAGAGCATAAGTATTTTACGGTGGGTGAACAAATTACTGTTGAGCAATTGACAAAATTGAGCATAGTTATGAGAATATCTAGGTATGATCATGTATATAGGCATCACGTCCGAGACAAGTAGACCGACTCCTACCTGCATCTACTACTATTACTCCACACATTGACCGCTATCCAAAGATGCATCTAGAGTATTAAGTTCACAAGAACAGAGTAACGCCTTAAGCAAGATGACATGATGTAGAGGGATAAATTCATGCAATATGATAAAAACCCCATCTTGTTATCCTCGATGGCAACAATACGTGCCTTGCTGCCCCTACTGTCACTGGGAAAGGACACCACAAGATTGAACCCAAAGCTAAGCACTTCTCCCATTGCAAGAAAGATAAATCTAGTACGCCAAACCAAACTGATAATTCGAAGAGACTTGCAAAGATAACCAATCATACATAAAAGAATTCAGAAGATTCAGATATTGTTCATAGATAAACTTGATCATAAACCCACAATTCATCGGTCTCAACAAACACACCGCAAAAGAAGATTACATCGAATAGATCTCCACGAGAGAGGGGGAGAACATTGTATTGAGATCCAAAAAGAGAGAAGAAGCAATCTAGCTACTAACTATTGACCCGAAGGTATGAGGTAAACTACTCACACTTCATCGGAGGGGCTATGGTGATAATGTAAAAGCCCTCCGTGATCGATGCCCCCTCCGACGGAGCTCCGGAACAGGGCCCAAGGTGGGATCTCGTGGGTACAGAAGGTTGCGGCGGTGGAATTAGGTTTTTGGCTCCGTATCTGATCGTTTGGGGGTACGTAGGTATATATAGGAGGAAGGAGTACGTCGGTGGAGCAACAGGGGGGCCCATGAGGGTGGAGGGCGCGCCTGGGGGGTGTAGGCGCGCCCCCCTACCTCATGGATTCCTCCTTTATTTCTTGACGTAGGGTCCAAGTCTCCTGGATCTTGTTCGTTCCAAAAATCACGTTCCCGAAGGTTTCATTCCGATTGGACTCCGTTTGATATTCTTTTTCTGTGAAACTTTGAAATAGGCAAAAAACAACATTTCTAGGTTGGGCCTCCGGTTAATAGGTTAGTCCCAAAAATAATATAAAAGTGAATAATAAAGCCCAATAATGTCCAAAACAGAAGATAATATAGCATGGAGCAATCAAAAATTATAGATATGTTGGAGACGTATCACACCCTCAATGCAGACGGACTGCTTTATGACTTCAAACCGTGGGCAGGCATTCACAAGCCGCCTTACCAGGCCGAAATAGCTCCCATGCAGGGGCTCGCCAGGCCACATCTGGACTATGAGACCCTTCAGGGCCAGTTCGGCCGCCTTGTGAAGTTCGACCAGTTGCTTCAACTGGTCGCTCAAGGGCATCGGATGTTCGGTCCCAGTATACTGAAACCAGAACAACTTCTCTATCGAGCTCCCTTCCTCGGCCCGATAGAACTCCAAGGCATCCGACACACTGCTGGGCAGATCTGCGAATGCTCCTGGAGAGCTCCAAATTCAGGTAAGTAAAAGGAAAGTTTCCTTCACACGCTTGCTTTGCATAATGAATGCCTTACCCGCCGCTATATTCTTAACCGCCTCAATTTCTTGGAGGGCCTTTTGGGCTTCGGCCTTGGCATTTTGTGCATTCTCGAGGGCCTTTGCAAGCACGGACCCTTGCGTCTTAGAGTGACGCTCCAAGGACTCGTACTTCTTGACAAAGTCCTGGAGCTCTTGCTGCACCTCACCGACTCGGGCCTTTTGCTTCTCGCGCTCGGCGCGCTCCTGGGCCGATTTGCCTTCGTCCTCGGACAACGCCTTCTTCAGGGCCGCCATTTCGGTCGTGGCCCCTAGCAAAATTCATGACGATCTTGTGATCTAACAACCACCTTCCTTTTTCTTTATCAATAAACAGACGGGGTATTACTTACCTTTATTCTCTTCGAGCTGCCTCTTGGTAAGGCCGAGCTCTTCCTCGGACCGCTCAAGGTCCCGCTTGATCTTGGCGACCTCCGCCGTCTGGCAGCGTGACGGCCAAAGCCTCGCTTATTCACATAGACATATTCTGATTAGACTCGTGATTATTATTTGATCCTCTGTTCGCCTTTATTTGCGAACACCAAACAGAGCATCGTGGGCTACCGCCTATGCTGTAACATTTTCTCATAATTTGATTACTTACCTCAAAGCCTGTTAGGAGCCTGGCACAAGCTTCAGTCAGTCCGCTTTTGGTGGACCGAACCTTCTTGACCACCGCACTCATGATAGTGCGGTGCTCTTCGTCAATGGAAGCGCCGCAAAGCGCTTCCAGCAAATTGCCCGATGCCTCTGGATGGACAAAGGCCATCAGCACAGACGGCTTGCCCCTCTTGGCGAGAGGTCGCCTGGCAGAATCCGGAACCACTGGAGGTTCCGGCGCAGTATTCGGCTGGGGGCTGGACTTGCTGCCCCCGGCATTAGGACCCATGGGAGTCTTTCCCCTCGTGCGCCCAACGCCTGGAATGTCGCCTTGGGGCGCCTCCGGAATTGTCTCCCCTTAGTTTAGTGCCCTTTGAGACAACACCCCGACGTCGTCCGTAGGGCGGGGGGAGGAGGCGGTCGGGAGTGAATTGTTGTTCATCTCTGACGGGCCCAAAGACTCATCCGAAGAGGATACGTCGATATGGGCTTTGGATGGACTGCATGATCATGTTCGGCATGATAAGAAGCAATAAAATAAAAAATACCAAGAACTATTATGGTATCTGGATACTTACGACTTCGCCAGGGGCTTGTTTCTGGGTAACCACTCCTCGTCGCTAAAAGCGGCCGCCGTGGAGCAGTCCGGAAGGAGAGTCCTTCCCTTCTTGGATCCTTCGGCCTCCCTTGACGGGGCGGCCTTACTTTTCTTGTCTCCCCTGGCTGGGGGGGGGGGGGGAACTTTCCTCTTCCTCCTCCTCGTTCTCGTGGGAGGAGGGCGCCTCGGTGTTATCGGACGATGAGTCCGGTACGACCTTGCGCCGGATACCTTTCCTGGTCCCCGTGGCCTTCTTCTCCGGCACCTCATAGGGCACCGGAACCAGCATCTTCGTTAGGAGAGCCCTTGCTGGATCTTTGGGCAGTGGGGCCGAATAATCAATCTGCTCCGCTGTCTTGACCCAGTCCTGTTAAATGGCGTGGAGGCTTAGATCCCTCATATGATTATATTGGGGAAAGGAACATCTTATGAGATACAAGGAGCTTACCGAATTAGCATGGCGCTTCGCGCTGAGTCCGCGATCCTCGGTAAGGGGAGGAGGTACCTCGGCAGACTTGAACAGCACCTTCCAGATGTCTTGGTGCGTCGTGTCGAAGAGATCTCACAGCGTCTGCTGCTTAGCTGGGTCGAACTCCCACAAATTGAATGCCCGTCTTTGACATGGGAGGATCCGGCGGAAGAGCATGACTTGGACCATGTTGACAAGCTTGATTTTCTTGCTTATCATGTTTTTGACGCGGTTCTGGAGTCCGGTCAGCTCCACCGATGAACCCCAGGATAGGCCCTTCTCTTTCCAGGAGGTGAGCCACATGGGGATGCCGGATCGAAATTCGGGGGCCGCCACCCAGTTGGTGTCGCGCGGCTCGGTGATGTAGAATCACTCCGATTGTCACCCCTTTACGGTCTCCACATAGGAGCCTTCGAGCCAGGTGACGTTTGGCATTTTTCCCACCATGGCGCCTCCGCACTCCGCTTGCTGGCCGACCACCACCTTCGGTTTAACGGTGAAGGTCTTCAGCCATAGGCCGAAGTGGGGCTTGATGCGGAGGAAGGCCTTGCTCACGACGATAAATGCCGAGATGTTGAGGATGAAATTGGGGGCCAGATCATGGAAGTCCAGCCCGTAGTAGAACATGAGCCCGCAGACAAATGGGTGGAGGGGAAATCCCAGCCCGCGGGCGAAATGGGTAAGGAATACAACCCTTTCGTGGGGTTCGGGGTTGGGGACGATCTGCCCCGCGTCTGGGAGCCGGTGCGTGATATGTGCGGCCAAGTATCCGGCTTCCCGGAGCTTTGTAATGTTGTCCTCCGTAACGGAGGAGACCATCCACTTGCCTCCCGCTCCGAACATGTTTGGAGTGGTTTTGCGGAGAAAATGCGAACTTGGGCGCTGGAGCTCGAGTCTTGAGAATGGATGGGCAGGGAAGAAGAAGGCGTGGGTAAAAAGGAGGAGTCCTTGTCCCTTTATAAGGGCGGAAGAAACTGTGCGCCTCCCCACCTGCCTGGTAAACTCGCTTATTCCCCAAGCGTCGTGATTATGTAATCCCTCTGCTCTCATGCCTTTGAAGACATGTTCTAGTGTCTTTGTTCACTCATTTATGTGCGTATATGTAGTCATATATGGAGTATAATATCGAAAATCATCTTATATTTCTGAACGGAGGTAGTAATAAAATATGGTTTCTATTTGAATTAGAACCAGGTCTATGGTGGAGATGAAGTTCTCAAAGTCATGCCGTGTGAACTAGAAGACCTGATGATGAGTCCTACTGCTGAACTATCCAGCTGCTGTGTCCTTGTCGCCACGTGTCCTGAACTAGTGTTTTCCTGTAGCATTGTTGTCAGGCGTGTTCTCGAGGCTGTACTTGACCACAACAATTTCCTGGATGTGCCTTCGATTATGAAGGGTGTGGTTCTTGTAAAGCTTCCCAACAAATCTGATGCGGCCTGTCTTCATCATCATGTTTATGAGTGGAAAGACCACTCTGTTAGGTTCTCCAAGGTTGACAAGATGGTGATGGTGCATGTAGACATCTCACACAAAGTCCATGGCCTAGTCAGTTATGCGGGGTTCATCCCGTAGGTCGGTGGCAAGAAATAGTCTGCGGAGTTTAGTTAGTGCAACTTTGCTTGTCTGTAGTAAGTACTATTGTTCAGTACTTGATTTGTGTTTGTGAACCATGTATTATTTATTAGTACTGCCGGTTTTGGTGTGTGGTCAGTCCTGAGAACGCTCTATGTTAATGTCTGTCCACTCAATTCAGTCTGTATACTTTGAAGTATCCATATCATATTTTTTGTGAGGACGGTCTATCAATTATGGTTACACTCCAATATCTGTATGCATTGCAAGGTTTATCGCACCCACCAGGATTTCCAGTCCCATGGATGTTCGGTCCATACGATTTTTCACTACCTTTGGACTGTCACGCTTGTGGGAGTAGGCGGGGCCCTGCATGCCCGCAGCGTGGTTGGACGATCAATCTTACATTTAGTACTTCAACATAGTGATTTCCTGGTAAGGATTCACTCGTGTCACATCAAGTAAATCTTATTGATTTCTTGTCTAAATCTTATTGATTTAATGTCATGTTTTCTTTCTTTTCCTGCAATTTTTACGATGCAGGTTTTGCCATGTGACATCATCACGTAATAAACCGCTTGGTTTGTTCTACGATGGCTATTTTTGCAGGTTTCACTTCTTATGTCGTGTCGATGCTTGAAGGCACCGTCGATCACTTATATTACTGGAAAAAATTGGATCAGTCTGTTGTGAGTACAAGCTGAATCCCTATGATGAACTGCGGTTTGGTTTAACAAAAAACGCCACAATTAGTCCTTCTCGCGTTTAAAAGAAATGAAAAAAAGACTGGATCACGGTCACGGATCCTAGTCAAGTTAGAAAGCTGATCATAGCAGACCAGACACGATCGCCGCTGTCTCGCCTAGATCGAGCACCGGCAGCTGCTCTAGCACCGACAAGGGCGTACCGTCACCGATCCAAATGAGGATTGGGCATCGACCGTCGGATCAGTCTGATCTACCGGAGGATCGGGCATCGACACCGGCACCTGCTCCGACACCGGCACCTGCTCCGACACCGGCACCAGCTCTACAAGGAGCACCATCTCCGGCAGCAGCAGCGGCTTCGGCACCTGCACCAACACTTGCACTTGCATCTGCTCCAGCCCATGCAGTTGCACCGGCAACAGACTGGGCTGCAGTTCACACTTCATATACCAAAATCCTTACAAAAACCGACATGTCCACCTTCTTGGTAAGCATTGGCCGCCCAAGTGCTTCGTTCTTTTTTCTTTCCATGTTGTTTCACATGATTCACTGTGTTGATCTAACTGTTTGGGTATGTCTTCTTGTTTGCAAACAGAGAATTTCTAGAGCAACGAGGGAGTCGTTCAACAATCCGGGCGACCATGCCAAGTTTCTCTTACCATGCGCAGCCTTGGTGTGAATGAACCTGCTCAATATACCGTAAGTACAAAGGATGGTCGCATGATGATTGATGCCAAAGGATGGTCAAGGTTCACATCTAAATCATATCTTGCGGTAGGGGATTGTGACGCCCCCGGCTCAATCATACACTAATCATGCACGCAAATGTGTACGATCAAGATCAGGGACTCACGGGAAGATATCACAACACAACTCTAAAACATAAATAAGTCGTACAAGCATCATAATACAAGCCAGGGGCCTCGAGGGCTCGAATACAAGTGCTCGATCATAGACGAGTCAGTGGAAGCAACAATATTTGAGTACAGACATAAGTTAAACAAGTCTGCCTTAAGAAGGCTAGCACAAACTGGGATACATATCGAAGAGGCACAGGCCTCCTGCACGGGATCCTCCTAACTACTCCTCGGTCATCAATGAGCTACACGTAGTAGTAGGCACCTCCGGTGTAGTAGTAAATGCCGCCGACGGTGGCGTCGCTCCTGGGCTCCCTCGTCAGTCGCGACAACCGGGTAAAGAAAGGGGAAAAGGGGGACAAGGCAACCGTGAGTACTCATCCCAAGTACTCACAAGCAAGGAGCTACACTACATATGCATGGATATATGTGTAAAGGGCCATATCGGTGGGTGAACTGCAGAATGCCGTAATAAGAGGGGATAGCTAATCCTGTCGAAGACTACACTTACAGCAGCCTCCGCCTTGCAAAGATGCAGCAGAGTGGTAGATCAAGTCCTCCAAGTAGCATCACATAGCAATAATCCTACCGTGATCCCTCCTCGTAACCACGAGAGAGCGACCACCGGGTTGTATCTGGCACTTGGAAGGGTGTGTTTTATTAAGTATCCGGTTCTAGTTGTCATAAGGTCAAGGTACAACTCCAAGTTGTCCTGTTACCGAAGATCACGACTATTCGAATAGATTAACTTCCCTGCAAGGGTGCACCACATAACCCAACACGTTTGATCCCATTTGGCCGGACACACTTTTTTGGGTCATGCCCGGCCGCGGAAGATCAGCACGTCGCAGCCCCACCTAGGCACAACAGAGAGGCCAGCACGCCGGTCTAAACCCAAGCGCCAGGGTGCAGGCCCATCGCCTTAGCACACACAAGACGTTATAACGCGCCGAAGCGTAACTAGCCCTTAATACAAGAGCAGGCTTGCGTTCCAATCCGGCCTTGCCGCTTCAATTCGGCTGGCGTCACGAAGTGCCGGTGATACCACGACGCCGAAGTGCCCATATCTTTCCCACGTAGTTGGTTAGTGCGTATAGACCAAATGGCCGGACTCGGATCAAATACCAAGAACTCGTTAAGCGTGTTAAGTATCCGCGAACGCCGAGCAGGCCAGGCCCACCTCTCTCCTAGGTGGTCTCAACCTGCCTCTGCCGCCTCCGCCACAAAGATCCATCCAGAGGGCCGTCGGGACAAAGGTCCTTTCAGCCCCCAATCCGTGAATCACTGCGGGTGCTCCATGCCAATTCGACTTTAGTCACCACATGTATCATGTATAGTATATAATATATACCCGTGATCACCTCCCGAGTGATCACGGCCCGATAGTATAGCACAGCAGACGAACAAGAATGTAGGGCCACAGATGGAAAAACTAGCATCCTATACTAAGCATGTAGGATTGCAGATAAAGGTAACAACAGTAGTAGCAAGGACAGGCTATGCATCAACATATGTATAACGGAATGCAGTAACATGCTACACTACTCTAATGCAAGCAGTATAGAGTAGAATAGGCGATATATGGTGATCAAGGGGGGGGGCTTGCCTGGTTGCTCTGGCAAGAGAGAGGGGTCGTCAACTCCGTATTCGAACTGGGCAGCAGCGGCCGGTCTCGTAGTCTACCCAGAGAAGAGGGGAAGAAACAATGAATACCATGCAAACAGATGCATATCGATGCATGACATGACAAGTAACTATGCTAGGGGTGCCCTAACGCGGTATGAGGTGATACCGTGAAAGGGGGAAGCATCCGGAAAGTATTCCGGTGTTCCGCGTTCGAGGCGGAGAGCGGAGGGGAAAGTTGCGAGTTCGATAGGTTAGGGGTGTGGCGACAAACGGGTTGCGTGATCCGGAATCGTCTTCGTCAGTCTGAGCAACTTTCATGTTGAAAATAATTTAATCCGAAGTTACGGATTAAAAGATATGATTTTCTAAAGATTTTATTAATTTCTAGAATTTAATTAATTATTTAATTTAATTCGAAAATGGAATTATGACATCAGCATGATGTCATGCTGACGTCAGCAGTCAATAGGGGTTGACTGGGTCAATCTGATGGTGGGACCCGGTTGTCATTGTCTAAGACTAACTAATCAGGTTTAGTTAGTCTAACTAAAATGATTAGGTTTATTAACTACAATTAATTAGGTTAACTAATCAGGATTAATTAAGTTAATTAATTCTTTAATTAATTAATTAATATTTTAATTATTTTAATTATTTATTTATTTACTTTTTTTAAATCCTTTTTTTATTTTTCGTTCTGGGGTGGGGCCAGCTTGTCATAGGGCCAATGGCCTTAGTGGCCATGGGTGCTAACAGCGCCGGGCGCCGAATGAGGCACCGATGTGCGGCGGTCAGGCGACGGCCGTGGCGGCGTCGAGGCGGAGCCGGGAGGGCCACTAGGCGACGCCATGGCCTCGCTGGGCACCGGCCAGCAGCAGAGGTCTTGCAGTGCTGCGAGGCACCACGGCGAGCGGTGAGTAGGGAGCACGGGCGCGGACAAGGCGAAGGCCACGACGATGGCGCGGACGCGCCGGCAGCGGTGGAGGTCAAGGCCGGGCTTGGTCGACGCGGCGCATGCTGCGTGGGCGATAGCCACATTGCGCAGGAGCCGAGACGGGCGGACGGTGCACGGAGAGTACGCAGGACGAGGAGAGAGGAGGCCGGGGCCTCACCGCGGTCTGTAGGGCACGGGCGGGGTCGAGGAGGAGGCGGAGACGAGCGACGCAGGGAGGGGATCCGGCTAGGAAGCAGTCCGCGAGGTCTTGAATTGGCGGCAAAGTCGAGATCCGCGAGGGAGTCCGAGGAACGGCGGGTCGTGGCGACGGTGTCGGGAGCCGCGGACAATGTCTTTCGGGCGCACGACGGGTTCGATCCGGGCGGCGAGGGGCGCAGGGGGGGCGACGGTGGCGGCCGTGGCGGCGGGACAAAGCGACGCCGGGCGAGGCGTGGTGGCGGCGACAGGGGGTCGGGAGAGTTCGGTCCCGATCCGATCTGGATCGGGAGGGAGCGAGTGGGGGGCGAGTGGATGACGGGGTGGTTAGGGTTTGAGGGTCTCACCGGTGGGGGATAAGGAGAGAGTGGGGGGCGGCGGGGCACAGTGGTGGCCCAGTGGGGCTGTGGTCACCGGGCGAAGCCTGTGGGAGTTTCTCTTCTTCCTTTTTTTTCTGTTAGTTTTAGGTTTTAGTTTTTCTGTTTTATTTTTATTTATTTTCTTTTCTGTTTTAAATCAGTATAAACTATTTAGACATTTTCTAAAAACGTGTTTACTTCACCACAATTACCTTTGTAATATTTGGCAACCACCGAACATTTTTGTTTCAAATTTTGAAAACTTTGTTTGTTGCCAAAATTCCAAATTTGAATTCGAATCGTTCTGAACTAACGCGAGATTAGCGACAGTAACGGAGGTGACATGGCGTCATTAGCAGAGGTTACTGTAGTTTGATTATCCGGGCGTCACAGGGATGATGTCAAAATCGAACTTTCTCGGCAAGGAGAGCTGGTCCAAATCAACTTTGAAATTCTTCAGTAGTAGCACGCAACTACCGAACTGATCTATCCTTCGAGAGATTTTGATGTAATAATCTGACATGGTGAAACAAGTGTCCTGTGTGTATAAGTAGTACAACAGTATTATTTAGCACATGGTATATCGTTGATAGAATTGCAACTTTGATTGCTGGTTAGGAACTGTCGTTCGATTTCATTCCAACAGCTGCCGTGCTTTATTCAATTTTGTGTATTCGCCTTGCGACAGCATCTAAAACCAGCGCCGTACCGATCGCTTGCAATATGAAAAGCGCTAAGGTAGAACACATGGGCCCCCAAACATGCAGGGTCGGCCTGCGGCCCAAAGTCCAGAACTGTGAGCCTATCTGAGTATTATATTCTCGAATTTGAACCCCATAATGCCCGTGCGTTGCAGAGGGAGTATATTTCTCGGCAAGGTGAGCCTGTGATATAAATGATTTGTATATTTCTTTACAGAGGGAGTATCTCTCTGTCAAAATATATACTTATGTGTACCTAGTTACTCCTGTCTTTCTACTTCCTTTCGCTGATATGTGGGGCAACCTGCAAAGGGGTCCACGTGCCATATGCACAAATTAGAGTGCACAAGTTCACGGTAGACACACCCGGTCGTAAGCGCCATGATAATGCCCAATGAGCCGTCAAATCACAACCCCCCTTTCGAGCTTTAGCGATGGTCGGACGGACGAAGCGGCAATATTTCACCGGGCCCGAATCCCTTCTCCCTTGTGCCTTGTTCAAAGAAAACCCCTCTCGGCGATTGCATAGGGTTTTCTCATGGAGAACCAGTCTGAATTCTTCATCCATCCCCGATAAACCCAAGTACCTTGGTCGCAGGTAATCCTAGGATGGCAACCGCCGCCGTTGATGCATTTTTCTTCCTACTGAATCTAGTGTGTTTCATTTGCAGTGCCCAAAGTGCGAGTACCTACAGGTTTCTGCGCCCTAGGCGAGACGCCACACTTGTTCCTTCTCATCCTAACACAACATTTTGAAACGCGCATAGTATGTTCCTAGAATCCTCTTTTCTATCCGGGTGGGTGGGTTTTTTTGAACATGCTGTGTTCTCATATTATTTTTCCTGCAGTGTATTATTTGCTCTGCCAGAATACATGTACTCAAGATGCTCGGCCTTGCATTAACTGAATACTCTAGTTTAATGGTCTCAGTGATGTCTAGCCATGGATATAAGTTCCGAGTTGGGTTCATGAACCAAGAAGATCGCTGCTTTTTATGGCGAACTTGGATAAACTTTCTCAAGTGTTACGGATCGAAAGTTGGCACCACGAATGTTGATGGAAATAGCGAACCTGGTCTCATCTTCACCGCAATCTTCCACCCCGACGTCGTTCCAATTGTTCATCCATGTTAGTTTCGTATCTGGTTCTTGCTCGTTGCCTCGATTACTTCTTAATCCACCTATTCTGCCTAACTAATCACAATTTAACTTTAGAAGTAGCAACGAATCTCTCACGAATATGCTACTTCTAACTAATAATTTCTTATAATTGGTGGCACATGTAGGTTTTTTCAGAGTTAAGCGATGCTTTCGTTTGTTACTCTGTAATAAGTCGGCTGTTACTAATGGCACTTTGAAGTTGGATCGATCGACATCCACAAGTTCCTACACTTTATTGATCGTCTTGAGGTCCTTGTGGGCGTTTCAATGGTGGAAGGCCACGTGGGATATGTGTGCCGCTTCTTTGCACTCGTTGAACAGGTCCAAGCGTGTCAAGAAACTTATGGTACGAGCTGTTTTACATTATATATGTTGTTCATAAACTATTGCTTATACACAGTTTTACAAATGTGATCTTCTTGAAACAGAACTGCCGAAGTTCTATTGTTCCTATCTGAGATGCTGACCATGGTCGGGTCAGACTTGGCGCTTGGTCACAACATGATGTTTATGTCGACCTACTCAATTCCCCTTGGAGGTGAAAAGATACTTATCCATGGGTGGTCTCAAATAATGAAGGCCCGTCCATCTTGGAGAATAGGATGACAAGATTATGTTCATGCTTTTCCATGGCTCTAAAGCGAATATCCTGTTTATTGACCACGTTGCGAGATGAAGCCGCTTTCGGAAAGGTTGCGGATGCGCGAGGTGGCGCTGGGCCTTGTCACGGGGCTTGGCGGCCTCACCCTTGGTTAATCAGAGGCAAAGTAGCACTGTTCGAGGCGTGCTTTATGCAGTTGAACCTGTATAAGTACTCATACTGCTTTCAGCTTTGGTTGTTAAGTGCCCCTGCTGGTTTCAATTAAGGTTGTTAAGTACTCCTGCTGCTTTTACAGTCTGCCATGTTTCTTCGGTCCTGTCTTCCTCCAGCCACCAAAACCAAACCAGCGTCGGCGGGGCCGCCTGCTTCCGCCTCCCGCGGCTGGCTGCGCCTCAGCGCACGCATTGCCGCCTAAATCGTTAACGCCAATGTCCTCCGCGTGCTTTGGTACGCTCGCCGCGGCGCCTCCCTCTCACGTTGTCAACATGGTCAACAAACAACAGGAATCGGTAGAAGTACGTGGAGAGGATGACAGTAGGGGCCCAACACGTTAGCGTATGGAAAAATAAAATGCTTCCTCCTAGTGTTTTCCTGACATCTGGGACCCACGACATTGTGAGCGTATATAGTCAATAGACAAGAGAACAACACAAGATCGGCTGACACCTGGGATGTAGCTACTCGGCGATATTTTGTTTTGTTTGGTATTGTTGAGACGGGCGGGGTTTGAACTGGGTGTGACCCGTCTAGCCCAGCTTATATTTTATGTTCACCATGTGACCAGCCCAGCTATTTTTCCTTTGTGAAAATGAGCCCGATTTATTTTTTCTCAAGAATACCCAATCCAGGCCTACTTATTTTCTACATACGATGGGCTGCAACTCTTTCAAGACGCCTGACAATCTTGAAAGTAATATGAAATGGGTTGTAAATATAAAAACAGATGACAAATTGGCAATTATTTTATAATTTCTGAATTTTATCACATTTTCAGATTCCTATTTCACTGGGCATTAACCTAATTTAAATATATCTTCAAAGTACTTTAAATCTGGCTCGACATTTCGGTACTAAAAATAGGTTGGAACCCACAGAAATATGCGAAATTGGCCCTGGCCAACCAAAAAAACGACTGCAATATATTGCATAAGAAGTTGCCACGAGCTACATATAAATTATTAAAAAAAAGAAGGAGTGGTCCGACTTGTGGGCCTGTTTAGTTGACACGTATGCAAGATTTTTTTAGTTATTATATACGTCAACAAACGATTCTAGCAGACGTAACCGTTGGATGTCAATCCAACGGCCGTCGTGTTTCTTCAATCTCTGATCTTCTTGCTCCGGCCAAAGCGGCCAGCCGTGGACTGCCTATTCCGCCTCCCGTGGCGGTGTCTTTGTCGTCTGAGCCTCAACGCCCCTACTACTCCCACCGCTGGCGGGGCATCCCTATACTCACCCACACCCCTGTTATTCTCAAGGGCGACGGCAGCCTCACACCGCAGCCGAACATTTAACGCCGTACTCCTCTCTCCGTGGGAATCCATCGCCGCGTCTTCCCCGGCTCGCGTCGTCCCCTTCCTAGGCCTCGCCGTCGTCCACCGTCGTGGTGCTCTCGGCTGGCGTGGTCAATGTGGTCAACGACCGACTTCCATCGGAAGAGTATCAGACGTGGAGAGAGGGCGACATGGGTCCACGGCAGCCGCAAGGAAGTGCCTCCTTATTACGACAAAAATAATTATTCCTCCACCTGACAGCGGGGACCCACCGGACGGGCCACCAGTATTTTGCGAAACAAATCGTTTCCCTCTGACTATTGGGACCCATCGGACGGGCCGTATTTTGCGAAAAAAACGTTCCCCCCGCTGTCAGCTCGGACCCACAGGAAGTGCCTCCTTATTACGCACAAAAAAATGAATACTCCGCCGGCTAGCTGGGACCCACCTTGGTGGGAGGCTGACTTGTGGGCCTATTAAGTTGACGGGGACGAAGGGCTTTGTCAACTTAGTCAATATGAGTGATTCTAGCTCCAGTGACCGTACGATGTCCATCCAACGGCCGTAGTGCTTCTTCAACCTCTGGTCTTCTTGCTCCAGCCGCCCAAAGCAGTGCCGGTCGTGCCGCATGCTCCTGCCTCCCGTGGTAAATGCTGCGTGGAGGCCTCACCGCCCCCTACTATTCCCACAGCTGGCCAGGCCCTGCGGCGACGGCAGCCTCACACCGCAGCCGAACCAGTGAACCCTTGTACTCCTCTCCGCGCGGGCTTCCACTGCCACGTCTTCCCCGGCTCTGTGTCGTCCCCTTCCTAGGCCTCGCCGTCGTTCACCGCCGTGGTGCTCTCGGCACGGCGTGGTCAATGTGGTCAACGACCAACTTCCATCGGAAGAAATCTTGTGCGTGGAGATCTTTGGCATTTGGGTCCACCAGACAAGCGATGCCTCCTTATTACAGCGCAAAATAATTATTCCTCCACACGGCGGGGACCCACGGACGACGGGCCACCGAATTTCGTGAAAAATGTTTCCCCCTAACTGCTGGGACCCACCAGCTACACCTTCTCGCACGCAAGGAAGTGCGTCCGGGTAAAAATGATTCACCCCTTGATGCGGGACCCACTAGCTACATCTTCACAGCAAGGGAGTGCACGGCGGTCGGGACCCACCGGTCGAAGCGTGCGTGGCGTTGTCATTACAGTCGCGACGTGTATGTACATATATCTTTGGTGGATGTAGGCGCGCACATGTCGTAGTAGAGGCGCGCACGTAGCATGTACACGCGTCGTCTGGCGACCAGGGTGCAAGAAAGAAAATCTGACCCGTATGTACATATGGGCGGTCTCGACGCCTACTCGCGCATACGTACGGCGAGGGCTCGTGTACATGGCTGGGTCGGAACGGAGAAACAACATTGTCGTCGTGTTCATGGGGAGGCAACGGAATGCGTCGTGTTCATGGGGAGGCAATGGAATGCGTCGTGTTCATGGGGAGGCAACGGAATGTGTAGTGTTCATCGGCAGGCAACAGAACGCGTGGGAGCCAACCGGCTGGGTCGGAACGGACTGCGTAGTCGTTTTCATCGGGAGGGCTTGGAGAGAACAGGCGATGGAAACGAGGCCTGGCGTACCGCACAACGGAGGAAACGGGCGTCCTACGTTCGGGACTGGGTCCTGTTGATCGGGAGGGTGCAGCGTCTGCAAAACGGAGGAAACGGACCTCCTATGGTCGAAACGGGGGTCCTGTTGATCGGGAGGGGTGTGGCGTACCACAAAACGGACGAAACGGACTTGTGTTGTAGCGCTACGGTCGAAACGGGGGTCCTGTTCATCGGGAGGGGTGTGGCGTACCGCAAAACATGACTCCACGGGATACTGTTCATCTCCACCGTCGACCCCCTCCAGCCTCCACGAGCTACTGTTCATCCACCGTCGACCTCCTCCAGCCTCCACCTGCGACTGTTCATCCACGGGCTCCTCTTCATCCAGCCTCCACCACGCGCTACTCCCCGGCTACTGTTCAACCACCCCTCCACGGGCTACTGTTCATCCAGCCCTCCATCGTCTACTGTTCATCCTGCCCTCCACGGGGTGGTCCTGTTCATCCAGCCCTCCATGGGGTCCTGTTCATCCAGCCCCAACCGGCTCGATCGATCGGGTTCTTGTTCATCCAGAGGCAACACCACGGGGTCCTGTTCATCCACCCCCACCGGGAACTGTTCATCCACCCGCCCCCCCTCGCAACGCTCATTGTTCATCCAGAGGCAGCATCGATCGGCTTCAGTTAACAACAGTAGCGAAGGAGTCGCTCGATTGGGTTCAGTTAACAGCCATCGATCGATCGCTCGGGTTCGATGGCAACAGCCTACGGTCTGCAATCGCCGGGTTCGATTAGAGCCCAACGCCTCGCTTCGGGTTCGATTAGAATAACGCCTACGCGCAGCAGCGTCGTGTCACGAGAAACGTGCATCGCTCGGCCCCCGACCTCCCACCATAACCGAGAACTCCCTGAAATTTTCCTTGCCCTCGCTTCTACCACGGTTTTTTCCGTCATGGATGGCCCAAAGAATGTCCCGCCCAAGACGAAAAGCCCATTTTCTGTCATGATTTTTTGTCATAGAAGTAGGAGCCCACCACATCTATGATGATACCGGGTTTTGTCACAATTATCGTCATAGAAGTGTCATATGTATGATAGAAAAAAATTCGTTCGGCCCAAAATGTCACGGATGTGTCTTTTTTTTGTAGTGGACGATGACAAGGATCATGATGATGGAGATCATGGGGTCAAGCCGGTGACGATGATGATCGTGGCGCCCCGAAGATGGAGACCAAAAGGAGCAAAATGATATTGGCCATATCATGTCACTATTTGATTGCATGTGATGTTTATCATGTTTTACATCTTATTTGCTTAGAACGACGGTAGCATAAATAAGATGATCCCTCATTAAAATATCAAGAATTGTGTTCCCCCTAACTGTGCACCATTGCTAAGGTCCGTTGTTCCGAAGCACCAGGTGATGATCGGGTGTGATAGGTTCTACAACGGGTGTAAGCCAGATTTACACACACAATACACTTAGGTTGACTTGACGAGCCTAGCATGTACAGGACATGGCCTCGGAATACGGAAGACCGAAAGGTCGAACATGAGTCGTATAGAAGATACGATCAACATGAAGATGTTCACCGATGATGACTAGTCCGTCTCACGTGATGATCGGACACGGCCTAGTTGACTCGGATCATGTATCACTTAGATGACTAGAGGGATGTCTATCTGAGTGCGAGTTCATTAAATAATTTGATTAGATGAACTTAATTATCATGAACATAGTCTAAAACTTTGCAATATGTCAGTAGATCAAATGGCCCACGCTAATGTTGCCCTCAACTTCAACGCGTTCCTAGAGAAAACCAAGCTGAAAGACGATGGCAGCAACTACACGGACTAGGTCTGTAACCTGAGGATTATCCTCATAGCTGCCAGGAAAGTGTTGGAGAACGTAGCAGAAATTCAAAATTTTCCTACGTGTCACCAAGATCTATCTATGGAGAAACTAGCAACGAGGGAAGGAGAGTGCATCTACATACCCTTGTAGATCGCTAAGCGGAAGCGTTCATGAGAACGGGGTTGAAGGAGTCGTACTCGTCGTGATCCAAATCACCGGAGATCCCAGTGCCGAACGGACGGCACCTCCGCGTTCAACACATGTACAGCCGGTGGCGTCTCCCATGCCTTGATCCAGCAAGGAGAGAGGGAGAGGTTGAGGAAGACTCCATCCAGCAGCACAACTGGCAGGCGTGGTGGTGGTGGAGGAGCGTGGCAATCTGCAGGCTTCACCAAGCAACTGCGAGATATGAGGAGAAAGAGAGGTAGGGCTGCGCCAACAGGAGAAGAAACTTGTGTGTTGGGCTGCTCCTATGCCTCCACTATATATAGGGGAAGAGGGGGCTGCGCCCCTACCTAGGTTTCCACCCCCTAGGGGCGCGGCCAGCCCTAGATCCCATCTAGGGGGCGGCCACGGGGGGAAGAGGGGGAAACTTGCCCCCCAAGCTAGGTGGGGCGCCCCCTCCCCTAACCCTAGGCGCCTTGGGCCCTTGTGGGGGCGTGCACCAGCCCACCTAGGGCTGGTCCCCTCCCACACTTGGCCCATGCTGCCCTCCGGGGATGGTGGCCCCACTTGGTGGACCCCGGGACCCTCCGGTGGTCCCGATGCATTCTGAGATAAAACCGAAACTTTTAGGTGACCAAACAGGACTTCCCATATATAAATGTTTACCTCCGGACCATTCCGAACTCCTCGTGACGTCCCGATCTCATCCGACTCGAACAACATTCGGTAACCACATACAAACTTCCTTTATAACCCTAGCGTCATCGAACCTTAAGTGTGTAGACCATACGGGTTCGGGAGACATGTAGACATGATCGAGACGTTCTCCGGTCAATAACCAACAGCGGGATCTGGATACCCATGTTGGCTTCCACATGTTCCACGATGATCTCATCGGATGAACCACGATGTCAAGGACTCAATCAATCCCGTATACAATTCCCTTTGTCTAGCGGTATTATACTTGCCCGAGATTCGATCGTCGGTATACCGATACCTTGTTCAATCTCGTTACCGGCAAGTCTCTTTACTCGTTCCGTAACACATCATCCCGAGATCAACTCTTTGATCATATTGTGCACATTATGATGATGTCCTACCGAGTGGGCCCAGAGATACCTCTCCGTCACACGGAGTGACAAATCCCAGTCTCGATTCGTGCCAAACCAACAGACACTTTCGGAGATACCTGTAGTGCACCTTTATAGCCACCCAGTTATGTTGTGACGTTTGGTACACCCAAAGCATTCCTACGGTATCCGGGAGTTGCACAATCTCATGGTCTAAGGAAAAAATACTTGACATTAGAAAATCTTTAGCATACGAACTACGATCTTTGTGCTAGGCTTAGGATTGGGTCTTGTCCATCACATCATTCTGCTAATGATGTGATCCCGTTATCAACGACATCCAATGTCAATGGTCAGGAAACTGTAACCATCTATTGATCAACGAGCTAGTCAACTAGAGGCTTACTAGGGACATTGTTTTGTCTATGTATCCACACATGTATCTGAGTTTCCTATCAATACAATTATAGCATGGATAATAAACGATTATCATGAACAAGGAAATATAATAACTAATTTATTATTGCCTCTAGGGCATATTTCCAACAGTCTCCCACTTGCACTAGAGTCAATAATCTAGTTCATATCGCCATGTGATTAACACTCACAGGTCACATCGCCATGTGACCAACATCCAAAGAGTTCTTGGTTTGATCATGTTTTGCCTGTCAGAGAAGTTTTAGTCAACGGGTCTGCAACATTCAGATCCGTATGTACTTCGCAAATCTCTAGGTCATATTGTAAATGCTGCTTCTACGCTCCACTTGGAGCTATTCCAAATGGTCGCTCCACTATACGTATCCGGTTTGCTACTCAGAGTCATTCGGATAGGTGTTAAAGCTTGCATCGTCGTAACCCTTTACGCCGAACTCTTTATCACCTCCATAATCGAGAAACAAATCCTTATTCCTCTAAGGATAATTTTGACCGCTATCTGATGATCCACTCTTTGATCACCTTTGTACCCTCTTGCCAGACATGTGGCAAGGCACACATCAGGTGCGGTACTTAGCATAGCATACTGTAGAGCCTACGTCTAAAGCATTGGGGACGACCTTCGTCCTTTCTCTCTTTTCTGCCATGGTCGAGCTTTAAGTCTTAACTACGTACCTTACAACTCAGGCAAGAACTCCTTTGACTGATCCATCTTGAACACTTTCAAGATCATGTCAAGGTACGTGCTCATTTGAAAGTATTATTAAGTATTTTGATCTATCCTTATAGATCTCGATGCTCAATGTTCAAGTAGCTTAATCCAGGTTTTCTATTGAAAAACATCTTTCAAATAACCCTATATGCTTTCCAGAAATTCTACATCATTTCTGATCATCAATATGTCAACAACATATACTCATCAGAAATTCTATAGTGCTCCCACTCACTTCTTTGGAAATACAAGTTTCTCATAAACTTTGTATAAACCCAAAATCTTTGATCATCTCATCAAAGTGCACATTCCAACTCCGAGATGCTTACAACCTTTCCTTAGAAGGATCGCTGGAGCCAGCATACCTTTTAGCATCCTTAGGATCGACAAAACTTTCTGATTGTATCACATACAACCTTTCCTTACGAAAACTGGTAAAGAAACTCGTTTTGACATCCATCTGCCAGATTTCATAAATGCAGCTTATGCTAACATGATTCCGACGGATTTAAGCATCGCTATGGATGAGAAAATCTCATTGTAGTCAACTCCTTGAACTTGTGAAAAACTCTTCGCCACAAGTCGAGCTTCATAGACGGTGGCATTACCGTCCACATCCGTCTTCTTCTTAAAGATCCATTCATCTCAATGGCTTGCCGATCATCAGGCAAGTCCACCAAAGTCCATGCTTTGTTCTGATACATGGATCCTATCTCGGATTTCATGGCTTCTAACCATTTGTCGGAATTTGGGCCCACCATCGCTTCTCCATAGCTCGTAGGTTCATTGTTGTCTAGCAACATGACCTTCAAGACAGGATCACCGTACGGCTCCGAAGTAGTACGCGTCCTTGTCGTCCTACGAGGTTCGGTAGTGACTCGATCCGAAGCTTCATGATCACTATCACAAGCTTCTACTTCAATTGGTGTAGGTGCCACAGGAACAACTTCCTGTGCCCTGCTACACACTGTTGAAGTGATGGTTTAATAACCTTATCAAGTCTCCACCATCCTCCCTTTCAATTCTTTTGAGAGAAACTTTTCCTCGAGAAAGGACCCATTTCTAGAAACAATCACTTTTGCTTCCGGATCTGAATTAGGAGGTATACCCAACTGTTTTGGGTGTCCTATGAAGATGCGTTTTATCCGCTTTGGGTTCGAGCTTATCAACTGAAACTTTTCCACATAAGCGTCGCAGCCCCAAACTTTTAAGAAAGCGACTACTTAGGTTTCTCCAAACCATAGTTCTCACGGTGTCATCTCAACGGAATTACGTGGTGCCCTATTAAAGTGAGTGCGGTTGTCTCTAATGCCTAACCCTTGAACGATAGTGGTAATTCGATAAGAGACATCATGGTACGCACCATATCCAATAGGGTGCAACTATGATGTTCGGACACACCATCACACTATGGTGTTCCAGGCAGTATTAATTGTGAAACATTTCCACAATGTCTTAATTGCGTGCCAAAGCTCGTAACTCAGATACTCATCTCTATGATCATATCATAGACATTTTATCCTCTAGTCACAATGATCTTCAACTTCACTCTGAAATTACTTGAACCATTCAATAATTCAGACTTGTGTTTCATCAAGTAAATATTCTCAGTATCTACTTAAATCATCTGTGAAGTAAGAACATAACGATATTCACTGCATGCCTCAGCACTCATTGGGCTGCACACATCAAAATGTGTTACTTCCAACAAGTTGCTATCTTGTTCCATCTTCTTTGAAACGAGGCTTTTCGGTCATCTTGCCCATGTGGTATGATTTGCATATCTCAAGTGATTCAAAATCAAGTGAGTCCAAACGATCCATCTGCATGGAGTTTCATCATCCAGTATACACCAATAGACATGGTTCGCATGTCTCAAACTTTTCAAAAGCGAGTGAGTCCAAAGATCCATCAACATGGAGCTTCTTCATGCGTTTTATACCAATATGACTTACATGGCGATTGCCACAAGTAAGTGGTACTATCATTACTATCTTATATCTTTTGGCATGAAAATGTGTATCACTACGATCGAGATTCAATAAACCATTCCTTTAGGTGCAAGACCATTGAAGGTATTATTCAAATAAATAGAGTAACCATTATTCTCCTTAAATGAATAACCGTATTGCGATAGACATAATCCAATCATGTCTATGCTCAACGCATAAACACCAAATGACAATTATTCTGGTTTAATACTAATCTTGATGGTAGAGGGCGTGCGATGCTTGATCACATCAACCTCGGAAACACTTCCAACACGTATCGTCGACTCACCTTTAGCTAGTCTCCGTTTATTCCGTAGCTTTTATTTCGAGTTACTAACACTTAGCAACCGAACCGGTATCTAATACCCTGGTGCTACTAGGAGTACTAGTAAAGTACATATTAACCTAATGTATATCCGATATACTTCTATCGACCTTGCCAGGCTTCTTATCTGCCAAGTATCTAGGGTAATTCTGCTCCAGTGGCTGTTCCCCTTATTACAGAAGCACTTAGTCTCGAGTTTGGGTTCAACCTTGGGTTTCTTCACTTTGGAGCGACAAGCGGTTGCCGTTTCATGAAGTGTCCCTTCTTGCCCTTGCCCTTCTTGAAACTAGTGGGTTCACCAACCATCAACAATTGATGCTCCTTCTTGATTTCTACATTCACGGTGTCAAACATCGTGAATACCTCAAGGATCATCATATCTATCCCTGATATGTTATAGTTCATCATGAAGCTCTAGCAGCTTGGTGGCAATGACTTTGGAGAAACATCACTATCTCATCTGGAAGATCAACTCCCACTCGATTCAAGTGATCGTTGCACTCGAGACAATCGAGCACAAGCTCAACGATTGAGCTTTTCTCCCTTAGTTTGCAGGCTAAGAGAGAATTGTCGGAGGTCTTATACCTCTTGGCGTGGGCACTAGCCCGAAATCCCAATTTCAGCCCTCGAAACATCTCATATGTTCCGCGCGTTTGAAACGTCTTTGGTGCCTCAACTCTAAACCGCTTAACCGAACTATCACGTAGTTATCAAAAGCGTGTATGTCCGATGTTCGCAACATCCACAGATGACGATTGGGGTTCAAAGCACACTAAGCGGTGCATTAAGGACATAAGCTTTCTCTTGTCCGCATAATCGCCATCATCAACTTTCAACTATATTTTCTCTAGGAACATATCTAAGCAGTGGAACTAAAGCGCGAGCTTTACATAATTTGCAAAGATCTTTTGACTATGTTCGGGATAATTAAGTTCATCTTATGAACTCCCACTCGAGATAGACATCCCTCTAGTCATCTAAGTGATTACATGATCCGAGTCAACTAGGCTGTGTCCGATCATCACGTGAGACGGACTAGTCATCATCGGTGAACATCTTCATGTTGATCGTATCTACCATCTGACTCATGCTTGACCTTTCGGTCTCTTGTGTTACGAGGCCATGTGCATACATGCTAGGCTCGTCATGTCAACCTAAGTGTTTCGCATGTGTAAATTTGGCTTACACCCGTTGTATGTGAACGTAAGAATCTATCACACCCGATCATCACGTGGTGCTTGAAGCGACGAACTTTCATAGCGGTGCACGATTAGGGGAACACTTCCTTGAAATTTTAATGAGCGATCATCTTATTTACTACCGTCGTTCTAAGCAAATAAGATGCATAAACATGATAAACATCACATGCAATCAAATAGTGACATGATATGGCCAATATCATATTGCTCCTTTTCGATCTCCATCTTGAGGCTCCATGATCATAAATCGTCACCGGCATGACACCATGATCTCCATCATCATGATCTCCATCATCGTGTCTCCATGAAGTTGTCTCGCCAACTTATTACTTCTACTACTATGGCTACCGATTAGCAATAAACTAAAGTAATTACATGGCGTTGTTCAATGACACGCAGGTCATACAATAAATAAAGACAACTCCTATGGCTCCTGCCGGTTGTCATACTCATCGACATGCAAGTCGTGATTCCTATTACAAGAACATGATCAATCTCATACATCACATATCATTCATCACATTCTTCTTGGCCATATCACATCACATAGCATACCCTGCAAAAACAAGTTAGACGTTCTCTAATTGTTGTTTGCATGTTTTACGTGGCTGCTATAGGTTTCTAGCAAGAACGTTTCTTACCTACGCAAAAACCACAACGTGATATGCCAATTACTATTTACCCTTCATAAGGACCCTTTTCATCGAATCCGTTCGACTAAAGTGGGAGGCGGCACCGCTAGCCACCTTATGCACCAAGTGCATGTCGATTCGGTGGAACACATCTCACGTAAGTGTACGTGTAAGGTCGGTCCGGGCGCTTCATCACACAATACCGTTGAAACAAGATTGGACTAGTAACGGTAAGCATATTGAACAAAATCAACGCCCACAACTACTTTGTGTTCTACTCGTGCAAAGAATCTACGCAATAGACCTAGCTCGATGCCCTTTGTTGGAGAACGTAGCAGAAATTCAAAATTTTCCTACGTGTCACCAAGATCTATCTATGGAGAAACTAGCAAAGAGGGAAGGAGAGTGCATCTACATACCCTTGTAGATCGCTAAGCGGAAGCGTTCATGAGAACGGGGTTGAAGGAGTCGTACTCGTCGTGATCCAAATCACCGGAGATCCTAGTGCCGAGCAGACGGCATCTCCGCGTTCAACAAACGTACTGACCGGTGGCGTCTCCCATGCCTTGATCTAGCAAGGAGAGAGGGAGAGGTTGAGGAAGACTCCATCCAGCAGCAGACAACCAGGCGTGGTGGTGGTGGAGGAGCGTGGCAATCCTGCAGGGCTTCGCCAAGCACTGCGAGATATGAGGAGAAAGAGAGGTAGGGCTGCGCCAACAGGAGAAGAAACTTGTGTGTTGTGCTGCTCCTATGCCTCCACTATATATAGGGGAAGAGGGGTCTGCGCCCCCACCTAGGTTTCCACCCCCTAGGGGCGCGGCCAGCCCTAGATCCCATCTAGGGGGGCGGCCAAGGGGGGGAGAGGGGGAAACTTGCCCCCCAAGCTAGGTGGGGCGCCCCCTCCCCAAACCCTAGGCGCCTTGGGCCCTTGTGGGGGCGCGCACCAGCCCACCTGGGGCTGGTCCCCTCCACACTTGGCCCATGCTGCCCTCCCGATGGTGGCCCCACTTGGTGGACCCCGGGACCCTCCCGGTGGTCCCAGTGCGTCACAAATAAAACCCGAAACTTTTCCGGTGACCAAAACATGACTTCCCATATATAAATCTTTACCTCCGGACCATTCTGAACTCCTCGTGACGTCCGGGATCTCATCCGGACTCAACAACATTCGGTAACCACATACAAACTTCCTTTATAACCCTAAGCGTCGCCAGACCTTAAGTGTGTAGACCATACGGGTTCGGGAGACATGTAGACATGATCGAGACGTTCTCCGGTCAATAACCAACAGCGGGATTTGGATACCCATGTTGGCTCCCACATGTTCCACGATGATCTCATCGGATGAACCACGATGTCAAGGACTCAATCAATCCGTATACAATTCCCTTTGTCTAGCGGTATTATACTTGCCCGAGATTCGGTCGTCGGTATACCGATACCTTGTTCAATCTCGCTATCGCAAGCAAGTCTCTTTACTCGCCTCCGTAACACATCATCCCGCCGATCAACTCTTTGATCACATTGTGCACATTATGATGATGTCCTACCGAGTGGGCCCAGAGATACCTCTCCGTCACACGGAGTGACAAATCCGATCTTGGTTCGTGCCAACCCAATGTACACTTTCGGAGATACCGTAGTGCACCTTTATAGCCACCCGATTCTGTTTGTGACGTTTGGTACAGCCAAAGCATTCCTACGGTATCCGGAGTTGCACAATCTCATGGTCTAAGGAAAAAATACTTGACATTAGAAAAGCTTTAGCATACGAACTACGATCTTTGTGCTAGGCTTAGGATTGGGTCTTGTCCATCACATCATTACGCTAATGATGTGATCCCGTTATCAACGACATCCAATGTCCATGGTCGTGAAAGCTGTAACCATCTATCGATCAACGAGCTAGTCAACTAGAGGCTTACTAGGGACATGGTTTTGTCTATATACCCACACATGTATCTGAGTTTCCTATCAATACAATTATAGCATGGATAATAAACGATTATCATGAACAAGGAAATATAATAACTAATTTATTGCCTCTAGGGCCTATTTCCAACAGAAAGCATATGTCCTTGATGCACCGCTAGGTGAAGCACCTGTTTTCCCAGCAACTCTAGACATTATGAACGCCTGGCAGTCACGTAGTGATGATTACTCCCACGGTTCGGTCACGGCATGCTTTACGACTTAGAACCGGGCTCCAAAAGCGTTTTGAGCAAAGACGGAGCATATGAGATGTTCCAAGAGCTGAAAATGGTTTTCCAAGCTCATGGCCGTGTCGAGATATGAAGTCTCCGACAAGTTCTACAGCTTGTAAGATGGAGGAGAATAGTTACATCACAATGAGCACATACTCAAAATGTCCGGGTTGCACAACCGCTTATCTCGGTACCGGGAGTTAATCTCCCGGATGATGCGGTCATTGACAGAATCCTTCAGTCGCTCCCACCTAGCTACAAAAGCTTTGTGATGAACTTCAATATGCAGGGGATGGAAAAGACCGCATCATCCGGGAGATTAACAGCGGAGGTGGAGATCAAAAAGGAATATCAAGTGTTGATGGTGAATAAGACCACTAAGTTCAAGAAAGGCAAGGGTAAGAAGAACTTCAAGAAGGACGGCAAGGGAGTTGTCATGCCGGTAAGCCGATTCTTGGGAAGAAGCCAAAGCATGGACCCAAGCACGAGACCAGTGCTTTTATTGCAAAGGAAACGGTCATCGGAAGCGGAATCGCCCCAAGTACTTAGCGGATAAGAAGGCCGGCAATACCAAAGGTCTATGTGATATACATGTTATTGATGTGTACCTAACCAGCTCATGATAGCTCACAGGTATTTCATACCGTGCGGTTGCTCATATTTGTAACTCAAAACAGGAGCTGCGGAATAAGCGGAGATGGCGAAGGGGCAGGTGACGATGCGCGTCGGGAATGGTTCCAAGGTCGATGTGATCGCCACGTCACGCTACCTCTACATTTACCTACGGGATTAGTTTTAAACCTCAATAATTGTTATTTAGTACCATCTTTGAGCATGAACATTGTATCTGGATCTCGTTTAATGCGAGATGGATATTCATTTAAATCTGAGAATAATGGTTGTTCTATTTATATGAGAGACATGTTTTATGGTCATGCCCCGCTGGTCAATGGTTTATTCTTATTGAATCTCGAGCGTGATGTTACACATATGCATAGTGTGAATGCCAAAAGATGTAAGGTTGATAATGATAGTCCCACCTACTTGTGGCACTGCCACCTTGGTCACATTGGTGTCAAACGCATGAAGAAACTCCATGCAGATGGACTTTTGGAGTCTCTTGATTATGAATCATTTGACACGCATGAACCATGCCTCATGGGCAAAATGCCAAAGACTCGCTTCTCCGGAACAATGGAGCGAGCAACCAACTTATTGGAAATCATACATACCGATGTGTGCGGTCCAATGAGCGTTGAGGCTCGCGGTGGTTATCGTTATGTTCTCACCCTCACTGATGACTTAAGTAGATATGGGTATGTCTACTTAATGAAACACAAGTCTGAGACCTTTGAAAAGTTCAAGGAATTTCAGAGTGAGGTTGAGAATCAACGCGACATGAAAATCAAGTTCTTACAATCAGATCGTGGGGGAGAATATTTGAGTCACGAATTTGGCACGCACTTAAGTAAATATGGAATTGTTTCACAACTCACGCCGCCTGGAACACCTCAGCGTAATGGTGTGTCCGAACATCGTAATCGCACTCTATTGGATATGGTGTGATCTATGATGTATCTTACCGATCTACCGCTATCATTTTGGGGTTATGCTTTAGAGACTGCCGCATTCACTTTAAATAGGGCTCCACGAAATCCGTTGAGACGACACCGTATGAATTGTGGTTTGGGAAGAAACCTAAGTTGTCGTTTCTGAAAGTTTGGGGATGCGATGCTTATGTTAAGAAACTTCAACCTGAAAAGCTCGAACCCAAATCAGAAAATGTGTCTTCATAGGATACCCTAAGAAAACTATTGGGTATACCTTCTACCTCAAATCCGAAGGCAAGATCTTTGTTGCCAAGAATGGATCCTTTCTAGAGAAAGAGTTTCTCTCGAAAGAAGTAAGTGGGAGGAAAGTAGAACTTGATGAAGTATTGCCTCTTGAACCGGAGAGTAGCGCAGCTCAAGAAAATGTTTTTGTGGTGCCTGCACCGACTAGAGAGGAAGTTAATGATGATCATGGAACTTCAGATCAAGTTGCTACTGAACTTCGTAGGTCCACAAGGACACGTTCCACACCAGAGTGGTACGGCAATCCTGTCCTGGAAATCATGTTGTTAGACAATGGTGAACCTTCGAACTATGAAGAAGCGATGGCAGGCCCGAATTCCGACAAATGGCTTGAAGCCATGAAATCCGAGATAGTATCCATGTATGAAAACGAAGTATGGACTTTGACAGACTTGCCCGATGATCGGCGAGCCATAGAAAATAAATGGATCTTTAAGAAGAAGACAGACGCGGATGGTAATGTAACCATCTATAAGGCTCGGCTTGTCGCTAAGGGTTATCGACAAGTTCAATGGGTTGACTACGATGAGACCCTGTCACCCGTAGCGAAGCTGAAGTCTGTCCGAATCATGTTAGCAATTGCCGCATTCTATGATTATGAGATATGGAAAATGGACGTCAAAACGGCATTCCTTAATGGTTTCCTTAAGGAAGAATTGTATATGATGCAACCGGAAGGTTTTGTCGATCCTAAGAATGCTGACAAGGTATGCAAGCTCCAACACTCGATCTATGGGTTGGTGCAAGCATCTCGGAGTTGGAACATTCATTTTGATGAGATGATCAAAGCGTTTGGGTTTACGCAGATTTATGGAGAAGCCTGTGTTTACAAGAAAGTGAGTGGGAGCTCTATAGCATTTCTCATATTATATGTGGATGACATACTATTGATGGGAAATGATATAGAACTCTTGGAAAGCATAAAGGCCTACTTGAAGAAGTGTTTTTCAATGAAGGACCTTGGAGAAGTCTTACATATTAGGCATCAAGATCTATAGAGATAGATCGAGATGCCCCAATCTCTTTCACAAAGCACGTACCTTGACAAGATATTGAAGAAGTTCAATATGGATCACCCAAGAAGGGGTTCTTGCTGTATTGCAAGGTGTGATATTGAGCACGGCTCAATGCCCCACCACGGCGTAAGATAGGGAAAAGATGAGTGTCATCCCCTATGCCTCGACCATAGGGTCTATTATGTATGCCATCTTGTGTCTAGGACCTGATGTAAACCTTGCCGTAAGTTTGGTGGGAAGGTACCAAAGTAATCCCGCATGGAACACCGGACAGCGGTCAAGAATATCTTGAAGTACCGAAAAGGACTAAGGATATGTTTCTCGCTTATGGAGGTGAAGAAGAGCTCAAATGCGTAAAGGGTTACGTTGATGCTAGCTTCGACATAGATCTGGATGACTCCAAGTCACAAACCGGATACATGTATATTTTGAATGGTGGGGCGATTAGTAGTGCGATTGCAAGCAAAGCGTCGTGGCGGGATCTACATGTGAAGCGGAGTACATGGCAGCCTCGAGGCAGACATGAAGCAATCTGGATGAAGGAGTTCATTACCGACCTAGGAGTTATTCCCAATGCGTCGGGCCCGATGACTCTCTTCTGTGACAACACTGGAGCTATTGCCCTTGCCAAGGAGCCCAGGTTTCACAAGAAGACCAGGCATATCAAGCGTCGTTTCAATTCCATTCGTGAAAATGTTCAAGATGGAGACAGAGAGATTTGTAAAGTGCATAGGGACCTGAATGTCGCAGATGCGTTGACTAAACCTCTTCCACGTGCAAAGCATGATCAACCCCAGAACTCTATGGGTGTTCGATTCATCACAATGTAACTAGGTTATTGACTCTAGTGCAAGTGGGAGACTGTTAGAAATATTCCCTAGAGGCAATAATAAAAAGGTTATTATTATATTTCCTTGTTCATGATAATTGTCTATTGTTCATGCTATAATTGTGTTATCCGGAAATCGTAATACATGTGTGAATACATATAGACCACAACATGTCCCTAGTGAGCCCCTAGTTGACTAGCTCGTTGATCAATAGATGGTTACGGTTTCCTAACCATGGACATAGGATGTCATTGATAACGGGATCACATCATTAGGATAATGATGTGATGGACAAGACCAATCCTAAGCATAGCACAAGATCGCAGTAGTTCTTACGCTAAAGCTTTTCTAATGTCAAGTATCCTTTACTTAGACCATGAGATTGTGCAACTCCGGATATCGTAAGGGTACTTTGGTGTGCCAAACGTCACGACGTAATCGGGTGGCTATAAAGGTACACTACGGGTATCCCCGAAAGTATCATTGGGTTGGCACGAATCGAGACTGGGATTTGTCACTCCGTTTGACGGAGAGGTATCTCTGGGCCCACTCGGTAGGACATCATCATGAGCTCAATGTGATCAAGGAGTTGTTCACGGGATGATGTGTTACGGGAACGATTAAAGAGACTTGCCGTAACGAGATTGAACAAGGTATCGGTATACCGACGATCGAATCTCGGGCAAGTATCGTACCGATAGACAAAGGGAATTGTATACGGGATTGATTGAATCCTCGACATCGTGGTTCATCCGATGAGATTATCGTGGAGCATGTGGGAGCCAACATGGGTATCTAGATCCCGCTGTTGGTTATTGACCGGAGAGTTGTCTCGGTCATGTCTACGTGTCTCCCGAACCCGTAGGGTCTACACACTTAAGGTTCGGTGACGCTAGAGTTGTAGAGATATTAGTATATGGTTAACCGAAAGTTGTCCGGAGTCCCGGATGAGATCCCGGATGTCACGAGGAGTTCCGGAATGGTCCGGAGGTAAAGATTTATATATAGGAAGTCCAGTTTCGGTCACCGGGAGAGTTTCGGGGGTCACCGGTATTGTAACGGGACCACCGGAAGGGTCCCGGGGGTCCACCGGGTGGGGCCACCTATCCCGGAGGACCCCATGGGATGAAGTGGCATGGGAACCAGCCCCTGGTGAGCTGGTGCGCCCCACCCAAGGGCCCAAGGTGCCTTGGGTTGGAAACCCTAGGGGGGCGTTGCCCCCCGAGGGGGCATGCGCCCCTCTGGTTGGAAACCCTAAGGGGGTCGTTGCCCCTCCGAGGGGCCGCCGCCCCCCTCTCTAGATGGGATCTCCAAGGGGGCATGCGCCCCCTAGCCCCTATATATAGTGCAGGGGAGGGAGGGCAGCCGCACCCTAAGCCCTGGCGCCTCCCTCTCCCTCCCGTGACACCTCTTCCTCCTCAAGTAGCGCTTGACGAAGCCCTGCTGGAATCCCAATGCTTCCACCACCACATCGTCGTCTTCTTTGGATCTCCATCAACTTCTCCTCCCCCTTGCCGGATCAAGAAGGAGGAGACGTCTCCGCTTCCGTCACGTGTGTTGAACGCGGAGGTGCCGTCTGCTCAAGCAGCTAGGATCATCGGTGATTTGGATCACGACGAGTATGACTCCATCAACCCCGTTCTCTTGAAGCTTCCGCTCGCGATATACAAGGGTATGTAGATGCACTCCTCTCTCTCTCATTGCTAGATGACTCCATAGATTGATCTTGGTGATGCGTAGAAAATTTTAAATTTCTGTTACGATCCCCAACAGGGGATGCCCCGGCATCCCAAGCTATTATCCAAAAGAGAGCAAGCAACTAAGATTGGGGATGCCCCGAGTGGCATCCCCTCTTTCTTCTAATGACCATCGGTATTTTACTCGAAGCTATATTTTTATTCGTCACATACTATGTGTTTTGCTTGGAGCGTCTTGTATGATATGAGTCTTTGCTTGTTTTATTTTGTGTTTTAAGTCCTCATTCCTTGCTGGACACACCTATTTGAGAGAGCTAGAATTATGTCATGACATGTTAGAATTGCTCTCTATGCTTCACTTATATTTTTTATGAGCCATGGACTTGCTCTAGTGATTCACTTATATCTTTTTGAGCATGGTGTGCTTTAGTATTTTTTTAAGAAATGCTCTCTTGCTTCACTTAGATTTATTTGAGAGTTAGTAAAATTTTCAAGAAATTCTCTCTTGCTTCACTTAAATTAATTTGAGAGAAAGAAAAAATATGCTCATGATCTTCACTTATATTTGTTTGAGCTTGTCAAAAGCAACATATGAAAATTAGTTCCAAAGTGATAGATATCCAAGAAGGATATAATAAAAACTTTCATGAAGATCACTGGACAAAATAAACTTGATTCTTAGTAATAGTTTTGAGATATGATGATGTGATATGTGAGTTATGTTGATGAGTAATTATGCTTTAGTAAGAATATTGCTGTTAAGGTTTGTGATTCCCTATGCAAGCACGAAAGTTAATAATTATGCAATGAAATTATATCCTACTTGTGGTGCATTATTCGGTCTTAATTATGCTTAATGCTCGCTTATGAGATTATTCGTTTCTTGGTTGGCCGCTTCTCAATCTTTTGGTAGCCTTCATTTTGCACTAAGTATGATCACTACTTGTGCATCCAAAAATCTTTAAACCAGTTTTTCCACATGAGTCCACTATATCTACCTATATGCGGTATTCTTTTACCGTTCTAAGCAAATTTGTATGTGCCACTCTAATTTTCAAAATAAACTTCTCTTTTGTGTGTTTGTACTGCTCACGGAGCGGTGAGGGGTGGCTAATATTTTCCATTCTAGATGTGTTATTCTCACAATGAGTGTTTATTCACTTGTAATTGCACGAGAGTAAGGCAAAGGTATTAGGGGATGCCCAATCCCGAAATGAAAAATGAATTTACTTTATGTTGTCAAATAATAAATTCCTTGGAAAGTGTTGGTATGGAGGGCAACCGTGGATACGGCTAGCCATGGAAAGTGAACGTATGGTTGAAAAAGGAATAAACTTTATTTTCTGTTTGGGAACCGCCTATGATATATCTAGCATGGAAAGTGTTGGGAAATCTAAGTCGTTTTCGTTGGTGGGAAGGAACCACCTCCCAAAATGGTTTTATCTCTCAAATTTCGTTTTGAGCTCTGGCACCTCTACAAATCCCTACTTCCCTCTATGAAGGGCCTTTCTTTACTTTATGCAATTTTTGTTTTGAATTTGAGTCTCCATCTTCTCTTATAAAAGCACCAACTAGGAGGCAATATGACCGTACTTGAGTATTGGGTGTAGCTAATATGCGAGTGTGTTTCATGAATGGATCAATGGTTGAGCATGATGGGCTAGGGATAGATTATTTTAGCATTGATATTTTGAAAGACATGGTTGCTTGTTGATATGCTTGAGTATTTAAATTATCATGTCAAAACTAGACTATTGCTTTGAACAATATAAAAGTCCAAATGTCCATGCTATAAATAAAACAATATGATATGACATGTTAGGCATCATTCCACATCAAAAATTGTAATTTTATCACTTACCTACTCGAGGACGAGTAGGAGCTAAGCTTGGGGATGTTGATACGTCTCCAATGTATCTGTCGGTGTACAAAAGTAGGGGTCTTCTGTGCCCCTTTACTTGTGCATGGGCAGTTGTAGCCACACCCGCGGCCACGCTTGACGGGGTAGAGAAAGCAAGGAACAAGACTACCAGAGCTGCGCTGAGACCAGAGGCGTGAAGAGCGAAGGGGCAAGGTGGGTTTCCCCCGGCCAGAGCCTTGCCAGGGACGACCTACGCTGCCCCGGCCTTGCCAGGGCAACTTACCCAACACCAACAAGACCGCCATCCTTGAGCCTGAGAGTTCCGACACCATCGACAACATTGGAACCAAGGCTCGGGGGGCGCCTGCATGGTGGCATGCAGATCTTTGTGGAGACTGAAGGCCTGCGAGACTAGATGAGAAACAGAACATGAAGGTCCCCGGCAAGACCCTTGCCAGGGACGCCCACAAGACCCCCGGCAAGACCCATGTCGGGACATCTGAGGGCCACAACCAGTTCAAGACTTACTTAGGTTCCACGCCCCATGGTCATTCCGATCTGACAAAGAACCGCCAACTAGGCACACACCAACGTGGCGACATGCGACTTCTAGGCCAACCCGGCACTGCATGGTGGCATGCAGATCTTCGTGAAGACCTCACATCAAGACCAATAAGAAGAGCCACCACCAAATGTATGCTGCATGCCTCGTGTAACACCCATGATGCGGCTATATCTCCCACGTGTTGAGGCACGGCTTAGGGGCATAACCACATGGTGGTTTTGTCGCAAGAAGGGTCATCTTCACACAATCCCATGTAATGAACAAGAAAGGGATAAATAGAGGGTTGGCTTACAATCGCCACTTCACACAATACATGAATTAAACATACATCATCCAGAGTACAATCAAGGTCCGACTACGGAACCAAAATAAAAGAAGACAACCCCAAATGCTAGATCCCTGATCGTCCCAACATGGCTCCACTAGTGATCATCAGGAAACGAAATGTAGTAACGACCAAGTTCCTCATCGAACTCCCACTTGAGTTCGGTAGCATCACCTGCACTGGTATCATCGGCACCTGCAGCTGTTTTGGCAGAATTTGTGAGTCACGAGGACTCAACAATCTCAAAACCCGCGAGATCAAGACTATTTAAGCTTAAGGGTTGGAAAGGGGTAATGTGGTGGAGCTGCGGCAAGCACTAAGCATATATGGTGGCTAACATACGCAAATAAGAGCGAGAAGAGAAGCAACGCAACAGTCGAGAAGCTAGAAGTGATCAGGAAGTGATCTTGAAACTACTTATCTTCATACATAACCCAAACAGTGTTCTCTTACTGAACTCCGCCGAAAAAAAGACCATCACGGCTACACACACGGTTGATGAATTTTAATTAAGTCAAGTGTCAAGTTCTCTACAACCGGACATTAACAAATTCCCATCTGCCGCATAACTGCGGCCACGGCTTTCGAAAGTTTATACCTTGCAGGGGTGTCCCAACTTAGCCCATCACAAGCTCTCACGATCAACGAAGGATATTCCTTCTCCCGGGAAGACCCGGTCAGACTCGGAATCCCGGTTAGAAAACATTTCGAGACTGGTAAAACAAGACCAGCAAGACCACCCGACTGTGCTGAGAAATCCCGATAGGAGTTGCACATATCTCGTTCTCAGGGCACACCGGATGAGCACTCCGTACAACTAGAACCAGACCTCAAGTTTCCCCGAGGTGGCGCTGCAAAGGACTCTAGTTCGGACCAACACTCAGAGGAGCACTCGCCCGAGGGGTAAATAAAGATGACCTCGGGCTCGCGAAAACCCAAGGGAAAGGCTTAGGTGAGGCAAATGTAAAACCAAGGTTGGGCCTTACTCGAGGAGTTTTATTCAAAGTGAACTGTCAAGGGGGTCCCATAACCCCAACCGCGTAAGGAACGCAAAATCAAGGAACATAACACCGGTATGACGGAAACTAGGGCGGCAAGAGTGGAACAAAACACCAGGCATAAGGTCGAGCCTTCCACCCTTTACCAAGTATATAGATGCATTAATTAAATAAGAGATATTGTGATATCCCAACAAATCCATGTTCCGACATGGAACCAACTTCATCTTCACCTGCAACTAGCAACGCTATAAGAAGGGCCAGTAAAAGCGGTAACTTAGCCAAACAACGGTTTGCTAGGAAAGGATGGTTAGAGGCTTGACATGGCAATATGGGAGGCATGATAAACAATTGGTAGGTAGCGCAAGCATAGAGATAGAGCGAACAACTAGCAAAGCAAAGATAGAAGTGATATCGAGGGTAATGGTCATCTTGCCTGAAATCCAGCTAGGAAGAAGAACGAGTCCATGAAGTAGACGAATCAACGTAGTCGAACGAATCCTCACAATCGCAACATAACCGGGACTAACAAGAAGAAGCATCACCGGAAAGAAGCAACCAACATGGTAAACAACCATCACATAAACATGGCATGATGCACAATGAAGTATGATGGATTTGTGATTTAAGTATGCATGGCATGGCAATGTGCACAAACAAAACTACAAGTTAAGTGGAGCTCAATATGCAACGAGTTGCATATTGACGAAGCGCCACGTTCAATTATTTAGTTTGCTGTCGTTTAATCTACTCAACAATACTAAATGTTATTAAACATAGCAAGAGGTGAAGCATAACAAAACTATCTATTTAGGCAAGTTTAAATGAGGCCGGAAACAACAAACAACAATTCCGAAAAATCCTCATATGCAATATTTTGTATTCGGTACTGTTCTGTCCTAAAGCATATTTTAATGTTGTTAAACAGGAAAATAAAGTGCACCATGTTAATCTATGCATTTTTCTAGACAATTTACATATAAAGTTTATTAAATTCGGAGCTATGGTTAATTAGTTATGAAATAAATCATTTTAACAAGTTATTTATGCAAAAGAATGCAAACAACAAGTTTAAACATTTTTAACATGGATTAAAGCAGCATATTATGAAAGTAGACAAAATTCTAAGCATTTCACATATTTAAAGTTTCTACATATGATGCATGGTTGTGAAGTTATTATATGCATGATGTATGAGGGGTTTTCTGCAAAACTGCACTCTCTGGATAAATAGCTAAATTCGCAGAACTGAAAAAAAAACATGAGCGGGCCGGATCTCGACCGACCAATAAAGGCATTGTGAAGCGATCGCTCACATTGGGCCAACAGTAGAAGGGGAAGCAGAGCGGTGGGAGGATCTGGCACGGATGCAAACGCGGACGCTGTCAATCTGTGATTTCAGGCGAGGTGTCGAGGCGAGGCGCCATCCTTTGATCGACAAGAAGCAGCAAGGCCTGGAACTTCGGGAGACGGTGAAGGCAAGGGATCCAAATGATCCAAGGCGAGCGACCGGATCGAGGCATGCGGTGGAGATCATCTGAGGCGAGCTTGAGGCGTCGGCCATGGGAGCTCCCATGAAGTTCCCTCAGAGAAGGAGAGCGGGCGGTTCTGTCCAAGGTAGAGAGAGAGCCCCGAGAGAGATGAATACAGAGGGAGGAGGAAGAACGAGGGAAGGAGGCGGGGCATGGCGCTGGACTGTGAGCGCCGTGGCCATGACGCTGAGGAAGGTCCGACGACCTGGGGAACAGATCCGGGCGGCGAGGAGCTCCTGTGCAGCACGAGTGCCCGCCTCCTGGTGGCATGCACGGGCTGCAGGAGGGAGGTGCGGGGTCGCGAGGCCGAGGTAGGGGACGGCGAGCCGGTGGCTGCCCCTGGGATCGAGCCATGGAGGGAGAGGAGGCACGGCCTCGGGCGTCTGGTAAACAGAGAGGACGACCGGAGCAGAGGAGGAGGAGACGCGCTGGCGTGGGGAGGCTCAGGGTTGGGCTGTTGCTGCGGGCTCGAGGAGAAGCAGAGGAGGCCGTGAGACGAGGTGGCTCTGGTCGCCGGTGGAGCTTGCTCCGGCGACGCGGGCGATGGAGGTCAAGGGAGGTGAGGTGGTGGTGGCCTTGCGGGTGGTTGCCGGTTGGATGGATGGATCGACGGAGAGCGATGGTGGTAGCGGAAGGAGATGGGCAGGTGGGTGGATCGGGGGGGATCCCGAGGAAGATGTAGTGAACTGGTGGTGGCGGAGGGATTCGGAGGATGGGACAGCTCTCCTCAAAATTAGGGTTAGACTCATATTTATAGCTGTGGGTTAGATTAAGGGCGATCTAGTCCCTCCGATTGAAATCAAAAGGCCGGAAAAAATAAGTTAGGAAGTCCAATTAAGAAAACGGAGATATTTTATAGATGTTTGAGGATGATCTAAATCCAACGGTCACGATAGTCCGGTTTGGGTTCGGGAAAGTTTCGGACACGGACATGGGGGTCTGAGAGAGGTCGAAAAAGACAAGGGGGCCTGACAAAAGGTCAACGGAGATAGAGAGAAGCGACACTATGAACGACTACGAGTTTTATGAAAACATGCAGATGCAATATGCATGATGCGATGATGAATGCAACAAACAACTAAATCACACGGCAACCAAGGAAAAACATGGAAGGCGTGTGGAGCGTCGGTCTTGGGGCGTCACAACACTCCTCCACTTACAAGAGATCCCGTCCCAAGATCTAGGATGGCACCGGAGAGGCGGAAGAGGAAGATGTAAAACAAAGTTGCTTCTTGTACAAATGAGTGAAACCAATGGAACCTTGAGGGGTTTAACAATTTTTGAGAAAAGAAAACAATGAAGATGAACGGAGTTGAAAACACTCTGTTACAAAAGAGAAACAAGGAACATTGTGAAAACCTTGGGGTTGCAAAGCCATGAATGAAGAGCTTCCGGGACAAGGAAGGGCATGTAACCATTCCGGTTGAAACGGAATAAGCAAGGAATGAGAACGGAAGAATGCAGGCAACCTTCGGTAGAAAAGAGAAGCAAAACTTGAAAAAACGGGAAGTGCTTGAAAAGAGGACACGACACTCCGGTTAAATGCATAAGCACGAAGGAACATGATCTTGACAAAATGATATGATGGGTCGAAGAGAGCAACATCACAATGCCTCCGGAAGAAATGAAAGAATTGAATGGAAAGAATGGCAAAGAAAACAACATGTTCTACCTCAAGTGAATTTGAGAGAGCATCCTTAAAAAGAAGGATAGAACGGAGTTGTTGGAAAACTAGCAACGAAAATAATAAGTTTGTAGTGGGCTTATGGAAACATCTCAAAATTATGAGTTGACAAACGACCACTAACGGAAACCATGGATTTGAGTGAGAGCACCAAAGAGATGAAAAACTTCTTTCACCAAGAGGATAGGAGAAAAATTGGATCATTTATAAACACCATAATAGCAACATTCCTTAGGGAAGGCTTTAGGTGAAACATGACACAAGATAACTCCAACGAAGAGATTGATTGGTCAAAAAGATCTCTTGAACGAAGAGAAAATGATGGATTTAATTATCTCATTCCTGATAACTTGTGAATCATGAAACACGAAGAGAAATTGCCAAGGATGACATAACACCATCTCAAAAGACAAGGTAGAAAGAATTGCACCTTGGAATGCAAGATGAAGAATACTTGAACTTCTCAAAACAAAACATGCGTTAAGCACCCTGTTTAATTTTGAGTAGCTTGGTGGATCATAACTCCGAGAGAAATCTTGACGAACAATTGAAGAATGAAAGGAATCCTTGACGAACCACCATGTTGAGCCTCCATGAACAACTCCGGATAAAAATGGGTAACGGGAAGCAATTGAAAGTTGAAAGGAACAAGATGAAGCCATGCAATGATTTAGATGGAGCTTCGTGACAAGGTACTTGAGATAACTTGGAACTTCGGGAAAAAAAGGTGAACAACTTGCAACCGAGAATTTATTCATCATGAACAAACTCCGGTAGAAAGAATTAAACACTTGGATGAAACAAGAATAAGAATTATGTTATGCGTATCCTTCACCAATATAAATTGATGACAAGCGACAGATTTGGCATACTACTTATTCTCGTAAAAATGATTAAGATAGATATAGCGCAAACTTGAGAAGGTATTCAACAAACCACCGATAGGATTGAAACAATGAATAAATAGATATGATAACGAAGGAAGAGAAATCTTGAATGAACCACCGTAAGAATTGAAAACGAACGAAGTAAAGGGTTGAATCACCGGTAAGAATTTCAAAACGAAAGAAGATACTTGGGAAAATTTAGATACAAGAGAATGAAGAGATCACGAGCTGATTAGAGAATACTTGAACGATGCACCGATAAGATTTGGAGAATGAGATCTGAAAGCTGAGAATGAATAATTCTGAGATGATGGCTTCGGAGAATCAAACTGAAAAGACTCCTGAAATGCTCCGGATCGGTGAAAAGAATTCTCACAATCGAAAACACTTATGAGAGGATGGCATCAAGCTTGAACTACACATCTTTGAGAGAACGGATAAGGATTTAAGAGGAACTCCTCTTTCGTCTTCAAATGCAGAGAATGACGATGAGAAACACCACCATGAATTGTTGAGGCACTCCGGAATGAAAATTAGAAAGGTTGAACCAATGATGAAAGAATTTGAAAGATCTTGGTGAAAGACATTTGACAGATGATAACTCATTCTTACGTCAAACTTTGAAATGAAATTGAGAATAACTCCGGAAAAATAGAACAGTCAGGTAAGATCGTGAGAAAAGACCTGTGGGTTAGGGCCCACTCAACAGAAACACCGTTGAACGATTTAAAAGATAGATGGCGCCGATTGAATTAAATGGCTTGAATAAGGTAAAGACCTTGAAATAGCTTGAAAGGATTATGAATAGAAACTTGAATCTTCTGGGATATCTTCAGCACTCCAGATAATGTGAATAGCAAGAGGTGGATGATTAAGAGATGCACCGACATGAGACAACATTTGAAACGAGGAAAAGATATGATCGACAAAGCTTGAATTGAATCCAGCGGAGAAGCGCACCGGTTGGAAATAGAATTGGGATGACACTCTTGATGACCAAGAAGGATTAACACTCCCATAGAAACATGAGAACACCACTTGGAAAAGGTATGGAATCAACACTTGACATTGAAGCAACTCGAATACCACAACTTAAAACAAAACAAAGGATTGGCTTGCAAAATAAGCCGGAACAAATACATATGATAGAGATTTACCCTCTCCCATATCATGCATCCGCTTGAAAGATATCCTACGAGATACTTGAATTCCCACCTATAAACTCCCGAAACTTTTTGGTTATGCAACTGGTGTTGGGGATACAGGAAGCATAATATCTCACCCAAACTAACAATCCCTACATCCAAATTGTATCCATCCGTCGACACATAACCAAGAAAACTCCTAAATTGTGTACCTCAACCTTCAAAAGCATCCATTATACGAGCTATGGCAATACTCCCGAACTCCCGCCCAAAGATCGGGTGGCGCCGAGGTTATCTCACCAACAAGCGCATAAAAGAGATTTTTGATGTCTCATAAACTCGTGTATTCCAGAATCGCAACGATAAAATTGTGACGACAACACCTAGGAGCTCAACTCCCCGGACAACTGCAGAACCCCTAAATGTCAGGAGGCACCAAGAACAATGTTCTCGTCACAAGAATATCAGAACGATCCCAAGATACCCGCATGATCCTAAATTTTTTTAGCGAAATTTGAGGAGAGGAAAGACAAAACATCTACGTCAGGAGACCTCACTAGAGCGATGAAGGGACTGGGAGTAAAAAGAATCCTACTCTCCGATATATATAATCCTAAGACTCAAAACATTTTGTTCTAGACTCAACAACGTCAGCGATTCGATCAAGCAGGGGGCTCCTAAGTCGAGGATGGCTCTGATACCAACTTGTAACACCCATGATGTGGCTATATCTCCCACGTGTCGAGGCACGGCTTAGAGGCATAACTGCATGGTGGTTTTGTCGCAAGAAGGGTCATCTTCACACAATCCCATGTAATGAACAAGAAAGGGATAAATAGAGGGTTGGCTTACAATCGCCACTTCACACAATACATGAATTAAACATACATCATCCAGAGTACAATCAAGGTCCGACTACGAAACCAAAATAAAAGAAGACAGCCCCAAATGCTAGATCCCCGATCGTCCCAACTGGGCTCCATTACTGATCATCAGGAAACGAAACGTATTAACGACCAAGTTCCTCATCGAACTCCCACTTGAGTTCGGTAGCATCACCAGACCGGTATCATCAAGACTGCAATTGCTGTTTTGGCAGAATTTGTGAGTCACGAGGACTCAACAATCTCAAAACCCGCGAGATCAAGACTATTTAAGCTTAAGGGTTGGAAAGGGGTAATGTGGTGGAGTTGCGGCAAGCACTAAGCATATATGGTGGCTAACATATGCAAATAAGAGCGAGAAGAGAAGCAACGCAACGGTCGAGAAGCTAGAAGTGATCAAGAAGTGATCCTGAAACTACTTACGTTCATACATAACCTGCACTGCGTGTTATCTTCCGGACTCACCGAAAAAAGACCATCACGGCTACACACGCGGTTGATGCATTTTAATTAAGTCAAGTGTCAAGTTCTCTATAACCGGACATTAACAAATTCCCATCTGCCACATTACCGCGGGCACGGATTTCGAAAGTTTATACCCTGCAGGAGTGTACCAACTTAGCCCATCACAAGCTCTCACGATCAACGAAGGATATTCCTTCTCCCGAGAAGACCCGATCAGACTCGGAATCCTGGTTACAAGACATTTCGACAATGGTAAAACAATACCAGCAAGACCACCCGACTGTGCCGACAAATCCCGATAGGAGATGCAAATATCTCGTTCTCGGGGCACACCGGATGAGCACTCCGTACAACTAGAACCAGACCTCAAGTTTCCCCGACGTGGCACTGCAAAGGACTCTAGTTCGGACCAACACTCAGAGGAGCACTGGCCCGAGGGGGTAAATAAAGATGATCCTCGACCTCGCGAAAACCCAAGGGAAAGGCTTAGGTGAGGCAAATGTAAAACCAAGATTAGGCCTTGCTGGAGGAGTTTTATTCAATGCGAACTGTCAAGGGGGTCCCATAACCCCAACCGCGTAAGGAATGCAAAATCAAGGAACATAACACCAGATGATGTAAACTAGGCGCAAGAGTGGAACAAAACACCAGGCATAAGGTCGAGCCTTCCACCCTTTACCAAGTATATAGATGCATTAATTAAATAAAAGATATTGTGATATCCCAACAAATCCATGTTCCGACATGGAACCAACTTCATCTTCACTTGCAACTAGCAACGCTATAAGAAGGGCTGAGCAAAAGCGGTAACTTAGCCAAACAACGGTTTGCTAGGAAAGGATGGTTAGAGGCTTGACATGGCAATATGGGAGGCATGATAAACAAGTGGTAGGTAACGCAAGCATAGCGATAGAGCGAACAACTAGCAAAGAAAAGATAGAAGTGATATCGAGGGTAATGGTCATCTTGCCTGAAATCCCGCTAGGAAGAAGAACGAGTCCATGAAGTAGACGAACAACCATAGTCGAACAAATCCTCACAATCGCAACATAACCGGGACTAACAAGAAGAAGCATCACCGGAAAGAAGCAAACAACATGGTAAACAACCATCACATAAACATGGCATGATGCACAATCAAGTATGATGCATGTCCGGTTTAAGTATGCATGGCATGGCAAAGTGCACAAACAAAACTACAAGTTAAGTGGAGCTCAATATGCAACGAGTTGCATATTGACGAAGCGCCACGTTCAATTATTTAGTTTGCTCTTGTTTAATCTACTCAATAATACTAAATGTTATTAAACATGGCAAGAGGTGAAGCATAACAAAACTATCTATCTAGGCAAGTTTAAGTGAGGCTGGAAACAACAAACAACAATTCCAGAAAATCCTCATATGCAATATTTTGTATTCGGTATTGTTCTTTCCTAAAGCATATTTTAATGTTGTTAAACAGGAAAATAAAGTGCACCATGTTAATCTATGCATTTTTCTAGACAATTTACATATAAAGTTTATTAAATTCGAAGCTATGGTTAATTAGTTATGAAATAAATCATTTTAACAAGTTATTTATGCAAAAGAATGAAAACAACAAGTTTAAACATTTTTAACATGGATTAAAGAAGCATATTATGAAAGTAGAAAAAATGCTAAGCATTTCACATATTTAAAGTTTTTACATATGATGCACGGTTGTGAAGTTATTATATGCATGATGTATAAGGGGTTTTCTGCAAAACTGCACTCTCTGGATAAATAGCTAAATTCGCATAACTGAAAAAAAACATGAGCAGGCCGAATCTGACTAGGCCAACAGTGCACAGGAGGCGGCTGCTCACATTGGGCCAACAGGCCGAAGGGGAAGCAGAGCGGTGGGCCGGAGGATCTGGGCCGCGGGGATGCAGCCCACGCGGACGCGGTCAACGGTGACGGGCGAGGTGTCGAGGCAGAGGCGCCATCCTTTGCTCGACAAGAAGCAGAGCAGCGGCGCCCTGGAACTTGTGGGAGACGGCGAAGGCAAGGGGGATCCAGCCGGATCCAAGGCGGAGCGACCGGATCAGGGCAGCGGTGGTGGAGATCATCGGAGGCGAGCTTGAGGCGTCGGCCATGGGAGCTCCGGCGAGTTCCCTCAGGAGAAGGAGAGCGGGCGGTTCCTGTCCAAGGTAGAGAGAGAGCCCTGAGAGAGAGATGAATACAGAGGGAGGAGGAAGAACGAGGGAAGGAGGCGGGGCATGGCGCTGGACCTGTGGCCGCCGGCGGCGACGCTTGCAGGGAGGTCCGACGACCTGGGGAACGGATCCGGGCGGCGAGGAGCTCCTGTGCAGCACGGATGCCTTCCTCCTGGTGGCTTGCACGGGCTACAGGAGGGAGGCGCAGGGTCGCGAGGCCGAGGCAGGGGAACGGCAAGGCGGTGGCTGCCCCTGGGTTCGAGCCGAGGAGGGAGAGGAAGCACGGCCTCGGGCGTCTGGTAAACGGCAAGGACGACCAGAGCAGAGGAGGAGGAGACGCGCTGGCGTGGGGAGGCTCGAGGTTGGGCTGTTGCTGCAGGCTCGAGCAGAAGCAGAGGAGGCCGCGAGACGAGGTGGCTCTGGTCGCTGGTGGAGCTTGCTCCGGCGGCGCGGGCGATGGAGGTCAAGGGAGGTGAGGTGGTGGTGGCCTTGCGGGTGGTTGCCGGTTGGATGGATGGATCGACGGAGAGCAGTGGCTGGGCGCGGAAGGAGATGGGCAGGTGGGTGGATCGGGGGGGATCCCGAGGAAGATGTAGTGGACTGGTGGCGGCGGAGGGATTCGGAGGATGGGAGAGCTCTCCTCAAAATTAGGGTTAGACTCATATTTATAGCTGTGGGTTAGATTAGGGGTGATCTATTCCCTCCGATTGAAATCAGACGGTCCGAAGAAATAGGTTAGAAAGTCCAATTAAGAAAACGGAGATGTTTTATAGATGTTTGGGGATGATCTGAATCCAACGGTCATGATAGTCCGTTTTGGGTTCGGGAATGTTTGCACACGGGCGAGGGGGTCTGAGAGAGATCGAAAAAGACAAGGGGCCTGACAAAAGGTCAACGGAGATAGAGAGAAGCGACACTATGAACGACTATAGTTTTATGAAAACATGCAGATGCAATATGCATGATGCGATGATGAATGCAACAAACAACTAAATCACACGGCGACAAGGAAAAACATGGAAGGCGTCTGGAGCGCCGGTCTTAGGGCGTCACACCTCGTTAGCTTGGACGCACGTCAAAGCAAGGCGAGGCGGATTCCCTGTGATCCCGTGGGTGTCGTTCTTGAACCCCGACATCTTTGGCGCGCCAGGTAGGGGGGCGCAAGCAGTGAAAATCTGGTTTGGAGCTAACTCATCAACTCCTTTGTCGCGATGATTCGGGAGAGGAAGGCGACATCGATCAACCACGCTCTAGCGCCGTCAGCCAGACGAGGCAATGTTGTCCGCAGCCTCAACAGCCATCCGCGTGGCGACGGAAAAGCTAAGTCACGCAAAACCTTGAGCAAATTTCTTCCTTTTTATAGGGTTATCCTCCTCGAAAAATCTTGTCCCTTGTATGGAAAACCTGTACACAATGGAATCCTTCCGCTATTGGCAACACCCTTGTTTCTGTTTCAAGTCCGCTCAACAGTTCAAGTGGTCATACCGAGAACGGCAGGGTGGCTTGTCCCGTGACAAGTGCCCTACCGTCGCTAAGGATTTGTCCTTCAAAGCGCCATAGCATGGGCTTACAAGCAAACCTATCCAACTAGGCGTGGGGTGGGTACATACAAGGAAAGATCGAGCAGAAGATAGCATACTTCATTTTAAAAGTATCGCAGAGTTATATTACATCAATGATTCTTGCCGGTTCTAACTTAAGATAAATTATCTTGGGCATGAACCCGCGGCGGCAAGGAGAAATGGGGTGCCTAGTCTCGGCGCTGGCCCTCCATCCTCTTGACTTCGTTGACGCATCTGATGATGGGCTCGATACGCTCCTCGAGCGCCGCGAGGTCCACACCCTCCGGCAAGCTCTCCAGTGCATCGGCGAAGTCGACGTTGGGGGTTCCAGAACGCCACCTTGGTGAGCACCTTGGTCAGGGCGCCCCGGCAGAGCCTCCGGGACTCATTGACCAGATAACTTGCTTGGTTGGAGCGGAGCTGCTTCAGGGCATCGAGGACGCCCTCGAAGAACAGGATCAGCCTGGCGTTGGCCGTTGGGGCTCACGTTCGGCTCCTGGGAGTACCTGAAATTCGGCAAGCCCATGGCGGCCAGCTTCGTGGTGATCCTGCCGGCGACGTCGACGAGGCGGCTAATCCAGAGGTTTACGCTCTTCGCGTACTCCTTGTGCGCGGCGGCGTCATCCCTCTACAGCCGTTTCTCGTCCTCCAGGGCCTTGTTCAGGGTCTCCTCACGAGCCGTAGCCTCCGAAAGCTTCCCCTCCAAGCCTTCCAGCTTCAACTTCAGATCGTTGATGGAGTCGTTGGCCTCGGAGAGCAGCTTGGCCTTGTCAGAGATGGCAACCTGCGCATCCGCCAGAGTGCGGTTGGCCGTGTCCCTCTCCTCCCTCAGCGTCGAAACTTTCTTCTTCGGCTCCTCCCGCTCCAGCTCCAGCTCCTTCACCTTGCTGACATGGACTAGGGCCTGAGCATCGAGTGCCTCCTTGTGCCTCTGCTCCAGCTCCTGGGTCCGCTGTGCGAAGATCTTCCCGATCTCTTCATCCTTGCCGCAGAGTGTGGCGGCAAGCGCCTGCTCACGGGAAGCGAGGTCTTCCTCCACAGAAAGCACGCCGCTGCCGCAAGCAGCCTCGTCCTTCTCGGCCGCTTCCTTCGTCACCTCCCTGGTCTTCTCGATATCGCTTTGCCAGATGAGCTCTCGCTTGCGCTCATCCAGCTCACCCTGGGCAGGCTTCAATTCATCCCGGGCCTCACCAAACCAGACTTGCGCCTGAGCGACGCGCTCCTCAAGATCTGCCTCTGTCTTTTCCACTGCCGCCATCCTGGATCTGACCTTGTCTTGGCGGGCACGGTGGAGCGTTTGGAGCTTCTGGAAGTTGGCGCCCATGGCTTGGAGAAGCTGCTCCTCCTGGGAACCGTCGCCGCCGGTTCTCGGTTCGTTGACAACCTGGAGCCCAGCGGTGGCAAGCACCTCGTCATCGAAGACCTACCCCTCGGCAGGCGCTCTGGTGTCTGCCATCCCCGGGAGGCGGACGAACAAGTCCTCGCCCACCTTTAGGTACTTGGGAGGCGCGGGGGCTGCAGGGGAAGAAGGTTGGTCGTTGGCCACCTCCTCCTCGGCAGGCTTCTTGGTGGCCTCCTCGGCAGCGGCCTTGTCGGCCTCCTTGGCGGTAGCCTTGCCAACCTCCTCGGCAGTGGCCTTGCCGACCTCCCCGGCAAGACCCTCGTCGGCCTCCCCGGTGGCGGACTTGGCGGCTTCCTCAGCCGCGATCCTGACGGCCTCGGCCTCGGCGTCCTTGGCGACCTTCCCAATGACGATGTCGATATCCTCCTGGTGCATCGAGGGAGGGTCTGGAAACCAAAAAAGACGAGCGAAACAAGACCAAGATCAAGGTTCAAGACAAAAAAGGAGAAATAAAGAAGACATGGACGAGAGGCAGGCCGCTTACCCGCGCCAGGCTGAGAAGCGGTTCCCTCCCCGCCAACATTCATTGCCGGGATGGAGCCACCAGCACCCAAGTCCGCCTCCTCCTCCTCCATGTGCGTGGGCTTGGCGGTGGTTGCCCTTGCCGGGGACGCCCCTTTGGGCGGCGTGGTCGATGGGGGTGGTGTGTTTGGAGTGGCCTTCATGGGCTCCTCATGCTGCTGCTCTCCTCCTACAAACCCGGCAAGGTCAACACTAAGGATTCGTGCCCCAACACCCATCGATGGGGAGCGAGTAATGAACTCACGCTGGGGGCTGAAGCGGGGGCTGCGTCGAGGGCTGGCATCTGGGCTGATCTCCACCACCACCGGCATGCGCGAAGTGCTCGCTGGGGGCTTGAAGCCCACCGAGGCCTTGGCCCTCTTCGCCGCCCTCTGGGCTAGCGTCTCCGTCTCCCTGCACAAACAAGATCAAGTTAGGGGAAACAGCACGGGCTGGGAGTCAGAAATGATAAAGGGCGAGATGCTTACTCCTCCTCCGCCCACCTCCTCTTCCTCTTTGGGCTGAAGGACCCGAGGTCAAAATCGGCCTCGGGTTCGCTGTCTGAAGGGGGAGGAGAAGGGGATGGGGTCCTGCGCCTCTTAGACAAGGAAGAAGTGGCGGCCGCTGCGTTCTTCTTCAAGGTCTTTGTGGCCTCGTCTGGCGCCTGGCTGCGCTGGGCCTGTGTTGCCGACGGTCCTCGCTGGTCGAGACAGGCTCGCCAGAGCTAGCCCGTCGCAGGACGAGCCTCCTTGCCGGGGGCGAGGAGTCTTCCGCCTCAGTCTCCTCCCCGGTCGACTCCTCGACCACGTCTTCAACACGGGAGCCCCCAAGACCAAGATCACTGCCTCCTCAAGCAGCACCGCCCACTCGGCGAACTCCCTCTCCTCCGCGGTCGCGTCAGCCTCGTCCTTTGATGACCCACAAGTATAGGGGATCTATCGTAGTCCTTTCGATAAGTAAGAGTATTGAACCCAACGAGGAGCGTATGAAATGATAAGCGTTTTCAAAGAAGGTATTCTCTGCAAGCAATCAAATTATAGGTAATGTATAGTTTTGTGATAAGATAATTTGTAACGAGCAACAAGTAACAAAAGTAAATAAAGTGCAGAAAGGTGGCCCAATCCTTTTTGTAGAAAAGGACAAGCCTAGACAAACTCTTATATAGAGAAAAGCGCTCCTGAGGACACATGGGAATTATCATCAAGCTAGTTTTCATCACGTTCATATGATTTGCGTTCGGTACTTTGATAATTTGATATGTGGGTGGACCGGGGCTTGGGTGATGTCCTTACTTGGACAAGCATCCCACTTATGATTAGCCCCTATTGCAAGCATCTGCAACTACAAAAGAAGTATTAAGGTAAACCTAACCATAGCATGAAACATATGGATCTAAATCAGCCCCTTACGAAGCAACGCATAAAGTAGGGTTTAATCTTCTGTCACTCTAGCAACCCATCATCTACTTATTACTTCCCAATGCCTTCCTCTAGGCCCAAATAATGGTGAAGTGTCATGTAGTCGACGTTCACATAACACCACTAGAGGAGAGACAACATACATCTCATCAAAATATCGAATCTAATACCAAATTCACATGACTACTAATAGCAAGATCGCTCCCATGTCCTCGTGAACAAACGTAACTCACTCACAAAGCATATTCATGTTCATAATCAGAGGAGTATTAATATGCATAAAGGATCTGAACATATGATATTCCACAAAATAAACTAACTAGCATCAACTACAAGGAGTAATCAACACTACTAGCAACCTACAGGTACCAATCCCAGACTATGAGACAAGAATTGGATACAAGTGATGAACTAGGGTTTGAGAGGAGATGGTGCTGGTGAAGATGTTGATGGAGATTGCCCTCTCCCGATGAGAGGAGCATTGGTGATGACGATGGCGATGATTTCCCCCTCCTGGAGGGAAGTGTCCCTGGCAGAACAGCTCTGCCGGAGCCCTAGATTGGTTCTTCCAAGGTTCCGCCTCGTGGCGGCGGAGTCTCGTCCCGAAAGCTTGCTTCTGATTTTTGTTCGGATGAAAGACTTCATATAGCAGAAGATGGGCACCGAAGGGCCAACAGGTGGCCCACGAGGCAGGGGGCGCGCCCAGGGGGGTAGGGCGTGCCCCCACCCTCGTGGCCAGGGTGTGGTCCCCTCCGCATTTCTTCCGGCCAAGATTTTTTATTATTTCCAAAATAACTTTCGTGGAGTTTCGTGACTTTTGGAGTTGTGCGAATAGGTCTCTAATATTTGCTCCTTTTCCAAATTTCAATTCCAAATTCACGCATTCTCCCTCTTTATGTAAACCTTTTAAAATAAGAGAGAATAGGCATAATTGTGACATAATGTGTAATAACAGCCCATAATGCAATAAATATCGATATAAAAGCATGATGCAAAATGGACGTATCAACTCCCCCAAGCTTAGACCTTGCTTGTCCTCAAGCAGAAGCCGATAACGATAAATATGTTCACATGTTTAGAGGTAGAGGTGTCGATAAAATAAAATACGGACATGAGGGCATCATAATCATTCTTATAACAGCAACATATATGGATAATGTCATATGATTTCCTATGCTCAAGTAATAATCTATTCACAATGCAAAGTATGAACCAGAAACATTATTGAGAACTAACAAACTATAATCTCAGTCACTGAAGCAATTGCAATTTATCATAACATTACAAAGAGTCTATGTCTGAGCTTTTCAGCAAGTCCACATACTCAACTATCATTTCGTCTTTCACAATTGCTAACACTCACACAATACTTGTGGTTACGGAGTTTTAATCGGACACAGAGAAAGATAGGGGCTTATAGTTTCGCCTCCCAACCTTTTACCTCAAGGGTAATGTCAACAATAATAGTTCATGCTAACCTACATCCAATTATATATATATATATATATATCAGGATCTTTCCAACATCCTGTGCTTGCCAAAGGATAAAATGTAAAAAGGAAAGGTGAAGATCACCATGACTCTTGCATAAGGTAGAAGATAATAATAAAAGATAGGCCCTTCGCAGAGGGAAGCAGAGGTTGCCATGTGCTTTCAGGGTTGGATGCACAAAATCTTAATGCGAAAGAACGTTACTTTATATTGCCACTTGTGATATAGACCTTTATTATGCAGTCCGTCTCTTTTATTTCTTCCACGTCACAAGATCGTATAAAGCTTATTTCCTCCACACCAATCAATCATACATATTTAGAGAGCAACTTTTTTATTGCTTGCACTGATGACAACTTACTTGAAGGATCTTACTCAATCCATAGGTAGATATGGTGGACTCTCATGGCAAAACTGGTTCAAGGGTATTTGGAAGCACAAGTAGTATCTCTACTTGGTGCAAAGAATTTGGCTAGCATGAGGGGGAAAGGCAAGCTCAACATGTTGGATGATCCATGACAATATACTTTATTTCAGATATAAGAAAACATAACCCATTACGTTGTCTTCCTTGTCCAACATCAACTCTTTAGCATGTCATATTTTAATGAGTGCTCACAATCATGAAAGATGTCCAAGATAGTATATTTATATGTGAAACCTCTCTTTCTTTATTAATTCCTATTAATTGCAACGATGACCAAAGCTATGTTTGTCAACTCTCAACAACTTCTAATCATCATACTCTTTCTATGTGAAGTCATTACTCTCAATAAGATCAATATGATCTCTTTGTTTCTTTTTATTCTTTTCTCTTTTCTTTTATTCCCTCAAGATCATGGCAAAATAATCAAGCCCTTGACTCAACACTAATCTTTATTATATAGCTCACGGACTCGATTACATAGAGGGATCATAAAGCAAAACTCAAGGCTAGATCACACTAAAAACTTTATTCTACTAAATCAAGATACTACTAAAAGGATCAAACTAAGAAAAACGGTAAAGATAGGAGTGTGATGGTGATACGATATTGGGGCACCTCCCCCAAGCTTGGCAGTTGCCAAGGGGAGTGCCCATGCCCATGTGATTATGTCTCCTTTGCTCGTGAAGAAGGTGGAGGTGATGATGGATAGTCGCACATCAAGCGTAAGAGGTCCTCCAACTTGCGGACAATGCCCTTGAGTGCAACGATATGCTCCTTCAACAAAATATTTTCACGTGTGAGATACTTGTTTTGTATACGAGCTAACTCAATCATCTTGAAAGCTTCGATCTTAGTTGGGGTAAGAAGATTGTGATCAAGTTGAAGGTTGTCTTCAGGAGCTTGATCCTCCATGGCCTTCTTGATCACTTCATCCTTGTGGATCTCCATGGGTTCTTCCCTCTTCAGCACTATCTTCATTAGCCAAGCATCGTTGTCACCATTGTTGGAGGAGGGGGACGACATGAAAACAGCTCGAAACAAGAACAGAGGACAATTGCGTGATACAGGAGTCAAAACCTTCGGGAGATTATATAATGAATTTTTACCGACCAAAATACGTATCGTGCAAGAAAACGGAGTCCGGAGAGCGCACGAGGTGCCCACGAGGCAGGGCGCGCCCAGGGGGGTAGGGCGCGCCCTCCACCCTCGTGGACCCTCGTGTCCTTCCCGAACTGCTTCTTATTTTTCTATTTTTCTAAATATTCCAAAATAGAGAAATATTGCCATTAGAACTGTTTTGGAGTTGGTTTACTTACCGTACCACATACATATTCCTTTTCGGAGTCCAAAACATTCTGAAAAGTGTCCCTTATGTATTCCTCCGGGGTTATGGTTTCAATAACATTGGTTTGAACATTTATAGGATTATCTGAGATGTAATTTTTAATTCTTTGACCGTTTACCACCTTCGGATTTGTGCCTTCGAAGTTTTTGATTTTTATGGCACCGGAACGATAGACCTCCTCGATAACGTAAGGACCTTCCCATTTAGAGAGAAGTTCTCCTGCAAAAAAATCTTAAACGAGAGTTGTATAGCAATACATAATCACCTACATTAAACTCACGCTTTTGGATCCTTTTGTCATGCCATCTTTTAACTTTTTCTTTAAACAATTTGGCATTCTCATAGCTTGGGTTCTCCATTCATCAAGTGAGCTAATGTCAAATAACCTCTTCTCACCTAAGCAAGTTTGAAATCATAGTTGAGCTCTTTAATGGCCCAATATGCTTTATGTTCTAGTTCGAGAGGTAAGTGACATGCTTTTCCATAAAACATTTTATACGGAGACATACCCATAGGATTTTTATATGCAGTTCTATAGGCCCATAATGCATCATCAAGTTTCTTGGACCAATTCTTTCTAGATCTATTAATGCCTTTTGCAAAATTAATTTGAGCTCTCTATTACTCAATTCTACTTGACCACTAGACTGTGGGTGATAAGGGAATGCAATTCTATGATTAACATCTACTTAGCAAGCATTTTACTGAAAAGCACCATGAATAAAATGTGAACCACCATCACCATTAAATATCTAGGGACTCCAAACCTCGGAAAAATAACTTCTTTAAGCATCTTAATAGAAGTGTTATGATCAGCACTACTAGTTGGAATAGCTTCTACCCATTTAGTAACGTAATCAACATCAACTAAAAAATGTGTGTATCCATTAGAGGCAGGAAATGATCCCATATAATCGAAGCCCCAAACATTGAATGGTTCAATAACAAGTGAATAGTTCATAGGCATTTCTTGAGTCTACTAATATTACCAATTCTTTGACATTCATCACAAGATAGGACAAACTTACGGGCATCCTTGAAGAGAGTAGGCAAATAAAAACCGGATTGCAATACCTTATGTGCAGTTCTATCTCCAAATGGTGTCCTCCATAAGCTTCGGAGTGAAACTTATGAGGATCTGCTCCTGTTCATGCTCAGGTACACAACGTCTAATAACACCATCTACTCCTTTATAAAGATGTGGGTCATCCCAGAAGTAATGTCTCAAATCGTAGAAAAACTTTTTCTTTTGCTGGTATGTGAAACTAGGTGGTATAAATTTAGCAACAATATAATTAGCATAATCAGCATACCATGGAGCAGTACGAGAAGCATTTATGAGATTTAATTGTTCATCAGGAAGGCTATCATCAATAGGTAGTGGGTCATCAAGAACATTATCTAGCCTAGACAAGTTGTCTGCAACGGGGTTCTCAGCTCCTTTTCTATCAATAATATGCAAATCAAATTCTTTTAGCAAGAGAACCCATCTAATAAGCCTAGGTTTAGCATCTTTCTTTTCCATAAGATTAAGATATTTAATAGCAGCATGATCAGTGTGAATAGTTACTTTAGAATCAACAATATAAGGTCTGTACTTATCACAAGCAAATACAACTGCTAAGAATTCTTTTTCAGTAGTAGCATAATTTCTCTGAGCATTGTCTAGAGTTTTACTAGCATATTGAATAACATTTAATTTCTTATCAACTATTTGCCCTAGAACAGCACCTACAAAGATAATCAATCGGCATCACACATAATTTCAAAGGGTAAATTCCATTCTGTGTGGAACAATAAGTGCAGAAATCAATGCTTTCTTAAGTATTTCAAATGCTTCTCCACAATCATCATCAAATACAAATGGTATATCTTTTTGTAATAAATTAGTCAGAGGCCGAGAGATTTTTGAGAAGTCCTTAATGAACCTCCTATAAAAACCGGCGTGACCAGTGAAACTTCTTATACCCTTGATGTCCTTGGGACATGGCATCTTTTCAATAGCATCAACCTTGCCTTTATCAACCTCAATACCTCTTTCAGAAACTTTATGCCCCAAGACAATACCTTCATTAACCATAAAGTGGCACTTTTCCCAATTCAAGACAAGATTAGTTTCTTCACATCTCTGTAAAACTCGATCAAGGTTGCTCAAGCAATCATCAAAAGAGGATCCATAAACGGAGAAATCATCCATGAAAACCTCACATATCTTTTCACAAAAGTCACAGAATATAGCCATCATGCATCTTTGAAAGGTAGAAGGTGCATTACATAAACCAAAAGGCATACGTCTATAAGCAAAAGTACCGAAAGGGCAAGTAAAACTGGTCTTTGATTGATCATCGGCTGACACATGTATTTGAGAGAAACCATAATAACCATCTAGAAAGCAAAAATGTGTATGTTTGGATAATCTTTCTAGCATTTGATCAATAAAAGGTAAGGGGTAATGATCCTTTTTAGTGTCCATATTTAGTTTGCGGAAATCAATTACCATCCTATAACCTGTAATAATTCTTTATGGATCAACTCATCTTTATCATTAGGAACGACAGTAATACCTCCCTTTTTAGGGACACAATGGTAAGGACTTACCCATTGACTATCAGCAACGGGATAAATTATACCTGCCTCAAGGAGCTTTAGTATTTCCTTTCTTACCACCTCTTTCATTTTAGGATTAAGCCGTCGTTGGTGGTCACGAACTGGTTTGGCATCCTTCTCCAAATTTATTTTGTGTTGGCATAGAGTGGGACTAATGCCCTTAAGATCATCAAGAGTGTATCCAATAGCAGCGTGGTGCTTCTTCAGAGTTTTCAATAATCTCTCTTCTTCATGCTCTGAAAGGTTAGCACTAATAATAACTGGATATATCTTTTTCTCATCAAGATAAGCTTATTTAAGAGTATCAGGCAATGGTCTGAGCTCAAACACGGGATCACCCTTGGGTGGAGGAGGATCCCCTAGGATTTCAACAGGCAAATTGTGTTTCAGGATGGGTTCATGGTTAAAGAATAATTCATATATTTCCCTTCTTTCTTTCATAAACATATCATTTTCATGGTCTAGCAAATATTGTTCTAAAAATCTAAAGGATCACTAGGAGGTACGGCAATAGAAGCAAGACCAATAATTTCATCTTTACTAGGCAATTCCTCTTCACGGTGTTGTCTATGAAATTTAGAGAAATTAAACTCATGAGACATATCACCTAAACCAATAGTAACAACATCCTTTTCGCAGTCTATCTTAGCATTAATAAAGTGTTCAAGTAGGGTCTACCAAATTTATTGGGACAATAGCTTTCTTGTGGGGAAGCAAGAACAAGATATTCAGCTGGATATTTAGTTTTCCCACTCAAGACTTCAACGTCTCTAACAATTCCTTTGGGTGAAATAGTATCTCTATTGGCAAGCTTAATGGTAACATCAATATCTTCAATCTCAGCAGGTGCAATTTCATGCATAATTTCTTTGTATAAGTCATGAGGTATAGCACTAGCACTGGCACCCATATCGCATAAGCCATGATAACAATGATCTCCTATTTTAACAGAAATAACAGGCATGCCTACCACAGGTCTATGTTTATCTTTAGCACCCGGCTTAGCAATTCTAGCAGTTTCATCACAGAAATGAATAACATGCCCATCAATATTATCAGACAAGAGATCTTTAACAATAGCAATATTAGGTTCAACTTTAACTTGCTCAGGAGGTGTATACGTTCTAATATTGCTTTTACTTAACCACAGTTGAAGCTTTAGCATGATCCTTTATTCTAATAGGGAAAGGTGGTTTCTCAACATAAGTAGTAGGAACAATAGGATCATTATAAGTGACAGTCTTTTCTTCAACTTTAATAGGTGCAGCTACTTTTACTTCTATGGGAGGATGATATTTAAACCACTTTTCCTTTGGGAGATCAACATGAGTAGCAAAAGATTCACAGAAAGAAGCTACTATCTCAGAGTCAAGTCCATATTTAGTGCTAAGTTTACGGAAAACATCCAGATCCATAAAAGATTTAACACAATCAAACTTAGGTGTCATACCCGACTCCTTACCTTCGCCGAGGTCCCAATCTTCGTAGTTGCGTTTAATTCTTTCCAATAAATCCCATTTGAATTCAATAGTCTTCATCATAAAAGAGCCAAAGACAAGAAGTATCGAGCATGGTGCGATTGTTATCAGAAAGCCGAGCATAAATTTTTTGAATAATTATTTCTCTTGGGCGCTCATGATTGGGGCATGAATATAACATTGATTTAAGACTCCCGCAAGCTTGAGCGATGCTTTCTCCGTCGCGAGGCCAAAAATTATATATATAATTGCGATCACGATGAACAAGATGCATAGGATAAAACTTCTGGTGAAATTCCAATTTCAATCGTTTGTAGTTCCATGATCCCATATCATCACATAGCATATACCATGTCAATGCATCTCCCTTCAAAGATAAAGGGAATACCTTCTTCTTAATAACATCATCGGGCACACCTGCAAGCTTAAATAATCCACAAACTTCATCCACATATATTAGGTGCTCATCGAGGTGCATTGTTCCGCCTCCTGCAAAAGGATTAGCTAACAGTTTTTCTATCATACCCAAGGAATCTCAAAGTAGACATTTTCATTTTCAGTAGGTTCAAGAGGTTGAGGAGCAACTCTTTGTTTCACCGGTCGGGGTGAAGATACCCGAACAAGCCCCTCAGAGGATTACTTACCATAGTAACAAGTGACAAGAATTTCAGCACACTATATAAATTTTTCCTTACCAAATTCCACCTACCAAAGGCGCTTCACTCCCGCAACGGCGCTTTAAAAGAGTCTTGATGACCCACAAGTATAGGGGATCTATCATAGTCCTTTCGATAAGTAAGAGTGTCGAACCCAACAAGGAGCGTATGAAATGATAAGCGGTTTTCAAAGAAGGTATTCTCTGCAAGCAATCGAAATTATAGGTAATAGATAGTTTTGTGATAAGATAATTTGTAACGAGCAACAAGTAACAAAAGTAAATAAAGTGCAGCAAGGTGGCCCAATCCTTTCTGTAGCAAAGGACAAGCCTGGATAAACTCTTATATAGAGAAAAGCGCTCCCGAGGACACATGGGAATTATCATCAAGCTAGTTTTCATCACGTTCATATGATTTATGCTCTAGACTTTGATAATTTGATATGTGGGTGGACGGTGCTTGGGTGCTGTCCTTACTTGGACAAGCATCCCACTTATGATTAACCCCTATTGCAAGCATCCGCAAGTACAAAAGAAGTATTAAGGTAAACCTAACCATAGCATGAAACATATGGATCCAATCCGCCCCTTACGAAGCAACGCATAAACTAGGGTTTAAGCTTCTGTCACTCTAGCAACCCATCATCTACTTATTACTTCCCAATGCCTTCCTCTAGGCCCAAATAATGGTGAAGTGTCATGTAGTCGACGTTCACATAGCACCACTAGAGGAGAGACAACATACATCTCATCAAAATGTCGAACGACCAAATTCACATGACTACTAATAGCAAGATTTCTCCCATGTCCTCAGGAACAAACGTAACTACTCACAAAGCATATTCATGTTCATAATCATAGGAGTATTAATATGCATAAAGGATCTGAACATATGATATTCCACCAAATAAACCAACTAGCATCAACTACAAGGAGTAATCAACACTACTAGCAACCTACAGGTACCAATCCCAGACTATGAGACAAGAATTGGATACAAAAGATGAACTAGGGTTTGAGAGGAGATGGTGCTGGTGAAGATGTTGATGGAGATTGCCCTCTCCCGACGAGAGGAGCGTTGGTGATGACGATGGAGATGATTTCCCCCTCCCGGAGGGAAGTGTCCCCGATAGAACAGCTCTGCCGGAGCCCTAGATTGGTTCCGCCAAGGTTCCGCCTCGTGGCGGCGGAGTCTCGTCCCGAAGCTTGGTTCTGATGTTTCCTTGGACGAAAGACTTCATATAGCAGAAGATGGGCATCGGAGGGCCAACAGGGGCCCACGAGATGGGCGCGCCCCACCCTCGTGGCTGTGGTGTGGGCCCCTCTGGTATTTCTTCCACTCAAGATTTTTTATTATTTCCAAAATAACTTTCATGGAGTTTCATGACTTTTGGAGTTGTGCGTAATAGGTCTCTAACATTTGCTCCTTTTCCACCTGTAATTCCAAATTGCCGGCGTTCTCCCTCCTTATGTAAACCTTGTAAAATAAGAGAGAATAGGCATAAGTATTGTGACATAATGTGTAATAACAGCCCATAATGCAATAAATATCGATATAAAAGCATGATGCAAAATGGGCATATCATCCTCCATGGTGCCGCAGCTGCCAGCCTCCTGGGCAATTGCCGCCTCCTCCGCCCTGGCGGTGATGTATGCCAGCTTCGCCTTGGTGGTGTCGTGGATGAGCAGCGGCTCGTCACCGATAGACCTCTCCGACAGGTTGTCGAAGAACTCTTGCACCCATTCCACTTCTGGCTCGGCCCAGCTTGGATCCAGGCCGTGCGCGTTGAAGTCCGGCATCATGGCAATGATGTCGGTCTGGCAAGAGTTGTTGCTCAATGGGACCACCCCCGCTGGCAACCCAAATAGAGACCCACCGGCCTTGACGGCCTTGCCGGCCTTCTCGGCCTTGCCGGCCCTCTCGACCCCGCTGTCCTCATTCACCTTGAGCTGAAAGAGCCCTCTCGACCCCGCCGTCCTCATTCACCTTGAGTTGTTGCTCAACGGGACCACCCCCGCTGGCAACCCAAACAGAGATCCACCGGCCTTGACGGCCTTGCCGGCCTTCTCGGCCTTGCCGGCCCTCTCGACCCCGCCGTCCTCATTCACCTTGAGCTGAAAGAGCCTCTGGCAGAAATGGGCATGCCCCAACACCATGAAATTGTGCTTGTGCTGTATGAGCCTCATGATATCGGGCCGCTTGAATCCCAGCCGGCCTCCCCTCGTTATGCAGCAGAGCGATCCGGCGACGGAGGAAGTCGGCCCCGATCATCTCGAGGGTGAGCCCAGCCAAGGTAAGGCGGTGAATCCTGGTGCTGGCGACCGTGTGCTTCTCGTCGTCGGTGTCGAGGTCACTCCAGTCCTTACCGCGGACCAGCGGCCTCTGATGGACCCGACAGAACTCCGACGGATCTTCCTCCTCGATCCAGCACCACCAGCCCCGCCACTCGTCCCACCTCTCCTTCTGGGCACCCTCCTGGTATGTGCCCTTGCTCTGGGTCCTCGGGATCCAGGTGATGCAGCCAGAGATGGCAACCCCTGGCTGGATGCGAGGGGAAAAGTAGTGGCAGAAGAGCGCCGTACTGGGGAGCATTCTGGCAAAGCCCTCGCAGAGGTGGGCGAAGAAGGCCATGCATGCCATGGTGTTCAGCTTGAAGTCCATAAGATGGAAGCCGTAGGTGTGCATGACGTCGTTGAAGAAATCAGAAAAAGGGGGCAAAGCCTGCAGGAGAAGTAATCGAAGAAGAAGGGGTACTGATTCAGACCAGCCTTGGGAAAGTTGGATGGGACGATGTGAGTGGCGGGGTGCCTCGTCGTCTCCCTCCCCCATAGAGGCCTGAACTCCTCCCTGAGGATGAGCGCGTCGCCTTACGAGGTGAAGAGGGCGAACTGCATCCGCAGCTCCGCCAGGTCGACCCCCGGCGCCTCCTTCCCCCCATCGTCCTTGGCCACTCCCTTGACCTTGCTCGTCTTGGGCGCCATGGTGGTTGAGAAGGGATGAGGGATTGAAGGCAATGGGGGCGCAGCGGCGACTAGCAGAGGCAAGAGCTTCGGCTCGCTCTTGAGGAAGAGGAAGAGGGGAATGGCGGTTCTGAGATTGGAAAAGGCACAAAGGGTAAATTAGTAGCGCGCCTACGGTTTTTTCCTTTTTATGGGGAAGGCGCGGGCCGCCTCTTTACCACTTACCACGACGTGACGCGAGCGTGCGGCGACCGCCCCACGCACGACCCCCACGTCACGCATTCAACACGGGTCGTGGGGAAGCGCAACTGGCGAAGGAGTTACTATAGTAAAACTCTTCCATGCGTGCCCTTTCAAGACATTGCTCGGCCCGCCCAACAACACTGCGCTTATGTGTGCACCAGGCCCGGGGCTCTGCCGGTGTACAAAAGTAGGGCCTTCAGACTCTTTACTTGTGAACGGGCAGTTGTAGCCACACCGCGCCATGCTTGACGGGCGAGAAAGCAAGGAACAGGACTACCAGAGCTGCGCTAAGACCAGAGGCGTGAAGAGCAAAGGGGCAAGGTGGGTTTCCCCCGGCAAGAGCCTTGCCGGAGACGACCTATGCTGCCCTGGCAAGAACCTTGCTGGGCAACTTACCTAACACCAGCAAGACCGCCACCCTTGAGCCTGAGAGTTCCGACACCATCGACAACATTGGAACCAAGGCTCGAGGAGCGCATGCATGGTGGCATGCAGATCTTTGTGGAGACTGAAGGCCTACGAGACTAGATGAGAAACAGAAGACCCTTGCCGGGGACGCCCACAAGACCCCGGCAAGACCCTTGCCGGGGCCCCGCCAAGACCCTTGTCGGGGACATCTGCGGGGCCACAACCAGGTCCACACTTACTCAGGTTCTGCTGCCCCATGGTCGTTCCGACGCAGCAGCCAGCCTGCCAACTAGGCACACACCTACGTGGCAGCATGCAGCTTCTAGGCCAACCAGGCAAGCACCTGCGTGGTGGCATGTAGATCTTCATGAAGACCCCGCCATCAAGACCAAACAAGCGAGCTACCAGCCAGCCAAGATGGGCAAGATGCTCGTTAGCTTCGACGCGCGTCAAAGCAAGGCGAGGTGGTGACAGACGAGACGAACTTCCTTGTCATCCCCGATAAAGCAAGAGGACACGTCGGCAGCGCATTAAATGCATTTTGTCCCACGATGTCAGAGATAGACTTGTACACTGTAGACACTTTCCACCTCCTGTGTGCCACTATGGTAGCCCCTTTGACATATAAAAGGAGGCCCGAGGCGTACTGAGGAGGGATTCGGACTTTTTGGGCTAGGCATGCACCGCAGCTAGTTCAAGATCTCAAGAACACCAAATATACACCAAAGCAGGACTAGGGTATTATGCATCACTTGCGGCCCAAACCTGGATAAAATTCCCCCGCGTTGATCTCCTAAACCCGCTCTTTTTACAGCCCCGCGCCACGACAACCGTAGTTGGGATTCCCCGTGATCCCATAGGTGTCGTTCTTGAACCCCGACAGTATCTATAATTTTTTATTGTTCCATGCTGTTATATTGTCAATCTTGGATGTTTTATAATCATCTTATAGTCATTTTATATCATTTTTGGTACTAACCTTTTGACATAGTGCCAAGTGCCGATTCTTTGTTTCTCGCATGTTTTTTACATCGCAGGAAATCAATACCAAATGGAGTCCAAATGCAACGAAACTTTACGAAGATTTTTTATGGACCAGAAGACACCCCAATGGGCCAAGGCTGCGCCTGGGGGGTGCTCCGAGGGGAGCAAAACACAGCAGGGTGCGCTAGGAGGCCCAGGCACGCACTGGTGGGTTGTGCCCACCTCGGGTGCCCCCCGGACCGCCTCTTTGCTCTATAAAAACCCCAATATTCCAGAAACCCTAGGAGAGTTGACGGAAATCAATTCCAGCCGCCGCAGAGTCCAGAACCAACAGATCCAATCTAGACACCATTACGGATGGGGTTCACCACCTCCATTCGTGCCTCTCCGATGATGCGTGAGTAGTTCTTTGTAGACCTTCGGGTCCATAGTTAGTAGCTAGATGGCTTCCTCTCTCTCTCGCTGAATTCTCAATACAATGGTCTCTTGGAGATCCATATGTTGTATCTCTTTTTGCGGTGTGTTTGTTGGGATCGGATGAACTTTGAGTTTATGATCAGATCTATCTTTTTATATCCATGAAAGTATTTGAGTTTCTTTGATCTCTTTTATGTGTGATTGCTTATAGCCTCCTATTTCTTCTCCGATATTTGGTTTTTTTTGCCAACTTGATCTATTTATCTTGCAATGGGAAGAGGTGCTTTGTAGTGGGTTCGATCTTACGGTGCTTGTCCCAGTGACAGAAGGGGAACCAACACGTATGTATCATTGCTATTAAGGATAAAATGATGTGGTCTATCTGTACATAGATAGATCTTATCTACATCATGTCATCGTTCTTATTGCATTACTCCATTTCTCCATGAACTTAATACACTAGATGCATGCTGGATAGCAGTCGATGTGTGGAGTAATAGTAGTAGATGCAGGCAGGAGTCGGTCTACTAATCTTGGACGTGATGCCTAAATAATGATCATTGCCTGGATATCGTCATGATTATTTGAAGTTCTATCAATTGCCCAACTGTAATTTGTTCACCCATCGTTTGCTATTTTTCTCGAGAGAAGCCACTAGTGAAACCTACGGCCCCTGGGTCTCTTTCTCATATTATTTGCCTTTGCGATCTATTTTATTTCCCTTTTATTTTCAGATCTACTAAAACAAAAATACAAAAATACCTTTCTGCAATTTATTCTTATTTATTTTATTTGGCGTTCGATCTATCAATCTACTAAAATTTCATTCACGTCTGTTTGCCTATCTTGAGGCGCCGCTACCCGGAAGGGATTACAACCCCTTTTACACGTCGGGTTGCGAGTAGTTGTTATTTGTGTGCAGGTGTTGTTTACGTTGTGTTGGTTGGTTCTCCTACTGGTTCGATAACCTTGATCTCATAGCTGAGGGAAATACCTACCGCCGATGTGCTGCATCATCCCTTCCTCTTTGGGGAAATACCGACGTAGCTTCAAGCCGCATCATGCGCCTTCCTGCATGCCATAGGCACGAACCACTTTTGTCCAACCCCTTGTGACGATTGCCCACCCATCCTTCACCGCCTTCAGGAAGACTTCTAGAGCATTATCATGGTAGCATGAGTTATATACTTTAACCTTAGTTGCCTCCACTCGCCATGTAGTTTGCAAGGTAATCATCAAGAATAGCTTCGTAAACCACTGAGAAGAGAAAAAAAATCAGATACTGAGGTCTAATAGAGTAACTTGTTGTGGGCAGGGGGAAAAGGCAACACATTACTTACCATCCTAAAGTTCATTGTTTTCTTGGACAAAGTGTAAATAAAGGGCTTAATTCCAATCACCCGTTTCTTTCGCCTAACAATCTTTCTTAGTTTCCTCACTTGACGCGTGTTCATGAATATCTCATTGCCCCATACGCAAAAGGGATCGAAGCATGGATCAGTACCGCTCATATGTACCTACAAGGAACCAGTAAATGTTAGAAGCTAAACTGAGATTGCAAAAATGATGTAAAATACAACTACCTATGTTCCTAAGTACAAGTATTTTTTGAGATTTCAATATGAACTACATACAGATGTATGTAGAATTATAGATATAGTTTAGATTAGAATCTAGATTCACTCATTTTTCTCCTTATGTAGTCTATATTGGAATCTATAAAATACTTATATTAGGAATAGATGGTGTATAAGACATGGGATGCAGCTAACCTCGACGGCAAACAACAAAGATCGCCCATTGTAGCCCTCGTAACTACATGGAAAGCCAATGTTAACTACAACAGGTTAACATCCACCAAAAATAGCAAATGGTAATAAAACGACAAAGATCTCAGAGTGATATCTTCATTCCGAAAGAGTAGCACGGTAGCAAAGGGACAGATTAAAAAATGGATACAATTGTTAATTGCAACAGGCTTAACAACATCCTAATTCATGTTTTGTAAGTTTGTAGCCATTGAAATACAACTCTTTAAAAATGGATACAACTGTTAATTGCAACAGGCTTAATGGCCATTGAAACAGTCTTGATAAGAATGCAATTGGCGAGTTAAACATCACAGGGCAGGTGTTGCCAGAGCAGATAATGGACCAGTTGTCTATAAAAAGGTAGGGGAAATAGCTAAAACGTGTTAGGCATTTTTACTACAACATGCTTAATACATTGACCGTACAAAACATAGCCATTAATTGCAACTGGTATTGGTAAGATTGAACTGGTCAGTACAGACTTGGTAAGTCCTGAGAGGTAGTTGCTGGGGCACTTCATCTTGGCCAGAGCCCGCCCAAAGTCAGTGGCGGCGGAGGCGAGCTGTTCCTCCGGGTTGAAGCGTGGGTCAGTGCCACTAACATGTGTACCTACAGTCAACCAGTAAATGGTAGAAGTTAAACTGCAATTGCACAAATGATGTGAAATACTATAAGACATGGGATGCAGCTAACCTCGACGGCAAACAACAACATCGGCCGTTATGCCCTGGCGTAAGTACATGGACAGGCATGTTAAGTACAACAGGGTTAGCATCCACCAAAAATAGCGAATGGGCAACATCACTAGCATATCTTCATTGCGAAGAGTAGCATGGTAGCAAATGGACAGATGAAAAAATGGATACAACTGTTAATTGCAACAGGCTTAATAGCATCCTAAGTCATGTTTTGTAAGTCTATAGCAATTCAAATACGACTATTTAAAAATGGATTGAAGTGTTAATTGCAACAGGCTTAATAGACATTGAAACCGGTACTGATAAAAATGCAATTGGCATCGTTAAACATCACAAGGCAAGTGCTGCCAGAGCAGGGAATGGCCCAGATGTCTATAAAAAGGTAGGGAAAGTAGCAAAAACGTGTTAGGCATGTTTACTAGAACATGCTTAATACATCGACTGTACAGAACATAGCCATTAATTGCAACTGGTATTGGTAAGATTGAACTGGTGAGTACATACTTGGTAAGTCCTGAGAGGTAGTTGCTGGGGCACTTCATCTTGGCCAGAGCTCGCCCAAAGTCAGTGACGGCGGAGGCGAGCTGTTCCTCCGGGTCGAAGCGTGGATCAGTGCCACTGACATGTGTACCTACAGCAACCAAGAAATGGTAGAAGTTAAACTGCAATTGCACAAATTATGTGAAATACTGTAAGACATGGGATGCAGCTCACCTCGACGGCAAACAAAAGCATCGGCCGTTATGACCCTGCATAAGTACATGGGCAGGCATGTTAAGTACAAGAGGGTTAGCATCAACTAAAAATAGCAAATGGGCAGCATCTCTAGTGATATCCTGAGTCATGTATTGTAAGTTTGTTGCTGGTATTGGTGAAATTGAGCTGGAAACGGTAATATTTGAACGTCACACGATTATGCAAGATCGAAATAAACAAGGCACGAACATGCTTAATACATCAACCATACAAATCATAGCCGTTGCAAGTGGTATTGGTAAGATTTAGCTTGTCAGATCTTACCTGTTAAGTCCTAGGGGGTAGTCATTGGGGGACTTCATCTGGGTCAAAGCCTGCACCATGTCGGCGGCAGCGGCGGAGGCGAGGTGTTCCTCCGGGTCAACACGCACAGCGGCCATCGCGCCATGGACCGCCATCAGCTCATGGCATGGGTTTGGAGGCATGCGGATGTTTCGCAGGCGCCATTTAAGCAATCAGGCCGGGGACGTGATAGAGATCGGCGGGTTACCTGACTGGATCCGAGCAGAACGTAGATGTAGTTGAAGCTGTGGTTGCAGCGGCGGCGGTTTGAGATACCGGTAGGGGTAGGCGTGAGGGAGGGGGGATACTGAGGGGAAGGGGACGTGGTTAGAGGAGTAAGTTCTGAAATCGCGCGCCTAATGAAAATTTCGGTGCCAAACTTGAAACTTGGGCTGGGGAAACACACAACATGCATTTAAGCGTAAAATACTCGTAAAGCGAGAAAAATAAAGTTGGCAGATCCCATCTCCAAAAAAATGTACACGTGTACTTGATTTTTTCGGTCAATGGTACGCCTGGTTTATTAGGAAACATCGCACAGGTAACTGACTTATGGGTCATTAACGCAAAAAACGCAGACGGGTACGGCATAGAAACCGTGTGTTTTGTGATCTTCTAATGATTAATGCAAAAAAACGCACACGGGCACACATGCTAATCAATGGTCAAAGCCCTCAAGGATGCTCTTATCGACATTGTATGTTGATACTACAAACTTAAAGTACTACTAGTAATTTGCTCTAATACTACAAACTTAAACTACTTCTCACATGTTGCCATCAGGGCATGCTGGCCAGACGCCTGCGTTCTCCGCCCCGGCCTATAGGAGGCAGCCCACCATGCTTCGATCTCTGCCAAGCTCTCCTACCACAGCGTGCGACCTCTTTTTTCTTGCGGCGGCAGGACTCTCTTTTCTTGACTGTTTTCTTCCTTTTTCCGCTCCTTCTGTGCGGCTTTGACCGCCTCTAGATCCACCACCCATTCGGCCATGGATGAAGGACAAAGGAAATTTGGATTCCCATTCAATCTCGGTGATTTACTATCGCACATGATTCATCTCCGTCGCCTTTGTGAACCGTGAGTGTTCACTCACACACGCAAAAGGAAAAGAAAACCCTCGCCCACTTCGTCCCCACTCACTCGTCGCGGACTTTGATAACCCACAAGTACAGGGGGTCAATTGTAGCCTCTTTCGATAAGTAAGAGTGTCGAACCCAACGAGGAGCTAAAGGTAGAACAAATATTCCCTCAAGTTTTATCGACCACCGATACAACTCTACGCACGCTTGACGCTCGCTTACCTAGAACAAGTATAAAACTAGAAGTACTTTGTAGGTGTAACGGGATAGGTTTGCAAGAATATAAAGAGCACGTAAATAAAAACTAGGGGCTGTTTTAGGTAAAGAAGCAATAAAGTTAGTATAGCGAGTGTGGAAAAGTGGTGGTAGGAGTTGTGAAATTGTCCCTAAGCAATTGACTACTTTACTAGACCGACAGCAAGTTTTATGTGGGAGAGGCCATCGCTAGCATGTCATCCCTGACTTGGAATTCTATGCACTTATGATTGGAACTATTAGCAAGCATCAAGAACTACTAACATTCATTAAGGTAAAACCCAACCATAGCATTAAGATATATTGGTCCCCCTTCAATCTCAGATGCATCAATTTCTATGCTAGGTTGAAGCTTCGCCACTCTTGCCCTCCAATACATAGTCCTATCAACATACAACTAACCCTATGGTGTGATCCACGCGCGCGCTCATATGATGGGCACCAAAGGACAGCAACATAACCACAAGCAAATTAAACCAATCATAGCAATTCACCAATTACCAATAGGACAACGAAAATCTACTTAGACATCATAGGATGGCAACACATCATTGGATAATAATATGAAGCATAAACCACCATGTTCAAGTAGAGGGTACAGCGGGTTGCGGGAGAGTGGACCGCTGTAGATAGATGGGGGAAGGTGATGAAGATGTTGGTGAAGATGACGGAGGTGTTCATGTAGATCGCCGTCACACGATGATGGCCCCGGCGGCGTTGCGGCGCCACCAGGAGAGAGGGGGAGAGGGGCCCCCTTCTTCTTCTTCTTCTTCCTTGACCTTCCCCCTAGATGGGAGAAGGGTTTCCCCTCTGGTACATGGCCTCAATGGCGGCGGAGGGGCGAGAGCCCCTCCGAGATTGGATCTGTCTCTCTGTCTCTCTCTGTTTCTGCGTTCCCCGATTCCGCCCTTTCACCGTTTCTTATATTCCGGAGATCCGTAACTCCAATTGGGCTGAAATTTGGACATGATTTTTATCTGTATATTGGCTTTCTTGCGTTGAAAGAAGGGCACCAACCGCCTTACGGGGTGGCCACGAGGGTCAGGGGCACGCCCACCCCCCTGGGGCACGCACCCCTGCCTCGTGGCCCCCTCGGGCATCGTCTCGCGTTGATTCTTCTTCCCAAAAGTCACATATATTCCAAAAAAATCTCCATGAGTTTCTATCCCGTTTGGACTCTGTTTGATATGGATTTTCTGCGAAACAAAAAACATGCAACAAACAGGAACCGACATCAAGCAATCGGATCAATATGTTAGTCCCAAAAATAGTATAAAAAGTTGCCAAAAGTATATGAAAGTAGTATAATATTGGCATGGAACAATAAAAAATTATAGATACGACGGAGACATATCAGCATCCCCAAGCTTAATTCATGCTCGTCCTCCAAAGAGGTAAATGATAAAAAGATAATTTTGATGTGGAATGCTACCTAGCATAATCTTGATCACATAATCTAATCATGGCATGAATATTAAGACACGAGTGATTCAAAGCAATAGTCTATCATTTGACATTAAGACAATAATACTTCAAGCATACTAATAAAGCAATCATGTCTTTTCAAAATAACATGGCCAAAGAAAGTTATCCCTACAAAATCATATGGTCTGGCTATGCTCCATCTTCACCACACAAAATATTCAAATCATGCACAACCCCGATGACAAGCCAAGCAGTTGTTTCATAATTTTGACGTTCTCAAACCTTTTCAACTTTCACGCAATACATGAGCGTGAGCCGTGGACATACCACTATAGGTGGAATATAATATGATGGTGGAGGTTGTGTGGATAAGACAAAAAGGAGTAAGTCTCACATCGACGCGGCTAATCAACGGGTTATGGAGATGCCATCAATTGATGTCAATGTGAGGAGTAGGGATTGCCATGCAACGGATGCACTAAGAGCTATAAGTGTATGAAAGCTCAACCTGAAAACTAAGTGGGTGTGCATCCAACTTGCTTGCTCATGAAGACCTAAGGCATTTGAGGAAGCCCATCGTTGGAATATACAAGCCAAGTTCTATAATGAAAATTCCCACTAGTATATTAAAGTGATAACTCAAGAGACTCTCTATATGAAGAACATGGTGCTACTTTGAAGCACAAGTGTGTAAAAGGATAGTAACATTGTCCCTTCTCTCTTTTCTCTCATTTTTTTATTTTTTCTCTCTTTTTTTGGCTTCTTTGGCCTCTCTCTTTTTTTGGGGGGGGGGGCTTCTTTGGCCACTTTTATTTTGATAACGTCACATGGGACAAAGTTATAATAATGATAATCATCACACTTTTATTTACTTACAACTCAATATTACAACTCGATACTAGAACAAAGATATGACTCTATATGAATGCCTCCGGTGGTGTACCGGGATGTGCAATGATCTAGCATAGCAATGACATCAAAAAACAGACAAGCCATGAAAACATCATGCTAGCTATCCTACGATCATGCAAAGCAATATGACAATAAATGCTCAAGTCATGTATATGATGATGATGGAAGTTGCATGGCAATATATCTTGGAATGGCTATGGAAATGCCATGATAGGTAGGTATGGTGGCTGTTTTGAGGAAGATATAAGGAGGCTTATGTGTGATAGAGCGTATCATATCACGGGTTTTGGATGCACCGTGAAGTTTGCACCAACTCTCGAGGTGAGAAAGGGCAATGCACTGCATCAAGAGGCTAGCAATGATGGAAGGGTGAGAGTGCGATAATCCATGGACTCAACATTAGTCATAAAGAACTCACATACTTATTGCAAAAATCTATTAGTCATCGAAAAAAGTACTACGCGCATGCTCCTAGGGGGATAGATTGGTAGGAAAATACCATCGCTCGTCCCCGACCGCCACTCATAAGGAAGACAATCATTAAATACCTCATGCTCCAACTTCGTTACATAACGGTTCACCATCCGTGCATGCTACGGGAATCACAAACTTGAACACAAGTATTTCTACAATCCACAACTACGCACTAGCATGACTCTAATATCACCATCTTTATATCGCAAAACTATTGCAAGGAAACAAACATATCATATTCAGTGATCTACAAGTTTTATGTAGGATTTTATGACTAACCATGTGAATGACCAGTTCCTGTCAACTCTTTAAATAGATATAAGTGAAGCAAGAGAGTTTAATTCTTTCTACACAAGATATGCCCATGCTCTAACCAATATAAGTGAAGCAAAATAGCATTCTACAAATGGCGGTTTTCTATGTGAAGAGAAACAGTAATCCAAACTTCAAATGATATAAGTGAAGCACATGAAGCATTCTATAAAGCCACACTCAAAATATACAAGTGAAGTGCAAAGAGCATTCTATAAATCAACCATGAACTATCTCTACCAGCATGGTGCATAAAAGAAAAGTGAAAACTAAATGCAAAAGATGCTCCAAGATTTGCACATATCACATGAACGAAACAAAACCGAAAACATACCGATACTTGTTGAAGAAAGATGGGATGCCTTCCGGGGCATCCCCAAGCTTAGAAGCTTGAGTCTCCTTAAATATTTACTTGGGGTGCCTTGGGCATCCCCAAGCTTGATCTCTTGCCTCTCCTCCTTCTCCTCACATCAAGACCTCCTCGATCTTCGAACACTTCATCCACACAAAACTCAACAGAAAGCTCGGTAAGATCCATTAGTATAATAAAGAAAATAACTACTCTAAGTACTGTTGCAAACCAATTCATATTTTGTTTTTTCATTGTAGCTACTGTAATATAACTTTTCCATGGCTTAATCCACTGATAGAAATCGACAGTTTCATCAAAACAAGCAAACTATGCATCAAAAACAGAATCTGTCTTAAACAGGACAGTCTGTAGTAATCTGAACATTCACCATACTTATGGTACTCCAAAAATTCTGAAACAATTATGGAAAATAAAAACTTTGTATAGAAAGACATTGCGAAAAGTTTCAGAACCGTTTGACGTTCCAGTAAAAAATGTAAAATCGCGCACTACAGCCAAAGTTTCTGTTTTGCACCGCACAAACCAACAAGCAATGTAAACATCCTAAAGGCAAACCTTGGCACATTATTTTTATTTTTACAATGAATTTGTTCTTTATAAAAGCACACAACATAAATAAATGACTCTCTAAAACTTCTGGGTTGTCTCCCTGGCAGCGCTTTCTTTAAAACCATTAAGCTAGGAATATAGTGCTCAAGTAATGGATCCACCCGGATCCCAAGGTATATCAAAGCCAATTTTAATTAACAATGATTTGTGATTTAGTAGTGAGCACAAAGTAACATATATCATGCAACAACGAAGTCTAACTCTCTTCCTATGCATCGGCATGTCATAAAAGAACAATTCATGCACACAAAGTAAAGGCCAATGCATAGTATAAATAGTTTCTTGCAATTTTATCATATTGGAAACCTGGAGAGGCGGAGATGTAGTTCCTCTCTCATAATAATTGCAAGTAGGAGCAGCAAATACATGCATATTATATTCATCAAAATCATCATGTGTAGTAGTAAAACACAACCCATCAATATAATCCTTAATAAGGGTAAACTTCTCCGATATAGTGTAGTCGGAAGAATTCAAAAAGATAATAGGACTATCATGCGTGGGTGAAATAGCAACAATTTCATGTTTAACATAAGGAACTATAAAAAGTTCATCTTCATAAGCATAATTCATATTGGCATCTTGGCCACAAGCATAGCAAGCATCATCAAAAAGGGATATTTGAAAAGAATCAACGGGATATTTCATCATAGCAATCATCCTTCGGTAAGCACGAAGGTAAATTAAACAATGTATGAGTTGAAGAGTTACTCCCATTACAAGGTGGGCACGGGTAGCTAATCCGCTCTTCCTCATTTTGTTGTTCGCTCTCCTCATCATCTTTTTCAAGCAATGATCCCACAGTTTCATCAATTCCTTCTTCCATAGACTCCTGCAAAATATTAGTCTCTTCTTGGAAAGCGGAGGAGTCCTCAATATATGGTCTAACATAGGCATTAGAAGCATAATTATCATAACAATATTTAAGTATGGCAAAATTTTCAGATTTGTAAAGAGTAGCATCATACTTTCCAATCAAAGAAGCAATTTCATAAGCACCCTTAAAAGCAACAAATTCTTCAATTTGTTGAACATCATAGTAATTATAAACACCCTTAGCATACGTAAGATACGATTCCATTATCACTAAACTCACATTGGTAGGGAAGGTGTTTCTTAGGGTCTTCGTAACAACAAGTAAAATCATATATTTCACATAAATTCCAAGCATAGCATTGCAAACGATGAATTTGATCCAGAAAGTTTCCTTTTGAGATAAGCGATTATCGCACATAACAAGCATGCTCATCTAAAGATTTTCCCTCAACTAAGCTAGTTGGGGTTTCAAAGACGAGCACAAAGGGATCGAAGATGATCCAAGTAAAAAGCTTCAGTAGTGTGATAGATTTTGAGTGGTTCTTCAACCATTGGTTCAGTAGGTACCACTAATTTTTTTGGTATTTTGCATTTCCTACCCATAACTAAAGGTAGAAAACAAGAGCACAAAATAAAAACTACTTGGTGATAAAGCAAACAAGCACACACGAGAATATTCACCCCACACTATAACTCCCCGGCAACGTCGCCAGAAAAAGGTCTGGATAACCCACAACTATAGGGGATCAATTGTAGCCTCTTTCGATAAGTAAGAGTGTCGAATCCAACGAGGAGATGAAGGTAGAACAAATATTCCCTCAAGTTTTATCGAGCACCGATACAACTCTACGCACGCTTGACGTTCGCTTTACCTAGAACAAGTATAAAACTAGAAGTACTTTGTAGGTGTAACGGGATAGATTTGCAAGAATATAAAGAGCACATAAATAAAAACTAGGGGCTGTTTTAGGTAAAGAAGCAATAAAGTTAGTATAGCGAGTGTGGAAAAGTGGTGGTAGGAGTTGCGAAATTTTCCCTAAGCAATTGACTACTTTACTAGACCGATAGCAAGTTCTATGTGGGAGAGGCCATTGCTAGCATGTCATCCCTGACTTGGGATTCTATGCACTTATGATTGGAACTATTAGCAAGCATCCTCAACTACTAACGTTCATTAAGGTAAAACCCAACCATAGCATTAAGATATATTGGTCCCCCTTCAATCCCGTATGCATCAATTTCTATGCTAGGTTGAAGCTTCATCACTCTTGCCCTCCAATACATAGTCCTATCAACATACAACTAACCCTATGGTGTGATCCACGCAGCTCATATGATGGGCACCAAAGGACAGCAACATAACCACAAGCAAATTAAACCAATCATAGCAATTCACCAATTACCAATAGGACAACAAAAATCTACTCAGACATCATAGGATGGCAACACGTCATTGGATAATAATATGAAGCATAAAGCACCATGTTCAAGTAGAGGGTACAGCGGGTTGCGGGAGAGTGGACCCCTATAGATAGATGGGGGGAGATGATGAAGATGTTGGTGAAGATGAGGGAGGTGTTGGTGTAGATCGCCGTCACACATGATGGCCCCGGTGGTGTTCCGGCGCCACCGGGAGAGAGGGGGAGAGGATCCCCCCCCCTTCTTCTTCTTCTTCTTCTTCTTCTTCTTCTTCCTTAACCTTCCCCCTAGATGCGGGAAGGGTTTCTCTCTGGTCCATGGCCTCCATGGAGGCGGAGGGGCGAGAGCCCCTCCGAGATTGGATCTGTCTCTCTGTCTCTCTCTGTTTCTGCGTTCCCCGATTCTGCCCTTTCACTGTTTCTTATATTCCCGGAGATCCCTAACTCCGGTTGGGCTGAAAATTGGACACAATTTTATCCGGATATTGGCTTTCTTGCGGCGAAAGAAGGGCACCAACCACCTTACGGGGTGGCCACGAGGGTCAGGGGCGCGCCACCCCCTGGGGCACGCCCCCAGCCTCATGGCCCCCTCGGGCATCGTCTCACGTTGATTCTTCTTTCCAAAAATCACATATATTCCAAAAAAATCTCCGTGAGTTTTTATCCCGTTTGGACTCCGTTTGATATGGATTTTCTGTGAAACAAAAAACATGCAACAAACAGGAACTGCACCGCAATCGATCAATATGTTAGTCCCAAAAATAGTATAAAAAGTTGCCAAAAGTATATGAAAGTTGTATAATATTGGCATGGAACAATCAAAAATTATAGATACGATGGAGACGTATCAGACTCGTCCGCAAATCTGCACCCTAAGCTCGACGGCTGTTGGCGGCGGGCGTAGGTCGCGCTCCAAACGACACCAGATTTCGCCCCTACCTCTTTCCGCCGCCTATCTGCACCGACATTCTAGACTCTGGTCGACTGGGGTTTTGTGCGGGATTGGGCTGCGGATTTTTCTCATGGACAAGGTAATCAACTTAATTAGCAAAATATTCACTCATCTCTTATCACAGTCCGGCCGTCGCTGCTAATCAACCGGCGAAAATCACCGTGGAATCATTTTTGTTCTAGATGATTCGTGGGTGTTCATTCATGTGTCCACAGTGCGAGCACAAATCGGGCAACTGTGGTCGTGGCCAGTCGGAAACGAAGTTCTATCTCACCATTCCGGATGACTTCAGGGAGCGCTCGGTATGTTCAATCTCAACCTACCACGGTCGGCATGGCCTAAATTTGTGAACATATACCGTATGTTGCTACATTATCTATATATTTGCATCAAATCTTTGTTACATTGTCTATTTTAATTCTATATTTTTGTACTTTGCTTTCATCTATATATATATATATGGATCTGTTCTATCAGTTACTCCCATATTTGCATCTTACTCTGTTATTTCAATATATCTAATTTATGATCTTAATTTTCATTTCAAGCAGTACATCCCTTGCTTTGCAAGAACAAGAGAAGAAGGAAATCTTGGGCTTTACTTTGCTGATGACTCCCAGGTTGTCATATTGACAACACATCATGGATTTACAATGACGGTTAGCGTAAAACTTGATAAAGATGGTCACTCCTATTTTAATGCGGACGTTTGGAGAAAAATGTCTACGTGTTATGAACTGAAAGCTGGCGATAAAATTCTAGTGTGTGCACCACAGCCTAGTCTAATTAACATGGATGTTTTATTCCCCAATGTCATCAGCCGATCAAAGTCTGATCAAGGTTAGTGTCCTTTCAACTTTCTCCTTGTTGTCATATTACTATTTAAGCAACCATGTGATCACTATTTAAGCAATCAATTGTGATATCATATTCTGACTCCGTTCCTAGGCAGTAACAAATTATATTTACTGATTTATGCGCACTATATATTCTTCTGCCATGTTCTGAATAAATAATACCTTTCCACCTTTTAAGCAGGATATATTGGATGCATAGTGAACGATCTGTATGTTACTAAGCGTACCAAATTTCACTGGAAGGACTTGAAGCATGTCATAAACTTTGTTGATAATCTGACAGAGATAGCACATCGTATGAACGCTGGATTTTGGATGGGATTAATTAGACCTACGGTGCACACACTAAACAAGACCAATTGTGTGCACAAAACCCTGGTAAAAAGTCTTATTTTAATGTTGATGCTCATAAACTATATATATCTTTAATGATATGTTGCAATTGTTTTTTATTCTACATGTCAACAGAAATTGCTCCCTGTAGCAGTTCCTGGATCGATTTCCCGGCGTGGTCGAATTACACTCTTGCCTGCTAATAACGCCAAAGTGATTGCAAGGTACTGCATTTCCCGCAGAATTGGAACCATTCAAATTAAGAAGTTCCCGCTTCTCATGGCAATGCATCCATATTGGAAAATTGGGGACACTGTTCTACTCATGATTTACCAAGGCACAGGGGGGCTCTTCCTTTTCATTGACGAGATGCCGAGTCGCCGTGATCAAGCTGCTTCCAGTGGATAGTTGTGGTTGTTGGCCCTCAACCTCTTAAAATGTGCTAGTTGTTACTATATATGTTAAGTATGTAGATATGGACCATATGGTTGTTGGCTCTTAGCCTCTTAAAATGTGATAGTTGTTACTATATTAAGTATGTAGATATGGACCATATGGTTGTCAAAACCGTGTTACGAAGATCCTCCTTTTGTCGAATAGTGTAACCACTATATATATGTTACTCAAATGCTGTTACCCAAGTTCATAAATTTTCATGGAAAGTATTAGTATCATACACAATACATTGAGTTTAAGCGTGTGCCCCATGACCGGAAGGCATTTGCATATTAACTGCCCATATTGCAAATTCACACACATGTTAACATAAGGAAATGTATGTGTAACATACTAATCATCGCACACGAGTACTCGCAAACGCATCATGTGTGATACTCCGCCACCGCAAGCAACTTGTTTGCATTTTTCAAAGTTTTTTGTACACACAGAATCACACACAAAGTAACTGCATTGACCGTCTGTATTGTAATTTCTCATTGCAAATAGTTCATCTAAGTCGGCTATTTGCCACGTATCACACATATCTTGTTTACACGACTCGTTTGTGTTCTTTTGGCTCATCGCAAACAGTTCATCCATGTGAACTGTATGCCGCATATCACACACATCTTGTTAAGTTGAACCGTTTCTGTTGTGTTCCCTAATCAAAGACAGTTCGTTCGAGTTAACCGTATGCTGTATATCGCACACACATTGATATGGCTACCGTTTCTGTTGTTCTACCTCATCGCAAACAGCTCGAATGGATTAACCGTGTGTCCTGCATCGCACACACATTGTTATGGCTTCCCGTTTCTATTGTTCTGCCTCACCGCAGACAGTTTGAATGTATTAATCGTGTGTCCTGCATCACACACACAACTAAAATCTGAATCGTGTTTGATGGCTCCGCCATTGCAAACGTTTTGCACCTTTTTTGACGGGTTTTTACACCACCGTTTGCTATTATTGCATCGCACATAGTTTCGGCAAAGGGTCTCTCATCATAGTGTCGCGTTAGCAGTATCCTGTAGTAGTGATGGCTGCCCGGTTTTGTTGTTTTGCCTCATCGCTAACAGTTTGAATGGATTAACTGTGTGCCCTGCATCGCACACGCAACTAAAATCTAAACCGTGTTTGATGGCTCCACCATCGCAAACATTTTGCACCTTTTTTGACGGGTTTTTTACACCATCGTTTGCGATTATTGCATCGCACACAGTTTCGGCAAAGGATCTCTCATCGTAGTGTCGCGTTAGCAGTATCCTGCAGTAGTGTAGGCCAACTAGATCGATTTTTGTTGCCATGGGAAGAGGTGCTTTGTGATGGGTTCGATCATGCGGTGTTCTTTCCCAGTGTCAGAAGGGGCAGCAAGACACGCATGTATCGTTGCTATTAAGGATAACCATATGGGGGCTATTCCTACATGAATAGATCTCGTCTACATCATGTCATCGTTCTTATTGCATTACTCCATTAACTTAATACACTAGATGCATGCTGGATAGCGGTCGGTGTGTGGAGTATTAGTAGTAGATGCAGGCAGGAGCCGGTCTACTAATCTTGGACGTGATGCTTATAAATTGATCATTGCCTTGGATATCGTCGTAATTATTCAATCTTCTATCTATTTCCCAACAGTAATTTGTTTACCCACTGTGTGCTATTTTCTTGAGAGAAGCCACTAGTGAAATCTATGGCCCCCGGGTCTATTCTTTATCATATTTGCTTTGAGATATATTTTTATTCGCTTTTATTTTAAGATCTATTATTCCAAAAACCCAAAAATACCTTGCTGCACTTTTTTGCTATTTATTTTATTTCATGTTTTATCGAGATCTATTTATCCAATCTAGACAATTTTTATCCCGTCAACTTCACAATTTCTGGTACCGTCACCCATAGAGGGATTGACAACCCCTCATAAGCGTCGGGTTGCAAGTATTTTTTCTTTGTGTGCAGGTACCGTTTCCATACTGTTGCTTGGTTCTCCTACCAGATTGATACCTTGGTTTCATAACTGAGGGAAATACCTACCATAGCTGTACTGCATCATCCCTTCCTCTTTGGGGAAATACCAACATAGTTCAAGCGACATCAAAAGGAATTTCTGGAGCCGTTGCCGCGGAGACATCATCAACATCTATCAGGTTCCTAATCACAAATCTCATCTCCTTGCAATTTACATTATTTGCCATTTGCCTCTCGTTTTCATCTCCCCCACTTCACAAAAATTTACCATTTTATTCGCCCGCTTTTTCGTTTGTCGTTTTCTCGTCAGATTTTTTTTGCAATCTTGTTTGCGTAGTCACGATGAGTCAAAAAAACACCAAGTTGTGTGATTTTTCCAATACCAATAACAATGATTTTATTAGCACTCTGATTGCTCCTCCCGCCACTAGTGCAGAATCTTGTGATATTAATGCCGCTTTGTTGAACCTTGTTATGAAAGACTAGTTTTCCGGTGCTCCTAATGAGGATGACGTGTCCCATATAAACACATTCGTAGGATTATGCTATATGCAAAAGAAAAAAAGATGTGGACAATGATATTGTGAAGTTGAAATTATTTCCTTTCTCTTTAAGGATCATGCAAACATTTGGTTTTCTTCTTTGCCCCGCAATAGTATCGATTATAGGGATAAGTGCAAAGATGCTTTTATTACTAAGTATTTTCCGCCCGCGAAAATTATTTGCCTTGGAACTCAAATCACGAATTTTAAGCAACTTGAGCATGAACATGTTGCACAATCTTGGGAAAGAATGAAGTTGATGCTAAGAAATTGTCCTACTCATGGTTTTAATCTTTGGATGATCCTGCAAAAAATTTATGCGGGATTGAACTTTGTTTCTAGAAATCTTTTAGATTCCGATGCGGGTTGTACTTTTATGGAAATTACTTTGGGTGAAGCTACTAAATTGTTTGATAATATTATGGCAAATTATTCACAATGGCATACTGAAAGAGCACCTACTAATAAAAAAGTTAATTCGGCTGAAGAAATTAGTACTTTGAGTGAAAAAGTTGATGCCCCTATTGATCTTAATGATGTCTACTTTGATTGAGCAAAATAGGGATCCCGCAGACGTGAAATTTGTCTCGCGATTTTTTTTAATAACAATGCTTATAGAGGTAATTTTAATCCTAGGCCTTTTCCCTGAAATTTTTCCTCTTATAATTATGGTAATTCCTATGGTAATTCTTCTTACAATAATAATAGGAAGGCCTCTGATCTTGAGAATAATATTAAAGAATTTATCAATGCTCAAAAAGTTTTCAATACTACAATAGAAGAAAAGTTGAATAAGATTGATGATATGTCTAGAAGCATTGATAGAATTTCTCACGATGTAGAAAATCTCAAGTTGAAAATTTTTGTACCCAAGGTTGATGAATCAATTAAAGCTTTATATGTTTCTATCGATGAAAATAATAAAAGAACCGCTATGCTTAGAGCTAAAAGAGAATTTTCAGAAAGAGCATTTTCTAGTGATTGCTTTCATAAATATGATGAAGATCTTAAAGTGATTGGTGTTTCTTCTATCGATTCCTTGTTTATTAAATTAAAATTTATGATGAGGGACTAAAGAAGAGTCAACTTTAGTTAGAAGGCGTCCCGATGATTCAGAGGGTAAAAATTTATATGAAAGATTGATAAAAGTGGGTTTGGAGAGGTCAAAACTTTAACTAGTGATGTGCCCACCCTTTTGGATTACAAAGACTTTAATTATGATAATTGCTCTTTGATTGATTGTATTTCTTTGTTGCAATCCATGATAAATTCACCCTATGCTTATGAACAAAATAAAGCTTTTACTAAACATATCTGTCGGTGTACAAAAGTAGGGGCCTTTCTTTACCCCTTTACTTGTGCACGGGCAGTCGTAGCCACACCTGTGGCCATGCTTGGCGGGGCAGAGGAAGGAAAGGTACGAGACTGCCAAGGCAGCACTCAAGCCAGAGGCATGAAGAGCAAAGGGGCAAGATGGACTTCCCCCGGCAACACCCTTACCGGGGCAGCCTACATAGCCCCGGCAAGAGCCTTGTCGGGGCGACTTGCCTAAGACCAGCAAGGCCGCCACCCTCGAGCCTGAGAGTTCTGACACCATCGACAATGTCGAGACCAAGACTTAGGGGCATCAGCATGGTGGCATGCAGATCTTTGTGAAGGCCAAAGGCCTACCAGTCTAGATAATGACCAGAAAACGAAGACTGCCTGCAAGATCCTTGCCGGGACGGCCGAAGATCTCTGGCAAGATCCTTGCCAGGGGCATCTGCGGGGCCGCGGCCATGCCCGCACCTGCCAAAGTTTCGCTGCCCCGTGGCCATTCCGACGCGGCAACCAGCGCGCCAACTAGACAAGTGCTTGTGTGGCAACATGCAGCTTCTAGGCCAACTAGTCAAGCACCTGCGTGGTGGCATGCAGATTTTTCTTGAAGACCCTGTCACCCCACCAGCACAGCGACCATCCAGCCAGCATGATGCTGCATGCCTCGTCAGCTTGGATGCGCGTCGAAGCAAGGCAAGGCGGTGACGGACGGGGCGAGCTCTGTTGTCGTCCCCGATAAAGCAAGAGGGCACGTAGGCGGCGCATTAAATGCGTTTGGCCTACAATGTGAGGCGATAAACTTGTACACTCTAGATACTTTCCACCTCCTGTGTGCCACGGTGGGGACCCCTTTGACATATAAAAGGAGGCACGAGGCATACTGTGGAAGGATTCAGTTTTGTACTGGGCACACATAGTAGCTAGTCCAAGAACTGAAGAACACCAGATAAACACAGACAAGCAGGACTAGGGTTTTACGCATCGTTTGCGGCCGAACCTGGGTAAAAATTCCCTCGCGCTGATCGCTAGACCTGCTCTTTCACAGCTTTCCACCCCCACCAACCGTAGTAGGGGTCCACGGGATCCCATAGGTGTCGTTTTCCCCGACATCTTTGGTACGCCAGGTATGGGCAGCTTGAGGCTGTGAAAATCTGGTCTAGAAGTTAGCGCATCGACTTCATCATCGCCATGGCTCCCAAGAAGAAGGGGATCACAGCGATCGGATCGTCTAGACCCGGACCGCCCGTACCAGTGCGGGCGAGCGACGGGGCAGCTGCGAATTGTGGCGGACGCGTGGCATGCGAGCATCCACGACACTCTGGCAATCGGAGCCAGGCGAGCGGCGTTGTTCATGCCCAAGACGACAAGCCGCATGCCGCTGGGTCCAGGGGCGGGGCCGTGCTGCCCACGGGCGGCGCGGCGACCTCCAAAACACCCCAGCCGGTGCCCGCACCGCGGTCTTCCTAGGTCGCGCATGATGAGCAACGTCGCGATGTCGGTGCCCCCAGGCGCCGCCGCGGGAAGATCCCTTTGCGTCACTCTCGAGATGCATTGGGCCAGCATGCGCGCCGAGACGCTGGCGGAAATAGCGCTTAACCGTGATAGAGCTCCTTCTAACGTGGTTAGAAGTCGGACCACGTCGCGGTTCACGCAGCTTCCGCCGCCACCCACGCCAGCGGAAGCTTTGGCGCACGTGCAACTGCTCCTCGACTTCCCTCCTGCTGCAGAGAAGTTCGATGAGTGGAGAGCCACCATCTCGAGCCTCATTAGCTTCGCCAACAAAGATGAACCGCGACCAGCGAGACCTTCATGTTGGTGCTCTGTTGAGCTGGTGCATGCCGGTGGTGGAAGGACCGGAACGCTGCAACCACGGTGCACTCTCCCCCCCCCCCGCCAGCAACAGCATTCGCCGGCTCGTCGGGTCGACGCCTGTGACAACGTCTCCACAACATCGTCCGACCCGCGAGCCCGTTGCGACCAACGTCAAGTTCTTCGAGAGCGAACCCGAGAAGACGCTCGGACCACCATCGAGCGGCGGCGCGAAGCGCGCCATCAGTCAGATTGGCGTGCGGGGCCCATTATGGACTGCACAGCGCCAGGGGGGTTCCGCTGACTTACCTTACGACGTGGGCACTACCTCTTGAGCATGTGTTGGTTTTCCCTTGAAGAGGAAAGGGTGATGCAGCAAAGTAGCGTAAGTATTTCCCTAAGTTTTTGGGAACCAAGGTATCAATCCAGTAGGAGACTACACGCAAGTCGCCTAGTACCTGCACAAACAAATAAGAACCTTGCAACCAACACAACAAAGGGGTTGTCAATCCCTTCACGGCCACTTGCAAAAGTGAGATCTGATAAAGATAATAAGATCAATATTTTTGGTATTTTTGTGGTATAGATTGGAAAATAAACATTGCAAAATAAATAGTAAACTAGAATTGTAGATTGGAAACTTATATGATGTAAAGTAGACCCAGGGGCCATAGGTTTCACTAGTGGCTTCTCTCAAGATAGCATGTATTACGGTGGGTGAACAAATTACTGTGGAGAAATTGATAGAAAAGCGCATAGTTATGATGATATCTAAGGCAATGATCATGAATATAGGAATCACGTCTGTGTCAAGTAGACCGAAACGATTTTGCATCTACTACTATTACTCCACACATCGACCGCTATCCAGCATGCATCTAGAGTATTAAGTTCATAAGAACGGAGTAACGCATTAGGCAAGATGACATGATGTAGAGGGATAAACTAAAGCAATATGATATAAACCCCATCTTTTTATCCTCGATGGCAACATTACAATACGTGTCGTTTACCTTTCTATCACTGGGATCGAGCACCGCAAGATTGAACCCAAAGCTAAGCACTTCTCCCATTGCAATAAAGATCAATCTAGTAAGCCAAACTAAACCGATAATTCGAAGAGACTTGCAAAGATATCAAATCATGCATATAAGAATTCAGAGAAGAATCAAATAATATTCATAGATAATCAAGTTCATAGACCCACAATTCATCGGATCTCGGCAAACACACCGCAAAAAGAGTTACATCGAATAGATCTCCAAGAGAATCGAGGAGAACTTTGTGTTGAGATCCAAAGAGAGAGAAGAAGCCATCTAGCTAATAACTATGGACCCGAAGGTCTGTGGTAAACTACTCACACATCATCGGAGAGGCTATGGTGTTGATGTAGAAGCCCTCCATGATCGAATCCCCCTCCGACAGATCGCTGGAAAAGGCCCCGAGATGGGATCTCACGGGTATAGAATGTTGCGGCGGTGGAAAAGGTGTTTTGTGGCTCTCCCCGAAGGTTTCAGGGTATAAGAGTATATAGAGGCGAAAGAAGTAGGTCGGTGGAGCTGCGAGGGGGCCACGAGGGTGGGGGCGCGCCCACCCCCCTGGGGCGCGCCCTCCTGCCTCGTGGCTTCCTTGTTGCTTCCTTGATGTCCACTCCAAGTCTCCTGGATTGTGTTTGTTCCAAAAACGATCCTCACGAAGGTTTCATTCCGTTTGGATTCCGTTTGATATTCCTTTTCTACGAAACACTGAAATAGGCAAAAAAAAACAATTTGCACTGGGCTTTCGATTAATAGGTTAGTCCCAAAAATAATATAAAAAGGTATAATAAAGCCCATTAAACATCCAAAACAGATAATATAATAGCATGGAACAATCAAAAATTATAGATACGTTGGAGACGTATCAAGCATCCCTAAGCTTAATTCCTGCTCGTCCTCGAGTAGGTAAATGATAAATACAAATTTTTTGATGTGGAATGCTCCCTAACATAATTTTCAATGTAATTCCCTTTATTGTGGCATGAATGTTCAGATCCAAAAGATTCAAGATAAAAGTTTAATATTGACATAAAAATAGTAATACTTCAAGCATGCTAACCAAGCAATTATGTCTTATCAAAATAACATAGCCAAAGAAAGCTTATCCCTACAAAACCATATAGTTTGGCCATGCTTCATTTTAGTCACACAAAATTCTCCCACCATGCATAACCCTGATGACAAGCCAAGCAATTGGTTCATATTTTTAACGCGCTTCAGCCTTTTCAACCCTTGCGCAATACATGAGCGCAAGCCATGGATATAGCACTATAGGTGGAATAGCATATGATGATGGGGGCTATGTGAGAAGACAAAAAAGAAGAAAGTCTCACATTGACGCAGTTAATCAACGGGCTATAGAGATGCCCATCAATTGATGTCAATGCGAGGAGTAGGGATTGCCATGCAAAGGATGCACTAGAGCTATAAGTGTATGAAAGCTCATCAAAATAAACTAAGTGGGTGTGCATCCAACTTGCTTGCTCACGAAGACCTAGGGCATTTTGAGGAAGCCCATGATTGGAATATACAAGACAAGTTCTATAATGAAAAATTCCCACTAGTATATGAAAGTGACAGAATAAGAAACTCTCTATCATGAAGATCATGGTGCTATTTTGAAGCACAAGTGTGGAAAAAGGATAGTAACATAGTCCCTTCTCTCTTTTTCTCTCTTTTTTTGTTTGGGCTTCTTTGGCCTTTTTTTTATTTGGGCTTCTTTGGCCTCTCTTTTTTATTTGGGCTTCTTTGGCCTCCTTTCCTCACATGGGACAATGCTCTAATAATGATGATCATCACACTTTTATTTACTCATAACTCCATGTTATAACTCGATACTAGAACAAAAATACAACTCTATGTGAATGCCTCCGGCGGTGTACCGGGATATGCGATGAATCAAGAGAGACATGTATGAAAGAATTATGAAAGTGGCTTTGCCACAAATACGATGTCAACTACATGATCATGCAAAGCAATATGACAATGATGGAGCGTGTCATAATAAACAGAACGGTGGAAAGTTGCATGGCAATATATCTCGGAATGGCTATGGAAATGCTATAATAGGTAGGTATGGTGGCTGTTTTGAGGAAGATATAAGGAGGCTTATGTGTGATAGAGCGCATTGTATCACGGGGTTTGGATGCACCGGCGAAGTTTGCACCAACTCTCGAGGTGAGAAACGGCAATGCACGGTACCGTAGAGGCTAGCAAATTGCGGAAAGGTAAGAGTGCGTATGATCCATGGACTCACATTAGTCACAAAGAACTCATATACTTACTGCAAAATTTTATTAGCCCTCTAAGCAAAGTACTACTATGCATGCCCCTAGAGGGATAGATTGGTAGGAAAAGACCATCGCTTGTCCCCGACCGCCACTCATAAGGAAAGCACTCAAAGAACACTCCATGCTTCAAATTTGTCACACAACGTTTACCATACGTGCATGCTACGGGACTTGCCAACTTTAACACAAGTATTTATCAACTTCACAATTACCCAACTAGCATGACTCTAACATTACCACCTTTATATCTCAAAACATCTATCAAGTATCATAGTATTCAATGCACTCTATATGAAAGTTTTTATCATACCCATCTTGAATGCCTATCATATTAGGACTAATTTTATAGCCAAAGAAAATTACCATGTTGTTCTAAAAGACTCTAAAAATAATATATGTAAAGCATGAGAGATCAATAATTTCTATAAAATAAAACCAGCACCATGCTCTAAAAATATAAGTGAAGCACTAGAGCAAAATTATCAAGCTCAAAAGATATAAGTGAAGCACATAGAGTATTCTAATAAATTCTAATTCATGTGTGTCTCTCCCAAAAGGTGTGTACATCAAGGATGATTGTGGTAAACTAAAAATCAAAGACTCAATCATACAAGACGCTCCAAGCAAAACACATATCATGTGGTGAATAAAAATAAAGCCTCAAGTAAAGTTACCGATAGACGAAGACGAAAGAGGGGATGCCTTCCGGGGCATCCCCAAGCTTGGGCTTTTGGTTGTCCTTGAATTTTACCTTGGGGTGCCTTGGGCATACCCAATCTTAGGCTCTTGCACCTCCTTATTCCATAATCTATCAAATCTTTACCCAAAAACTTGAAAACTTCACAACACAAAACTCAACAGAAAATCTCACGAGCTCCGTTAGTATAAGAAAACAAACCACCATCTTAAGGTACTGTAATGAACTCATTCTTTATTTATATTAGTGTTAAACCTACTGTATTCCAACTTCTAGATGGTTCATACCCCCCGATACTAGCCATAGATTCATCAAAATAAGCAAACAACACACGAAAAACAGAACAGTCTGTAGCAATCTGAATCAAATGTATACTTATGGAACTCCAAAAATTCTGAAATAAATTGGTGGATGTGAGGAATTTATCTATTAATCATCTGCAAAAAGAATCAACCTAAAAGCACTCTCTAGTAAAAAGTGGCAGCTAATCTCGTGAGCGCTAAAGTTTCTGTTTTTTACAGCAAGATCACAAAGACTTCACCCAAGTCTTCCCAAAGGTTCTACTTGGCACAAACACTAATTAAAACATAAATCCACATCTAAACAGAGGCTAGATGAACTATTTTTACTAAACAGAAACAAAAAATCAAGAAAGAAGAAAAAAATTAGGCTGCCGCCCAACAAGCGCTATCGTTTAACGCCCCTAGCTAGGCATAAAAACAAGAATAGATCTAGGTATTGTCATCTTTAGTGTTTATCTATTCAATGGAGTTATGTTCGGAACTGGGAGGTTCCTTACGTTTCCCTTCATGCTCGGTGATCTTTAGATCTAGAGCATCCAACCGCTTATTGCAGAGTGTAATCAACATATTCATGTGGTTAAGATTTCCACCAACATTTTTAAGAGGTTCAATAAATTTTTCAATTCGCATAATTTCTCTAAGATTTGGGTTCCTTCTTGCGTAAGGTGAAGTCCCTTTTGTGGGGGAAGTACTCCTACTATCCCCTCTATAATTTCATAAGCAATACTAGGGTCAACTTCAATAAAGTTCCCTTTCGCGAAAAAATAAAGGAGTTGTCTATGGGGTAAGGTAAGCCCAACATAAAAATTCATGGGTAAAATCTTGAAATCTCCCTCTATGGTGCAACTACGATAAGATTCTACCATCCTATACCAAGCATATTTTAAGTTTTCTCCTTGTCGTTGTTTGAAGTGGAGAACTTCAAAATCAGGAGTACTAACAGTGATAGGAGGACTAGCCATAACAGCAAAATAAACGATCTAACACAGAGACACACAAGAAGCAAGCAAAAAGAGATGAACGAAAAAGGGCGAATAAAACGGCAAAGGTGAAGTGGGGGAGAGGAAAACGAGAGGCAAATGGAAAATAATGTAATGCGAGGGATAAGAGTTTGTGATGGGTACTTGGTATATCTCGACTTGTGCGTGGATCTCCCCGGCAACGGTGCCAGAAATCCTTCTTGCTACCTCTTGAGCATGTGTTAGTTTTCCCTTGAAGAGGAAAGGGTGATGCAGCAAAGTAGCGTAAGTATTTCCCTCAGTTTTTGGGAACCAATGTATCAATCCAGTAGGAGACTACACGCAAGTCGCCTAGTACCTGCACAAACAAATAAGAACCTTGCAACCAACGCGATAAAGGGGTTGTTAATCCCTTCACGACCACTTGCAAAAGTGAGATCTGATAAAGATAATAAGATAAATATTTTTGGTATTTTTGTGGTATAGATTGGAAAATAAAGATTGCAAAATAAATAGTAAACTAGAATTGTAGATTGGAAACTTATATGATGTAAAGTAGACCCGAGGGCCATAGGTTTCACTAGTGGCTTCTCTCAAGATAGCATGTATTACGGTGGGTGAAAAAATTACTGCCGAGCAATTGATAGAAAAGTGCATAGTTATGATGATATCTAAGGCAATGATCATGAATATAGGTATCACGTCCGTGTCAAGTAGACCAAAACAATTTTGCATCTACTACTATTACTCCACACATCGACCGCTATCCAGCATGCATCTAGAGTATTAAGTTCATAAGAACGGAGTAACGCATTAGGCAAGATGACATGATGTAGAGGGATAAACTCAAGCAATATGATATAAACCCCATCTTTTTATCCTCGATGGCAACAATACAATATGTGTCATTTCCCTTTCTGTCATTGGGATCGAGCACCGCAAGATTGAACCCAAAGCTAAGCACTTCTCCCATTGCAAGAAAGATCAATCTAGTAGGCCAAACTAAACCGATAATTCGAAGAGACTTGCAAAATATTCATAGATAATCAAGTTCATAAACCCACAATTCATCGGATCTCGGCAAACACACCGCAAAAAGAGTTACATTGAATCGATCTCCAAGAGAATCGAGGAGAACTTTGTATTGAGATCCAAAGAGAGATAAGAAGCCATCTAGCTAATAACTATGGACCCGAAGGTCTGTGGTAAACTACTCACACATCATCGGAGAGGCTATGGTGTTGATGTAGAAGCCCTCCGTGATCGAATCCCCCTCCGGCAGATCACCGAAAAAGGCCCCGAGATGGGATCTCACGGGTACAGAATGTTGCGGCGGTGGAAAAGGTGTTTCATGGCTCTCCCCGAAGGTTTCAGGGTATAAGAGTATATATAGGCGAAAGAAGTAGGTCGGTGGAGCTGCGAGGGGCCCACAAGGGTGGGGGAGCGCCCTCCTGCCTCGTGGCTTCCTCGCTGCTTCCTTGACGTCCACTCCAAGTCTCCTGGATTGCGTTTGTTCCAAAAATGATCCTCGCGAAGGTTTCATTCCGTTTGGATTCCGTTTGATATTCCTTTTCTGCGAAACACTGAAATGGGCAAAAAACAGCAATTTGCACTGGCTTTCGATTAATAGGTTAGTCCCAAAAATAATATAAAAGGTATATTAAAGCCCAATAAACATCCAAAACAGATAATATAATAGCATGGAACAATAAAAAATTATAGATACGTTGGAGACGTATCAGTGGGTTGTCCAGCCTTTACCCGTGAGCTGCAGCAATTCCAGTGGCCCACCCACCGCACATTCAAGTCTGAGGTTGGAGAAAAGTACAATGGCAAGACTCACCCATCGGTGTTCCTCAGCAACTACACTTTCGGGATGCAAGCCGCCAGGGCTCGCAATGACAAGGTGCTTGCCAACTACTTCCCGTTGGCACTTAAGCCGAACGTCATGTCATGGTTGATGCACCTGCCAGTGGATTCCATTTCTTCTTGGTCGGATCTGGGCCACAAGTTCGTTGGCGCCTTTACTGGGGGCCACCAAGCTCCTGGACAGCCAAGTGATTTGCATGTCATCCGCCAGAAGGACGGCGAAACCCTGTGCAAGTACATATAAAGGTTCAGCCGTGTGCAAGTACATATAAAGGTTCAGCCGTCATCAGTGCATTCCATCAGAATGTGTGCAACCGCAAGATGCATGAGGAGCTGGCGATGAACAAGGTTAGGGATGTAGCCGAGCTTTATGTTCTGGCCGATAGATGTGCTCGGGCTGAAGAAGGGAGGAAGTACCCCCGGCGAAGATGCCGACGCGGAAACTGACTCCACAGACGAAGACGCCGTCGCCCCGACAAAGAAGGGCTGACACCACAATAGGAAGCGTAAGAGCAAGACCGTGCTTGGCGTCGAGGGATCCGGCGACCCCGGAGCCGCCAAGAAGGCCAAGGCTGACGACCCCGGCAAGGAAGTTGCCGGGTGCGCCACCTGCCGGGCCTTGGCGGCTGCCGACAAGCCAGGAGCCTCCGACAAGCAGTACTGCAAGATCCATCGCACCAAGGGCCATGACCTCCAGAATTGCAGGCAGGTTGAGCTACTTGCAAAGAAGCAGAAAGCTGAGTATGAGAGGCGCGATAAGGAGAAGGGCTAGGATGGTGCTGAGGCGTCCGGCAAGAAGCGTGGCGGTCGAGGAGGTCGCCGCGACAAAGATAATCAACCAGAGAGGCCCGCTCGGGGCCGCGACAAGAAGGAGGGAGACGATGATCATGATGAGGACGACGAGTCCGGCGAGCACGAGTTCCAGAAAGCTACGGAGGCCATGTGCGTCGATGGTGGCGCCTCGTTACACACCTCTCACCGCCAACTGAAACAGTGGGCGCGTGAAGTCACTACGGCGGAGCCATCGTTCGACGCCAAGAGGCCACTGAAGTGGTACTGCACGCCTATCATTTCTTACACAGAGGATCACCCTGATCGCACAATGGCGGTCGGGTGTTTGCCGTTGTTGGTTTCGCCAACGATACGCAACCTCAAGGTGACGAAAGTGCTAGTTAACGGTGGGGCCGGTCTGAACTTGATCTCCTCATCTTGAGGAGACGGGCACGTTTCAAGGGGCCAACCCGGGGAGGAGTCAGCCGAAGGGTAAGATCACGTTGCCCGTTACGTTTGGGGGCGAGCTGAACCATAGGACGGAGAAGATTGTTTTTGATGTTGCCAAGATCCCTTTGCCCTATAATGGGATCCTCGCCCAAAGATCGCCAAGTTTATGGCGGCATCACATTAAGCCTACAACATGTTGAAGATGCCCGGGCCAATGAGCATCATCACCGTCCCCTCCGACAAGAGAGACGTGCTTATCTACGCTGACCAACTCTACCAGGAGGCAGTTGCAGCAGCTGCGGCCAAGGCGCTTGCTCCTACCGCTGAGACCCTGGAAGGGAAGAAAACCGGCAAGGCCTCTGCCGCTGCTGGCAAGGCCCCTTCCAGCAAGACAGAGTCTCCGCAAGTGGGAGAAGTCGAACAGAAGAAGAAGGTGATGCAGCACCCGGTTTATTTTGTCAGTTCCCTCTTGCAGGGGGTTAGATCAAGGTATTCTGGTATACAGAAGCTACTTTTCGGCCTCCTTATGGCCACGAGAAAGTTGCATCATTATTTCCAAGCGCATGAGATCACCTTCGTCACCCGCCTCCCTTTGCAACAAATCTTGCACAACCCGGATGCAACCGAGAGGATTGTGGAGTGGGCGTTGGAACTGTCAAGCTTTGGCCTCAAGTTTGAAAGTACTTCAACAAACAAGAGCCGAGCCATGGCCGAGTTCATAGCAAAATGGACCTCAACGCCCGATGAAGAAATTCAAGAAACCACCCTTCCCGGCAAGAAGACGAGCCATGATTGCATTATGTACTTTGATGGAGCTTTCTCGCTGCAAGGTGCTGGTGCCGGCGTGCTACTCGTCGCGTCCACCGGAGAGTGCCTCAAGAACGTGGTCCAGATGCATTTTCCCTGAGAAAAATCAACGAACAACACTACAAAGTATGGGGGATTGCTTGCTGGACTCAGGATCGCGACAGACCTTGGAATCAGGAAGCTCATCATCAGGGGTGATTTGCAGCTTGTTGTCAAGCAAGTTAAAAAGGATTACCAGAGCCCGTTGATGGGGGCTTATGTGGATGAAGTGAGGAAGTTGGAGGAGCATTTTGACGGTCTACAAGTAGAGCATGTTCCCCGAGCAGAGAACAACATTACAGACGACTTGTTGAAACACGGTGCCCTCAAGTTGCCTGTGAAACCAGGTACCTTTGTGCTTCAATTAACCCAGCCATCCATTGAGCCATCAAGGATGTAATGTTTAAGCGAAGGAAGGCAGGCCCGGCAAGTACTTTCCCATTGAGCTCCTGTGAGCCGCCAAGAAGGAAGTTGCCGGGTGCCCCAAGCTTGCCGGGAGCAAGAACCTCCGGCAGGCCCCAAGCCACGACCATAGAGGCAGCTGCCCCTACGGCCGAAGATGAGCCTTTAGTCCTTGCCGTCGAGCCCCAGGCTCCGGCATGGGCGCAGTGCACCGTCCATTTCATCCAAATAGGGGAACTCCCTGAGGAACAGGAAGAGGCAGAGAAAGTAGCTCGTCGGTCCAGCATGTACCAGTTTGTGGATGATGCCCTATACAGAAGGAGATCGAACGGCGTGAAATCGAAGTGCATTCCTCAGGAGGACGGATTGGAGCTGTTGGCAGAGATACATGGAGGCATGTGTGGCTCCCACATATGGCCAAGAGCCCTTGACGGCAAAGTGTTCCGGCAAGGTTTCTTCTGGCGCACCGCTCTTCAGGATGCAACCGCACTAGTAACCAAGTGTGAAGCGTGCCAGTTCCATTCAAAGAAGCTTCATCAACCAGCCCAAGCTCTTCAGACAATCCCTCTTTCCTGGCCATTTTCGGTCTAGGGTCTCGACATACTGGGCCCCTTTCCCCGTGTTGTCGGGGGCTTTGAGTACTTTTAAATCGCGGTCGACAAGTTCACAAAGTGGCCAGAAGTGGAACCGGTGAGAAAGGTGACAGCACAATCAGCCGTCAAGTTCTTCAAGGGACTAGTCTGCCATTTTGGTGTGCCAAATAGGGTCGTCACCGACAGTGGCACGCAGTTCACGAGTCGTGCCTTCATGTAGTACATCCAAGACCTCGGCGGTAAGGTTTGTTTTGCTTTCGTTGCTCATCCCAGAAGTAACGGGCAGGCTGAGAGGGCGAATGCAGAAGTGTTGTGAGGCCTCAGGACCAGAACTTTTGACAGGCTACGCAAGTGCGGAAGGCGCTGGATTGATGAGTTGCCAATGGTTCTTTGGTCGATCAGAACGACACCAAATCGAGCCACTGGCCAGACACCCTTTGCCCTGGTATACGGGGCAGAAGCAGTTCTCCCCACAGAACTCATATACGGGTCACCTCGAGTGCTCTCTTATGATGAGCTTGAGCAACAACAGTTGCGCCAAGATGATGCGATGCTCCTTGAGGAAGATCGTCTTCATGCTGCTGTGCGAGCCGCTCGCTACTGCTACCTCTTGAGCACTGCGTTGGTTTTCCCTTGAAGAGGAAAGGGTGATGCAGCAAAGTAGCGTAAGTATTTCCCTCAGTTTTTGAGAACCAAGGTATCAATCCAGTAGGAGGCCACGCACGAGCCCCTCGCACCTACACAAACAAATAAATCCTCGCAACCAACGCGATAAGGGGTTGTCAATCCCTACACTGTCACTTACGAGAGTGAGATTTGATAGATATGATAAGATAATATTTTTGATATTTTTGTGATAAAGATGCAAAACAAAATAAAAGGCAACGAAAATAGCTGAGTGTTGGAAGATTAATATGATGGAAAATAGACCCGGGGGCCATAGATTTCACTAGTGGCTTCTCTCAAGAGCATAAGTATTTTACGGTGGGTGAACAAATTACTGTTGAGCAATTGACAGAATTGAGCATAGTTATGAGAATATCTAGGTATGATCATGTATATAGACATCCCGTCCGAGACAAGTAGACCGACTCCTGCCTGCATCTTCTTCTATTACTCCACACATCGACCGCTATCCAGCATGCATCTAGAGTATTAAGTTCATAAAAACAGAGTAATGCTTTAACAAGATGGCATGATGTAGAGGGACAAACTCATGCAATATGATATAAACCCCATCTTTTTATCCTCGATGGCAACAATACAATACGTGCCTTGCTGCCCCTCATCACATCGGGAAAGGACACCGCAAGATTGAACCCAAAGCTAAGCACTTCTCCTATTGCAAGGAAGATCAATCTAGTAGGCCAAGCCAAACTGATAATTCGAAGAGACTTGCAAAGATAACCAATCATACATAAAAGAATTCAGAAGATTCAAAAATTGTTCATAGATAAACTTGATCATAAACCCACAATTCATCGGTCTCAACAAACACACCACAAAAGAAGATTACATCGAATAGATCTCCACAAGAGAGGGGGAGAACATTGTATTGAGATCCAAAAAGAGAGAGGAAGCCATCTAGCTAATAACTATGGACTCGAAGGTCTGAGGTAAACTACTCACACATCATCGGAGAGGCTATGGTGTTGATGTAGAAGCCCTCCATGATCGATGCCCCCTCCGGTGGAGCTCCCGAACAGGCCCCAAGATGGGATCTCACGGGTACATAAGGTTGCGGCGGTGGAATTAGGTTTTTGGCTCCGTATCTGGTAGTTTGGGGGTACGTAGGTATATATAGGAGGAAGGAGTACGTCGGTGGAGCAACATGGGGCCCACGAGGGTGGAGGGCGCGGCCCCTACCTCGTGGCTTCCTGGTAGCTTTCTTGACGTAGGGTCCAAGTCCTGTGGATCATGTTCGTTCCGAAAATCACGTTCCCGAAGGTTTCATTCCGTTTGGACTCTGTTTGATATTCTTTTTCTGCAAAACTCTAAAATAGGCAAAAAAAACAGCAATTCTAGGTTGGGCCTCCGGTTAATAGCTTAGTCCCAAAAATAATATAAAAGTGTATAATAAAGCCCAATAATGTCCAAAACAGAAGATAATATAGCATGGAGCAATCAAAAATTATAGATACGTTGGAGACGTATCAGCTACCAGCAAGCCTTGCGCCACTACCATAGCTGCAAGGTTCACGCCCGAAGCCTTGAGCAAGGTGACCTTGTTCTTCAGCGAATCCAATCCACCAAGAGTTCAAACAAGTTGACGCCAAAGTGGGAAAGCCCTTATCGGGTAATACGAGTCACCAAGCCCGGCGCAGTCCACCTGGAGACCGAAGATGGCATTCCGGTGAGCTATTCCTGGAATGTCGAACATCTTCACAAGTTTTACCCCTAAGGCGCAATTGCTGGGAGCCCCGACAACCCCCTTTTGTACTAGCCTTGCCGGCAAGGCATGTAACCCTATGTACAAAGCCAGGCGCAGACCCTGTGCGCAGTCAGGGAAAGAAAACCCTTAGTATGTACAGTTTCCCGTTGATTTCCATGTTTATGTGTATACGTATATACATGCTTGTCCAGGATATTGTACTGCTTTTTGATTCCAACAAATGTTAATGGACCGCCAAGGTTCCATGCTCCTGTCCTCTCTTCTTTCTAGCCGCGGCAAGGACGCTCGATCCCGCCAAGGACCCGGCTCCAGCAAGAAGTTGGGAAGATCGCCCGACACAGCGATCCCCGGCAAACCAAACAGATAAAGTTCACCTCTTGCGCATTCATGTTCGTAACCTGTTACTTGTGCATTAGAAAACCTCGCCACTCTCTTTTAAACTCAGGTGCTCCCATCCCTGACCCGAACGTTGCTTTGGTCATAATGGTCGCAGTAGCCTTTACTAAAAGAATATTGACGAGGAGCTGGACCCTTTGTCTGTAACCCAGCAGATGTGATTCTCCGGCAGGCACAGAGGGCACCGGCAGGATGGCTTGCCGGGAGAACTTGTTTGTTTGCATTAAAGAGGCATTTCTCCTCTGCATGGACGTGTACATGCACGGGTTCCCGGCAAGGCTGGTCTTTTTTCATTGGCATGCTGATACAAGTACAAATGTTACAGGACACAGGCATGGGCTCGAGAGATTACATTATTTAGAAATTAAGATTTGGCAAGTGCCTACAAGCTAAAAGAAAGATAAGTGCCCCGTGATCTCCGTTCTTGCCCCTTTCCTCCCAGGTGTGGCAGGTGAAGGCAAAGAAGAGGCGACGGGGAACGCGTCGATGGAGAGCATGGCAGGGATGGCCCTCGGCAAGGCACGTGGCTAAGGGAGGAGGGCGATGCAGATGATGGTGCCGCCGCCGATGGTCAGACGGAGTCGGAATCAGCGTCCTCCCCCCCCCCCCCCCGCTACCATCATCATCGTTGTCGCTGTCCTCCTCGTCACTGTCGCTTGAGGAGGAGGTTTCGTTGTCGGTGGAGCTCTCTGCACAGTACCCTAAGCGGGTTCCCGAGTGCCCGAAGACCTTGACGGAGAGCAGACCGTTCTCCATTAATTTGAACTGGAGAATGTGCCCCTCCGACAGGCTATGGGCATGGGCAAAGGTCTTCCACCCACGATGGAGGTACATGATGTGAGGGGCGGGGAAGTCGACATCGACCCGCATGCCGCCGTTCCCGCAGCCCCTCATATGCAGCCTAAAGGCCTGTGGCGGGTCAAGCTCCATTACCCGAGCAAACGGGGTGGGGAGGCGAAGATGACCGCACACTGGCTTGTACAGCCTGATGAAGAACTCACGGGGCTGGTCTCCGACATGGCCCTCCATTGGGGGGAGAGCCGCTGGCGGAAGCACGGCCAGTGCGCCGCCCCGTCCTCCTCTCCCCCGAGCGCCACGGAGGCCTCGGCCTCGCCCCCTCCCTCTTCCTCTCACAGCGGGCTCCACCGCCATGAGCTCCAGAGGAGGGGGGACACGTTGTCGTCCAGAAGCCCTCGTCGCCGCCATTGGAGCGTCGGCGCGCCCTCTCACCATGGCGAGTGGAAGAAAGGGACCAAGCAGGAAGGAGATGAATGCAGAAGGACGCTGCCCCTCTCCCCTTTTTATAGAGGGGCAGGGGCGGGGCTCGGCCCCCCAACCTAAGGGCGGCTGCCCAACTCGACCAATCCGGCCGCCAGACGTGCAGGGAATCAGGACCGACCCGCTGCTCCAATCAGCAACGCCCGGCTTCCCGCCTCGGCATTAAGGCCCGTGCCCTCCGTATACGCCACCTACCCTCCCTGAGGTATGGAGGACACGTGGCGGGCGAGCCGAAATTAAGAAGATAAGTGGGATGACCGTTTCCCACCCCGTGATCATGGGGCGCGGGCGCCATGAAGGCCACGACCCGAGCCCACTTTGTAAATGAGCAACGCCCCTGCGGCTTCCTCTTTTTTATGGGGAAGACGCGGGCTGCCTCTTTACTGTTCACCGCGAGGTGACCCAAGCGTGTTGCGACCGTTCCATGCACAGCCCCCACGTCATACACTTAATGTGAATCCTGGGGAAGCGCAACTGGCGAGGAAATTACCGCGGTTAAAACTCTGCCACGCATGCCCATGCACCGTTCTCGGCCTGGCCCAACAACGCTTCGCGCTTATGTGTGGCCCAGGCCCGGGGGCTCCTGTCAGTGTACAAAAGTAGGGGCCTTTCTGTACCCCTTTACTTGTGCACGGGAAGTCGTAGCCACACCTGTGACCATGCTTGGCGGGGCAGAGGAAGGAAAGGTACGAGACTGCCAATGCAGCACTCAAGCCAGAGGCATAAAGAGCAAAGGGGCAAGATGGACTTCCCCCGGCGACACCCTTGCTGGGGCGGCCTACATAGCCCCGACAAGAGCCTTGCCGGGGCGACTTTCCCAACACCAACAAGGCCGCCACCCTCGAGCCTGAGAGTTCTAACACCATCGACAACATCGAGACCAAGACTCAGGGGCGCCTGCGTGGTGGCATGCAGATCTTTGTGAAGACCAAAGGCCTGCGAATCTAGATAAGGACCAGAAGACGAAGACCCCCGGCAAGATCCCTGCCGGGGACGGCCGAAGATCCCCGGCAAGATCCTTATCGGGGACGGCCGCGAGACCCCAGCAAGACCCCTTTGACATATAAAAGGAGACCTGAGGCGTACTGTGGAAGGATTCAGACTTTTTGTACTGGGCACGCATAGTAGCTAGTCCAAGAACTGAAGAACACCAGATAAACACAGACAAGCAGGACTAGGGTTTTACGCATCGTTTGCGGCCCGAACCTGGGTAAAACTCTCCTCGCGCTGATTGCTAGACCTGCTCTTTGCGCAGCTCTCCGCCCCCCGCCAACCGTAGTAGGGGTCCCCGGGATCCCATAGGTGTCGTTTTCCCCGACAATATCATAGATGCCATGATGAAAGCTTTGGAAGAAAAATTGGAGTTAGAGATTTCAATTCCTAGAAAACTACATGATTAGTGGGAACCTACCATTAAAGTCAAGATTAAAAATTGTGAGTGTTTTGCTTTATGTAATTTGGGTGCTAGTGTTTCCATAATTCTGAAATCTTTATGTGATGTGCTTGGTCTTACCGATGTTGAAGAATGTTCTCTTAATTTGCACTTGGCGGATTCTACCATTAAAAAGCCTATGGGAAGAATTAATGAATTCTTGCAGATAGAAATTATGTGCCCATAGATATTATTGTTCTTGATATTGATTGCAATCTGTCATGTCCAATTATACTTGGTAGACCGTTTTTACGTACTATTGGTGTCGTGGTTGATATGAAAGAAGGCAATATTAAATTTCAAATTCCACTAAGAAAGGGTATGGAACACTTCCCTAGAACAAGAATTAAGCCACCATATGAATTGATCATGAGGGCATCCTATGGATCTAAAACTAAAGATGACAATACTTGAATCTATGCATTATGCCTAGCTAGGGGCATAAAACAATTGCGCTTGTTGGGAGGCAACCCAATGAATATTTTTTTGCCTTTTTCTTTCTGTTCTTGAGTTTTTGCACAATTATGCCTCTATTTATGTTTTAGTTAGTGTTTGTGCCAAGTGAAGCCTCTGGGATCATGTTGGGTGATAGGTGATTTTATCTTGTTGAAAAACAGAAACTTTTGCGTCCAGTAGCAGAATTTTGTAAAATCACAGAAGAGCCATAAAATTCTGATTTTTTTACACAATATTGATATACAAATTTCCCACGTTGTCCTAATTTTTCAGAATTTGTGGAGTTACATAAGTATACTAATTTTCCAGATTACTACATTCTGTTCTGCCTTTGACAGATTCTATTTTGTTGCATTGTGTGCTTATTTTGATGAATCTATGGATTAAGCCACGGTAAAATTGGAATGCAGTAGATATAATGCAATTATAAAATATGAATGGGTTTGCAACAGTACTTGAGTGGTGATTTGCTTTATTATACTAACGGATCTCATAAATATTTTCTTAAGTTTTGTGTGCTTGAAGTTTCCAAGTTTTGGGTGAGATCGCGATGGATGAAGGAATAAGGAGTGAAAAGAGCCTAAGATTGGGGATGCCCCATGGCACCCCAAGTTAACATTCAAGGAGAACCAAGCAACTAAGCTTGGGGATGCCCCAGAAGGCATCCCCTCTTTCTTCTAACGACCATCGGTATTTTACTTGGAGCTATATTTTTATTCAGCACATATCATGAATTTTGCTTGGAGCGTCTTGTATTATATGAGTCTTTGCTTTTTAGTTTGTCACAAGTATCCTTGCTGGACACACCCATTTGAGAGAGCCAAAATTATGCTATGATTTATTAGAATTGCTCTTCATGCTTCACTTAATTTTTTAGCTATGGAATTGCTCTAGTGCTTCACTTATATCTTTTTGAGCACGGTGTGCTTTAATATGTTTTGAAGAAATGCTCTCATGCTTCACTTATATTTATTTGAGAGATAGTAAATTTTTGAAGAAATTCTCTCATGCTTCACTTATATTATTTTGAGAGACGAAAAAAATAAATGCTCATGTTCTTCACTTAGATTTGTTTGAGCTTGTCAAAAGCAATTGCAATATATGAAACTAGTCCCAAAGTGATAGATATTCAAGAGGGATATAATAAAAACTTTCATGAAGATCATTGGACAAAATAAACTTGATTCTTTGTAATAGTTTGGAGATATGATGATAGTGATATGTGAGTCATGTTGGTGACTAATTATGCTTTAGTAAGAATATTGGTGTTAAGGTTTGTGATTCCCTATGCAAGCACGAAAGTCAATAGTTATGCAATGAAATTGCATCCTACTTGTGGTGCATTATTCGGTGTTAGTTATGTTTAATGCTCGCTTATGTGATTTTTTGTTTCTTGGTTGGTTGCTTCTCAATCTTTTTGCTAGCCTCCACTTGTACTAAGTAGAAATACTACTTGTGCATCCAATACCTCTAAACCCATTTTTGCCATATGAGTCCACCATACCTACCTATATGTGGTATTTCCATGTCGTTCTAAGCAAATTTGTATGTGTCATCTCTGATTTTCAAAATAAATTTCCTTTTTGTGTGCCTATACAGCTCACGAAACGGCATGGGGTGGCCAATATTTTCCATGCTAGATGTGTTATTCTCAAGATGAGTGTTTATTCACTTGTCATTGCACAAGAGTACGGCGGTAATAGGGATGCCCAGTCCCGAAATGAAAAATAAATTTACTTTATGTTGTCAAATAATAGATTCCTTGGAAAGTGTTGGTATGGAAGGCACCCGTGGATACGGCTAGCCATGGGTTGTGAAAGAATGGTGGAAAAAGGAATAAACTTTATTTTCTGTTTGGGAAACGCCTATGATATATCTAGCATGGATAGAGTTGGGAATTACTCAGTCGTTTTCATTGACGGGAAAAGTATGCCTCTCAAAATTTTTATCTCTCAATTTAAGCTTTGAGCTCTGGCACCTCTACAAATCCCTACTTCCCTCTACGAATATCCTATCTATTTACTTTATGCAATTTTATTTTTATTTGAGTCTCCATCTTCTCTTATAAAGCACCAACTAAGGGGCACTATGATCAAACTTGAGCATTGGATGTAGCTAATATGCGAGTGTGTTTCATGAACGGATCAATGAATGAGCATGATGGGCTAGGGATAACTTTCTTTAGTGTTGATATTTTGAAAGACATGGTTGCTTGTTGATATGCTTGAGTATTCAAATCTTCATGTCAAAACTAGACTATTGCTTTGAACCATATAAAAAGTCCAAATGTCCATGCTAAAAAAGAAAATAATATGTGATGAACATATTAGGCAGCATTCCACATCAAATATCCTATTTTTACATTTACCTACTCGAGGACAAGTAGGAATTAAGCTTGGGGATGCTGATATGTCTCCAACGTATCTATAATTTTTGCTTGTTCCATGTTGTTATATTATCATTCTTGGATGTTTTACAATCATTTTTATAGCAACTTTATATCATTTTTGGGACTAACCTATTGACATAGTGCCCAGTGCCAGTTGCTGTTTTTTTGCTTGTTTTCTACTTCACAGAATATCAGTACCAACGGAGTCCAAACACAGCAAAACTTTTTGGAGGATTTTTATGGACCAGAAGACACAACTTGGGCCAAAGAAATACCTGAGGGGATGCTCGAGGTGGGCACAACCCACCAGGGCACGCCCAGGAGCCCTGGCGCGCCCACGGGATTGTGCCCCTCTCGGTGGCCTCCCGCACCACCTCTTCGCCCTATAAATACCCAAATATTCCAGAAACCCTAGGGGAGTTGACGAAAAACAATTCCAGTTGCCGCAAGTTCCAGAACCACGAGATCCAATCTAGACACCATCACGGAGGAGTTCATCATACTCATTGGTGCCTCTCTGATGATGCGTGAGTAGTTCATCATAGACCTACGGGTCCGTAGGCAGTAGCTAGATGGCTTCCTCTCTCTCTCTCTTTTGATTCCCAATACAATGGTCTCTTGGAGATCTGTTTGATGTAACTTTTTTGCGGTGTGTTTGTTGGGATCCGATGAACTTTGAGTTTATGATTAGATCTATATCCATGAGTATTATTTGAGTCTTATTTTGATCTCTTATATGTATGATTATTATAGCCTCGTATTTCTTCTTCGAATCTTTGGTTTAGTTAGGCCAACTAGATCATTTTTTCTTGCCATGGGAAGAGGTGCTTTGTGATGGGTTCAATCGTGCAGTGTTCTTTCCTAGTGACAAAAGGGGCAGCAAGACACGCATGTATCGTTGCTATTAAGGATAACAAGATGTGGGCTATTCCGACATGAATAGATCTTGTCTACATCATTTCATCATTCTTATTGCATTACTCCATTTCTCCATGAACTTAATACACTAGATGCATGCTGGATAGCGGTCGATGTGTGGAGTAATAGTAGTAGATGTAGGCAGGAGTGGGTATACTAATCTTGGACATGATGCCTATATATTGATCATTACCTTGGATATCGTCATAATTATTCGATCTTCTATCAATTGCCCAACAGTAATTTGTTTACCCACCGTGTGCTATTTTCTTGAGAGAAGCCACTAGTGAAATCTATGGCCCCAGGGTCTATTCTTTATCATATTTGCTTTGAGATATATTTTTATTTGCTTTTATTTTCAAATATATTATTCCAAAAACCCAACAATACCTTGCTGCACTTTTTGCTATTTATTTTATTTCACGTTTCATCGAGATCTATTTATCCAATCTACGCAATTTTTATCCCATCAACTTCACAATTTCTGGCATCGTTACCCGTAGAGGGATTGACAACCCCTCATAAGCGTCGGGTTGCAAGTATTTGTTCTTTGTGTGCAGGTACCATTTACATAGTGTTTCTTGGTTCTACTAGATTGATACCTTGGTTTCATAACTGAGGGAAATACCTATCGTAGATGTACTGCATCATCCCTTCCTCTTTGGGGAAATACCGACATAGTTCAAGCGACATCAGCGCTTCACTCCCGGTAACGGTGCCAGGAAAGAGTCTTGATGACCCAGAAGTATAGGAGATCAATGTTATTCCTTTTGATAAGTAAGAGTGACGAACCCAATGAGGAGCAGAAGGAAATGACAAGTGGTTTTCAGCAAGATATTCTCTACAAGTGCTGAAAGTAACTGTGATAGATAGTTTTGTAGCAAGATAATTCATAACAAGTAACAAGTAGCAATAGTAACAAAGGTGCAGCAAGGTGGCCCAATCCTTTTTATAGCAAAGGACAAGCCTAAACGTTCTCTTATAATAAGCAAAGTGTTCTCGAGGACACATGGGAATTGTCGTCTAGTCACTTTGATCATATTTAGTTGATTCACGTTTGTTACTTTGATAATTTGATATGTGGGTGGACCGGTGCTTGGGTGTTGTTCTTACTTGAAGAATCAACCCACTTATGATTACTCCCTCTCGCAAGCATCCACAACTACGAAAGAAGAATTAAGATAAATCTAACCATAGCATGAAACATATGGATCCAAATCAGCCCCTTACGGAATAACGCATAAACTAGGGTTTAAGCTTCTGTCATCCTAGCAACCCATCATCTACTTATTAATCCACAATGCCTTCCCTTAGGCCCAAGTATAGTGAAGTGTCATGTAGTCGACATTCACATGACACCACTAAATGAAGCAACAACATACATATCATCAAAATATCGAAAGAATACCAACTTCACATGATTATTTATAACAAGACTTCTCCAATGTCCTCAAGAACAAAAGTAACTACTCACCAAATCTTATTCATGTTCAAGATCAGAGGGGTATTAAATCTACTTGAGGATATGAACATTTAATCTTCTTCCCAATAAACCAACCAGCATCAACTACAAGTTGTAATCAACACTACTAGCAACCCACAGGTATCAATCTAAGGTTTTGGGACAAAGATTGAATACAAGAGATGAACTTGGGTTTTGAGATGAGATAGTGCTGGTGAAGATGTTGATGAAGATCGGTCCTCCCAAGATGAGAGGATCATTGGTGATGTCGATGGCTTCGATTTCCCCCTCCCAGAGGGAAGTATCCCCGGCGAAATAGCTCCGCCGGAGAGCAAAAGTGCTCTTGCCCAGGTTCGCCTCGAGATGGCGGCGCTTCGTCCGGAAAGTCTTCCTCTTATTTTTTTTCTAGGTCAAAACCTCTCATATAGCAGAAGATGGGCACCAGAGGCCAGCTGTGGGACCCATAAGGCATCAGGGCCCACCTGGGGGTGGTTGCGCCCTTTTGCCTTATGAGAAGCTGGTAGCCCCCCTCTGATATTTCTTTGCTCCAGTATTATTTATATATTCAATAAAAATCTCCTTGAAGTTTCAGTTCATTTGGAGTTATGTAGAATAGGTATCTGTGTTGTAGCTTTTTTCAGGTCCAGAATTCCAGCTGCCGGTAATCTCCCTCTCCATGTAAATCTTGCAAATTAAGAGAGAAAAGGCATTATAATTGCATCATAAGGTGTAATAATGATAAGAAACAATATAAGTAACAATAGTAAGACATGATGCAAAATGGACGTATCAGGTGGCATCGTTAGTCCCATTGTACCTTCACAAGGGATGCATGCATTGCTAAAGACGTTGAACTCCTCGGAGAATATATAGTAATAGCCATCACATCACTGATGGTCAGCTTATTGTGTGCCAGGCATCTCACTTGAGCGGCAGCATCATCCTTTTGTGAGGAGCTCTTGGGCCGCCAGAAGCGCCTCTTGGGAGGCGCAGGCAAGAAGATCGGAAGACCGGGACAGATTGGTTTGTAAAGTGGGACGTTGGCCATATAAAACCACTCGGTGTCCCACGTCTCAGCATCTTCTCTAGGAATACCCGGAAGATAACCGGTCCCTGCAATGCGACATACCTCGACTCCGTCAACTTCATGAATTTTTCCATCTCGGGAATAGGGCATCAAGCAGAAATATTTCCTTCATAGCCCAAAGTGTGCCTCACATCCGAGATACATTCGGCAGAGGTTGATGAATCCTGCAATGTGTAGGATTGATTTGGGAGTTAGATGGTGTAGTTGGATCCCGTAGAACTCCAGCAGACCCCTGAGAAATGGATGGATAAGCAATCCAAGACCCCACAAAAGGAATGGGACGAAGAAAGCTCATTCCTCCCCATGTGGAATGGGGTGATTATCCACATGTGCTCGCCCATCTAGATATCAAGCTAGGGTGAGTGAAAGTGAGATCTAAATCCGGCAGATAGCTTGGGTGGCGAGTCGGTCTAGTTGTAGACGGGTGACATAACAACTTCCCCAGTCATCCTTAAGGGGCCCGTGGGGGCGCGTTGACAAACCTGGGACGCTTGCCATTGATGGAGCTCTCGAGCTAGCTTTGAGGAAAAAAAATTGTGCCATTGTTGTGGTCCTAGCTAGTTACTTAAATACTCGTTAAACCAATCGAGGGTAGACGCTTCAACATCAAGCCATCAATACGCTTGTTCCCCAAATAGCACGAAGATCAAGAACGATCATAAACAATAATTGAGGGGGGGCAATGTTAGGGAACGTACTAATTTCAAAAAAATTCCTACGCACATGCAAGATCATGGTGATGCATAGCAACGAGAGGGGAGAGTGTTGTCCACGTACCCTCGTAGACCAAAAGCGGAAGCGTTAGCACAACGCAGTTGATGTAGTCGTACGTCTTCACGTTTCGACCGATAAAGTACCAAACGCACGGCACCTCCGAGTTCAGCACACGTTCAGCCCGATGACGTCCCTCGAACTCCGATCCAGCCGAGTGTTGAGGAGAGTTTCACAAGACGACGGCGTGGTGACGATGATGAAGTTCTACCGACGCAGGCTTCGCCTAAGCACCGCTTCTGATGTGCTCGAGGTGGACTTTGGTGGTGGGGGGCACCGCACACGGCTAAAAGATCAAACGATCAATTGTTGTCTCTAGGGTGCCCCCCTGCCCCCGTATATAAAGGAGCAAGGGGGGGGGTGCGGCCGGCCAAGAGGAGGCACGCCAGGAGAATTCCTACTCCCACCGGGAGTAGTACTCCCTCCCTTCCTTGTTGGAATAGGAGAAGGGGGGAAAGAAGTGGAGGAGAAGAAGGAAAGGGGGGCGCCGCCCCCCTCTCCTTGTCCTATTCGGACTAGGGGGGAAGGGGCGCACGGACCTGCCCTGGCCGCCTCTCCTCTTCTCCACTAAGGCCCATTATGGACCATTAATCCCCCGGGGGGTTCCGGTAACCCCTTGGTACTCCGGTAATATCCCGATTTCACCCGGAACATTTCTGATATCCAATATAGGCTCCCAATATATCAATCTTCATGTCTCGACCATTTCGAGACTCCTCATCATGTCCGGGATCACATCCGGGACTCCGAACAACCTTCGGTACATCAGAACTCATAAACTCATAATATAACCGTCATCGAAACTTTAAGCGTGCGGACCCTACGGGTTCGAGAACTATGTAGACATGACCGAGACATGTCTTCGGTCAATAACCAATAGCGGAACACGGATGCTCATATTGGCTCCACATATTCCACGAAGATCTTTATCGGTCAGACCGCATAACAACATACGTTGTTCCCTTTGTCATCGGTATGTTACTTGCCCGAGATTCGATCGTCGGTATCCCAATACCTAGTTCAATCTCGTTCTGCGGCAAGTCTCTTTACTCGTTCTGTAATACATCATCCCACAACTAACTCATTAGTTGCAATGCTTGCAAGGCTTAATTGATGTGCATTACCGAGTGGGTCCAGAGATACCTCTCCGACAATTGGAGTGACAAATCCTAATCTCGAAATACGCCAACCCAACAAGTACCTTCGGAGACACACCAGAGAGCACCTTTATAATCACCCAGTTATGTTGTGACGTTTGGTAGCACACAAAGTGTTCCTCCGGTAAACGGGAGTTGCATAATCTCATAGTCATAGGAACATGTATAATTCATGAAGAAAGCAATAGCAACATACTAAACGATCGAGTGCTAAGCTAACGGAATGGGTGAAGTCAATCACATCATTCTCCTAATGATGTGATCCCGTTAATCAAATGACAACCCATGTCTATGGCTAGGAAACATAACCATCTTTGATCAACGAGCTAGTCAAGTAGAGGCATACTAGTGACACTCTGTTTGTCTATGTATTCACACAAGTATTATGTTTCCGGTTAATACAATTCTAGCATGAATAATAAACATTTATCATGATATAAGGAAATAAATAATAACTTTATTATTGCCTCTAGGGAATATTTCCTTTAGTATCCCACTTGCACTAGAGTCAATAATCTAGATTACCAGTAATGATTCTAACACCCATGGAGTCTTGGTGCTGATCATGTTTTTCTCGTGGAAGAGGCTTAGTCAACGGGTCTGCAACATTCAGATCCGTATGTATCTTGCAAATTTCTATGTCTCCCACCTGGACTAGATCCCGGATGAAATTGAAGCATCTCTTGATGTGCTTGGTTCTCTTGTGAAATCTGGATTCCTTCGCCAAGGCAATTGCTCCAGTATTGTCACAGAAGATTTTCATTGGACCCGATGCACTAGGTATGACACCTAGATCGGATATGAACTCCTTCATCCAGACTCCTTCATTTGCTCCTTCCGAAGCAGCTATGTACTCCGCTTCACACGTAGATCCCGCCACGACGCTTTGTTTAGAACTGCACCAACTGACGGCTCGACCGTTCAATGTAAACACGTATCCGGTTTGCGATTTAGAATCGTCCGGATCAGTGTCAAAGCTTGCATCGACGTAAACATTTACGACTAGCTCATTTTCACCTCCATAAACGAGAAACATATCCTTAGTCCTTTTCAGGTATTTCGGGATGTTCTTGACCGATGTCCAGTGATCCACTCCTGGATTACTTTGGTACCTCCCTGCTAGACTTATAGCAAGGCACACATCAGGTCTGGTACACAGCATTGCATACATGATAGAGCCTATGGATGAAGCATAAGGAACATCTCTCATCTTCTCTCTATCTTCTGCAGTGGTCGGGCATTGAGTCTTACTCAACTTCACACCTTGTAACACAGGCAAGAACCCTTTCTTTGCTTGATCCATTTTGAACTTCTTCCAAACTTTGTCAAGGTATGTGCTTTGTGAAAGTCCAATTAAGCGTCTTGATCTATCTCTATAGATCATGATGCCCAATATATAAGCAGCTTCACCGAGGTCTTCCATTGAAAAACTCTTATTCAAGTATCCCTTTATGCTATCCAGAAATTCTATATCATTTCCAATCAACAATATGTCATCCACATATAATATTAGAAATGCTACAGAGCTCCCACTCACTTTCTTGTAAATCTGAGGCTTCTCCAAAAGTCATGCAAAACTAAATGCTTTGATCACACTATCAAAGCGTTTATTCCAACTCCGAGAGGCTTGCACCGATCCATAAATGGATCATTTGGAGCTTGCACACTTTGTTAGCTCCCTTTGGATCGACAAAACCTTCTGGTTGCATCATATACAACTCTTCTTCCGTAAATCCATTCAGGAATGCAGTTTTGACATCCATTTGCCAAATTTCATAATCATAAAATGTGGCAATTGCTAACATGATTCGGACAGACTTAAGCATCGCTACGGGTGAGAAAGTCTCATCGTAGTCAATCCCTTGAACTTGTCGAAAACCTATCGCAACAAGTCGAGCATTATAGACAGTAACATTACCGTCAGCGTCAGTCTTCTTCTTGAAGATCCATTTATTCTCAATGGCTTGCCGATCATCGGGCAAGTCAACCAAAGTTCATACTTTGTTCTCATACATGGATCCCATCTCAGATTTCATGGCTTCAAGCCATTTTGCGGAATCTGGGCTCACCATCGCTTCTTCATAGTTCGTAGGTTCGTCATGGTCTAGTAATATAACCTCCAGAACAGGATTACCGTACCACTCTGGTGCGGATCTTACTTTGGTTGACCTACAAGGTTCAGTAACAATTTGATCTGAAGTTTCATGATCATCATCATTAACTTCCTCACTAATTGGTGTAGGTGTCACATGAACCGGTTTCCATGAGGAACTACTTTCCAATAAGGGAGCAGGTATAGTTACCTCATCAAGTTCTACTTTCCTCCCACTCACTTCTTTCGAGAGAAACTCCTTCTCTAGAAAGGATCCATTCTTAGGAACGAATGTCTTGCCTTCGGATCTGTGATAGAAGGTGTACCCAACAGTCTCCTTTGGGTATCCTATGAAGACACATTTCTCCGATTTGGGTTCGAGCTTATCAGGTTGAAGCTTTTTCACATAAGCATCGCAGCCCCAAACTTTAAGAAACGACAACTTTGGTTTCTTGCCAAACCACAGTTCAAAAGGCGTCGTCTCAACGGATTTCGATGGTGCCCTATTTAACGTGAATGCAACCGTCTCTAAAGCATAACCCCAAAACAATAGCGGTAAATCAGTAGGAGACATCATAGATCGCACCATATCTAGTAAAGTACGATTACGACGTTCAGACACACCATTACGTTGTGGTGTTCCGGGTGGCGTGAGTTGCGAAACTATTCCGCATTGTTTCAAATGTAGACCAAACTCATAACTCAAATATTCTCCTCCACGATCAGATCATAGAAACTTTATTTTCTTGTTACGATGATTTTCTACTTCACTCTGAAATTCTTTGAACTTTTCAAATGTTTCAGACTTATGTTTCATTAAGTAGATATACCCATATCTGCTCAAATCATCTGTGAGGTGAGAAAATAACGATATCTGCCACGAGCCTCAATATTCATCGGACCACATACATCTGTATGTATGATTTCCAACAAATCTGTTGCTCTCTCCATAGTTTCGGAGAACGGCGTTTTAGTCATCTCACCCATGAGGCACGGTTCGCAAGTACCAAGTGATTCATAATCAAGTGGTTCCAAAAGTCCATCAGTATGGAGTTTCTTCATGCACTTTACACCGATATGACCTAAACGGCAGTGCCACAAATAAGTTGCACTATCATTATCAACTCTACATCTTTTGGCTTCAACATTATGAATATGTGTATCACTACTATCGAGATTCATCAAAAATAGACCACTCTTCAAGGGTGCATGACCATAAAAGATATTACTCATATAAATAGAACAACCATTATTCTCCGATTTAAATGAATAACCATCTCGCATCAAACAAGATCTAGATATAATGTTCATGCTCAACGCTGGCACCAAATAACAATTATTTAGGTCTAATACTAATCCCGAAGGTAGATGTAGAGGTAGTGTGCCGACGGCGATCACATCGACTTTGGAACCGTTTCCCACGCACATCGTCACCTCGTCCTTGGCCAGTGTTCGCTTAATCCGTAGTCCCAGTTTCGAGTTGCAAATATTAGCAACAGAACCAGTATCAAATACCCAGGTGCTACTGCGAGCTCTAGTAAGGTACGCATCAATAACATGTATATCACATATACGTTTGTTCACCTTTCCATCCTTCTTATCCGCCAAATACTTGGGGCAGTTCCGCTTCCAAAGGACTACCGCTTTGCGGTAGAAGCACTCAGTCTCAGGCTTAGGTCCAAACTTGGGTTTCTTCTCTTGAGCAGCAACTTGCTTGCTGTTCTTCTTGAAGTTCCCCTTCTTCTTCCCTTTGCCCTTTTTCTTGAAAATGTTGGTCTTATTGACCATCAACACTTGATGCTCCTTCTTGATTTCTACCTCCGCAGCCTTTAGCATTGCGAAGAGCTCGGGAATTGTCTTATCCATCCCTTGCATGTTATAGTTCAGCGTGAAGCTCTTGTACCTTGGTGGCAGTGATTGAAGAATTCTGTCAATGACGCTATCATCTGGAAGATTAACTCCCAATTGAATCAAGCGATTGTTATACCCAGACATTTTGAGTATATGCTCACTGACAGAACTATTCTCCTCTATCTTGCAGTTGTAGAACTTATTGGAGACTTCATATATCTCAATCCGGGCATTTGCTTGAAATATTAACTTCAACTCCTGGAACATTTCATATGCTCCATGACGTTCAAAATGTCATTGAAGTACCAGTTCTAAGCCATAAAGCATGGCACACTAAACTATCGAGTAGTCATCAGCTCTGCTCTGCCAGACATTCATAACATCTGGTGTTGCTCCTGCAGCAAGTTTGGCACCTAGAGGTGCTTCCAGGACGTAATTCTTCTGTGCAGCAATGAGGATAATCCTCAAGTTACGGACCCAGTCCGTGTAATTGCTACCATCATCTTTCAACTTTGCTTTCTCAAGGAACGATTAAAATTCAACGAGAACAACAACACGGGCCATCTATCTACAATCAACATAGACAAGCAAGATACTATCGAGTACTAAGTTCATGATAAATTTAAGTTCAATTAATCATATTACTTAAGAACTCCCACTTAGATAGACATCCCTCTAATCCTCTAAGTGATCACGTGATCCAAATCAACTAAACCATAACCGATCATCATGTGAAATGGAGTAGCTTTCAATGGTGAACATCACTATGTTGATCATATCTACTATATGATTCACGCTTTCGACCTTTCGGTCTCGTGTTCCGAGGCCATATCTCGCATATGCTAGGCTCGTCAAGTTTAACTCGAGTATTCTGCGTGTGCAAAGCGGCTTGCACCCATTGTAGATGGACGTAGAGCTTATCACACCCGATCATCACGTGGTGTCTGGGCACGACGAACTTTGGCAATGTTGCATACTCAGGGAGAACACTTTTATCTTGAAATTTAGTGAGAGATCATCTTATAATGCTACCGTCAACCAAAGCAAGAAAAGATGCATAAAAGATAAACATCACATGCAATCAATATAAGTGATATGATATGGCCATCATCATCTTGTGCTTGTGGTCTCCATCTCCCAAGCACCGTCATGATCACCATCGTCACTGGCACGACACCTTGATCTACATTGTAGCATCATTGTCGTTTCGCCAATCTTATGCTTCTAGGACTATCTCTACCGCTTAGTGATAAAGTAAAGCATTACAGGGCGATTGCATTGCATACAATAAAGCGACAACCATATGGCTCCTGCCAGTTGCCAATAACTCGGTTACAAAACATGATCATCTCATACAACAACTTATATCTCATCACATCTTGACCATATCACATCACAACATGCCCTGCAAAAACAAGTTAGACGTCCTCTACTTTGTTGTTCCAAGTTTTACGTGGCTGCTACGGGCTAAGCAAGAACCGTTCTTACCTACGCATCAAAACCACAATGATAGTTCGTCAAGTTAGTGTTGTTTTAACCTTCTCAAGGACCGGGCGTAGCCACACTCAGTTCAATTAAAGTTGGAGAAACTGACACCCGCCAGCCACCTGTGTGCAAAGCACGTCGGTAGAACCAGTCTCGCGTAAGCGTCTGGCGTAATGTCGGTCTGGGCCGCTTCATCCAACAATACCGCCGAACCAAAGTATGACATGTCGAAAGCAAGATGACTTGTATTGCCCACAACTCACTTGTGTTCTACTCGTGCATATAACATCTACGTATAAAACCAGGCTCGGATGCCATCATGGGGAACGTAGTAATTTCAAAGAAATTCCCTACGCACACGCAAGATCATGGTGATGCATAGCAACGAGAGGTGAGTGTTGTCCACGTACCCTCGTGAGACCCGAAAGCGGAAGCGTTAGCAGAACGCGGTTGATGTAGTCGTATGTCTTCACGATCCGACCGATCAAGTACCAAAGCACGGCACCTCCGAGTTCTGCACACGTTCAGCCCGATGATGTCCCTCGAACCCCGATCCAGCCGAGTGTTGAGGGAGAGTTTCGTCAGCACGACGGCGTGGTGACGATGATGATGTTCTACCGACGCAGGGCTTCGCCTAAGCACCGCTACAGTATTATCGAGGTGGACTATGGTGGCGGGGGGCACCGCACACAGCTAAAAGATCAAACGATCAATTGTTGTCTCTAGGGTGCCCCCTGCCCCCATATACAAAGGAGCAAGGGGGAGGTGCGGCCGGCCAAGAGGAGGCACGCAAGGAGGAGTCCTACTCCCACCGGGAGTAGGACTCCCTCCCTTCCTTGTTGGAATAGGAGAAGGGGGAAGAAGTGGAGGAGAAGAAGGAAAGGGGGGGCGCCGCCCCCCTCTCCTTGTCCTATTCGGACTAGGGGGGAGGGGCGCGCAGCCCAGCCCTGGCCGCCTCTCCTCTTCTCCACTAAGGCCCACTATGGCCCATTAATCCCCGGGGGGTTCCGGTAACCCCTCGGTACTCCGGTAAAATCCCGATTTCTCCCGGAACATTTCCGATATCCAAATATAGGCTTCCAATATATCAATCTTCATGTCTCGACCATTTCGAGACTCCTCGTCATGTCCGTGATCACATCCGAGACTCCGAACAACATTCGGTACATCAAAACTCATAATATAACCGTCATCGAAACTTTAAGCGTGCGGACCCTACGGGTTCGAGAACTATGTAGACATGACCGAGACATGTCTCCGGTCAATAACCAATAGCGTAACCTAGATGCTCATATTGGCTCCCACATATTCCACAAAGATCTTTATCGGTCAGACCGCATAACAACATACGTTGTTCCCTTTGACATCGGTATGTTACTTGCCCGAGATTCGATTGCCGGTATCCCAATACCTAGTTCAATCTCATTACCGGCAAGTCTCTTTACTCGCTCAGAATACATCATCCTGCAACTAACTCATTAGTTACAATGCTTGCAAGGCTTAAGTGATGTGCATTACCGAAAGTGGGCCCGTAGATACCTCTCCGACAATTGGAGTGACAAATCCTAATCTCGAAATACGCCAACCCAACAAGTACCTTCGGAGACACCTGTAAAGCACCTTTATAATCACCCAGTTACGTTGTGACGTTTGGTAGCACACAAAGTGTTCCTCCGTAAACGGAGTTGCATAATCTCATAGTCATAGGAACATGTATAAGTCATGAAGAAAGCAATAGCAACATACTAAACGATCGAGTGCTAAGCTAACGGAATGGGTCAAGTCAATCACATCATTCTCCTAATGATGTGATCCCGTTAATCAAATGACAACCCACGTCTATGGCTAGGAAACATGACCATCTTTTATCAACGAGCTAGTCAAGTAGAGCCATACTAGTGACACTCTGTTTGTCTATGTATTCACACAAGTATTATGTTTCCGGTTAATACAATTCTAGCAAGAACAATAAACATTTATCATGATATAAGGAAATAAATAATAACTTTATTATTGCCTCTAGGGCATATTTCCTTCAGCCACAAGTGGTGGGACCCATGGTGAATCCCCTGATAAAGGTCTTCATATCACCCGAAGAGAAGGCCACATGGTCCGATGTATGTTGATGCTCGAACCCTTATCGAGGAGGCTGAGGATATTTTGAAGATCTTGAAGCCAAACTTGAACCAATAAGGGAGGAATTTGCCTGCCAAGCCGAAGATGTCAAGTCAAAGATGTCGAGCCGAATGCAAAGGTCCGAAGGTGGAACTACCGTCCTCATATTGGAAGACCAGTTCAAGGGCTACTGACGGTGTTCTGGACTAAGGGGTACTAACATGTACGACCCACAGTCCACGGGCCGAGCTTACGGCCAACCGATCGATACAAGGAAGGACTCCGGAAGCTATGAACCTCGGCATAATCAAGATGGACACCTCCGAAGACTTGGCGTGTACTCCAAGGATGGCTCATTAGCCGGCATGTTGGCAGCTGACCATATGTGTAACCTAGGTACCCCCGATGCATATATAAGGCATGGGGTTTAGTCTTTAGAGGCATGATTACCAACCTTAGGGTTTAGAACTCAATCATACTATCTCGAGGTAGATCATCTTGTACTCTGTACTCCATCACATCAATACAATCAAAGCAGGATGTGGGGTTTTACATCTTCGAGAGGACTCGAACCTGGGTAAACATCGTCTCCCTTCGACCATGTTACCATTGTTCCTAGACCAACAACTAGGGACCCCCTACCCGAGATCCGCCGGTTTTAGCACTGACACTTGTGTGATTGGGATCAATCTGATGTAATCGTGTGGTGTGTTTGTTGGTACATGATGAATTGCGAGTTTATGATCAGATTGTTCATTGAATATATTTGAATCTTTTGAAGTTTCTTTGTTGTATAATTAAGTAGCTATGTATGCTTTCCGATCTATTTGTCTTCTCTGGCCAAGATTGATTGGTATATCTTCAAAGGGAGTGGTGCATAGTAGTGGATTCAATCTTGTGGCGATTTCTATATCCTAGACTCCCAGTGACAGAGTGGGGACAAGACACACATTTATATTGTTGCCACTAAGGGTAAAACGACGGGGTTTGATTATGTTGTTTCCTTGGATTGGTCTGTTTGTTCGTCCAATCATCAGACAAAGCAAGATCTTCAAGTTGGTTGTTGTTGTGAGTCCTTACCCTCTTCGTGCTCGACTGACTCTCGATCTCCATTGGATCGTCAACCTCTTCTACTTCGGTCATCTGCTCAATTTCTTCTACTTCGGCTACATCCTCTTCGGCCACCTCTTGGGTTACTTGATGATCGAACACTGAACTGTTGGGGAACATAGTAATTTAAAAATTTCCTACGGTCACGCAAGATCTATCTAGGAGTAGCATAGAAACGAGAGGGGAGAGTGTGTCCACGTACCCTCGTAGACCGAAAGCGGAAGCGTTAGGTTAACGCGGTTGATGTAGTCGAACGTCTTCACGATTCAACCGATCCAAGTACCGAACGTACGGCACCTCCGAGTTCTGCACACGTTCAGCTCGATGACGTCCCTCGAACTCTTGATCCAGTAGAGCGTCGAGGAAGTAGATGAGTTCCGTCCGCACAACGGTGTGGCAATGGTGATGATGAAGTTATCCGCGCAGGGATTCACCTAAGCATTGCGAGAATATGACCGGAGGCGTAAACTGTGGAGGGGGGCACCGCACACGGCTAGGAAACAATGTTGTGTGTTCTAGCGACCCCCCCCCCACATATATATAGGTGGGAGGGGGAGGGAGCAGCAGGAGGCGCGCCCCAAGTAGGAGGAATCCTACTTGGGGCCTAATCCTATTCGGCCTCCCCCCTTTCCATTTTTTTTTTCCTGAGGAGAAGGAAGAGGAGGGGAGAGAAGGAAAGGAGGTCGAATTTGCCCCCTTCCTTTCTCTCCTCTCCCTTTCCTTTCTCCCCCCTATTCGGCCATGTATGGGGCGCACCAGCACACTAGGGGCTGGTCTGTCCCACCCTAGGCCCAATAAGGCCCATATCTTGGCCGAGGATGCCCGGAACCCCTTTTCGGTGACCCGATACGTACCCGGTACCACTGAAACACTTCCGATGTCCAAACACTATCGTCCTATGTATGAATCTTTACCTATGAACCATTTCGAGACTCCTCGTCATGTCTACGATCTCATCCGGGATTTCGAACAACATTCAATCATCAATCACATAACTCATACAATATAAAATCGTCATCGAACATTAAGCGTGCGGACCCTACGGGTTCGAGAACTATGTAGACATGACTGAGACACCTCTCCGGTCAATAACCAATAGCGGAACCTAGATGCCCATACTGGCTCCCACGTATTCTACGAAGTTCTTTATCGATCAAACCGCATAACAACATACGTTGTTCCCTTTGTCATCGGTATGTTACTTGCCCGAGATTCGATCGTCGGTATCATCATACCTAGTTCAATCTCGTTACTGGGAAGTCTCTTTACTCGTTCCGTAATGCATCATCCCGCAACTAACTCATTAGTCACATTGCTTGCAAGGCTTATAGTGATGTGCATTACCGAGAGGGCCCAGAGTTACCTCTCTGATACACAGAGTGACAAATCCTAATCTCGATCTATGCCAACCCAACAAACACCTTCGGAGACACACAGAGAGCATCTTTATAATCACCCAGTTATGTTGTGACGTTTGATAGCACACAACGTGTTCCTCCGGTATTCGGGAGTTGCATAATCTCATAGTTAGAGGAACATGTATAAGTCATGAAGAAAGCAATAGCAATAAAACTAAACGATCATAATGCATGCTAAGCTAACGGATGGGTCTTGTCCATCACATCATTCTCTAATGATGTGATCTTGTTCATCAAATGACAACACATGTCTATGGTCAGTAAACTTAACCACCTTTGATTAACGAGCTAGTCTAGTAGAGGCATACTAGGGTCACATTGTTTGTCTATGTATTCACACATGTACTAAGTTTCCGGTTAATACAATTCTAGCATGAATAATAAACATTTATCATGATATAAGGAAATATAAATAACAACTTTATTTTTGACTCTAGGGCATATTTCCTTCAGTCTCCCACTTGCACTAGAGTCAGTAATCTAGTTCACATCGTCATGTGATTTAATACCAATAGTTCACATCTTTATGTGATTAGTTCACATCGCCATGTGACTAATACCCAAAGGGTTTTACTAGAGTCAATAATCTAGTTCACATCGCTATGTGATTAACACCCAAAGAGTACTAAGGTGTGATCATGTTTTGCTTGTGAGAGAAGCTTAGTTAATGGGTCTCAGAACATCCGTAGTCGTATGTATTTTGCAAATTTTCTATGTCTACAATGCTCTGCATGGAGCTACTCTAGCTAATTACTCCCACTTTCAATATGTATCCAGATTGAGACCCAGAGTTATCCGCATCGGTGTAAAATCTTGCATCGATGCAACTCTTTACGACGAACTATTTATCACCTCCATAACCGAGAAATATCTCCTTAGTCTTCTAAGGATAATTTTGACCGCTGTCCAGTGATCCACTCCTGGATCAATATCGCACTTCTTGCCAAATTCATGGCAAGGTATACAATAGGTTTGGTACACAACATAGCATACTTTATAGAACCTATGACTGAGGCATAGGGAATGACTTCTCATTCTCTTTCTATTTTCTGCCATGGTCGGGTTTTGAGTCTTTACTCAACTTCACACCTTACAACTCAGGAAAAAACTCCTTCTTTGACTGATCCGTTTTGAACTCTGTCGGTGTGGAACGACACCTACGGGATCACAAGAATCCCTACTACGGTTTCTGGGGCGCAGGGTTGGGAGGAGAGCAGGGTAGTAGACAGCACAAGGATCGTTTACCCAGGTTCGGACCGCGAGGATGCGTAAAACCCTAGTCCTGCTTTGGTGGGTGTATTTCTAAGAGTTCTTGAGCTCTCGAACTAGCTGTGGTCAGTGCACGGTTCGAAAGAGCCGAATCCCTCTCCTGGTCGCCTCTGGCCTCCTTTTATAGGAAAAAGGGGTTGCCACAGTGGCACACAGGAGGTGGAAAGGTCTATAGTGGCATGAGGTTACCCCTCGTATTATAGGACAAGGTGCATTTAATGCATCGCTTAGGTGTCCTCTTGCTTTATCGGGGGTGAGAACGGAGCCCGTCCCGTCCGCTGCCGCCTCGCCTGGCTTTGACACGCGCCCTGGCCACGATGCGGGTGGCGCCATGTAGGCAGGCAGGCAGCTAAGGTGGCGCGGTGGTAGGGCCTTCATGAAGATTTGCATGCCGCCACGTAGGCGCTTGATGAGTTGGCCTGGGAGCTGCATGTTGCCACGCAGGTGCCCGCCCAGCTGGTTGGGTTGGCAGCTGCATGGGAACGGCGGTGGAAGCTTGGTTGGCGCGGGCCTGACGGTGGTCCCGCTGGCGTCCTTGGCGAGGGCCTTGCCGGGTGACCGGCAAGGGTCTTGCCGTGTGGCCCGGCAAGGGTCTTGCCGTGGCGCGCTGTTGTCCCCGGCAAAGGTCTTGCCGGGGGTCTGGTAGCCTTCCTCAGCAAGGATCTTGCCGAGGATCGTCGTCTTCTAATCCTCATCTGATCTTGAATATGACTTCACAAAGATCTGCATGCCACCACGGAGGTGCCTCCTGAGCCCTGGCCCCACGTGGATGATGGTGTTGGGGATCGTGGGCTCAAGGGTAGCTCGCTCTGTTGGTGTGGGGCGAGCTGTCCCGGCAAGGGTCTTGCCGGGGCCACTGAGGCCGCCCGGCAAGGGTCTTGCTGGGGGAACTTGCTTCGTCCCTCTACTCTTTGTGGTCTTGGCCTTGGCGTTGCTTTGATTGTCTTGGGCTTCGATCTTACCTTGGCTCACCTCCCTCGTTCTACTTGGTGTGGCCGTGGGCACGGCTCTGACTGCCCGTGCACAGGAAAAGGGGTACAAAAATGCGCCCCTATTTTTGTACACCGACAGGAGCCCCCGGGCCTGGGCCACACATAAGCGCGACACGTTGTTGGGCCAGGCCCAAAACGGTGCGCGGGCAGGTGGGGCGGTTTTTACCGTGGTAAGACTCTTCGCGCGCTCCGCTTCCCACGACCCGCGCGCGCGGCGCGGCGTGGAGGGGCGTGCGTGACGTGGGCGGCATGCGTGGGGCGGTTTCCACACGCATGCGTCATATCGCAGTAAAGAGGCGGCTCGCACCCTCCCCGTAAAAAGAGGGAGGCGCGGAAGTGCGGCTCATTTACTGAGCGGGGCCGGGGTGCGGTCTTCAAGGTGTCCACTCCCCATGATCACGGGGTGAGGAGAGGTCGCCTCACCCGTCCCCTCAGTTCTGCATGTCTGCCACGCGTCTTTCATGCGCTTGGGGTGGCAAACGGCGGAGGTGGGAAACCGGGCCGTCGCTGGTTGGGGTAGCGGGTCGGTCCTGATTCCCTGCGCCTCCGGTGTCTGGATTGGCCGAGCGGGGCAGCCGAGCCTCAACCCCGTTCCTTTATAAGGAGGGGGAAGGGGGATGGCATCCCGCATTCTTCCATCTTCTATCTCCCCCTGCTTCTGTTTCTTCCTCTCATCCGCCATGGAGAAAGGGAATCTTGGTCCCTCAATGGTGGCGGCGAGGGTCGCCGCTCGACAGCGCGTCCCTCCTCCTCCTGAGCCCGTGGTGGTGGAACCGACCGCGAGGGGAAGGGGGAGGGGCGAGGCCGTGGGTGAGGCCAGGGCAGAGGCCGTAGCGCTCGGGGAAGAGGAGGACGGGGTGGCGCGCCGGCCTCGCCCCCACCAATGATGCCCTTCCAGATGGATGGCCACGTTGAAGACCAACCTTGCGAGTTCTTCATCAGGCTCCGCTGGCCCCCGCATCGTCGTCTTCGTCTCCCTACTCCGTTCGCTCGGGTGATGGAGCGTGCCCCGCCCCAGACCCTCAGGTTGCACATGAGGGGATGTGGGAACGGGGGCACGCGGGTCGACATCGACTTCCCGGCTCCTCGAGTTATGTATCTCCGCCGTGGATGGAAGACGTTCGCCCGCATCCATATCCTGACGGCGGGGCTCGTCCTCTACTTCAAATTAATGGAGGATGGCCTGCTTTCCGTCAAGGTCTTCGAAGAGTTTGGAACTCGTCTGAAATGCTGCGTGGAGAGCTCCTCTGATGGAGATTCTGACGATGGAAGCTCTTCCTCGAGCGAAAGCGACGAGGGGGACAGCGGGGACGAGTCTGACTAGGCGCCGGGCCCCCCAGCGTGGCGGTGCGGCGGCAGCTTCTGCACTGGCCGCTCCTCCCAGGGGTTTTCTTGCCGGGCGGAGCCAGCTCCTTGAACTTCTCGGGCCGTCTCCTTGGGCGGTGGCGTCGGGAGGTTGCGGAAGAGGAAGAGGACGGGCGGCAAGGCCGTCAACTCGAGTACGCTGAGCACCGATGCCTTCATCAGCAGACTTGCCGGTCCTGCCGCCTCGTCTTCCAGCTCCTTTCCCGGCACCGTCATCACCGGCCCGCCCGTGGGCGGTCACCGAGGTGTTCTCTTGGTGCTTTCTGCTGCTCGTAGCTCGCCTAGGCACCCCTTTTGACCTCTCGCCTCCTTGACCTGCCTCCTGAGGAGAGGGACAAGAAAGGGATTACGGGCACCTTATCTCTTTTTTAATCTGTAAGCCTGCGGGCCTTGTTGAATTCAAATCTTGTAATCCCCTTTGTTCATGTTTTTCATTTCGCATGAACTGTACCTGTATGGGATGTTTTTAATGAAAAAGGGATGCTTGACGGGCTTTTCGTTCGTGGGTAAATCCCGCGGCAAGGAGTGAATCCTCGTTATTTGTTTAAGATAAGCGTTTTTTGCGCAGCAACAGGCCTTGCCGTTCCCCCACTCCATTCGACCGTTCTCGCGCTCTTGGCGGAGGCAAGGAAGAAGTGGGCTTCAGGCTCCTCGTTCTACCTCCTTGCTGTCGCGGCTACAACCAAATCCGGACCCAGGAAATAATCCTTAGGTATAGGGGAAAAGGGAGCACGACAGCCTAGAGATAAAAACGCGGCTTCACATGCCCAGTCCTGTTTCGAAACGCATGACAGGGGATAAAAAGACTTATCTGGATCTGCAGCCCCCGACAGTCTTATCTTGCCGCGGTTGGATCCTTGAATTTGTAGCCCCCGGCAACTCTGGTTTGCCGGGGTCGGGATGCCGGTCTGTTTCCTTTCTTCCAAGTAGCTCAGCAGAGGTGCTCATGTGCCCTGCGAACCAAAAAAGGACAGAAAAGGAACAAATAGACGCACACTCGTCCTCTAAGCTAAGGGTTAGTCGCTGCTGAGCACTATCAACCCTAACCGAGGAAGAGACTCAACCTAGCATGCATGCTATGACTTAGGGCGCCAATGCTTCATTTATTTATGCTCAGGGTCTGCGACTGGCTCTGTAAAAAGGGTCACATGCCTTGCCGGCAAAGCTTGTACAAAAGGTGGCTTGCCGGAGGCTGCAAGCCGCGCCTTATGGGTAAAACTTGCGAAGATGCTCGATGTTCCAGGAGTTTCTCACTGGGACAGCATCTTCGGTCTCCAGGCGGACTGCGCCAGGCCTGGTGACTCGTATTACCCGATAAGGGCCTTCCCACTTTGGCGTCAAATTGTTGGAATTCTTGGCCAACTGAACGCGCCGAAGAACAAGGTCGCCTTCCTCAAAGCTTCGGGCATGAACCTTGCGGCTATGGTAGCGGCGCAAGGCTTGCTGGTAGCATGCCGCTCTCACAGCCGCCCGAAGACGATCTTCCTTGAGGAGCGTCGCGTCATCTTGGTGCAACGGCTCTTGCTCAAGCTCATCATAAGCGAGCACTCGAGGTGACCCGTATATGAGTTCCGTGGGGAGAACTGCTTCTGCCCCGTATACTAGGGCAAAAGGTGTCTGGCCGGTGGCTCAATTTGGTGTCGTCCTGATCGACCAAAGAACCACTGGCAACTCATCAATCCAGCGCCTTCCACTCTTGTGCAGCTTGTCAAAGGTTTTCATTCTCAGGCCTCGCAACACTTCGGCATTTTCTCTCTCCGCTTGGCCGTTGCTCCGTGGATGTGCCACGGAGGCAAAACATACCTTGCTGCCGAGGTCTTGGATGTATTGCATGAAGGTGTGGCTTGTGAACTGTGTGCCGTTGTCGGTGATGAATCTGTTTGGCACACCAAAACGGCAGACCAGTCCTTTGAAGAACTTGACGACTGACTGAGCACTCACCTTCCTCACTGCTTCCACTTCCGGCCACTTTGTGAACTTATCTATTGCAACATACAAGTACTCAAAGCCCCCGACAGCGCGGGGGAAAGGGCCCAGGATATCGAGCCCCCGGACCGAGAATGGCCAGGAGAGAGGGATTGTTTGAAGGGCTTGAGCTAGTTGATGAAGATTCTTTGAATGGAACTCGCACGCTTCACACTTGGTTACTAGTGTCGTCGCATCCTGGAGGGCGGTGGGCCAGAAGAAACCTTGCCGGAACGCCTTCCCGGCAAGGGCCCTTGACCCTATGTGAGAGCCACATATGCCTCCATGTATCTCCGCCAACAGCTCTAGTCCTTCCTCCCGGGGGATGCACTTGAGTTTCACACCGTTTGGCCTCCTCTGGTACAGGACGTCATCGACAAAGCTGCATGCAGGCGGACCGACGGGCTACTTTCTCTGCTTCTTCCTGCTCCTCGTGAAGCTCCCTGTTGGAGGAAGTGGACGGTATGATGCGCCCATGCCGAGCCTGGGCTCGGCAGCAGGACCAAAGGCATTTCTTCCGCCATGGGAGCGGCTGTCTCTACAGCCAGGGCTTGACGCCCTGTCGGAGCCAGTTGCTCTTGGGCAGGCTCAGCATCCGCAATAGCACCCTTGTCGGCAGCCCCAGGGGGCTCGGTAGGAAAGTACTTGCCGGTACCTGATTTCCTCCGCTTCTTCTACCCCACTGATGGTTCGACGGATGGTTGAGTTAGCCGGAGCAAAAAGGTACCTGTTTACACAGGTAGCTTGAATGCGGCACGCTTTGACAGGTAATCGGCGATGTCATTCTCCGCTCAGGGGACGTGCTCCGCCTGGATACCGTCAAAGCGTTCCTCCAGCTTCCTCACCTCATCTACGTAAGCTTCCATCAATGGGCTCTGATAGTCCTTGTTGACCTGCCTGACAACGAGCTGCGAGTCACCCCTGACGATGAGCTTCTTAACCCCGAGGTCTGCTGTGATCCTGAGACCGGCAAGCAATCCCTCATACTCGGTAGTGTTGTTGGTGGACATCTCCCTGGGGAAGTGCATCTGAATCACGTAATTGAGGTGTTCTCCGGTGGGTGCAACGAGTAGCATGCCGGCACCGGCGCCTTGCAGCGAGAAAGCCCCATCAAAGTACATGATCCAGTCGTGGTATGCTTCCTTGCCGGGGAGAGTGGTCTCCTGGATTTCTTCGTCAGGCGTAGAGGTCCATTCTACGATGAACTCTGCCAAGACTCTGCTCTGAATTGTCGAGGTACTTTCAAACTTCAAACAGAAACTTGACAGCTCCAAGGCCCATTCCACAATCCTTCTGGTTGCGTCTGGGTTATGCAGTATCCGTTGCAACGGGAGGCGGGTGACGACAGTGATCTCGTGGGCTTGGAAGTAGTGATGCAGCTTCCTCGAGGCCATAAGGAGGCCGAAGAGCAATTTTTGCACGCCGGAATACCTTGAACTAGCCCCCTGCAAGAGGGAGCTGACAAAGTAAACCGCGTGCTGCATCATTTTCTTATTTGGCACCACCTCACTCGATTGCGCGGGCACTGCCATGGTGGCATCAGACTTTGCCGGGGGCCGCGTCTTGTCGGCGCCAGGCCCTGCCAGGGGAATCTTTGGCTTGCCATCCGCTGGTTCTACCGCCGTCACTGCCTCCTCGTCAACCTCCCTCTGTGCCACCAGTGCGGCGCTGACCACTTGATTCGTCGCCGCCAGATACAGCAGCAATGGCTATTGTGGTTTAGGCGCAACTAGTATTGGCGTGGAGGAAAGGTATTTCCTCAGATCGAGCAGTGCTGCCTCAGCTACTAGGGTCCACTCTATTGGGCCTGCCTTCTTCAAGATTTTGAAGAAGGGAAGGGCGCGCTCGGCGGACTTGGAGATGACTCGGCTCATGGCGGCAACGCAGCCGGTGAGCCGACGCACATCCTTGATCCGCTTGGGCGCCTCGATCTGTTCAATAGCCTTGATCTTGTCTGGGTTTTCCTCGATCCCGCGCTGTGACACAAAGAACCCGAGAAGCTTGCCGGACGGAACATCGAAGACACACTTCTCAGGGTTCAGCTTGAGGTTGATCTTGTGCAGGTTAGCAAATGTCTCTTCCAGATCTTGCACAAGAGTTGGCCCGTCCTTGGTTTTGACCACTATGTCATCCATGTAGGCCTCCATATTTCTATGGAGCTGAGGTTCAAAACCAATTTGGACTGCTCTTGCGAACGTTGAGCCAGCACTCTTCAACCCGAAAGGCATCCGTAAAAAGTAATACGTACCACATGGGGTGATGAATGTTGTCTTCTCTTCATCTTCTCTCGTCATGAAGATCTGGTGGTAGCCTGAGTAGGCGTCGAGGAATGATAACAGGTCACACCCAGCCGTGGAGTCAACAATCTGGTCGATGCGTGGCAACGGGAAGGGATCCTTAGGGCAAGCCTTGTTGATATATGTGTAGTCAATACACAGTCTCCACTTCCCATTCGCCTTGCGCACCACTACCGGATTGGCCAACCACGTCGGGTGGAGCGCTCCTCTCACCAACTCCTGCCTCTCCAGAGCCCGCTTTCTGACCTTCTGCTTGACGGTACATGTGTGGGGGCAGATAGCTAGGTGGCTCAATCACTTCCCTGGGAACACCGGGGATGTTGGATGCTTGCCATGCAAACACGTCGACATTCACCCGCAGGAAGGTGACGAGCGCGCCTTCCTATTTGCTGTCGAGGGTGGAGCCTATGGTGAAGGCCCCTCCCGTGCCATCCTCCCTGACGGGCACCTTCTTGGTCTGCGGAGGATCGGCCCTGGGATCTCTTGCTCTTGTCGGTTGAGCTCTCTGGCACGTCCTCGATGGTAGCACAACACTTCGAGGAGGTGTGCTTGCCGGAGTGGGTGCGAGAGGTCTTGCTGGGCTTCTTCTTCCCCTCCGGGACTTCAGCAGCAGGAGCAGTTGCCTTGGCGGCAAGCCGCAATCGCTTCTCGTAGAGTTGGTCGGTGCAGATCAAGGTCGTCCTTCTTGTCGGAGGGGACGGAGATGGTGGTCAACGGCCCGCATCTTCAAAGATGTTGTAGGCGTAGTGTGATGCCGCCATGAACTTGGCTAGTGTCGGGCGGCCAAGGATTCCGTTGTAGGGCAAGGGGATCTCGGCTACGTCGAAGACGATCCTCTCCGTCCTGTAGTTCAACTCTCCTCCAAATGTCATAGGCAGTGTGACCTTTCCCTTCGGCTGGCTCCTCCCTGGATTGACCCCTTGAAACGTGCCCGTTTCCTCAAGGTCTCCATCAGGGATTTGCAACTTTTTGATCACGACAGGCGAGATCAGGTTCAGGCCGGCCCCACCGTCAACCAACATCTTATTCACTCTGAGGTTGCGTATTGTTGGTGAGACCAACAATTGCAAGCACCCGACCACGGTAGCGCGGTCAGGGTGATATTCGGCGTCAAAGATGAGGGGTGTGCTGGACCACTTCAGCGGCTTCTGAGCGTCGAACGACGGCTCTGCTGCTATAATCTCACGCGCCCACTGCTTGAGCTAACGGTGAGAGGTATGTAGCGAGGCGCCACCATTGACGCACATGGACTCCGTAGCCTTCTGGAACCCTTGCTCACCAGACTCGTCGTCCTCGTCGTGATCGTCGTCTTCCTATTTCTTGTCGCGGCCCCGGGCGGGCCTCTCTTGCTGGTTGTCCTTGCCGGGGCGGCCTCCTTGGCCGCCACGCTTCTTGCCGGACCCCTCCGCACCGTCCTGGTCCTTCTCCTTGTCCCGCCTCTCATACTCAGCCTTTTGCTTCTCAGCAAGCAGCTCAACTTGCCGGCAGTTCTGGAGGTCGTGGCCCTTGGTGCGGTGGATTTTGTAGTATTGCTTGCCGGAGCTCCCTGGCTTGTCGATTGCCGCCAAGGCTCGGCAGGCGGCACACCCGGCAATCTCCTTGCCGGGAGCGTCCGCTTTGACCTTCTTGCCGGCACCGGTGTCGTCAGACCCCTCAACGGCAAGCACGGCCTTGCCCTTGGGTTTCCTGTTGCGACGTCGGCCCTTCCTCGTCGGGGTAGTGGCGTCTTCATCGGTAGAGTCCCGAAGGTCGTATGTATGGTCCCGAGCTGTTTTGTCCCTGTTTTTACGAGGCGGTGGGGCGGGCTGTTGTTCGGCCTAAGTTGCCGTTTTATCCCGACCGTGGGGTGGTCGGTCCGCCGCACTATCCCGACCACGTGGTGGTCGGTCCGCAGCACTATCCCGACCACGTGGTGGTCGGTCCGCATTGCATGAGGGAGGTATGGGATCTGGTGCCTCCTCATCGAACTAAGGTAGCAGTCTGCGCTTTGGGTAACTCTTGGCTGGGCGCTTGAGGCCGTATTCTTCGGCTGCCAGGACATCGGTCCATCTGTCAATGAGTAGGTCTTGATCGACTTGGAGCTGCTGCTGCTTTTTCTTCAGGCTTCTTGCAGTAGCTATTAGTTGGCGCTTGAAGCGCTCCTGCTCGAGGGGTGCCTCAGGCATGATGAAATCCTCGCTGCCGAGGCTCTCCTCATCCTCGGAGACTAGACGATAAATATCGTCATCCGGGTCATTGGGCATGGCCTGTTTATCAGGGTTATCTTGCCCGTTGTCTTGTTCCTCCTGCTCGATGCAGCTCCAACAGGTCTTCATTGTTTTCGGCGTCACCGAGTACTATTTTCTCCGGTGTCGGTGTTGCCATCTTTTGAGCGACGAGGCTTAGAACGGCGTTTAGGGCACCGACACTTGGACTGTGTCTCAGAAGGTTTATTCGCAACTGAATCTTCTTTGTCATCGTCGCTAGCTTTTTTAGGTGTGTCGACCATGTACACATCATACGAAGAGGTGGCTGTCCAACGTCCAGTGAATGGCGGGTCTTGCCCTTGCTCCTTGTTGGCATCATCGTCCATACCATTGATGTCTTCGGAGCCATAATCAAGCACGTTGGTTAAGTCATCGACAGTGGCTATGAAGTGGGTGGCGGGTGGGAAGCAAAATTCCCCATCATCAGCCTCTAGCTCGAACCGAACATAGTTCGGTTGTGAGTCCGTCTCCAAGGACAGATTCTTTAAAGAGTTTAGCACATCACCCAAAGGTGAGTGCTGGAAGATGTCTGCGGTGCTGAATTCGAAAATCGATAACCGATCCAGCTCGGTGTCCACAGGCGTACATGGTCCAGAACTTATAACCAGAGACGAGTCCGGAGTTCCGTTGACGCAAATATTCCCTGGTGTTGAGTCTGTGTGAGGCTCCAATGTCGCAGACTCTGTGGCTTCGGATAGTGCAATCTGCTCTGGACCTACGGCCGTAGCAGTTACAGGAACCATCTCCTGAATCTGGTCCGATGATAGATTCAAGTCATGTTCATCGGAGCGAGGGGGAGCGATCGTCGCGGTCTCAAATCCATTGAAGATCAAGTCTCCACGGATATCCGCGATGTAGTTCAAGCTTCCAAATCTGACCTGATGGCCAGGGGCGTAGCTATCGATCTGCTCCAGATGGCCAAGCGAGTTGACCCGTAGTACGAAGCCGCCGAATACGAAAATCTGTCCCGGGAGTAAGGTTTCTCCTTGGACAGCGTCATATGGACGATTGAAGGGGCCATCGAACCTTTCGTCGACGGCACAGTGGAACTCTCAATGAAAGCACCAATGTCGGTGTCAAAACCGGCGGATCTCGGGTAGGGGGTCCCGAACTGTGTGTCTAGGATTGATGGTTACAGGAGACGGGGGACACGATGTTTACCAAGGTTCGGGCCCTCTCTATGGAGGTAATACCCTACTTCCTGCTTGATTGATCTTGATGAATATGAGTACTACAAGAGTTGATCTACCACGAGATCGTAATGGCTAAACTCTAGAAGTCTAGCCTGTATGACTATGGTCATGAATATCTGCCATTCGGACTACGCCCTCCGGTTTATATAGGAACCGGAGGGATCTAGGGTTACATAGGGTCGGTTACATAAGAAGGAATCTTCATAACTGATCGCCAAGCTTGCCTTCCACGCCAAGGAGAGTCCAATCCGGACACGGGTGCAGTCTTCGGCTTTCACGTCTTCACAGCCCCTCAGTCCGGCCCATGGATAACAGGCCGGACGCCCGAGGACCCTTAGTCCATGACTCACTCAGGACTAGCCACCATAGTGGGGGGCAACTCATCTTGGATCGGATCCATTCCATCCTCGCACACACAAGCTCATCGAGCCCAAGAACACCTCTCCTCAGGAGGTTGTTCATCCCTTGTACTTGTTCATCCTCAGCCTACAAGGCAATCCACCACACCACAGTGGAGTAGGGTATTACACCACATCGGTGGCCCGAACCAGTATAAACCTTGTGTCCCTTGTTCTTCGGGTTCGACGTGCAGAGCTTTGAGATCGTGGTGAGTGTGTGAGCGAGGGGAGGGAGAGATCTTCGTGCGCACCCCAGTGTTCGAACCTTAAGGGTTTTGCCGGAACCCGAAATCTGACATTTGGCACGCTAGGTAGGGGTTTGGCTGAAGCTTTCCTTCCGTCGATCCACGCTCCACCGCCTCCGTGACTTGTCCCCATTGCTGCATTGCTCCTCCAGCTGGGATGACGGACGCCCACGACGGTGCCAGGGGGCTCGGAGTCTTTGCCCCCACCTTGCGATGGGTACAATGGCCGCCCAAGTTCAAGCCAGAGATGCCGCCGCGTTACGACGGCGCGGCGGACCCGTCGGCCTTCCTGCTGGCATATGAAGAGGCCGTCCTGAAGGCTGGGGGCGATGACAAGGTCATGGACAGCTGGCTTCCCATGGCCCTCGCTGGGGCACCACGCGCCTGGATGCTCACCCTCCTAGGATCCTCAGTGGCATCTTGGGAGGATTTGCGCGGCCTCTTTGTTGCATGCTTCACGGCACCGGCGCCCCTCGCCGTCGCAGCCCTCCTCGGCGGCTCTCAAGCATCGCCCTCGGACCGTCACACCAAGCAGTTCTTTCGACAGATCGACGCCGCTTCCGTGTAGCAAGGAGCTCCCCCGGATTGGGCGGTGCCCAAAGCCGACCTCGCCTCCGACTCGGGAGATCACCCTGTCACCACTTTCGGCTCGGGCGTGCTCCCAATGCTTTGCACGCCCACCATCTGCAACGTAGCTATCACCAAGACCCTCATCAATGGCGGCGCCGGCCTCAACATGCTCTCCGTGGAGGCGTTTAGCCTTCTTCACGTACCACTCGAACAGCTCCGCCCCAGCAAGCCCTTCTCCGGGGTCGGCGGCGGCTCCGCCAGCCCCCTGGGGCAGATCCGCCTTCCTGTGACCTTCGGCACTCGCGACAACTACCGCACCGAGCTGATCAACTTCGACATCGCCCACATTGGCCTCCCGTACAACGACATCCTCGGGTACCCGGCTCTGGCTCAGTTTAAGGCGGGGACCCATCCGGCATACAACCTCATGAATATGCCCGGGAGCAAGGACGTCCTCACCATAGTTGGGGACACCAAGGAGGCTCTGGCGGCGCTCAAGCTTGCCCTCAAAACCGCCGTGGCGGTGCGACCTGCCGACAAGGCCACCCCTGGAGCTAAGGAGGCCGCGCCAGCAAAGAAGAAGCAGTTGTTCACTCAAGATCGGGCCGAAACTAAGCAGGTGCCGGTCGAGGAGGATGGGTCCTCAGGGCCACCTTCACCATAGGCGCCAACTTCGACCCGGATCAAGAGGATGCATTGGTGAGGTTCCTATGCACGAACAAGGATGTATTCGCCTGGGAACCCAAGCAGCTAGTAGGGGTCCCGAGGGGGGTGATTGAGCATCATTTGAGGGTGTGCCCCAATGTGCGCCCCGTGAAGCAGAAGGCGCGGCGACAGTCCATGGAGAAACAATCCTTCATCATCCAGGAAACCCGCAAGCTGAAGGCAGCAGGGGTCATTCGCGAGGTTCGGTACCCTGACTGGCTGGTGAACCCCGTCGTCGTACCGAAGAAAGGTGGGAAGGAGCGCATGTGTGTCAACTTCACCAACCTCAACAAGGCCTGTCCCGAAGACCCGTTCCCGCTTCCGCGCATCGACCAGATTATCGACTCCACCGCCGAGTGCGACCTGCTGTGCTTCCTGGACGCGTTCTCAGGATATCACCAGATCAAGATGGCAGTGGAGGATGTGGAGAAGACGGCCTTCCCGACCCCGTGTGGGGTGTACTGCTACACTTGCATGCCATTCGGCTTGCGCAACGCAGGTGCAACCTTCCAACTGCTGATGCACATCGCCCTGGGTCAGTAGCTCGAGAGAAACGCAGAAGCCTACGTCGACGACATCATGGTAAAATCTCGGGAGGCGAGAAATTTGATTCAGGACCTGGAGGAGACCTTCGCGAGCCTGCGCCAGGTGGACCTGCAGCTCAACCCAGAGAAGTGCGTGTTCGGTGTCCCCTCCGGCAAGCTGCTGGGCTTCCTCGTGTCCCATAGGGGGATCGAGGCTAACCCAGAGAAGGTCAAGGCGATAGAAGACATGAGCCCACCACAAACTCTCAAGGAGATGCAGAAGCTTGTGGGCTGCGTGACCTCGCTGGGGCGCTTCATCTCCAAGCTGGGAGAGCGCGCCCTTCCATTCTTCAAGCTGATGAAGAAGAAGGGCACGTTCGAGTGGACCCCGGAGGCTGACCAAGCGTTTCAAGACCTCAAGAGATACCTGACCAACCCTCCGGTGATGGTGGCGCCTTGCCCTCTCGAGCCCCTAGTGCTTTACCTTGCCGCCACTCCCTACTCTGCTAGTGCAGCTCTAGTGGCGGTTCGGGAAGAGCGCCAGGCCAAGGGCCTGCCGCGCCGTGCTGCACCTCTGGCTGGGGCGATGCAGCACCTAGAGGATACCGCAAGGGTTGCGATAGCTCCAACGAATGATCAGGCCCAGCCATACGGCGTTCTCGAGCATGCAGATGCCCCAGTGAGCGACCAGGCTCTTGGCGTCCCATCACCTCAGGAGGCGCCCCAACCTTTGGCAGACGCAGGGTCCCTCGATGCTCCCGCCCCCGTCGAGCACCCAGTGTACTTCGTCAGCACAGTGCTAAGGGATGCAAGGGCACGGTACCCCATGCCTCAGAAGCTCTTGCTCGCGCTCTTGGTGGCCTCGCGCAAACTGCGTCACTACTTCCAAGGTCACCCAATCAAGGTCGTCTCGGCCTACCCGCTAGAGAGGGTACTCAGGAGCCCCAACGCCGCTGGAAGAGTCGCCGAATGGAACATCGAGCTGCAAGCATTCCAGCTGGAGTTCAGCACAACCAGGGTCATCAAGGGAGTTGCGCTCGCTGACTTCGTGGCAGAATGGATTGACACCCCGGGGCTTGAAGCAGGTGAGGACCGATCCCTCTCGCTAGGAAGTGAAGTGCCAGATGGTTGGGTTATGTATTTTGATGGCGCGTTTGCACAACAGGGCGCGGGGGCTGGAGCAGTGCTCATCTCGCCCACTCAGGACAAGCTCTACTACGTCGTGCAGCTCTGCTTCCAGTAGGGCGAGAAGGTCTCCAACAACATCGCGGAGTACGAAGGCCTCATCGCTGGCCTTAAGGCTGCGGTGGCCCTAGGGGTGAAGCGCCTCACCATCAGGGGCGACTCGCAGCTCCTCGTCAACTTCTCCAACAAGGTATACGAGCCGAGGGACGAGCACATGGTGGCATACCTCATGGAGGTACGCAAAATGGAAAAGCAGTTCTTGGGCCTAGAGTTGCAGCATGTGCCCCGTGGCACCAACAAGGAGGCCGACGACGTCGCCAAAAGGGCATCCAAGCGCCAACCCCAAGAGCCCAGCGTCTTCTAGGAGCGGCTCTTCAAGCCTTCGGCGACACCTCCGCTTTCAGGGCCGGCGCCGCCTCGGAACTCCCCCAACCACCTACCTCAGGAGCCCCGGCCTGCGGCCCGACCTTGGGAGCGCGCCTACTCCTGGCGCTCGAGCCTCAGGAGGGGTGCTAGACCAAGGAGTTCAAGGAATACCTGACGCAAGGGATGCTGCCGGAGAAAGAGGAGGATGCGGAGCGCGTGGCCCGACAGGCTATGGCGTACTGCATCCAAGACGGTGAGCTACACAGGAAGCGGCCAAATGACGTTTCCTTGTGATGTATCTCCAGGGAACAGGGGAACGAGTTGCTAGCTGACATACACGGCGGAGACTGTGGGCACCACTCATCGTCACGAACCCTCGTCGGCAAGTCGTTCTGCAGTGGATTCTACTGGCCTACGACACTCAACGACGCGACCGAGCTGGTGAAGTCCTGCGAGGCCTGCCAATTCCACGCCAAGAAGATCCATTAGCCAGCTCAGGGCCTCCAGACCATCCCGCTCTCGTTGCCATTCGCGGTCTGGGGGCTGGATATCCTAGGCCCGTTTCCTCGAGCGCCTGGGGGCTACCGCTACCTCTACGTCACCATCGACAAGTTCACCAAATGGGTGAAGGTAGAAGCTGTCCGTACCATCCCGGCCGGATCGGCAGTCAAGTTCATCAAGGGTCTCGTGAGCCGGTTCGGGGTCCCCAACTGCATCATCACCGACAACGGCTCGCAGTTCACTAGTAATCTCTTCAAGACATATTGTGCTAACCTTGGAACGCAGATCCGCTATGCTTCGGTGGCGCACCCCAGGAGCAATGGCCAGGCCGAAAGCGCCAACGCGGAAGTCTTGAGAGGCCTCAAGACCAGGACCTTCAAGAAGAAGCTCGAGGCTCGTGGATGTGGGCAGTGCACGATGAGCTCCAACTGTGTTGTGGTCCATCCGCACCACCGCCACCAAGCCAACAGGCGAGACCCCGTTCTTCCTCGTCTATGGAGCAGAAGCGGTTCTCCCTCACGAGGTCAAGCATCGCTCCGCGCGGGTCCTAGTGCTTGATGAGACGCAGCAGGACGCCATGCGGGGGATGGACCTCGTGCTAGGGGAGGAACGCCGCCGGGAAGCCACGCTCCAAGCGGCAAGATACCGGCCGGCTGCGGACGTATCGCTGCGACATCCGCTCCAGGACGCTCGAGGTGGGCGACCTCGTCCTAAGGCGGGTGCTCTCCAGGGAGGGCTGCATAAGCTCTCGCCCATGTGGGAGGGCGTGTTTAGGGTAGCCCACGTCTCCAGGCTTGGCGCCGTGCGCCTGGAGACGCAGGACAGGGTCCCAATCCAGAATGCCTGGAACATCCAGCACCTCCGGAAGTTCTACCCATGAAGCAAGGCCCGACGCCTGTGAAGGTCTCCGCTCGTGACACTCTCACAGTCTCACGTAATAATGAGTGGGGTTGTACACGCCCCTGAGTCTCAGGAGTGCCGCCCTCGGGCCTTGGGGGATCCCTCCCACATCCTAGTGGCAGCACTTAGCTCCGCGCTGGTGAGAAGACTAGACTAGGTGCCGGACACGTCTTTTCATTTGCTTTCCGTAGTTGGCTTGCCCCTCTTTAATGAAAATTCGCATTCTTGTGTTTCTTGTCGGCTTGGTTCGATCGCCTTTTTCCTTTGTTTCTTCCCTCGGTTCTTTGTTTTGACCCGTACTCTCCCTCGCATGCCTTGCGAGGGGGCTGGACAGGTGCACTCGTGAGCGTTTTCCCTGGTCTTCGCGAGGCACCCTCGCTCAAGCTCGCAAGATGGCGCACCTCCCTCTCTTAAGTCTGTGCCCCTCGGGTACCGCGATGCGGAGCGCTGGGTCATGACCGGCCACGCCTAGGGCTCTGGGCTTGGAAGAATAAGAGTTTCTTGACAAATTTTTGCAGTTCCTCGACGCCTCCCAAGCCTACGGCAAGGAGGTCTCACCAGGTGCTGGGAGATGCGCGCATCACGAGGCGGAGACTACTTCAGACATGTCGAGCTAAGTTATCTCTACACGCCTACATAAAACACGGATGTTGCAACACGAACCGAGAACAATAAACATAACATAGCGACTTGGAAATCACGGTTCGTTGCATGCCCGTGCAGGGGCCCATACTTGTTTCTTTTTCAAATACAGGAAGAAATGAAAGAACAAAACAAAAGCAGCGCGCGCCCCCACAGCGGCCCGTGAGGGTAGGCCCTTGGCGCCCTCCTGGACTCAGCCAGACCCCTCCTCGCGCTTCACTAGGGCGCGGCAATGAGACGACCTGCTGCCGCCCTTGAAGCGGGCATGGCAGCGTGGCGGGTGGTCATAGCCGCTGCTGCTGGAGCTATCGTCGGAGGAAGAGCCGCCGTAGCTGGATGAGCCGCGGCCGGCGCTGAGGGCAAGTCCACCTTCACCCTCGTCACGACCGTCACCAAGGCTGAGCACCTCGCCACCGTCGTTGTCCTCAGGGCAGCATCCGACGCGGCGACCATCTTCCCCGAATACCCTCACGTAGAGGGTCGCATTGTCGTCGTACTTGAAGTGGAGGGTGCACCGCCTGCCCAGGCCACGCGCGCGGGCAAACGTCTACCAGCCATGAGCCAGGGCTGCGTTGCCCGCGACGGAGACCTCCACCGCGACCCACAAAGCCTTGCTGTAGCAGCCGTCTGCCTACAGCCAGAGACCGCCTGGACCCATGGCCGGCAGTTTGCCGGCGAAGAAGCGCGGGAGCTGAAGCCAGGTGTCGGCCGGGTTCTCCGACCACACGACAAACTCCAGCAGCACTTCCGCCGAGTGGAAGCGTGACCGGGGAGGCCGCGCAACCATGGCGCGCCTCACTTCATTGACGAGGCTGCCACGACCTGGGCGGCTCCCACCGTGCGAAGAGGCGTCGTCGCGGCCGCAAGGGGCCACGGCGGGGGTCGCGACGTGCTTACGAGGGAGACCGCGCCCCCTCTTGGGCGGCGGCGAGCCGGGCCCCTCCTGGCGGGCCTTCTGTCGGCGTTCTGGGAACGGGGGTCCCCAGACTTGCTCGTCATGCGGCCACGGCGTGGTTAAGCCAAAGAGTCGCACGGCCCATCTTCATCAACAAGGCATCCAAGACCCTCGCGAGGGTCCAAGCCTCATGAGGCGGACGACGCAAGACCTCCCGAGGGAGTCTGGACTAGGGGTGTCCGGATAGCGAACTATCATCATGGCGGACTCCAAGACTATGAAGATACAAGATTGAAGACTTCGTCCCGTGTCCGGATGGGACTTTCCTTGGCGTGGAAGGCAAGCTTGGCGATACGGATATGTAGATCTCCTACCATTGTAACCGACTTTGTGTAACCCTAACCTATCCATTGTCTATATAAACCGGAGGGTTTTAGTCTATAGGACGAACAACAATCATACCATAGGCTAGCTTCTAGGGTTTAGCCTCCTTGATCTCGTGGTAGATCTACTCTTGTACTACCCATATCATCAATATTAATCAAGCAGAGTAGGGTATTACCTCCATCGAGAGGGCCCGAACACAGGTAAGAACATCGTGTCCCTTGTCTCCTGTTACCATCCGCCTAGACGCATAGTTCGGGACCCCTACCCGAGATCCGCCGGTTTTGACATCGACATTGGTGCTTTCATTGAGAGTTCCTCCTGTCGTCACCGATAGGCCCGATGGCTCCTTCGATCATCAACAACGACGCGGTCCAGTGGTGAGACTTTTCTCCCCGGACAGATCTTCAGATTTCAGCGGCTTTGCACTGCAGGCCAATTCGTTTGGCCATCTGGAGCAGATCGAAAGCTACGCCCCTGGCCATCAGGTCAGATTTGGAAGTTTGACCTACACGGCCGATGTCCGCGGAGACTTGATCTTCGACGAATTCGAGCCACAGCCAAGCGAATCGCACTGTCTCGATGGGCATGATCTAGCTCTTTAACAAAGTGCCACGGAGGCCGCACCAAAGATCCGCTCCGACCCTTAATCCGGAGCCGGATTCCCCGATCGAGGATGGTTGGATGGACGCCACCTCGGAGGCTAAAATCTTTACGGCGATTAAGCCGAACATAATCCCTGTCGTTTGCGAAGACCGTGACTCCCAGGTGCCAGACTCCTCTTCGGACTCCGAACCCTCCGCGCCCCTGCCAATCGAATCCGATCGGGCGCCGGTCATGGAGTTCACTGCCGCAGACATCTTTCAGCACTAGCCCTTTGGCGACATCCTGAATTTACTAAAGTCTCTCTCTTTATCCGGAGAGCCATGGCCGGACTACGGCCAGGAAGGTTGGGATGCGGACGACGAGGAAATTTAACGCCCACCCACCACCCACTTCAGAGCTAATCGCCGAAAAGCTTACACGACGTGCTCGATTTCGACTCCGAAGACATCGACGGTATGGACGACGATGTAGGAGATAACCATGAACCAACGCCTATAGGATGCTGGACAACCACCTCATCCCATGATGTATACATGGTGGATACACCTAAAGGAAATGAAGACGAGGAACAACGGGACGCTATGAAGGATAAATCCCTCGAAAAGCAGTCAAAACGGCAACGTAAACGCCGAACCAAGTCTCGCCTCAACAGAGACCCAGCCATAGAGCAGGGCGAACCGGTGGATGACGAACATGCTATCGAGCAATCGTCCGAACAAGACAACTTGGATAAACAACCCGTCCCCGGCGAAGACAACAGTCCGGACGATCTCACGCCGAACAAATTGTTGGAACAAAATAACCTCCAGAAAAGGCTCGTCGCCACTACGCGTAGCCTGAAAAAGCAGAAACGAAAGCTCAAAACAGCGGAAGATGCACTCAGAATCAGATGGAGCAGAGTATTCAACATCATGAGACAAATACGGCGACGATACGAACAAAGAGCTACCAAAGAGAAAGCTACTGCCCGAATTTGATGAGGAGGCCATAGAGCCCCCACAATCAAAAATTAAGAAGGCCACCAGGTCGGATGGACGACCCCACGGCAAAAAGAGAGTGGCAACTGGCGCCGCACACAAGCCGATATGCGATCCGCATAAGGATTCACATCAAAAGGATGGCCCAGTGAGGTCCATCTACGGGCCGAGAAAGCAAGCTCTTCAAAGCAATGCAACACGCCAAATATCTGAACATCACGGCACACCCAAATACAGGGGCGCCGCACACCCCCTATGTTTCACCGATGAGGTGCTGGATCATGAATTTCAGGTGAGCTTCAAGCCCTTAAACATAGAGGCATACGACGGAACAACAGACCCTGGAGTCTGGATTGAGGATTACATCCTCCACATACACATGGCTAGAGGAGACGATCTCCACGCCATCAAATACTTACCCCTTAAACTCAAAGGGCCAGCTCGGCATTGGCTTAAAAGCCTCCCCGAAAAAACCATTGGAAGCTGGGAAGAGCTCGAGGATGCGTTTCGGGCAAATTTTCAGGGGACCTATGTCCGCCTCCGGATGCGCATAATCTAAGTCACATAACTCAACAGCCCGAGAGTCAGCCCGAAATTTCGAATAGGTTCCTTACTAAAAAGAACCAAATAGTCGATCGTCTCGGACGCCAAGCCTTAGCAGCCTTCAAACACAACGTCTGAGACGAATGGCTCGCCGGACACCTCGCCAAGAAAAGCCAAGAACAATGGCCGCATTAACAAGCCTCATGACTCGCTTTTTGCGGGAGAGGATAGCTGGCTAGCAAGATGCAAGACCAATGACCCAAGTACATCCGAAATCAGGGATGGAAATGGGAAACCACGGCGCAATAAGGACCAGCGCCGGATTAAAAGGAACGGTCCAAAGAGCGCGGCAGTCAATGCCGGATTCAAAAGCTCACGGCAGAACAATAAAAAACTTCCCCTTAAGGACAATAGCGATGATCTATACAACTTAAACAAAATCTTGGACAAGATATGTCAAATCCACAAGATTCGGGAGGCCCGCAAATCATACCCACAGAGATTGTTGGGTCTTCAAACAAATCCGCAGACTCAAAGCCGAACACAAGGGGCTCGACACACCAAGTGAAGATGATGACGAGCACCACAAGCAGAGCCCCTGAAAACAAAAGAATTTCCCACAAGAGGTTAAAACAGTAAACTCACTTCACGTGATCAAAGGGAAATACAGAGCGGCGCCCTCTAGAATGTGCGCCGCACAAACTACCCTAGCGGAGTACCAACACCGGTTGTCAAAACCAATCACCTTCGACCATCGTGACTATTCCGAAAGTATCCGAATGCAGGATGGACTGCCTTGATATTGGATCCTATAATCGACTGATTCCAATTTACACGTCCTCATGGATGGTGGCGATGACATAAACCCGATATATCGTGACACAATCCGCAGGATGGGGATAGACCCAACCAAAATTCGCCCGTAGCAACACCTCCTTTAAAGGAGTAATGCGAGCACATATGCCCATTGTACGGGCTCCATACTGCTAGAAGTTGTGTTCGGTTCATCCGACAACTTCCGTCGCGAAAAGTTGATCTTCCATGTCGCCCCGTTTAAGAGTAGCCATCAAGCACTATTGGGACGCGAAGCTTTCGCCCACTTTAACGCAATACCGCATTATGCATCTCTAACACTTAAAATGCCCGGTCCACGCGGCGTGATCTCATTAAAAAGGAGTATTAAGTGTTACTCGAGCACGGAAGAACGTGGGACTGCCTTGACAGCCCCACACCTATCCGGCTCCGCTTAGTCAAAGAACACGAATAGGTCATTCAAACCCCGGACACGGCTAGACGAGTTCGGCGCCTACTAGCGGCATACCCCATACAAGGGGCTGCATGCATGTATAACAAGAGACAATAAAGCTCAATTTTATTCACTTCTTGAATCGTACTGTTTATTTAATATAAAGTACATCTTTTGCATGATCCTTTTCTTTTAAACTAAGTTCCTCTCTTTTACGGATGAACAACATGCTACACCCGTCCGTGATACGGCACAACGGAGACACAAGCGCAGACGTGCGGTAGGGACCCGTTGCAAAGGATTCTTTTCGATTAAGACCTGCGTAAACCTTTTTTACTGTCTCTTGTTGATATACATCCCCGGTTTCTCACTATAACTGAGGAGGAGGTCTGGCGTTTTGGCATTGGCCGCACCAGAATTTTTTATGCAGTACCGGACACGGGGCTTAGGGCATTATTCTGCCCGTTTTATAAAGACCGAATACCTTAGGGAGTGTTCGGCGTCTCGAGTTAGGCCTTATATGCATCAGCTCCGAATCATGTCTTTGGTCAAATGTTGGGTTTGCCCAGCTCCTGTGTTTTGCTGCCTTACGTTCCGTTTCATCGGCTAACGCGGCACCAGGAGAACTACTACGATTGTGCCCCGGTTCGGTCGGGCGAGCACCTTAGTAGAGAAAGCCGAAAACTGACTGTCATGATATAGCAAGAGACTGGTCAACCACTCGATGACTCATCGGAATGTTTAGAATTCCTCCGCATTAACGAAGGACCGGTTTTCGGTCAGCACATACGCACTCGATTCGGGAGAGTGCGGTGCCCCCAGGGGCTATATAGTAGCCCCACCCTCGAACTCCTATGGCTAAGTGAAAGTGATAAAGCATTATAGTCCGGTTGCCTAGTTTGCTACGCAACCACCTCCTTAACAGGACCAAGACGTTGGATTAAGTGTGAAAAAGTGATTTCTTTGCAAACACCCCCGCACTATGTGCGTGGGGGCTGAAGCCAAGGACTGCCATCTTTCAGGTTATACATACATATACATAAACGGCCGCACAGGGAGTAGTTTGCTACTTGAACGCACAAGTATAAAAAGCTCTTATATTATATTGAAACATTGTTTTCACAAATCATACATGTCATTTAAACATAATATCCTTCGAGCACTGCGTCTCTATTAAACGAGCGCCCTGCAAGACTTCCTCAAAGTAGTGCTCGGCAGGTACTCGGCTTCTGTCCGAATCTTGGGATGCAACGTCGGTGGCCTTCATCTCTGCCCAGTATGTCTTGACACGGGACAGAGCCATCCGCGCTCCCTCAATACACGCCGACCGCTTCATTGCATCGATACGCGGTACCGCACCAAGGAACTGCTGCACTAAACCAAAATAACTCTTCGGCTGGGGTCCGCCTGGCCACAAATGAGTCATGACATGCTTCATGGCAAGTCCGGGTAGTCGATTCAGCTCGGCCCATTTGGCCAACCGATCGGTCAACGGAAGAAGACGCTCCGGACTATGGAATTGCGACCAATATAGCTCTTCTCTTCTGTGCCCCTTCTGGCCTCGGAAGTGCTCAATCGCGTCCGCAGCGCTCGCCGCTAAGTCCAGATAAGCATCCTCTGAACTCCACAACTTGTCCAATTGAGCATACTTTGGATCTGTAAATTTCCTCCGTAGCAGAAACGGTTTTCCAGCCGCAATTGCCCCGGCCTGACTCAGCTCCTCCTTGGAAGCTCTCAAAGCCGAACGGGCATCCTTGGATTCGGCGGTGGCCTTTTTCAGGCCCTCTTGCTCCGCTTGACGTTCCCTTTCAAGAACCTCGCAGCGATCGGTAGTATTCTTCAACTTTCTGGCCATATCAGCCATTTCCTCTTTGCATCGGCAGTGAGCAGCCCGTTCGGCTTTTAGCTCTTCGGCCTCCCTTGAAGCGGCCGCATTACTATTTCTGGCTTGCTCTTTCGCTCGGGCGAGTTCCGCCCGCAGCTCCTCCATAGCAACGGCACCATCTGCATTAAGGATACAAGTATTAAGACATGGGCGTCAAGCTCTCTTACCAGGTATCCGCGTAGAAGTCGCATACCTTGTGACTCGTCAAACCGATTATTGACCAGCGCGATGTCCGCATCCGCCTCGTCAAGTTGCCGCTTTAGTTCGGCATATTCATTAGTCTGGCTGGCCACCGGACGCCCCGCCACCTGTTTAGGAACGGTGATATGTTATAATCGAGATTTGATCCTCGACGCACTGTCAATTTTGACAACATACCGAGTCTCGTGGGCTACTATCTATACAGGCGCATTCTATATGCATAACTGCCGGAAGGTACATCATTTTTGCGTACCTCAAACCCCGTCAGTAAGCTTCTGACGGCTTCATGCAATCCGCTCTCCGCGGATGCAATTCTTACAATCACCGTACCCATTAGAGCACGGTGATCTTCTGAGATAGCCGCTCGCCCGAGCAGATCATTCAGCTCCTCCGACCGCACACCAGTTGGCGCCGGACTTGGGGGAACCCTCCGCGACGACACCTCAAGGTCGTCCGCCTCGCACGAGGGTGCGACAGGTGGAGGCGTTTCGCTTTCCATCGTCTCCGGAAGAAGATCCCCCGAAGACGAGCTCTGCTGAGAAGGGCTGAGATCCGAACTACAAGGTACAATTTCGGTTATCTTTAGAAATAAATACAGGGATGTTCCTTATTTACAAGATCCCTTCTTTTTACTTACGGCTCGCTGGAGGGCTGATCCCCTTGGGGAAACTGTGCGGCTGGATTGCTTCCCAACGCCGGACTCCCTAACGAAGATTTCTTTCCTCTCTTTGAGGCCTTGACCTCCGGATCTTCCGAAGCAGTCCTCTTCTCTCCTTGGAGGGTGGGACTTTTGATTCCTCCTTCCTCAGAAGCCTCCTTCATGGAGGCAGGTGCTTCCCTGCTCCCCCCTTCGCCTACTTCAAAAGGCGCGGCCTTCAACATCTTGGCCAGCATGGGATCCGGCGTGGTCTCTGGGAGGGGAGGCGGACACCTTATTAACTTTGCCTTGGCTATCCCCTCCTATTCAAGAAATGGCTCCTTTAAAGGGCATACATATGATAAATGAATGAACAGCCTGTCCGGTTACAGGACTACTTACTTGAGTATCTGGGCGATTGCAGCTTAGGCTCAAGTCCTCGGCCAGTCCGGACACTTCTCTTGTGATCCAAAGAACAGTTTATACATCTCCACGGGCGTCGTGCCCATAAAATTTTGAAGAGCTCGTGGTCCCTCCAGATTAAATTCCCACAGTGAGGGGGCGGCGTTTGCAGGCGTAGGCGCCGAATCAACATAACTGCGCCATCGCAACCAGATTGATCTCTCTTTCTTGGAGGTCTCGAATACGGCCCTGCAACAAAGGAACGCCCTTGGACGGCCACCAGTCGAGCCCCTTGTTGACCCATGACGCCCGGCCCGCTGTGGTGGACTGGCGGAAGGCGAGCGCCACCCTTTTGGTGCCCCCGAGCGGTGATATAAAACCACTCCTGCTGCCACAAACCAAGCTCCTCTTGAAAAGAGCCCTCGGGCCACGGAGCATCAGCACAATTTCTTATAACCGCCCCTCCGCACTCTGCTTGTTGCCCCTCGATCATCTTTGGCTCCACCTTGAAGGTCTTGAGCCACAATCCAAAGTCAGGGGTAATATGGAGGAAGGCCTCACATACGACAATGAATGACGAGATATGGAGGATGGACTCGGATTCAAGTCATGGAAATCCAGCCCATAATAAAACATGAGCCCCCCGCACGAAGGGATCCGTCGGAAGCCTAAACCCCGAAGGAAGTGAGACACGAACACCACGTTCTCGCCGGGCTCAGAGTGGGAATGACCTGCCACGAGCAGCAGCCTATGCGAGATCTCGTCGGTTAGATACCGGGCGTCTCGCAGCTTTAGCACATCTTCTTCGTGACGGAGGAAGACATCCATCGGCCAATTTGGTCGGAGCCGGACATCGTCGAAGGTCCGAAGCGCCTAAATCTGAAGCTTTGGGTGTTAGAACTCAAAGCGCGAGGCGAACTCGATGGAGGGTGTAAAAAGAAGAGGGCCTTGGTCTCATTATAAAGAGGTTGAATACCAAGAGTCCACCCCGTGGGCGATTAAGACTCGCCTTTGATAGAGGAGGCGTGCCGACGGGCACGGTTGGGTTACCCACGTCCGTATTGATGGGAATCCCGGAATAAGGGGGCACGATCTATGCTTTGATAAGACGTGCCAAGGAAACCGCCTCGCTAGACACGCTGAGGTGGAACAGTAAAAAACAATTCATATAGAGACCTGGCCGCGGTGTGATGTCACGCCACGGAATACGTCAGCAGATCTGTGCAAAAATTATTCTCTCTACGGTGGTATGTGGAACTTGTTTTGCGTAGCGGACACTATCCTTGTGTTCAAAACCTTCTATGAAGCATTCGGAGAAGGAACCCGCCTTGCAACGCCGAAGACAATATGTGCGCCGGACTCGTCGTCATTGAAGCCTGGTTCAGGGGCTACTGAGGGAGTCCTGGACTAGGGGGTGTCCGGATAGCCGAACTATCATCATGGCCGGAGTCCAAGACTATGAAGATACAAGATTGAAGACTTCGTCCCGTGTCCGGATGGGACTTTCCTTGGCGTGGAAGGCAAGCTTGGCGATACGGATATGTAGATCTCCTACCATTGTAACCGACTGTGTAACCCTAACCTATTCGATGTCTATATAAACCGGAGGGTTTTAGTCCCGTAGGGACTAACAACAATCATACCATAGGCTAGCTTCTAGGGTTTAGCCTCCTTGATCTCATGGTAGATCTACTCTTGTACTACCCACATCATCAATATTAATCAAGCGGAGTAGGGTATTACCTCCATCGAGAGGGCCCGAACTGGGTAAAAACATCGTGTCCCTTGTCTCCTGTTACCATCCGCCTAGACGCATAGTTCGGGACCCCTACCCGAGATCTGCGGTTTTGACACCGACACCTCCTGGAGTGGCCTAGCTGTGCAGGCTCACGAGGAGCGGAGATATCAAGGCGGGGCAAAACCTCACGAGGCTCTCGTGACGTGAGCCATGACGAACGACACCAGGCGGGCGCCAGCGCGCGCAGCGTCATTATTTCTTCTTTGGTGCTAAGGAGGCCACCGCAAGCGAAGAGTACCGAGGCATCAGGCAAAGGTTGCTATATTGGTGCAACGAGACCAAGACCAGGAGGATGGCAAGATGGAAGTCATCATGGAGCCCAAGACGGCGTCACCACCAGAGCTTTTAGCGAGCAAAGAACCCGCTTTTGTCAGGATAGCTTGTACTAGCTGTCCCCTTCAAATTTGCCCGCCGTTGTTGACTCCCTTCCCGCTCGATATTTGGGAAGAGGACCAGGGCCTATATAAGTAGAGCTAGCCACCATAGTAGAGGCATCTGATCTTAGCTTGATCCAACCCGATCGAGAGCCTACCCTAGCCACAAGAACACCTCAACCTCATGAGGCTGTTCTTCCCTTGTACTATTCATCATCAGCCCTAGAGGAAATCCACCACCACCACACTGGAGTAGGGTATTACACCACAACGGTGGCCCGAACTAGTATAAACATCGTGTCTTTACGTATTCTTGAGTTAAATCGAGTTTGTCCATGAGATCCGATCGTCTCCGTCTTATATTCTTTTCCAAACACTTTTGCCCTTGTTTTGTACTCTAACTTGTATGATTTGATTGGAACTAACCCGGACTGACGCTGTTTTCAGCAGAATTGCCATGATGTTGTTGTATGTGCAGAAAACAGAAGTTCTCGGAATGACCTGAAACCCCACGGGATGTCTTATAAAAAAATAAAAAATCCTCGCCAAAGATGAAGACTAGGGTGCCCACACCCTGTCCACGTGGGTGGGGGGCGCCCCCCCCCCCCCTCCTAGGGCGCGCCCCCCTACCTCGTGGGCCCCCTGGAGACCCTCCAACGCCAACTCCAACTCTATATATTTGCTTTCGAAGAGAAAAAAATCAGAGAGAAGAAATCATCACGTTTTACGATACGGAGCCGCCGCCAAGCCCTAAAACCTCTCGGGAGGGCTGATCTGGAGTCCGTTCGGGGCTCCGGAGAGGGGGATTCGTCGCCATCGTCATCATCAACCATCCTCCACCACGAATTTCATGATGCTCACCGCCGTCGTGAGTAATTCCATCGTGAGGCTTGCTGGACGGTGATGGGTTGGATGAGATTTATCATGTAATCGAGTTAGTTTTGTTAGGGTTTGATCCCTAGTATCCATTATGTTCGAGATTGATGTTGTTATGACTTTGCTATGCTTAATGCTTGTCACTAGGGCCCGAAGTGCCATGATTTCAGATCTGAACCTATTATGTTTTCATGAATATATGCGAGTTCTTGATCCTATCTTGCGAGTCAATAGTCACCTACTATGTGTTCTGATCTGGCAACCCCGAAGTGACAATAATCGGGACCACTTCCGGTGATGACCTTAGTTTGAGGAGTTCATGTATTCACTATGTGCTAATGCTTTGTTCCGGTTCTTTATTAAAAGTAGGCCTTAATATGCCTTAGTTTCCATTAGGACCCCGCCACGGGAGGGTAGGACAAAATATGTCATGCAAGTTCTTTTCAATAAGCACGCATGACTATATTCAGAATACATGCCTACATTACATTGATGAATTGGAGCTAGTTCTATGTCACCCTATGTTATGACTGTTACATGATGAACCGCATCCGGCATAATTATCCATCACTGGTCCGGTGCCTACGAGTTTTCCATATACTGGTTTACGCTTATTTACTTTCCTCATTGCCATATCGTTACAACCACTACAAAATACCAAAAATATTTACTTTTGCTCGTGACTACTCTTTTTTGTTACCGTTGCCACCACTATCATATTCTTTGTGCTACTAAATTCTTTGCTGCAGATACTAAGTTTCCGTGTGGTTGAATTGACAACTCACCTGCTAATACTTGAGAATATTCTTTGGCTCCCCTTGTGTCGAATCAATAAATTTGGGTTGAATACTCTACCCTCGAAAGTTGTTGCGATCCCCTATAGTTGTGGGTTATCAAGACTAATTTCAAGCGCCATGCCGGGGAGCATAGCTCTATTCTTTGAGTCACTTGGGATTTATATCTGCTGGACACTATGAAGAACTTGAAAGACGCTAAAACAACAATTTATCCCTCAACTACGAGGGGAGGTATGGAACTGCCATCTAGCTCTGCACTTGATTCACCTTCCGTTATGAGTAAGCTAGCGAAACCTAAACCTCGCTTACATTATTCGCTTCGATATATCGCATGTTATTGATGATGCCACTTCGCTATGCATGATACTTATGATGAAACCGCTTCTATGCTCGATACTACTGTGCTCTTAGTAAATTTCTTGATGAACAAATTGCTAGGGCTAGAGAAAAAGAAATTATTGAATCTGAATATAATGATGAAAGTGATGATGAAAATATGCCTGTTATTCCTGAGGGTTATGTTTTTGATATGGAATCTTCTGCCGCTATTCTAGCTTGCAAAGATAGATGTGAGCTCAAGAGGTTATTAGTTAAATGGAACAAGGAATCACTTAGAGATAAAATGAAACCCGACCCTGCTTTTGCAAATTCATCTATCTGTATTCCTGATAAGGATTATGAATTTTCTGTTGATCCAGATATAATTACTTTGGTTGAATCTGATCCTTTTTATGGCTATGAATCTGAAACTGTTGTGGGACATCTTACTAAGTTAAATGATATAGCCGCCCTGTTCAATAATGAAGAGAGATCGCGCTACTTTTATATACTCAAAATATTTCCGTTCTCATTAAAGGGTGATGCTAAGATATGGTTTAATTCTCTTGATCCTGGTTGTGTGCGTAGTCCCCAGGATATGCTTTATTACTTTTCTGCTAAATATTTCCTTGCTCATAAGAAACAAGCTGCTTTGAGGGAAATATACAACTTCGTGCAAATTAAAGAAGAGAGTCTCCCACAAGCTTGGGGGAGGCTTCTCAAGTTACTTAATGCTTTGCCCGATCATCCTCTTAAGAAACCTGAAATACTTGATATCTTTTATAATGGACTAACCGATGCGTCAGAGATTACTTGGATAGTCGTCTTTGGTTCTCTTTTCGTGGAAAGAACACGGATGAAGCTGAAATTCTATTGAATAATATGTTGACAAATGAAAATAATTGGGCACCTCCCGATCCAGCTCCTAAGCCAGCCTCCGCTCCAATTCGAGCCTATTCCTAAAGCAACTCAAGAAGAGAGGTGTTCTATTCCTCGATCCGAAAGATATGCAAGAGGCAAATAAATCTATGAAAGAAAAAGGTATTAAAGCTAAAGATGTTAAGAATTTACCTCCTATTGAAGAAATACATGGTCTTAATCTACCGCCTGTCGAAGAAACATATGATCTCAATTCTTTATTTACTGAAGAACCTCCTGATCCCGATATCCCGACATAGGTAGTAAAGGTAAATTCTCTTTATAGATATGATAAAGCTGAAGTCCCTCCTACTAAAATTGCTAGTCAGTGCTTGAATGAGTTTCATAGCTTTATGTTTAAGCAAGACGACTTCAATGCTTATTTTGGTAGACAATTAAAACAAAATGCTTATATGATTAGACGCTTGGGTGATTATATGGCTAATATTAAAGTTGAACTTAAACTTGTTAGCAAACATGCTTCTATGGTTACCACTCAAGTAGAACAAGTACTTAAAGCTCAAAAAGAAGTGCCTGATGAAATGAATAGTAAGAAAAATAATTATGATGTTAGAGTGGCTACTAGAACTGGTAGAATGACTCAGGAACCTTTGTATCCTGAAGGCCACCCTAAGAGAATCGAGCAAGATTCTCAGAGAAATAATATTGATGTTCCTAGTTCTTCTAAAAAGAAAAAGAAAAATGATAGAACTGTGCAAACTTCTAGTGCACCTATTGCTGAACCACCTGATAATCCAAATGATATATCTATGTCTGATGCTGAAACACAATCTAGTAATGAACATGAACCTAATGAAAATATTAATGATGATGTTCATGATGATGCTCAACCTAGTAATGATAATAATGTAGAAATTGAACCTGCTGTTGATCTTGATAACCCACAATCAAACAATCAACGTTATGATAAAAGACTTTGTTGCTAGGAAACATGGTAAAGAAAGAGAACCATGGGTTCAGAAACCCATTCCTTTTCCTCCGAAACCATCCAAGAAAAAGGATGATGAGGATTTTGAGCGCTTTGCTGAAATGATTAGGCCTATCTTTTATGTATGCGATTAAATGATGTGCTCAAAACAAATCCTTATGCTAAATATATGAAGGATATCTTTACTAATAAAAGAAAGATACCGGAAGCTGAAATTTCCACCATGCTTGCTAATTATACTTTTAAGGGTGGAATACCAAAGAAACTTGGAGATCCCGAGTACCTACTATACCTTGCTCCATTAAAAGAAATTATATTAAAACTATTTTATGTGATCTTGGAGCCGGTGTTAGTGTTATGCCTCTCTCTTTATATCGTAGACTTGACTTGAATAAGTGACACCTCTTTGAAATATCTTTGCAAATGGTCGATAAATCAATCGCTATATCAGAGCGACCAGACCTCAAATACCCGATCTCTCGTGCTTAGTGTCATCCTGATCAAGAATGTCTTGACAAAGACACAAGACTCGGAGGATTTATAACAGAGTAGCAATCACACACTTATTACAATCGAATGTCTCAAGAGAGAACTTAATAAAATAAATATGGCTTAAGGCCATCTAATAACGATAACAATGGAAGGCTTGGAAGAATAAGCGAGTCCATCAACTCCAACGGCATCACCGAGTATAGAACCACGACCTAAACACCATACTGAAATGCGTCGAAAAGTCTGCAACATGAAACGTTGCAGCCCGAAAACGGGTCAGCACATGGAATATGCTGGCAATGTAACACATAGAGAAAATAATGGAAGAATAAGCCTATACTACATGCATATTTGGCTGGTGGAAAGCTCTATGGTTACAGTTTTTGTGTAAAGCCAATTTTTCCCTACTGCAAAGGAATAAATTTATTTAACTATCATGGTGGTTGTTGAACATTGAGAATGGTTGACAGGATTCTCAATCCCAATTAAAAGTACCCATTAACAACCCAACAATATTAATTAGAGTAACATGATGAGATTCACATGATAATCCAAGTACTAGATACTCAAGATGTCCATAACCGGGGACACGGCTAACCACGATTAGTTTATACACTCTGCAGAGGTTTGTGTACTTTTCCCCACAAGACTCGATCTCCTTCGTTTGATTTCTCGCACTACATGGTGTTTGAGAAACGGATGACTGAGACATAGTCTTTCAGAAGCGCTAGCACCTTACATGTGGGTAGACCGTACCAACCTACAACCCCTACATCAGCTAGTCTACCCATAAGAGTTCGCACAACTTAGTCAACTATGCTAGAGCCCATTGTAGCATGTGGCTGCACACGGAAGTTTCTAGCATGAATAATCTCATGATCCCTTTGAGCCTGGGTGACGGTCCGAAGAAATACAGGCAAATCCTGATAGAAACCGGGTGCCTCAATCCACCCAGATGTGTGTTTAAGTTGCCACCTTAAATAAACCATTAATTTAACAATCTCACATCTGTCATGGAATTCACTCACCCAATCCACGTCTACTAGCATAGCATGGCATAATAAGCAAACGTAGAAGTAAATCCCAAGGGTTTGATAATAAAATAGGTAATAGGTACTACCTCAATCTACTTCCCATCCCACAATTTAATTAGATCCTAATCATGCAATTGTTTGAGGATAGATCTAATGCATAAAAACTGGGTAGTAGAAAAGGTATGATCAAACTGTTACTTGCCTTGCTGATGATCCGCGAAACCTAGAGACTCGAAGTAACAGGCGGCGCACTCTGGGTATTCTATTGCAGACAAACAAGCATACAATAGTACTCATCTAATGCACAGGTAAAACTCAAGTAGAAGATCTAACCAGATAGTTCAACTTAAGATCTCTGGTTTGCAAAAAGAATCAAATCAAATGAAGCAACGAAAGTCAAACGGCGGAAGAAAACAGCTCCGTTTTAATAATCTGGCTCTAAGTCAAATTTTACAGTAGCAAAAACTTGTTTAAGTAGGTTATTCGGAAAAAGGGTTTCGAGACAAAACTCCATGCGCTTGAATCGCCTGATTCCGATAAACGAGCGAAAAGTTATACTAAAACGAAAATCGGACCAGGAATCACGATCAGAAAAATCGCGAATTAAATCCGAGAAAAAGAAAAATGACGAACATGTTAACGAACGGACGTTCGTTAACTAAACTAATCTGGCGAACGCGTTCGTTAAAACGAACGAACGAACGAACGTTCGTTATTCAACCTAAACGAAAAAAAAACGATCTAAGAAAAAACGAAAACTAAAAAAACTGAAAAAACCAACGAAAAACCGCCCGGTTTTTAGAAAAACTGGCGGCACGGTTTTCGAGGCGGCAGCGAACATCGGCGGCGGGGTCCGGCGAGTCGGCGGAGGCGGCGACGGGGTCCGGCAAGGTCGGACGACGGCAATGGTCGGCAAGCAAGCATGGGGTCAAGCGGCATGGCGGCGGGCGCAAGGCGGTCGAGGGCGCGACTGGGCTAGGGTTTGGCCCGGGTGGGCAAGCGAGAAGCCACCTCGGGAGTCCCAAGGACACGGCCAGAGGTCGGTTATGCTGCGTTTTTAAATAATTCCGCGCAGAAGAAAAATAAAAAGAAATACTAAACGGACTCCAAAAACCCCGAAATAAATTTTCCCCGGCTTCTAAAATCAAGCTGGACTAGATGAACATTTATTTGGGGCCTAAATGCAATTTTGAAAACGCGTATTTTTCCTAAATTCAAACAAAAAGGCGAAAAACTCCGAAATAAAATCTTATTTGATTTTATTATTAAATCTTCATTATTTCTTTATTTTGGGAAAGTCATTTTATTCCTTCTCTCATATTTTGGTAGTAGAAATAATTGAAGATAAAATAATTAAAATCAAATGATCCTATTTTCAAAAATTGAGAAAACTCAAATATGAAAATAACGAAATCCCCAACTCTCTCCGTGGTCCTTGAGTTGTGTAAAATTTCTAGGATCAAGCAAAAATGCAACAAAAATATGATATGCAAGGATGCTCTATGTATAACATTCCAAATTGAAAATTTGGGATGTTACAAACCTACCCCCTTAAGATGAATCTCGCCCTCGAGATTCAGGTTGGCTAGAAAATAGGTGAGGGTGGTCCTTAAGCAGATCTTCCTCTCGCTCAAAGGTGTCTTCATCCTCAGTGTGTTGGATCCAATGAACTTTGCAAAACTTAATGACCTTGCTGCGGGTGACTCGGCTGGCATACTCCAGAATCTTAACTGGTTTCTCCTCGTAGGTCAAATCGTTATTCAACCGAATCGCCTCTAGTGGTACAGTATCTCTCAGTGGTATATCCGCCATCTCTGCGTGACACTTCTTCAACTGAGAAACATGAAACACGCCATGAACACCGACAAACCTTCGGTAATTCCAACTTGTACGCAACTTCTCCCGAGCGCTCCAAAACTTTGTATGGTCCCACAAAACGTGGCGCTAATTTTCCTTTAACACCAAAACGCTTAACTCCTCGAGCGGAGATACTCAAGATAAACTCTGTCTCCGACTTCGTATTCTGTTTCCTTGCGTTTTGAGTCTGCATAGCTCTTCTGTCTTGACTGGGCTACCTTGAGCCTATCGCGAATTAACTTTACTTTCCGTTCAGACTCCTTAATCAAATCCGGTCCAAACAACTAGCGGACTCCAACTTCATCCCACAACAACGGGGTCCTGCACCTCCTTCCGTACAAGGCTTCGAAAGGGGCCATCTTCAAACTGGTTTGGTAGCTATTGTTATAAGAAAACTCCGCATAGGGCAAGTTATCATCCCAACTTGATCCATAATCCAAAGCACATGCTCTCAGCATATCCTCTAAAATCTGGTTGACTCTCTCTGTTTGTCCATCTGTCTAAGGATGAAAAGTTGTACTAAACTCTAGTCGGGTTCCCAAAGTTTCATGCAACTACTTCCAGAACTTTGAGGTGAATTGGGTTCCTCCACCTGATACGATACTCCTCGGAACTCCATGCAAGCATACAATCCTAGTCATGTATATCTTAGCCAATTTGGCACTGTTATAGGTAGTCTTTACTGGAATGAAATGAGCTACCTTCGTCAAACGATCGACTACAACCCAAATCAAGTCATAGCCTGAACGAGTCCCGGCAATCCCGTGATGAAATCCATGCCTAGTTTATCCCACTTCCATTCGGGTATAGGCAATGGTCAGTAACAATCCTGCTTCGATGTTCTCGCCTTTACCCTCGACATACATCATGATCGCTACATACTCTGCAATATCCTTCTTCATTCCGGTCCACCGTAAAGTATCCTTCAAATCCAAACACATCTTGGTATTTCCGGTGGATCGAATACGGGCGAATCATGTGCCTCTTGCAAAATCAACTTCCGAATCTCCGGATCACTTGGTACGTAAACGCGGTCCTCAAACCATAATGTATCGTGCTCATCCTCACGAAATCCCTTTGCTTTTCCTTTGCTCATCTTCTCCTTAATAGAAGCAACTTCCTTATCTGTCCTTTGAGCTTCTGTGATTTTGTCCATCAAAGTAGATTGAATCTCCAATGCTGCTACATAGCCTCGCAGAACTATTTCCAAACATAGCTCCCGAAATTCCTCGGCTAATTCCTTTGGTAAACCTCCGGTCATTAGGATGTTAATATGACTCTTATGGCACAACGCGTCTGCTACCACGTTAGCCTTTCCGGGGTGGTAGTGCAATCTCATGTCATAATCCTTGATAATCTCCAACCATCTTCTCTGCCTGAGATTTAATTCCTTCTGCGTGAAGATGTACTTCAAACTCTTGTGATCCGTATACACCTCACAATGATTCCCAATGAGGAAATGTCTCCATGTTTTCAACGCATGCACTACGGCTGCTAACTCCAAATCATGTGTGGCATAGTTTAATTCGTGAGGTTTCAGCTATCGTGAAGCATACGAAACAACTCTTCCCTCCTGCATAAGCACCTTGCTTCCAAGTCCTCGGCGTGAAGCGTCATAATAAACTTCGTAATCCTTGCTTTGGTCCGGCAGGATTAACACCGGTGAGGTAACCAAACGCTTCTTCAACTCTTGGAAACTAGCCTCACACTCCTCGGTCAAATAAACTTGGTATCCTTCTTCAACAATTACATCATAGGCTTCGCAATCCTCGAGAAATTCTCAATGAATCTCCGGTAGTATCCTGCGAGTCCAAGGAAACTCCGGATCTCTCGACCGTTGTTGGCGCTTCCCGCTTGTTATTCTGATGGCAACTTTAGTGGGGTCTCATCGCTATACCTTCTCCGGATATAACATGTCCAAGAAATCCAACTTCCTTCAACCAAAACTCACACTTGCTGAACTTGGCATATAACTAGTGTTCTCTGAGCTTCTCGAGTACCAAACGCAAATGCTCCTTATGTTCTTCTTCACTCTTCGAGTAAACCAAAATATCATCAATGAACACCACGACGAACTTATCCAAAAACTCCATAACCACTTTGTTCATCATGTTCATAAAATAGGCAGGTGCGTTAGTTAGACCAAATGACATAACGGTATACTCATACAGCCCGTGCACAGTGGTAAAAAGCCGTCTTAGGTATATCACCGCTCTCGAATCTTCAATCGATGGTACCACGATCGCAAATCGATCTTGGAAAACACCTTAGCTCCTTGCAATTGGTCAAACAAGTCATTGATCATCGGCAGTGGGTACTTGTTCTTAATGGTCACTTCATTCAATCCTCGATAATCAACAACCATTCTTAAAGATCCATCCTTCTTCTCCACTAGAAGTAATCGGTGATCCCCAAGGCGAAGAACTTGGGTGAATAAAACCTTTATCCAAAGAACTCCTTAATCTGCTTCTTAATTTCCTCCAAATCTTGGGCTGGCATCCTATACGGTCTCTTAGATATCGGCCCGGTGCACAGCGATCGTTCAATCAGGAATTCAATGTCTCTTTCCGTGGCATGCACAGCAACTCTTCCTAAACACGTCCGGTAATCCTTGCCTTTGGTACTTCCTCCCGCACAACTCCTGTTAAGGAATTTACATGTGCTCTCCTCGGATCATGCCGTGATACAAACTTGATTCTCCTCCCTTCTGGGGTGGTAAGCAAAATTGACTTACTGGCGCAATCTATGTTCCCTCCATACTTCGATAACCAATCCATGCCTAATATCACATCCAATCCTTGTGATTCCAGAACTATTAGGTCTGAGGGAAATACATAGTGTCCAATCCTTAATGGCAATCGATCACACCATATACTAGCCATGTATTCGCCTCCCGTGAGGTTACTAGCATGGGTGACCTAAGGGCTTGGGTTGGTAGTTTATACTTATACACAAATCCCTTGATATGTATGAATGCGATGCACCAAGATCAAAAGGAACAACCGCAGAAAAGTCTTAACCAAAAAAACTTACCTATTCTGCGTGCAGGTGAGCTTCAACCTCCTCCACGGTAACGTGGTTCACTTGTCCCCTATTGAAAGGGTTCGACTTCTTTCCTGAGCTTCCATTGCCATTTCCATTTTGGCCTTCTGGACAATCATTTGCATAATGCCCAGTCTTACGGCACTTAAAGCAAGTAATATGGCTCAGGTCTACCTTGGATGGTGTTGACGGGTTGGTGCGGTTTTGTCCATTGCTTCTTCCATTCCCGTTCCCATTCTTGGCGCCATTATGGTTGTGCGAGCTACCTCCTCCGTGGGTATGCTGAAATTATCCTCCTGGCTTCGGGGTAAAGCGAAGTTTCACGAAGCTCGAGTTATTCTTCCCCTATCCATACTTTCTCTTGCATTGTCGATCTGCTGCTTGCTTCCCTTCAATCATAAGAGCACGATCTACTAACTCACGGTAGTTATAGAAGGTGGCTACCATCAATCGCATGCTCACTCATCATTCAGTCCTTCTAGGAACTTCTCCTCACCTTAGCTGCGTCGTAACGCTATCACGGGGCATAACGTGCTAACTTCATCAAATCATCCACATATCGCCAACCGTCTGTCCTCCTTGGCGTAAGTTGCGTAAACTCACGCTTCTTCATGGCCATAGCTCCTGCCAAATCGATCCCATGTGACGGTGTCTCTTTGGGTAAGTGGTCAGAATTTCTCCCACCATCTTCAGCCGCGGGTCCTTCGAGCTGATGTGCGGCAAATTTCACCCTTTCTCCATTTGTACATCCTGCAGTGGTCAACTCCCTCCCTATCTTACGGAGCCAATCATCTGCAACAATCGGCTCGGTGCTACTGGAAAACACCGGCGGATTCAGCCTTAAGAAACGGGTCAAACACTACTAGGAAAAGGCCTACTAATGGCGCACCGGTTTTGCCTACTAATGGCGCACTACCGGTGCGCCATTAGTAGCACGCCATAGTGCGCCATTAGTAGCACGCCATTAGAATTTTTTACTAATGGCGCACCACCGGTGCGCCATTAGTATCTGGTATACTAATGGCGCACCTGGCAGTGCGCCATTAGTATGTAACTCCATCGCCATTAGTATGCCTCGAGGGGCCATATGTAACCATGTGCTTTGTCACACTAATGGCGACTCTGCCTTGATGCGCCATTAGTATCCTTTGGCATACTAATGGTGCACTCTATGAAGCGCCATTAGTCTGAATATTTGGGGTTTTTTTGCTTTTCCGATTTTTGCACAGGTTACAAAATATATTATTGGATGTAATATAGACAGCAGACACAAAGAACATCAGATTCATCGAATACAATAGAAGATTAGTCTCCTAATACAATTCATCATATTAGTCTCCGAATTCAAAAGACCGAACAAAGATAAAACATTACAAGTCTCAAGACCGCGAGTATCGAGTTTGTCTTCACATTACAAGTCGATATCGATCATCTAAACTACCATCACATAAAAGAGAGTTGTGGTCATCACGATGAGCATCATCGCGATCAAATTGGTCCTCATCCGGTTCCTCCAACACTCCCTCCTCTCTCCCGCTAGATAGCGGGCATATCTAGATTCGCCTCCGCCCTAGTGGTGTACCCTTTATGGCTTTATCACTGAAGCGGTGAACCTATCTCCGACACTCCTCCCGATGCGTCAGTGAACTCCGGGAACCTTACCCTTGTACACAACATACGACGGCATCTCTATGCACAAGCCAAACAACAGACAATGCATAAGCAATATGTAAGTATGCAACAAAAGGATCGAAAGAGAAAAGCAAGACATTAATAGCACGATTCATGGTCCTACTAATAAATAGCATCGATTACATCTAAGTTGAACGATTGTCCAAACCAAAGAGACATACTGAATTCATTAAAGTTTAATTACAACATGAGCTAATCAATGTTTCAGAACTACACATCACTACTTTCGACTCGACTCATCGGACGGAGGCGTGGATGAAGCCGCCGTCTGTCGTGATGGTCATGAAATCGCGGTCGTTGTCACCCTGCATTTGTAGCTTTTCATCTATCTCAATGTTGGACGGTTGATATCTCGAGGAAGAACTGCCCCGAGGTATGAAGGACATCTTGATGGATGATGTCCGCAAACTCCGACTGGATGCGAAAGAATTCTTGTCTGAGGTCCGCGTCCTGGACTGCCGACAAGCTCGCGGCCCAATCTTTGAGATTATCTGGTATCAAAAGTTGACGATGGTCCCTTACGATCGCCCGCATGTGATGCAGGGTGTAGTAGGCATCCTTCTGACCGCCAGGCGGCTGCTTGACACAGCAGAACTTTGTATTGTGTGAGAACATGTGCTTGCCGTATTTAACTGCCCCGTGAAGGTGCCTCCAGATTTGGCGAGCTGGGAGAACATCATCAAGAACTTTCTTGACATTTGTGTAGTCTATCTTGGAGTTACGGTTGAATTGAAATACGTGGCCATGGAATATTTCGGGCTTAAGAGGATGAGTGTGCAATGTGTGTCACTGCACAGAACACGGAATGTTAGAAAAAAAAGAACGATCAAAATCTAAGAAATCATATGTTACGGGGCGGTTAAGGGATGACTTACTCGGGAAAGTAAGCCACAAGGAAGTTATCCTTATCTGGGTTTGCCAGAATGACGCCTTCGAGGTGTGAACTCACAACTTGGCGGTCCCCGGTATTTGTTCAAGTGCTTGGCACGCAAGTAGAAGGGGTCGACTATCACGATGTCCGGTCTTGTCTCAAATGATCCGCATCTCCATACTCAAATAAAACAGCCGAACGAAGGTGTAGTGCGAGGATGAAGGTTAAACATAGCAAAGATGTCATCAAACCGTAGGGACGATCGCATTACCCCGATGTCGCCATCCGCAAAGCCCTTCCCCTCTGGCACCTTGGCCACGAAAACCGGGTATGCCACATCATTCTCTCTCAAACGCCGCTTCTCCAAAGAAAGAACACTGTCGTGCAGACTCCGCATAGCACCGGTTGCGACATTCAGATATTTGGCGGTAGCATCGCCCTACCCGCCACATGCACCCTCCTCGAGATATCCTTAGGTGAAGGTGGCCCGCCCCGAGCACGGATCAAACTTCGGTGCCGGTGGCTCGCACCGGCGCCCTTGTTAGTCTTCGTTTCCGTCCCTTCTTCTCGATCTCTTGTAATGGGACCGAGTTCGCTCCTGAACCGCTTTCTTGAGCGTGTTGGGGCTGATAATATTTCGCACCTCAGCTATCTGAGGCTCGGTGAAGGCGGGAGCTGGAGGCGTCTCCTGAGAACTGAACGCCAGACGACGCCTATTGCAATTGGATTTCTCCGCCGTACCAGCTAGATTGCGGTCATCTTGGTTGGGTTCTTGAGAAAGAGGCCCGCAGAACTCGTCAGCGTACCCATGTTCAGCAAAGTACTTATCGACTTTGGTAAATGTACAGTCGTCGTTGTCGTCGTCGTCCGGATCCTGTGCCATAGGGCTGTCCGGATCCTGTGCCATAGGGATGTCCGACATAGGGATGTCTGGCTGGTGTCCCCTGCCCACAAATGAATCTGGCTATTCGGCCAAAGCAGCGGCCAGTTTACGCAGGCGCTGAGGGTCATCTCATCTTCTTCGTCGGCCCCAGCGGGTCGAACCGGAGGTAACAGCTCGTCGCAGCCTGGCGACACCGAACCACTTCAACCCTATACACTGTGAGTGGCATCGGATTACCGTGGAACATGCGATTGCCCGGTTGAACGATTCTTCCCTTGGCGACATCGACCAACTCGGCGCCCACGAAGTGCAGAATAGTGCAAGGAACATCGGCGGTGCCTGCGAAAACATGTATGTGGCGTCAGGGATGCCCAGTCAAAGGCAAGGAGATGAAGTCATCGGCCGAGAGGCTTAGTTACCGTGATGTCGTCGAGGTCGGCTAATGTCGAGGCATCGCCAACGGTGGGCGTGCAACTGACGGAGGGGGATCTTGCTGGCGAGGTGCCAGCCGGCGTACACCCGGGTGCATTAAGCTCCAATGCCCGTGTCGGCGCCGGAGACACGAATACCGCCTCCGCCGGAGACACCAATGGCGCCGCCGCCGGAGACACCAATGGCGCCGCCGCCGGAGACACCAATGGCGCCGCCGCCGGAGACACCAATGGCACCGCCGGAGACACCAATAAGCGCCGCTGCGGCTGTCGAAGTTATCGTCCGTGAAGCCGGGAACGGGGAGGCCCTGTTGGCCGCCCGCAATCCACGTCGTCGACCCATGAATCAACGTAGGCACCATGGCGTTGAGCTTCGTTCCCGATTGTTGTTCCACTTGCTCTTGGACAAGCTCCTAATCCGCGCCACTTGTGCCTTGAGTGCTTCAACCTCGCGCGTCGGCTTTCCGAGCTGGCCTTTTCTCCTTCCGCACACCGGTATAGTATGACCCTCATTTTGTGGACAAGCCTTTCTTGCGGCCACCACGACCGGTGACATCGGCTTAGTGAGCTTATCCTTGCTTTTCATTATGTTCAACGCCCTATTTAAAGGGCTGTCGAAGGGAGCTCGAGGCGACCCAGCGCTCGCTTTCGGTTTCTGCGAAAGGAACGTGAACCATTTAGAAATATTGGGGATTAATTAGAGTGCAACCATATGGAGCTAATTACGGGGGTGTATTCCTTACGAGAACAAGCTCAAGCGCCTGGTCTTCGGATCCGTGGTAAGCTCCTTTGTTATCGGGTCCTCCTTGTACCGGGCCCCGACATAGTTCCTCGTCTGCTTGTTACGCTGTATTTCTCGGCGGGCGGTAGGCCTTGCTCAAGACGCCCGCCCCTCCTTGTCCCATATAGGCTCCGCCACTCTGTAACCGCCGGGACCGAGTTTGTGTTCCCCTAAGTTCAACTCCCGCATTTCTTTCCCCCAGACTTGATTCGGAGGTTGCACTGGTCGAGCACTTGATCTTGAACTCCTTGTACTCATCTTCGCTCATCAAAAGATATTTCGCCTTGATCTTCTCATAACTATCACCTTTATCAATCATTTTCTTCATCGCGCTTCTCCAAGTAGACAGGGTCGTGCTCATCTTCGTGAGGGCGGCACTGTTCACTTTATTCCACGAGAGGCGTGTGTTTTCAAATTCAAGGGAACTTGTATCGTTCGTGCAGCTTCGTGAAGAGGAGGTTGCGCAAATTCCCTCGGTCCTTATGCCTAAGGTTCTCGGTGTTGATCGAGACGGTGCTTGGAGAATGCACCCGAGCTGAACCGAGTACCCCTTGACTATATGTTTGGGCTCCGTTGGATTCCGTCGGAGTCCACTTGAGTGAATTCCTCCTTGACGGTGCGGAGGCGCATTGGACGCCGGGTCCTTCCTTTGCTTCTTCGATTAGCTGCCATCCGTGTGTGCGCCGCCATCATCGATGGTGGCATCCTCGGCACACCATCGGTGGTGTCATCCCCGACGCCACTAGGGGTTGTGTAATCGGGATCGGTGTCTTCCGCGCGTCCTCATAGCGGTGAGGTTGTTCCTCCATCTCCTGGGACAGCTCCAGAATTGCTTGCCGCCAACCACCGGCCTCATCGTTGTGGGCCATGTTTCGCTCTAAATAGGAAAAAGTTTGGTCAAAAAGTTGGTTATTGTCAAGGAACAAGATCATGGTCTCATCATTTAGGGTTTGTCGACACCGAGGCACCCTAAAGCCTAAGCTTTCATCATTTAGGGTTTGTCGGCCTTGAGGCACCCTAAAAGCCTAAGCGTACATCATTTAGGTTCTCATCGACACCGAGGCATCCGGGCAGCCAAGTTAAGTTTTCATCATTTAGGGTTTATCGATGCCGAGGCACCCTAGGTTGGGCCTAATCACTTGGCACTAATCACTTGGCTCTATTGCCACCTATGTTGGGTTTATCATCTAGGGTTTATCGATGCTAAGGAGAATTCTAAGTTGGGCCTAATCACTTGGCTCTATTGCCACCTATGGTTTAATGCAGCAAGAATGGCAGGGCAGTTGATCCTACTTAACTAAGTACTTGTTGGGGAACGTAGTAATTTCAAAATTTTCCTACGATCACGCAAGACCATGGTGATGGCATAGCAACGAGAGGGGAGAGTGTCCGTCCACGTACCCTCGTAGACCGAAAGCGGAAGCGTTATAACAACGCTGTTGATGTAGTCGTCGTCTTCACGATCCGACCGATCCAAGCACCGAACGTCACGGCACCTCCGAGTTACGCACACGTTCAGCTCGATGATGATCCCGGACTCCGATCCGGCAAAGTGTCGGGATGAGTTCCACAAGACGACGGGCGTGGTGGCGATGTTGATGCTCCACCGACGCAGGGCTTCACCTAAGCTCCGCGACGATATGACTTCTCCGGCGCAGGCTTCGCCTAAGCTCTCTGACGATATGACCAAAGTGGAATATGGTGGAAGGGGCACCGCACACGGCTAAGGAAAGATCCGTAGATCAACTTGTGTGTCATGGGGTGCCCCCGCCTCGTGATATAAAGGAGCCAAGGGGAGGTGGCGGCCCAAGGGGAGGCGCAAGGAGTCCTACTCCTCCGGGAGTAGGACTCCCTCCAATCCTAGTTGGATTAGGATTCCTGAGGAGGAAAGAGAGAGGGGGCCGGCCCACCTTTCCTAGTCCTAATAGGACTAGGGGAAGGGGGCCTTGACCACCCTAGGGCTGGCCCTCTCTCCTTTCCACTAAGGCCCACTATGGCCCATGTAGTTCCCGGGGTTCCGGTAACCTCCCTGCATCTCGAGAATTCCGATTTCACTCGGAACCCTTCCGATGTCCAAATGTAGGCTTCCAATATATCAATCTTTATGTCTCGACCATTTCGAGACTCCTCGTCATGTCCGTGATCACATCCGGGACTCGAACAAACTTCGGTGCATCAATACTTATAAACTCATAATGAACTGTCATCGAAGCGTTAAGCGTGCGGACCCTACGGTTCGAGAACTATGTAGACATGACCTAGAACCATTCTCGGTCAATAACCAATAGCGGAACACGGATGCCCATATTGGTTCCTACATATTCTACGAAGATCTTTATCGGTCAAACCGCATAACGACATCGTTGTTCCCTTTGTCATCGGTATGTTACTTACCCGAGATTCGATCGTCGGTATCCAATACCTAGTTCAATCTCGTTATCGGTAAGTCTCTTTACTCGTTCGTAATACATCATCTCACAACTAACTCATTAGTTGTAATGCTTGCAAGGCTTAAGTGATGTGCATTACCGAGAAAGCCTGGAGATACCTCTCCGACAATCGGAGTGACAAAACCTAATCTCGAAATACGCCAACCCAACAAGTACCTTTGGAGACACCTGTAGTACTCCTTTATAATCACCCGATTCGTTGTGGCGTTTGGTAGTACCCAAAGTGTTCCTCCGTAAACGGGAGTTGCATAATCTCATAGTTACAGGAACATGTATGGGTCATGAAGAAAGCATTTTAACATACTAAACGATCAAGTGTTAAGCTAACGGAATGGGTCATGTCAATCAGATCATTCTACTAATGATGTGACCTTGTTAATCAAATAACAACTCTTTGTTCATGGTCAGGAAACATAACCATCTTTGATTAACAAGCTAGTCAAGTAGAGGCATACTAGTGACATACTGTTTGTCTATATATTCACACATGTATTATGTTTCCGGTTAATACAATTCTAGCATGAATAATAAACATTTATCATGATATAAGGAAATAAATAATAACTTTATTATTGCCTCTAGGGCATATTTCCTTGATCTCCCACTTGCACTAGAGTCAATAATCTAGATTACAAAGTAATGATCCTAACACCCATGGAGTCTTGGTGCCGATCATGTTTTGCTCGTGGAAGAGGCTTAGTCAGCAGGTCTGCAACATTCAGATCCGTATGTATTTTGCAAATTTCTATGTCTCCCACTTGGACTTGGTCCCGAATGGAATTGAAGGCGTCTCTTGATGTGCTTGGTCCTCTTGTGAAATCTGGATTCCTTTGCCAAGGCAATTGCACCAAGATTGTCACGGAAGATCTTCATCGGTCCCGATGCACTAGGTATGACACCTAGATCGGAAATGAACTCTTTCATCCAGACTCCTTCATTCGCCGCTCAAGCAGCTATGTACTCCGCTTTACATGTAGATCCCGCCACGACGCTTTGTTTAGAACTGCACCAACCGATAGCTCCACCGTTTAATAAAAACACGTATCCGGTTTGCGATTTAGAATCGTCCGGATCGCTGTCAAAGCTTCGTCGACGTAACCATTTACGACTAGCTCTTTGTCACCTCCATATACGAGAAACATATCCTTAGTCCTTTTCGTGTATTTCAGATGTTCTTGACCGCTGTCCGATGATCCATTCCTGGATTACTTTGGTACCTTCCTGCCAAGCTTATAGCTAAGCATACGTCAGTGTCCGGTACACAGCATTGCATACATGATAGAGCCTATGGCTGAAGCATAGGGAACATCTTTCATTTTCTCTCTATCTTCTGCTGTGGTCGGGCATTGAGTCTTACTCAATCTTACACCTTGCAACACAGGCAAAAACCTTTCTTTGCTTGATCCATTTTGAACTTTTTCAAAATTTTATCAAGGTATGTGCTTTGTGAAAGTCCAATTAAGCGTCTTGATCTATCTCTATAGATCTTGATGCCCAATATGTAAGCAGCTTCACCGAGGTCTTTCATTGAAAAACTTTTATTCAAGTATCCTTTTATGCCATCCAGAAATTCTATATCATTTCCAATTAATAATATGTCGTCCACATATAATATCGTAAATGCTACTGAGCTCCCACTCACTTTCTTGTAAATACAAAGCTTCTCCAAAAGTCTGTATAAACCCATATGCTTTGATCACACTATCAAAGCGTTTATTCCAACTCCGAGAGGCTTGCACCAGACCATAAATTGATCGCTGGAGCTTGCACACTTTGTTAGCACCTTTTGGATCAACAAAACCTTCTGGTTGCATCATATACAACTCTTCTTCTAGAAATTCATTCAAGAATGCAGTTTTTACGTCCATTTGCCAAATTTCATAATCATAAAATGCAGCAATTGCTAACATGATTCGGACAGACTTAAGCATCGCTACTGGTGAGAAAGTCTCATCGTAGTCAACCCCTTGAACTTGTCGAAAACCTTTACGCAAGAAGTCGAGCTTTGTAGACAGTTACATTACCATCGGCGTCTGTCTTCTTCTTAAAGATCCATTTATTTTCAATGGCTTGCCGATCATCGGGCAAGTCAACCAAAGTCCATACTTTGTTCTCATACATGGATCCCATCTCAGATTTCATGGCTTCCCGCCATTTTGCGGAATCTGGGCTCACCATCGCTTCTTCATAGTTTGTAGGTTCGCCATGGTCAAGTAACATGACTTCGAGCAGAGGATTACCGTACCACTCTGGTGCGTATTTTACTCTGGTTGACCCACGAGGTTCAAGAGCAACTTGATCTCAAGCTTCATGATCATCATCATTAGTTTCCTCACTAATTGGTGTAGTTGTCACAGAACCATTTCTTGTGATGAACTACTTTCCAACAAGGGAGCAGATATGATTATCTCATCAAGTTCTACTTTCCTCCCACTCACTTCTTTCGAGAGAAACTCTTTCTCTAGAAAGGATCCAAATTTAGCAACGAAAATCTTGCCTTCAGATTCTGTGATAGAAGGTGTACCCAACAGTCTCCTTTGGGTATCCTATGAAGACACATTTTTCCGATTTGGGTTCGAGCTTATCTGGTTGAAGTTTCTTTACATAAGCATCGCAGCCCCAAACTTTAAGAAACGACAACTTTGGTTTCTTGCCAACCCACAGTTCATAAGGCGTCGTCTCAACGGATTTTGACGGTGTCCTATTTAACGTGAATGCGGCCGTCTCTAAAACATAACCCCAAAACGATAGCGGTAAATCGGAAATCGACATCATAGATCGCACCATATCTAGTAAAGTACGACACGACGTTCGACACACCATTTCTCCGTGGTGTTCCGGGTGGCGTGAGTTGTGAAACTATTCCACATTGTTTCAAATGTAAACCAAACTCGTAACTCAAATATTCTCCTCCACGATCGGATCGTAGAAACTTTATTTTCTTGTTACGATGATTTTCTACTTCACTCAAAATTCTTTGAACTTTTCAAATGTTTGATTTGTGTTTCATTAAGTAGATATACCCATATCTGCTCAAATCATCTGTGAAGGTGAGGAAATAACGATACCGCCAAGTGCCTCAATATTCATTGGACCACAAACATCAAGATGTATGATTTCCAACAAATCGGTTGCTCGCTCCATAGTTCCGGAGAACGGCGTTTTAGTCATCTTGCCCATGAGGCACGGTTACGCAAGTACCAAGTGATTCATAATCAAGTGATTCCGAAGCCCATCAAGATGGAGTTTCTTCATGCGTTTTACACCGATATGACCTAAACGGCAATTACCACAAATAAGTTGCACTATCATTATCAACTCTGCATCTTTTGGCTTCAACATTATGAATATGTGTATCACCTCTGCCGAGATTCAACAAGAATAGACCATTCTTCAAGGGTGCATGACCATAAAAGATATTATTCATATAAATAGAACAACCATTATTCTCTCGATTTAAATGAATAACCGTCTCGCATTAAACAAGATCCAGATATAATGTTCATGCTCAACGCGGCACCAAATAACAATTATTTAGGTCTAAAACTAATCCCGAAGGTAGATGTAGAGGTAGCTTGCCGACCGCGATCACATTGACTTTGGAACCATTTCCCACGCCGCATCGTCACCTCGTCCTTTGCGATTGCTCGTCTATTCCGTAGTCCACTGTTTGAGTTGCAAATATTAGCAACAGAACCCGATTATCAAATACCCGTGTGCTACTACGAGCTCTAGTAAGGTACACATCAATAACATGTATATCATATATACCTTTGTTCACCTTGCCATCCTTTTTATCCGCCAAATACTTGGGGCAGTTCCGCTTCCGGTCCGGTCTGCTTGCGGTAAAAACACTCGATTTCGTGCTTAGGTCCAGACTTGGGTTTCTTCTCATGATCGGCAACTTTCTTGCTGTTCTTTTTGAAGTTTCCTTCTTCTTCCCTTTGCCCTTTTTCTTGAAACTAGTGGTCTTCTTGACCATCAACACTTGATGCTCTTTCTTGATTTCTACCTCCGCGGCTTTCGGATCGCGAAGAGCTCGAGAATTGTCTTAGTCATCCCTTGCATATTATAGTTCATCACGAAGCTCTTGTAGCTTGGTGGCGATGATTGGAGAATTACATCAATGACACTATCATCCGGAAGATTAACTCCGGCTGAATTAAGTGATTGTTATACCCGGACATTACGAGTATGTGCTCACCGACGTAACTATTCTCCTCCATCTTGCAGCTATAGAACTTGTTGGAGACTTCATATCTCTCAATCCGGCATTTGCTTGAAATATTAACTTCAACTTGGAACATCTCATATGCTCCATGACGTTCAAAACGTCGTTGAAGACCCGGTTCTAAGCCGTAAAGCATGGCACACTGAACTATAGAGTAGTCATCGGCTACGCTTTGCGGGCGTTCATAACTTCTCGGCTCAAAGATCTGCAGCAGTTCGCTACCCAGCGGTGCTTCCGGACGTAATTTTTCATGCAGCAATGAGGATAATCCTCAAATTACGGACCCAGTCCGTGTAATTGCTACCATCATCTTTCAACTTTGCTTTCTCAAGGAACGCATTAAAATTCAACGGAACAACAAAGACGAGCCATCTATCTACGATGAAACATAGACAAGCAAAATACTATCGGTACTAAGTTCATGATAAATTTAAGTTCAATTAATCATATTAAAAACTCCCACTTAGACGGACATCTCTCAAGTCATCTAAGTGATCACGTGATCCATATCAACTAAACCGTGTCCGATCATCACGTGAGGCGGAGTAGTTTCAACGGTGAACATCACTATGTTGATCATATCTACTATATGATTCACGTTCGACCTTTCGGTCTCCGTGTTAGAGGCCATATCTGTTATATGCTAGGCTCGTCAAGTTTAACTTTGAGTATTCCGCGTGTGCAACTGTTTTGCACCCGTTGTAGATGGACGTAGAACTTATCACACCCGATCATCACGTGGTGTCCGGGTACTACGAACTTTGGCAACGGTGCATACTCGAGGAGAACACTTCTTGATAATTTTAGTGAGAGATCATCTTATAATGCTACCGTCAATCAAAGCAAGATAAGATGCATAAAGGATAAACATCACATGCAATCAATATAAGTGATATGATATGGTCATCATCATCTTGTGCTTGTGATCTTCATCGCCAAGCACCGCCATGATCACCATCGCCACCGTGCGACACCTTGATCTCCATCGTAGCATCGTTGTCGTCTCGCCAATCTTATGCTTCCACGACTATCACTACCGCTTAGTAATAAAGTAAAGCATTACATCGCGATTGCATTGCATACAATAAAGCGACAACCATATGGCTCCTGCCAGTTGTCGATAACTTCGGTTACAAAACATGATCATCTCATACAATAAAATATAGCATCACGTCTTGACCATATCACATCACAACATGCCCTGCAAAAACAAGTTAGACGTCTTCTACTTTGTTGTTGCAAGTTTTACGTGGCTGCTACGGGCTGAGCAAGAACCGTTCTTACCTACGCATCAAAACCACAACGATAGTTTGTCAAATAGACTCCGTTTAACCTTCTCAAGGACCGGGCGTAGCCACACTCAGTTCAACTAAAGTTGGAGAGACAGTCTTCCGCAAGCCATCTATGTGCAAAACGCGTCGAGGAACCGGTCTCGGCGTAAGCGTCTGGCGTAAGGTTGGTCCGGATCGTCTCGTCCAACAATACCGCTGAACCAAAGTATGACATGCTTTGGTAGGCGGTATGACTTGTATCGTCCACAACTCACTTGTGTTCTACTCGTGCATATGACATCTACGCATAAAACCAGGCTCGGATGCCTTTGTTGGGGAACGTAGTAATTTCAAAATTTTCCTACGATCACGCAAGACCATGGTGATGGCATAGCAACGAGAGGGAGAGTGTCCGTCCACGCACTCGTGAGACCGAAAGCGGAAGCGTTATAACAACGCGGTTGATGTAGTCGTGCGTCTTCACGATCCGACCGATCCAAGCACCGAACGTCACGGCACCTCCGAGTTACGCACCGTTCAGCTCGATGGCGATCCCGGACTCCGATCCAGCAAAGTGTCGAGGATGAGTTCCGTCGGCCTGACGGCGTGGTGACGATGTTGATGCTCCACCGACGCAGGGCTTCGCCTAAGCTCCGCGACGATATGACTTCTCCGTAGCGAGGGCTTCGCCTAAGCTCTCTGACGATATGACCGAAGTGGAATATGGTGGAAGGGGCACCGCACCTGCTAAGGAAAGATCCGTAGATCAACTTGTGTGTCATGGGGTGCCCTGCCTCAGATATAAAGGAGCCAAGGGGAGGTGGCCGCCCAAGGGGAGGCGCGCAAGGAGTCCTACTCCTCCGGGAGTAGGACTCCCTCCAATCCTAGTTGGATTAGGATTCCGGAGGAAAGAGAGAGAGGGGCGGCCCACCTTTCCTAGTCCTAATAGGACTAGGGAAGGGGGGCGCGACCACCTAGGGCTGGCCCTCTCCTTTCCACTAAGGCCCACTATGGCCCATGTAGTTCCCGGGGTTCCGGTAACCTCCGGTACTCCGATAAATTCCGATTTCACTCGGAACCCTTCCGATGTCCAAATGTAGGCTTCCAATATATCAATCTTTATGTCTCGACCATTTCGAGACTCCTCGTCATGTCCGTGATCACATCCGGGACTCGAACAAACTTCGGTGCATCAATACTTATAAACTCATAATGAACTGTCGCCGAAGCGTTAAGCGTGCGGACCCTACGGGTTCGAGAACTATGTAGACATGACCTAGAACCATTCTCGGTCAATAACCAATAAGCGGAACCTGGATGCCCATATTGGTTCCTACATATTCTCTGAAGATCGTTATCGGTCAAACCGCATAACGACATACGTTGTTCCCTTTGTCATCGGTATGTTACTTACCCGAGATTCGATCGTCGGTATCCAATACATAGTTCAATATCGTTACCGGTAAGTCTCTTTACTCGTTCAGTAATACATCATCTCACAACTAACTCAGTAGTTGTAATGCTTGCAAGGCTTAAGTGATGTGCATTACCGAGAAGGCACGGAGATACCTCTCCGACAATCGGAGTGACAAAACCTAATCTCGAAATCGCCAACCCAACAAGTACCTTTGGAGACACCTGTAGTACTCCTTTATAATCACCCGATTCGTTGTGACGTTTGGTAGTACCAAAGTGTTCCTCCGATAAACAGGAGTTGCATAATCTCATAGTTACGAGGAACATGTATGGGTCATGAAGAAAGCATTTTAACATACTAAGCGATCAAGTGTTAAGCTAACGGAATGGGTCATGTCAATCAGATCATTCTACTAATGATGTGACCTTGTTAATCAAATAACAACTCTTTGTTCATGGTCGGAAACATAACCATCTTTGATTAACAAGCTAGTCAAGTAGAGGCATACTAGTGACATCTTGTTTGTCTATATATTCACACATGTATTATGTTTCCGGTTAATACAATTCTAGCATGAATAATAAACATTTATCATGATATAAGGAAATAAATAATAACTTTATTATTGCCTCTAGGGCATATTTCCTTCAGTACTAAGATACCCCGGCCCATGCATTAGTCGCAAGTACCCCATATGTCCTATTTTTAGCAAAGTCATGCTAAAATTCACGGAAAATTTTAGCATGGCCTTTGCTGAAAATAGGACATATGGAGTACCCGAATTTGCCGGAACGGAAGTTAATCGACATTCCGGCAAACTCAAGGGCCTCTAGGGGTACCTGTAAATTAATCACGACACAGTGGTCGGAGACAAAACCAGCAAACTAGCAAGATGATCATCATCTTTGCAAGACAGTAGCTCAAGTTTTTGACAATAGCCTCTGAAGAAAACATCATTACAACATTCAAGTTCACAGGATAAAAAAATCATCCACATTCACCAACCCACATGATGTTAAAACCCACATGAGTCAGTAAGCAGACTTAAAAAACCCACATGATGTTATAACTGTATACGCCGAACATGATGATGCCAAATGGGAAGGAAAATTGTATCACTCTAGATTAGTGTAGCCACTATCTAACAAAACCAGAATGTTAACAAAATTACACCATGATGATACCAAATTCTTGTAGCGAGACAATGAGTTCACGGGATAAAAAAAATCATCCACATTCACCAACCCAAAGCTGGTGGAGATCTGAGAAACTGTAACCTCCTGTGTTGCATAACAGCAAAGAGCAAATGTGTTTATTCTTCTTCTTCATAAACATTAATTGGTGCGGGTCATTCTATCTGCCCTCTAATGACTCACTCAACTTAACAGGACAGCCCACAAGCATTGTTTTGATTCCAACAATTTCTTTGTAAAATACATCCAAAGAAAGGTGCTCTAAAATCGAAATACTACCCCCCAAATCTTTAGCTCAATTCTGAAAATACATGGTCTTCTAGTTACAATACTACGCTAGCAGTCAAAATTTCAAACCACACACTTACTTTCAACTATAAACAAAATTGACTTCTTTGTTAATGAACAGTGGCTAAAGATATATAAAACTCCATTGCAAATGTTCCATGTCAATAAAACAACTCATGGAAGTAAACTACTAGCAGGCTCAAAAGTCAAGTAAAGCCCAGAAGATTATGACAGCTTGCAAACACAGGACCATGTCATTATCATGGCAGTCCACTATATATTTTTATGAAAAAATACATCATTATCGAGGCACATTATGGCCATTTTCTTACATGATGCTAACTGTACCCTAATCGAACATATTTCTCACCTTGGAGGTGTTCTTTCTTTCTTGCCTTTATACGAACTTCAATTCCTTTACCTCCTTGGAAACCTGAAATATGCAGATGTATATGATGATTCTAAGAAAAGGGAAAAGGTGTATCAAGAACAGATTCACATGTGTGGCTGTTAGCCATTACAAACTTAAATTTATCTATTTACGTATCTCACAAACTATCATAAATGAATAATAGTACACTTAGGAGCTCATGAAAAGCAATGACATATTCATGATCTAGTTTAGCGAGGTTGCAAATACTTAACTGTCTAGAACATCACAAGCATGCACAATAATAAGAATAATGTAAACATTTGGCTTAGTTATAAGCATAGTATACTTCTTATAAACTGAAAGTGGAACTACTCACAATGAAGAAGTATTAGCGAGATAGTTTGTCAACTCATGAAATAACATTTTTTCAGCCCAAAATGGATGCCATTTTATAACATTGCATAGCATTAGTCAGACAATGGAGACTTTCACCACTATATAATATTGCCATATAAAATTACAAATTTATTTAACTTTGGTTTTTTGTATGAAACCTAGTCGATGTGACAATATATAAACTCTTGATCTACTAGTTATCAAGTTGAGAAATTGACCACATATAAGCAAAAGCAATAGCAGACTTGACTAGAGATACTTGTAAAGTTGTAAGTTATATCTTACCAAAGTGTGCTAATGGAAACTGTACTAATTAGGGTTCTTATTATGTTACGGTATATAAATTCTTCTCAATTACTTAGGAAAATTCTTGGATGTCTTACAAATTACGAGAGGGAGTTAATAATTTCAGTTTCATAAGAAAAAAATCATCAATACTATGCATCATCTTCCTACTATGCATCATCTTCCTACTATACTTGCTACTCATCTTGAACCAAACAAAGCAAAGAAAAAGCAGTTGAAGAGAGGCTCACGAGAGGACACTCAAATTTGCTAACCCTAGAACACGGGGAAGAGGGCTGTGGTACTTGCGGGAGGTAGCCTAGGGGAGGAGGGAAGGGGAGAGGTGAGGAATCACTGTGGGATAACGGCAATGTCAGTAGGAGGGCGCCAAGGCCGAGGAGGCGGCGGCGTGGCGGCCGAGGAGGAGGCGGCACGTCGAGGAGGAGGCGGCGCATCGAGGAGGAGGTGCGTCGAGGAGGAGGCGCGCGTCGAGGAGGAGGCGGCGTGTCGAGCTTGCCACCCACCTTGGAGCTGGAACCCTAGGGCGTGCAGGCGCGGCGGACGGAGGGGACGGAGGGAACGGAGGGGGCGGCGCTCGCGGGGGAGGTGGGGCTCGGGGGGAGGCGGTGCTTGAGGGGGAGGAAGGGGAGAGGGAGGTGGCGGGGGCGCGTGGGCGGCTGCGGTGGATGGAGGCGGCGGCTGCGGCGGCGTCTGATTAAGTCGATCGAGGGGAATCTGGCGGGGAGGAGGGAGGACACAATGTGAGGCGATGGGTGGAGTGGGGAGGGTTCTAATGGCGCACCACCCCTCGTGCGCCATAAGTCGACTATTCTAATGGCGCACCTCCCTCGGTGCGCCATTAGAATTTTGTTTTAATCTAGCCCGACTTGTCGGGTTATATATCACCTAACCCTATCTACATCAGAACCCGCCCACTAGCCCGACCGGTCAAGACGCAGACACACACAGGAGGTCTGGGTTCGATTCCAGGCTCCCCAATATTTTTTATGCATTTTAAATGTTGTTTCATATTTATTTGTGTTTAAATATGTTCAAACTTGTTTAAATCATAACAATAATATTTTTTTATAAAAACAGTAATAATTTTTTAAAAATATGTTCAAATTTGTTACTTGAAAATATCATGTTGGCCGGTGGAGCGGGGAGGGTGCGGGGGTGCCGATTGGCGTGATGGAGCGGGAGGTCTTGAGGCCGGGTGCTCGTCGGCCGGCGGTGGAGGCGGGGAGGTTGTGGTGGAGTGGGTCGGCGTGGCGGTGGAGCTAAGCGGGGAGGGTGCGGGTGGGATCGAGATAGAGGGGGATCGAGATCGAGATGGAGGGGGAATCGAGATCGAGATGGAGGAGGATCAAGATCAAGTGTCCTCGTGAATTCAAAAAGTGCCCATGAAATTTAAAAATATTCATGATATCAAAAAGTGCCTATGAAATACAATCGAGAAATGAAGACTACGATTTAAATACAATCGATCTTAGCTAGCTATCTGTTCACAATCTTCTTGCCCTTCTTTTTCGCAAATGGAGTTCTTCTATGGAGCAGACGTCCTTTAGGTAGGGTGGTCCTGCTTCTTCTTGTGGTGTGTGTCGCTACTTCATCGTAAATGCCGTCATGTTCGATCTTGGTCGCCGTGCTTGTCGAAGTCTTGCTCATCGCTACTCCATCCATTCCGATGATCTTCCTTTTGCCTCTCCTCACGACAACACGACCGGGCTTTGACGGGTCGGTAATGAAGAAGCATTGGTCCACTTGGGAAGCCAGTACCCATGGCTCATTTTTTAGCGGTGACGTTTGCGCTGCGGTCTTGGATTTAACCCGGGTATAACCATGGTGGTGAAATACCGGTCTTCTTTTAGGACGCTCTTGGCCCATCGACCACGGAACATCGGGACCTTCTCTCCAACAGTAGCTCAACTCCCAGATCTCCTCGATCCTTCCGTAGTATCTGTCCTTGTCGTTGCGGTGTAGGATTCCATCGTTACCCGGAGTTACGATAACCATCGCTCTTCATGTCCTTGTCCTCGGTGTAGAATGTGTAGCCGTTGATATAAATGCGCCTCATAGGTCATCGAGGTTGTGCTCGGTAGCCTGTGACAAGGCGAATATGAGTTGTTCTTCCGCGGAAGAATCCTCATGTAAAGGTACGACAGAAGCTTCTGCTTGAACCAACGCGTGAAACATGAGTTGTGCTCTTTGAGTTTATCTTCGTCCGTCCTCTGTTGGCCTCGGTCATTGTACATCTTCTCAATAAAGGTTTTGTGCTCTACCACCCAAGGATCGACCACGTCTATGTGTTGTAGCGCGACTAGGTTTGCTCTTTCAAAGTCGGCGAGTCGACCCTCGTAGTCGACATGCATTTCGCGGCGACCCTCACGGTGACCCCATCCAGCGAGCCTGCTGAGGTGCCTGTTGACGGGCAGACCAACGGGGTTCTTGATGCCTAGATAATTCGTGCAATAGGAGATGCACTCTTCGATCAGAAAGCCCCTGGCTATACTTCCCTCTGGACGTGACATGTTGCGAACATATCCTTTGATGACACCATTCATCCTTTCGAGCGGCATCATCTTTGTGCGAGGAACGTCGGCCCGAGTTGGATGATATCCTCCACGATATGGACCAGCGGATGCACCATAACGTCGAAGAATGCGGGCGGGAAGTACATCTCAAGCTCGCATAGTATCACCACGATCTCTTCCTCGTAGCCTTCGAGTTGCCTCACGCCAATCGACTTCCGAGAGATGGCGTCAAAAAAGTTGCATAGGCCAAATAGCGTTTCACGGACGTGCGGCGTCCATGATCCCACCAGTTGCAACCGAAGTATCTGCGTCATCGGCCGCGTGGCGATCGTGAGACTTCATCCGCCGAACTTACGCTTCAGCTGGGTCTAGGTATCTGCTTATCTTCCCGTGTAACCGTAAGGAAGTTTTACTCCTAGGAGGCGGTGAAAACTGCTCGATCTCCTCGACTTAGAGTGAAGCACGGGAGGGTAGTCATTTCCGGTCTTCTTGGCCTTTTTGCCTTTGCGATGACTTTACGTGTCTGCTTCGCCTCATCATCATCATCATCATTAGCGTGAAGCTCTGCACGATGCCCATTGATTTCAAGTCTGCCCTTGCTTTCGCCAATCTTTGGTCCTCTCTCGCATGTTGAGCGGTACCAAGCAGACTCGCACACGTTCTTCGTGATATGCATGACATCAAGGCTGTGAGGCACACGGTGGATCTTCCAAGACGGCAAGTCCCGTAAAATGCACCTCGTTTTCCATACCTTCAGCGGCTCTGGCGCCTTTCGCTTTTTCAGCTCTGGCGCCTTTTTTCCCAAAGCAAGGCGGTCTTTCCAATTTTTCAACAGCTCGTCTATTTCCTCGCCGCTCCTCGTACACGGGCGTTTTCGGGGTTCGGTTTCACCATCGAACGAACAGATCCTTGCGTTTCCTCCACAGATCATCGTCGCGAAGCCACCTTCGATGTCCCATGAGCACGGTTTTCAAAGACCCGGGATCTCTATCTAGCTGGCGATACGTTGTGTCATCCATGCACCTTACGCATCCAGAAAATCTGTGGACTACACGCCCGCGAGATATCTCATGAATCGAGATAGTCGTGCACCGTCGTGAGCAAAGGCGGCTCTCATAGGGAAATATTCTTTCTGCGGCGTCCCACGTATTGGTGGCGTTTTCCACATGTCTAGCTCCTCCTTCAAAGAGCCCGAAGCAGTTGATGTCGTTCCTGGTTGTTTCGGCCCTTCAATTAGCATACTCATGTGAATGTACTTCCTCTTCATGAACAACCGGGGAAGGTTGTACATCCACACAAACACAGGCCAAAGGTGCTATGTGTGCTTCTCTGGCTGCCAAACGGATTTACTCCACGGTGCTCGCGCCCAGCACGATGTTCCTTGGATCCTTCCCAAATTACGGGTATTCGAAGTTCAACGCTTGCCACTGGCTCGCATCCTTAGGGTGACTCAACATCTTGTCTTTTTTATTTATCTCCGGATCATTTCCGTCATCTTCCCGCTTCTTCTCCTCCCTATTCGCGTGCCAACGTAGGAGCTTTGCTACCTTAGGGTCCACGAGATACCGCTGCAGACGAGGAGTGATCGGGAAGTACCACACCGATTTTCGAGGAGCTTTCTTCCTCTTCTTGTATCGAGTGACGCCGCACACCGGACATATGGTAGACTCCGCGTGCTCGTCCCGATAAATGATGCAATTGTTCATGCACACATGGTATTTCACGTGCGGTAAATCCAAAGGACACACGATTTTCTTCGCCTCCTCGGCTGGCGGGCACTTGTTCCCCTTGGGAAGGCGTTAGTGCGAATGACATGTTCTCGTCGAAGCATCGTCGGTCATTTTGTGTTTTACCTTCATCTCGAGCCATGAGCGTTACTTTGTGTGGGTATCCTCGGGCCTTCATCCTTCATACAATGGAGTAATCGCGTCTATCTCCGGTTGATCCAGCTTGGCTTTCTCTCGGCGGCGGCTCTTGCGTTATCCGTGCGCTTGCGAAGCGACTCTTGAATATGAGGGTCCTGCACCCGGCCTCCATCGTCGTCTCCTCCGGCATCTTCATCTTCATGATCATGCCCTTCGTCTTGATCTTCCTCATCATCATGTACGACATCTTCTACATGATGATTGTGTACATCATCACCGTCGTGATCATGTCACGGAGATTCTTCGTCTTCTCGCCCGCCCTCGCCCGCGGTGGTTGTCTTGTTGCCCTTCCTCATTTCTTGCGGCCCCCATGGACGACTTCATAGTCATCTTCATCACCTTGACACCGATAGCCATCCATGAAACCACGCAAGAGCAGGTGGTCCCGCACCTGCCCGTAATCCGGGTCCGCAATAAGGCTCTTCAGCTTGCATCTTCTACACGGACATCTTATCTCCGTTTCGTTCTTTTGAAGCATCTCGGCCTTCGTGGAGCTCAAAAACCTATTCACGATGCCTTCGGTCATCGTGCGGACCATGGTCGCTGAGAGTAGAGCAAAAGCGATATTTTAGAACCAAGAAAAAATTGGCATGACCTTCCTAAAAATAGGACCAAAAAGAATGCATAGTGCCAAAATTCTGCACAAACGGAAATGAATCAACATTAAAAGCCAAAATATTGGCAACTATCGCATTTCAAATACCGTACTGCAAACACAAATATATATGCAACACCACAAACATATGCAACACCACAAACATACATAGATCTAGCTAGGCCACAAAAAGTGCATGTGCACGTTGTTGGAGCGAGCTAGGGAGAAAAAAAGCAGATCTACAGCATGAAGATAGCTTTCCCCTTACTTACCTATCAAAAAAGGTAATTTAACCACTTAATTTTGATGAATCTATGGTGCAAATGAGGTGAGGAGGAGGAGGCAGCCGACAAGCTTGGAGAAGGAGGTGGGGGAATGAAGTGGGGAAAGTGAGTGTGTAGGTGTGGCTGTCCAAAAATATCTAGTTGGTCCCGGGTTACTAATGGCGCACCACTAAGCCATGCGCCATTAGTAACCCAACATACTAATGGCGCACCACGAGACATGCGCCATTAGTAGTTTTACAAAAAGTAAAAAAAATATATACTAATGGCGCATCGTGGCACGGTCGCCATTAGTAGTTTAAACTACTAATGGCGCACTTTGGCATAGTGCGCCATTAGTAGGTTTGCAAAAAAGTAAAAAAATATATATATACTAATGGCGATCGTCTTGGTCGTGCGCCATTACTAGTTCTAACTAGTAATGGTGCACTTTGCCATCTTTGCGCCATTAGTTTGTATGGAAAAATGGGGAAAAAATCAATAGTAGTGGCGCACCGTGAGCACGGTGCACCATTAGTGTCTTCCACACTAATGGCGCACGAGCAACCGGTGCGCCATTAGTATATAGTAGTGGCGCACTACTTACCTGGTGCGCCATTAGAATCAGTCCTATCTATAGCCCTTTTCCTAGTAGTGAAATGGTCAACAGGTGGTGGTGGTGGTGGGTTGTTGTTGTTGTTGTTGTTGTTGCCTTGGTTCTGTACCAATGTTTGAATCAAGGCATTCTGCTGCTGAATCAACTGAGTGATCTCTGGCGGGAAAACAAATCCGAGTCGCGTCTCGGAGGCATCTGAGGGTTTATAGAAAAGACGAGAATTTAGAATAGAATGAGGTCTAGAGAGAAACACTACCCATATGCACATGAGACAAATCACACAATATCACTCCTATCAATTCAAACAAGGGCATACAACGGTCTATCTATCGTTACAAAGTGCTGGAACTAAACTAATCTTTAATGGAGGAATCTACTACTGTTATGGTGGTCAACTAGAAAAACTGCTCCGATGAAGACTCCATGATATCTGCTCCAGCTTCATCTTGAAATCATCATCACTATGATCGGAATCGGTGTCGTCGATGATTATGTAGTAATCTGGACAGGTGCAATCTTCATCTTCTTCTCCGGGTGCTGAATTTCCCATGAGTTCTTCAATCTTCTCCTTAAGATCGCCGTTTTGTCCTACTAGATCTACAATCTCCTCCATGTAGTCCTTGCGAGTGGCCTTCAGTTCTCCTTCTAGTTCGATAATCTTAGCTTTTGTTGTCTTCAACTCCATCTTGTCTGCTTTTGACATCCGGTTCTCTGGCGTCGAATGTGCTTTGGTTTAACTCTGGATGAAAGCTGCAATGGATCGATCCTTCTTAGTGCCAACTATCTCCCATTGTTCATCTCGGCGCCATAAATCGGTAGATAGTATCCTTGAGGTCTTCTTTGTAAACTTCTCCAATCGTCCCATGGTTATGTGAGCTGCCATCTTTGTTTCCCAGACTCGAGGTTGGTGCATTGAAAACACACTCTATGGGCTACGTGATTGGCGCATAAGCGTCCTTCCGGAACTTGAGCTTGAATCTTCCAGTAGCTCTTCTTCGTGTAAAGTGGAATTGTAGGTCCGGTGAAGCTTGGTATTCCGATGTTCGTGTATTAGTGACTTCCTTCGTGTGTCGTCCAAAGGGTGTATCTTCATCCATTTGGGTGAACTTGATCCTCGCTTCCGTCATCCTAAAAGAGTAGAAAAGATGAGGAGTCAGAAATGAGAAGAGAGTAGTGATCTGGGGCTTTAGCTTAATGGTCGTGTCCTACAGTCAGCGTGTGCTCCGATACCATCTTTGTAGCGACCAGACCTCAAATAGTCTGATCTCTGTGCTCAGTGTCATCCCTGGATCAGTAATGCTGACACCATACAGTACTCGAAGGATTTATAACAGAGTAGCAATCACACACTTATTACAACTGAATGTCTCAAGAGAGAACTTAATAAAATAAATATGGCTTAAGGCCATCTAATAACGATAACAGCGGAAGGCTTGGAAGAATAAGCGAGTCCATCAACTCCAACGGCATCACTGAGTATAGAACCACGACCTAAACACCATACTCGTCGTCTGAAAAGTCTGCAACATGAAACGTTGCAGCCCGAAAACGGGTCAGCACATGGAATATGCTGGCAATGTAACACATAGAGAAAATAATGGAAGAATAAGCCTATACTACATGCATATTTGGCTGGTGGAAAGCTCTATGGTTAAAATTTTTGCGTAAAGCCAATTTTTCCCTACTGCAAAGGAATAAATTTATTTAACTATCATGGTGGTTGTTGAACATTGAGAATGGTTGACAGCATTCTCAATCCCAATTAAAAGTACTCATTAACAACCCAACAATATTAATTAGAGTAACATGATGAGATTCACATGATAATCCAAGTACTAGATACTCAAGATGTCCATAACCGGGACACGGCTAACCATGATTAGTTTATACACTCTGCAGATGTTTGTGCACTTTTCCCCACAAGACTCGATCTCCTCCGTTTGATTTCTCGCACTACATGGTGTTTGAGAAACGGATGACCGAGACATAGTCTTTCAGAAGCGCTAGCACCTTACATGTGGGTAGACCGTACCAACCTACAACCCCTACATCAACTAGTCTACCCGTAAGAGTTCGCACAACTTAGTCAACTATGCTAGAGCCCATAGTAGCATGTGGCTGCACACGGAAGTTTCTAGCATGAATAATCTCATGATCCCTTTGAGCACAGGTGGCGGTCCGAAGAAATACAGGCAAATCCTGATAGAAACCAGGTGCCTCAATCCACCCAGATGTGTGTTTAAGTTGCCACCATAAATAAACCATTAATTTAACAATCTCACATCTATCATGGAATTCACTCACCCAATCCACATCTACTAGCATAGCATGGCATAATAAGCAAACGTATAAATAACTCCCAAGGGTTTGATAATAAAACAGGTAATAGGTACTACCTCAATCTACTTCCCATCCCACAATTTAATTAGATCCTAATCATGCAATTGTTTGAGGACAGATCTAATGCATAAAAACTGGGTAGTAGAAAAGGTATGATCAAAGTGTTACTTGCCTTGCTGATGATCCGCGAAACCTAGAGACTCGAAGTAACAGGCGGCGCACTCCGGGTATTCTATCGCAGACAAACAAGCATACAATAAGTACTCATCTAATGCATAGGTAAAACTCAAGTAGAAGATCTAACCAGATAGTTCAACTTAAGAACTCCGGTTTGCAAAAGAATCAAATCAAGCGAAGCAACGAAAGTCAAACGGCGGAAGAAAACGGCTCCGTTTTACTAATCTGGATCTAAGTCAAATTTTACAGTAGCAAAAACTTGTTTAAGTAGGTTATTCGGAAAGAGGGTTTCGAGGCGAAACTTCGAGGCGCTTTGAATCGTCGATTCCGATAAGCGAGCGAAAAGTTATACTAAAACGAAAATCGGATCGAGGAATCGCGATCGAAAAATCGCGAATTAAATCCGAGAAAAAGAAAAACGACGAACAGGTTAACGAACGGACGTTCGTTAACTAAACTAATCTGACGAACGCGTTCGTTAAAACGAACGAACGAACGTTCGTTATTCAACCTAAACGGAAAAAAACTGATCTAATAAAAAACGAAAACAAAAAAAAAACAAAGAAAAACCGCCGGTTTTAGAAAACCGTGTACGGTTTTCGGTATTGTGAACCTCGGCGGCGGGTCCCAGTCGGTGGCCTTGGCGAAGTCCGTAGTCGAGCGACGACAATGGTCGGCAACAATGTGTGAGTCCGTGGTAGTGGCGGGATCCGTGAGGTCGGTAGCGTCTGGCCTGGTAGGCGGTGAAGCCTTGGTGGGGCTAGGGTTTGGCCCGGGTGGGCGCTTATAAAACCACCTCGGGCGGAGTCCGGCGGACCACGGCCCAAATGCGTCGGTTCTTGGCGTTTTTAAAATAATTTCGCAAAGAAGAAAAATAAAAAGAAATACTAAACGGACTCCAAAAATCCCGAAATAAATTTTCCCCGGCTTCTAAAATCAAGCCGGACTAGATGAACATTTATTTGGGGCCTAAATGAAATTTTGAAAACGCAGCATTTTTCCTAAATTCAAATAAAAAGGCGAAAAACTCCAAAATAAAATCTTATTTGATTTTATTATTAAATCTTCACTATTTCTTTATTTTGGGCAAGTCATTTTATTCCCTCTCTCATATTTTGGTAGTAGAAATAATTGAAGATAAAATAATTAAAATCAAATGATCCTATTTTCAAAATTTGAGAAAACTCAAATATGAAAATAACGAAATCCTCAACTCTCTCCGTGTGTCCTTGAGTTGTGTAAAATTTCTAGGATCAAGCAAAAATGCAACAAAAATATGATATGCAATGATGCTCTATGTATAACATTCCAAATTGAAAATTTGGGATGTTACATATACCTGTCGGTATTTGTGAGGATGTGCATGTTGTGGTTGCAAACGTTACTATTTTAACGGACTTTGTTATTCTTGATATTCCCGAGGATGATAGTATGTCTATTATTCTTGGAAGACCGTTTCTTAATACTGCAGGGGCTGTTATTGATTGCAACAAAGGCAATGTCACTTTTCATGTTAATGGTAATGAGCATACGGTACACTTTCCGATGAAACAACCTCAAGTTCATAGTATCAACTCCATTGGAAAAATTCCATCGATTATAATTGGAGGTTTTGAATTTCCTCTTCCCTCTTGTCAAAAAGAAATATGATATACTTATTATTGGGGATGTGCATATCCCGTTGAGGTAACATAGTGTTATTCGAAATTTCTTCGGTTTCATGATTATCGGAATGAGTTTGTTAACAAGACTTGATCAACCTTGTTAGTGGATTCTTTTTGATGAGCATGAGATGGATGAAACTAGAAGCACAACCTTCTGTACCCTCTCTATATTTTCTGTTATTTAGTAGAAATAAAGTAAAAATAGTATTTTTCTGTCTGTTTCCTGGCTTATACGTGCAATATAAAAATATCCCGAAAATAAAAGTCCTTAGAATGACATGCCAATTTAATATGATTTTTTCAGGAATATTTGAGGATTTACAGTGCAAAAATTACCGAGGGAGGAGCTGCCACCTGGCCACGAGGGTGGAGGGCGTGCCCCCCCTTAGTGCGCGCCCCCTGCCTCGTGGGCCCATGGTGGCCCTCCTCCACTTATCACAGCACCCATCTTCTTCCTCTGCCTCACACAAACCCGAAAAACCAACTCGAGCACGAGTTCCAACCACTTTTGCTGTGATTTTCGATCTCCTTGCTCAAAGCACCTCTCGCAAAACTGCTTGGGGAGATTGTTCCTTGGTATGTAACTCCTCCATTGGTCCAATTAGTTTTTGTTCTAGTGCTTTATTCTTTGCAAATTTGTCTTTGCATAGGTGACCATGTTCTTGAGCTTGCATGTCAAATTTATATGGTTCCAAGTAGTTCTAATGCTTGATATAGGCTCTAGGCACTTGTAGGAGTAGTTGCTATCGGTTTATTGAAGTTGGTTCACTTTTGTTTGAAGTTACTAAAAATTTCAGAAATTTTTCAGAGAAAAACAATATGCTTAGGAAGATGTTCCAAGGTGGTTCTTCTAAGAAGCAAGGACCTAGGATTGCTATGCGTGTTGCTGATGAGGATCCACCAAGAGACGCTCCAGTACGGCCTTGCGAATGGCCGTCAGAAAATTTTATGGACCGTGCGGGAATTAAAGAAGAATTCAAAGCATATTTGCGCAATGCCAGTCTTGAGGATTTTGAGGCTGACAAATGCCCCCAATATCATGATCTCACAAGCTCATTTGTGAGGAGGTTTGAGTATTCATCTTCGCGTAATTCTCCTTCAGTCATGTTTGATCTTTATGACAAATCTTATACCATGGACTTAGAGGATTTCACTTTTGCTTGCAAACTTCCATCTTGGGGTAGTGCCATGGATCCCCCTAAATCTGAATTTAGAAACTTTCTTGCTAGTATAACTATAGGGGAATCCAGAGATATAACACAGGCTACCATAGGGAGCATTCACTTTCCTGCTATACATTATTTTGCTCTCTTCATCGGTATATGCATAAATACTAAGGATGAAGCATGTCACATGTGTGTCCCTGACCTTAGCATTCTTAGGAGTGTTGTGTTAGGAGACCAATCTTATCATATGGGAGCCATTGCAGCTCGTAGGTTGCATCATAATAGACATAATGGAGATTTCTTTGGAGGAATTTATGCAACCCGCTTAGCTAATTTTCTTGAGATAGACATTCGTGAGGGTGATACGGAGTTGCCTCCTGCATATTTAGATTATAACTCTATGGCTTCGCACCAGTTTGTCGAGAGTCCAGAATCACCTCTCTTATATCGTTTAATTTTTAACAAATGACACGTTGCCCGTATTACTCTCCCCGCTCCTGCCTTCTTTGATGCTCAGGCAAAACGAAGATGCACTATCAACAGAGAGGAGGCAGATGAGTACGAGAGGAGAGCGGAGGCAGCCCGACTCACCAGCTGCTCGGCTCGGCGATAACCGCTGCATCACGGTATGATCCCAACTATTCCTCGTCAGCGATGCGACCCGGCTACACCTACGGGTATCCGCTAGGCTATCCTCGGCAATAAACCAACTTAGGCCAAAAGCCTAAGCTTGGGGGAAATCGTATTTCTCACCCGACATTACATTTATGTTCACACACACTCATTGCTAGATGTCGGTGCTTATACTCTTTCACTGTAATATCCATGCTAGTTTATTTCTTTTTCCTGCTTTCTTCTTGTGTGTTTGTTAAACCTTAAGAGAAACAAAAAAAATTAGTAGTAGTTTATTTCTTTGCTGTAGTAATTAAAAAGAAAACCCAAAAATATTTCCCGTTCTTCTTTTTGCTTATTGGGAGCTTTCTCGTGCAAATAGTTTTTATTTCTTTTCTTTTCTTTGGGGGTCAGTAGGAGAAGACCATAATTTAATTGTTGAAGTGGCTCTTATATGCATTATTGTTGATTTGACTCGGAGCCCATATTGCCTTGTCTTCTCCTGTTTATTGAATGCTCGCAGATTCCAGCTTAGTCCAATGCACGTGCACTCTTATTATTATTCACATCGTTCGGTCGTGCAAGTGAAAGGAAATTATGATGATATATGATGAAATTTGTTGAGATGAGAAAAGCTGGTATGAACTCTACCTCTTTTGTTTTTGTAAATATGATGAGTCCCTCGTTCTTGATTCGGCTTATTATGAATAAACATGTTTGCAATGACAATTAGAGATCATAGTTGCTTGTGCCATGCTTGATTAGCTAAGAGTTATAATGATTTACCTTGTGTGCCAACATGCTATTGAGATCATTATGATGTGGTATGATGGGGTGGTATCCTCCTTTGAATGATTTAAGTGACTTGACTTGGCACATGTTCATGCATGTAGTTGAAACAAAATCAACATAGCCTTCATGATATTTATGTTCATGGTGGATTATATCCTACTCATGCTTGCATCCAATGTTTATTAATTTTAATGCCTGTACATGGTTGTTGTCGCTCTCTAGTTGGCCGCTTCCCAGTCTTTTGCTAGCTTTCACTTGTACTAAGCGGGAATACTGCTTGTGCATCCAATCCCTTAAACCCCAAAGTTATTCCAGATGAGTCCACTATACCTTCCTATATGCGGTATCTACCTGCCGTTCCAAGTAAATTTGTATGTGCCAAACTCTAAACCTTCAAATAAATATTCTGTTTTGTATGCTCGAATAGCTCATGTATCAACCAAGGCTGTCCTTATCTTCCGTGTTAGGCGGGTTATTCTCAAGAGGAGTGGACTCCGCTCCTCACTCACGAGAAAATGGCTGGTCACCGGGATGCCCAGTCCATGCTTTATGCAAACTAAATCAAAATTAATTGGAAACAAAACTCCCCCTGGGACCTGATGTATGTTGGAGACACTCGTTGTTTCGAGCAAGTCATGGATTGATGCTTGTTGGTGGAGGGGGAGTATAAACTTTACCATTCTGTTTGGGAACCACCTATAATGTGTTTAGCTTGGAAGATATCGCCATCTCTTAGTTGTTACGTTGACAATGAAAGTATACCGCTCAAAATACAATTTATCTCTATTTCAAAACCGAGCTCTGGCACCTCTACAAATCCATGCTTCCCTCTGCGAAGGGCCTATCTATTTACTTTTATGTTGAGTCATCACCCTCTTATTAAAAAGCACTAGCTGGAGAGCACAGCTGTCATTTGCATTCATCACTATTAATTTATATTGGGTATGACTATGATTGGATCTCTTTTACCATGAATTACAATGTCTAGTCAGTCCTTGATCTTTAAAGGTGCTCTGCATTTATGTTTTGCGGTCTCAGAAAGGGCTAGCGAGATACCATCTTGTTATTACTTATTATGGTTGTTTTGAGAAAGTGTTGTCATCCTAGATTTATTATTATGGCTTGCTAGTTGATTATGCTATTGATACGAGTAATTATGAGACCTGAGAATTATTGCAAATGTGGTTAGTTATGATCTTTCTTTGAAAACTTCGAATCTTGGCTTCACATAGTTACAACAACAAGAGCAAGCGAGTTTGTAAAGTTTTTCTTTCTTTCTTTCGGTTTGTCAACTGAATTGCTTGAGGACAAGCAAGGGTTTAAGCTTGGGGAGTTGATATGTCTCCGTCGTATCTACTTTTCGAACACTTTTGCCCTTGTTTTAGACTCTAACTTGTATGATTTGAATGGAACTAACTTGGATCGTATTTGTTTTGAGAATTGCCATGATGTTGTTTTATGTGTAGAAAACATAAGTTCTCGGAATGACACGAAACTCCACGGGATGTCTTATAAAAAATAATAAAAATCCTCACCAAAGATGAAGACCGGGGCCCACACCTGTCCCACGAGGTGGGGGCACGCCCCTACCTCGTGGGCCCCTAGAGACCCTCAGACGCCAACTCCAACTCTATATATTTGCCTTGGAGAGAAAAAATCGGAGAGAAGAAATCATCGCGTTTTACGATCTGAGGCCCGCCAAGCCCTAAAACCTCTCGGGAGGGCTGATATGGAGTCCGTTCGGGGCTCCGGAGAGGGGGATTTGTAGCCGTCGTCATCATCAACCATCCTCCATCACCAATTTCATGATGCTCACCGCCGTGCGTGAGTAATTCCATCGTAGGCTTGCTGGACGGTGATGGGTTGGATGAGATTTATCATGTAATCGAGTTAGTTTTGTTAGGGTTTGATCCCTAGTATCCATTATGTTCCGAGATTGATGTTGCTATGACTTTGCTATGCTTAATGCTTGTCACTAGGGCCCGAGTGCCATGATTTCAGATCTGAACCTATTATGTTTTCATGAATATATGTGAGTTCTTGATCCTATCTTGCAAGTCTATAGTCACCTACTATGTGTTATGATCCGGCAACCCCAGTGACAATAATCGGGACCACTCCGGTGATGACCTTAGTTTGAGGAGTTCATGTATTCACTATGTGCTAATGCTTTGTTCGGTTCTCTATTAAAAGGAGGCCTTAATATCCCTTAGTTTCCATTAGGACCCCACTTGCCACGGGAGGGTAGGACAAAAGATGTCATGCAAGTTCTTTTCCATAAGCACGTATGACTCTATTCGGAATACATGCCATTACATTGATGAATTGGAGCTAGTTCTGTGTCACCCTATGCTATGATTATTACATGATGAACCGCATCCGGCATAATTATCCATCACTGGTCCGGTGCCTACGAGTTTTCCATATACTGGTTTACGCTTATTTACTTTCCCGCTGCTACTGTTACAACCACTACAAAATACCAAAAATATTTACTTTTGCTCGCACTACTCTTTTGTTACCGTTGCCACCACTATCATATTACTGTGCTACTAAATTCTTTGCTGCAGATACTAAGTTTCCAGGTGTGGTTGAATTGACAACTCAGCTGCTAATACTTGAGAATATTCTTTGGCTCCCCTTGTTTCGAATCAATAAATTTGGGTTGAATACTCTACCCTCGAAAGCTGTTGCGATCCCCTATACTTGTGGGTTATCAAGATCTTAGCGAGCTAGGGCGTAGATCGGTAGGAGGGAAAGACTCAGCGCGCACCCCAGTGTTTGAACCTTAAGGGTTTGCCGGAACCCCACATCTGACATTTGGCGCGCCAGGTAGGGGTCTTGTAGCTTCCTTCCATCGGTTAAATCGCTCAATCGCTCTGTCGTCTCCATGACGGACGCTCGCCGTGCTCGGGCTGAGCGTCAGGCTGCCCTCACCGTCCGCGTCGCTCAGATGGCTCCCGTCGGCGGGCCACCTCGTCGTTCTCCGTCTCCTGCCGCTAACGCTGCCACCGGCCCGGCGGGGCACGAGCAGCAGGCGTCCTTGCTGCACCCTTTGGTGCGGTAGGACGGCTGCACCGCCACTCCATCGCTGACCCCTGCCAGTTCTTTGTCTCACGCGCGCAGCGCTCCCATGGAGGCGCGGGCCGCGCTCCTCGTAGCGAACGAACTCCTGCGCTACCGCCCAATCGACGACCTCTATGAGGAGTGGCTCGACCGTGTCGCCGAGCTCGTCCGCGCCGCAGGGGGCTCTCCGGCGCCGTCCCTCTCTCTACCTTCCCCTCAACCAGCCATGGGCAACGAGGTTCATGGCGTGCCTCCACCACCTCTGCCTCAAGACGGTGCCTTGGCACCAAGGCGCGTGGCCCCGCGGCATGATCCACCGCGCCCAGTGCCCGCGCGCGAAGAGAGAAGCTGCCAAGAAATCCCGCGGCCACGAGAAGCTGCACCCGCGCTCCCTGCGCCACCTCGTCAAGACCACGCGCTGCCCGCGATGGCGCTGCGCGGACCTCGCCAAGACCAAGCTCCACCTCCGAAGCGGGCCCCGGCAACCACGGCCGGATGCCGCGCCTTCACCCCCGAACTGCGTAGCGTCGCCTGGCCAGGCAAGTTCAAGCCAGATCTGCCTCCTCGCTACGACGGCACCGCCGACCCTGCGGAGTTCCTGCAGCTTTATGAGCTGAGCATCGAAGCAGCCAACGGTGATGAGAAAGTCATGGCGAACTGGTTTCCCATGGCTCTCAAGGATGGAGCCCGCTCCTGGCTCCTGAACCTGCAGCATGGCTCGATCTCCTCTTGGGACGAAATGCGCGATCACTTCATCGCCAACTTCCAGGGCACTCGCGACCACCCGCCGACCGTGGGTGATCTACGCTGCATCAAGCAACAACCAGGAGAGACCCTCCAGAAGTACATCCAACGCTTCAACAACACCCGCCTCAAGATCCCCAAGGTCACGGACAAAGCCATCATCTCCGCGTTCTCAGACGGCGTCCGCGACGTCAAGATGAAGGGAGAGCTCGCCATCCACGAGGAGCTCTGCACCTCTCAGGAGTTGTTCAACCTGGCGACCAAGTGCGCAAGAGCTGAGGAGGGGCGCCTCTCTCTCCTTGAGCTGCCAGCCGCGGGCGCAGAGGAGAAGAAAGCCAAGGCCAAGGACGTGAAGCGCAAGGAGGCAGCTATGCTCGCGGCGGAGCCCGACACCAAGCGGGGCAGGGATCAGCCCGAGTCTTCCAAGAACAGCCGACCGTTCTGCGCCTTCCACAACCTGAACACCCACAACACCAGCGATTGTCAAGAGCTCAGAGCCATACGAGAAGGACGCTTCGGTCCATGCCCCGAGTGCAGCAACCGGGGCTACGGCCGCGGAGGAGGACATTGGGGCGAACGCTGGGACGACCGTGGCCCGCGCCAGGAATGACGCGACAGGCCTCGCGAGGACCGCTGGCAGGACCAACCTCGCGGGGGCACCTAGAGAGACCCGCCTCGTGAGAATCGCCCCCAAGGCAACACCGGTCTTCCCCCACTGCTGCCACCAAGAAGGAACGACGACCACCCGGCGGGGCCGAAATTTGGGGGCTTCGAGGCAGCAGCCTGTCGCTTTGCATCTTGGCGGCGCCTGTGCCCCAAACCTCTCAGCGCATCTTCAAACAGTTCGCTCGTAAGGTGAACGCGGTGCTTCCCAAGCTCGAGGCCACGCACCCGCTCAAGTGGTCCCAATGCGCCATCACTTTCAGCTCGGCAGATCAGCTCAAATGTGCCGCCACCGCCGGTGCCCTCCCGATGTTGTGTTCCCTAGTCATAAGCAATGTGCAGGTTACCAAGACTCTCATTGACGGCGGCGCAGGGCTCAACGTCCTGTCTGTCGACACGTTCGACAACCTCCAAGTGCCATATGAACAGCTCCAGCCCACCAAGCCTTTCTCAGGAGTGACCGACGGTTCCACCACGCCGATAGGGCAGGTCCGCCTGCCTGTCACCTTCGGGGAGCGCAAGAACTATCGCACCGAGCTCATCGACTTCAACGTCGCACACATCCACCTGCCGTACAATGCCATCCTCGGGTATCCGGCCCTGGCCAAGTTCATGGCAGTCACCCATCACGGCTACAACGTCCTCAAGATGCCAGGAAGCGGAGGAATCATCACGGTCCCATGTGAAGAGAGGGATGCGGTGTGCTCCCTCGAGCGCGCCTTCCAAGTTGCAGCAATCGACGACCCCGACAATAGAAGTGAAGGCCCTCCGGAGGCCATCCCCAAGAAGAAGGAGCTGCACCGCGCAGGACCTCAGGAGGATGGCGTCGTGGCAGGAGCCTCATCAGGATCAGCACCCGTCCTAGGGGCGCCTCCCTCCATTGCATAGGAAGGCGCACCCAGCACCCTCCTCAGGCAGGGCTCGGGGGCTCTCTTCTGGAAGGCCTCAGACCTTGCCGACCTCACGAGGGAGGCGCTTGGGCACTACCTGGAAGCGTGCTTCGTGGCACATGTTCCTCAGGAGAGCACGGGGCAAGGAGTGCCCACCACCCAGGAGTTCATCACCAAGACCACCCAGGAACTGCAAGACGCAAGAGCCATGCACGGCGACCGCCGCTCACGAGGCGCAGCCCCCCATCCCCGCAAGGATGTTGGGCTGCGTGTCTGCATCGACGTCGAGGCTCAGCAGGCTGCGTCTCGAGGCGCTTCGCCTTCGCGTGGGCCGCTGCGAGGGCCCGCCACATAGCTACGTTCGCATGCCCTTCGGCTTGCCGAGCGTGGCGTCGGCCTATCAGCGCAACATGCGGCGTGTCCTGACGGCTCAGGAGGCCAGGTACCATGCCGTCCCGTAGGAGATGGACACGGTCTTTAGGGAACCTTCCGAGCCTCTAGAGCCTCCCGAGGCTCAAGGCTCCGGTGGCTCATGAGGAGTCATTTATTCAACGCATGCCTTCAGCCACACCGACTCTACTTCGTCTACAGAACCAGGTGACATCTTCCGAGCTCGTTTAGCTGGGAGCGCCCCTCGGGCTGCATTATTCCCAGGCCGCGTGGGTCCGTACCTGCGGCATGTATCCCTTTTGCTTATGTATTTAGCTTACCTTCTTTGGGCGCCCTGGGCTGCATCATCCCCAAGCCGCTCGGGCCGGACCCGGTGGCATGTATCTTCCTGCATTTACCCAAGTTGATCTGCTTTTCATGCTTAACCTGCCAACTGCTATCACCTTCTCGATCATCGCCTCCCCCGGGGCCTCCACATAGGCACGACACTAGTGCATGGGTCCGTCCCTGTCACGTCGACAAACCTGAGCGGTCGAGCTCTGGCTTGTGGCACGCCCCGCGCACGTCACCTCACCAGGCCCTCAATGCCTTCACCTCATCCAGAGCAACCAGCGGCAGGCTGACAGCAATAACGGCAAACCATGTTTCTTCTTGTGCCGGTTCACAGGGATCCCGTGGGAAGGATAGCAGGCGGCACCGCGAGTCTCCTTTTCTCTCGTGCATTTCGCTTGCGCGTTAAAAGGGGGGCTCATGAGCATCGCGACTCAGGAGCTCTTACTGGCTCTCCAGCCCTCACCCCTGGCCTTGACCACGGCATCGCGACCTGGCATACCAACGGCGGCTGAGCTCGCTCGAGGGCCAGGACCTGAGGACGTAGAGCACTAAGGAGAGCATGAGGGGAGGGAAACTTGTATAGGCCGGCCTAGCTATGCCGCATGAGTAGGCGCGCAGCCCTAGCACACCGTCAGGAATCGCCGCGAAGTCGACAAGATAAGTCCCGCTCTCGGATCGACTAAATGTTGGGGCCTGATGGTCACCCTCGCCTTGCTCCCTCTCTTGCCTTACCATGGCTGCTTGAGCGCTAAGGGGGACCTCCTAAGCATCGCGTCTCAGGGGCTCTTACTGGACCTCAGGCTGCACACCTCCTGGCCTTGACCACGGCACGCGACCTGGCATACCAGCGACGGTTGTAGCCGCCTGGGGACCAGGACCTGTCAGCGCAGAGCAACAAGCCATCGCGAGGAAAGAAAGGGGGACCGAGCCTTAACGGGACACACATTCGCTAAGTTTTCATAACAAGGAAGATAAGTACAAAAGACATTGCAGATCCTTACATGCCCCCAGGGGTGATTCATGATTCTTCGCGAGAAACAAAAGATGATACTAAGGGAATCCTATCTACACCCTTCCGTGGCGGGCGCCATCATCAACAATGGGCCACGGGGCGGCGCCAACCCCATCCAGATCGTGGCGGCGGCGCGACGCCGCAACTCGCTTCCGAAAGCCTTGGCGAGAGCTCGGGGGCACGAGCTGTCATCGCTTCGTCTCCGAGTATCGTAAAGCTCGGGAGAGCTTGGACTCCCAAGGCTGCTCTTCTTTGGAGTGGCCGCGAGCCGGGCGTCGATTTACGCTCCTCTCGGGCAAAGACTCCAGCGCGCGGCCCTCGGCATTGAAGACCTTGAAGAAGAGCGTGGAAGCGCCGTCATACTCGAAGTGGATCGCAAGGGCGCCCCTCGCACGACAGACCCGTGCGATCTCCCCCCAGCTGCGGGTCATGAAGATCTTGCCGGTGGGAACCGCTTCGATCTCCGCTCCGGTCGCCGGAGCGCTGCGATCGGCGTCTTTGCAACCGAGCTCGAGAGGCCCCCTCGGCGGCATCACGTCGGAGAAGAGCCGCGGGAAGCGGATCCAGGAGCTTGGAGGCATCGACGCCCATAGCACCAACTCGCGCGAGGAGTCCGCGACGTGGATCCCAGGGGCGACGGCATGCGTCGCCGTGGCGCGGCGACCCCGGACACGGCGTGGGCGGTGCTGCTCGTCGCTCTGTCCTCCCGAGCCCTCGGCTCGGGCGTACAAGGGTAGTGGTTACCCCGGAGGAGGCCGCTCGCACCAAGGCCTCGACACCACCTGCATCGCCGCTTCATCACGGCGATGGATCAACCTCTTCTTCGGCGGAAGTGGCCCCGGATCATCACGGGGAGCCTTTCCTTTCTCTTGGCGAAAACCTTCGATAGGGCGCCATTCTTTGTCGATGAGTGGAGCGGGGAGGAAGAAGCAAGCAAGCGAGGAAGAGATGGGCGATGGGGGCTCCGCCCCCCTCCCCATTTATAGCGGAAGAAGGCCAACCGGTGTCTCCCATGATCGCAGGTAATGATGGTTTTTCCTTGCATGTCGCAGGGACTTGTCAAGTCGTGCGATTCTTAGGCAGCATGGGGAAGCGGAGACGCCCACGCCCAATCAACCGCCATGCGTCAACCGAGGCCGAGGCTTTGGGGCCAGCGGTGCTCGGACTTGACCCTTGGCTTCGCCATGAAACCAAGCCCGGCGCACCTTGGGCCCGGGCTACTATCGGCGTTACGGGAACGGGTCCCCAGACTTGCACACTGCGGCCCATGGCGTGGCTAAGCCAGTGCCGTCTGACCCATCTTCATTAACAAGGCATCCAAGACCCTCGCGAGGGTCCAAGCCTCATGAGGCGGCCAATGCAAGACCTCCTGCAGGTGGCCCTGGCAGGCAGGCTCACGAGGCGGAGATATCAAGGCGGGCAAAACCTCACGAGGCTCTCGTGGCGTGAGCCATGACGAAACGACACCAGGCGCGCCGGTCTTGCTGACGTCATTATTTCCTCTTTGGTGCTAAGGAGGCCACCGCAGGCAAAGAGTACCGAGGCATCAGGCAAAGGTTGCTATATTGGTGCAACGAGACCAAGACCAGGAGGACGGCAAGACGGAGGTCATCATGGAGCCCAAGACGGCGTCACACCAGAGCTTTTCGCAGGCAAATACCGCTTTTGTCAGGATAGCTTGTACTAGTTGTCCCCTTCAAATTTTCCCGCCGTTGTTGACTCCCTTCCCGCTCGATATTTTGGAAGAGGACCAGGGCCTATATAAGTAGAGCTAGCCACCATAGTAGAGGCATCTGATCTTAGCTTGATCCAACCCGATCGAGAGCCTACTCTAGCCACAAGAACACCTCAACCTCAGGAGGCTGTTCTTCCCTTGTACTGTTCATCATCAGCCCTAGAGGCAATCCACCACCACCACACTGGAGTAGGGTATTACACCACAACGGTGGCCCAAACCAGTATAAACCTCGTGTCTTTCTGTGTTGCGAGTTCGTCTGCGAGATCTTAGCGAGTTAGGGCGTAGATCGGTAGGAGGGAAAGACTTCGCGCAAACCCCAGTGTTCGAACCTTAAGGGTTTGCCGGAACCCCACATCCGACACCTTCCCTTCTCTGCGGCCGAGAACCTCTTCACCGGCGCCATGGGTGTCGCTGCCAGTAATGAAGCAAGGAAGAAGAAGCGAGCGGAACAGGAAGAGATGGGCGACGAGGGCTCCGCCCCCTTCTCATTTATAGCAGGAGAAGGCCAACCGGCGACCCCCGCGATCACAGGTAATGATGGTTTTTTCTGCATGCATCAGGGACTCGTCAAATCGGGAAGTTGCTGAGGCATCGTGGGGAAGCGGAGACACCCACGTCCCATCAGTCGCCACACGTCAATCAAGGCCGCAGGCGGTTGGGGCCCGCGGCGCTCCGCACTTGCCCTTTGGTTTTGCCTCGAAGCCAAGTTCGAGCGCGCCTTGGGCCCGGGGGCTACTGCCGGCGTTCTGGGAACGGGGGTCCACAGACTTTCCTGCCCGCGGCCCATGACGTGGCTCCACCAGCGGCCTGGTACGGGCCATCTTCGCCAGCAAACACTCAAGACCCTCTCCAGGGGCCAAGCCTCGCGAGGCGGACGACATAAAACCTCCTCAGGGGCGGCCTCACTAGGCTGGCTCGTGAGGGGCGGAGAAATCAAAGCAAGGGCGCCTCGTGAGGTTCCCATGACGTGAGCCGTGACGACCAAGGCCAGGCGGGCGCCAGCGGGCGCAGAGTACCCGTTGCCTTTTGGTGCTAAAGGGGGCAAGCGCAGACGAGGAGTCCCGAGGCATCAGGCAAAGGTTTCCATATCGGTGCGACGAGACCAAGACCAACAGGACGGCATGACGGAGGTCATCGCGGAGCCCACGACGGCGTAACCACCAGAGCCTTTGGCAGGCGAAGACCACCTTTTGTCAAGATAGCTTGTACTAGCTGTCCCCCTTCAAATTGGCCATTGTGGGATCCCTTCCCGCCTAATATTTGGGGAGAGGACCCAGGCCTCTGTAAATAGGACTAGCCACCATAGTAGGGGGCAACTCATCTTGGATCGGATCCATTCCATCCTCGCACACACAAGCTCATCGAGCCCAAGAACACCTCTCCTCAGGAGGTTGTTCTTCCCTTGTACTTGTTCACCCTCAGCCTACAAGGCAATCCACCACACCATACTGGAGTAGGGTATTACACCACATCGGTGGCCCGAACCAGTATAAAACCTGTGTCCCTTGTTATTCGGGTTCGACATGCAGAGCTTTGAGATCGTGGTGAGTGGGTGAGCTAGGGGAGGGAGAGATCTTCGTGCGCACCCCAGTGTTCGAACCTTCAGGGTTTTGCCGGAACCCGAAATCCGACAAAAATGAAAAATATTTTTTTTACCTAGTAAGCATTTCATCAAGCACTTGGTGGCCGTGACCCTTGTGGTTGGCCGTGGCAACCGGACGAGCCGGAGCAGTGGCTGTAGGGGTGGCCGAAGACGAAGCACGAGCTGCCAGACGAGGGCGAGGGGTCGGAGTGGCTTTTCTTCTTCTTCTTCTTCTTCACCACCGTTTTGGCGAGGGCCGACACGGCCGTCGTCGACTTCCTAGCAAGCTTTGCATTGACGGGAGCAGCGGGAGGGGGGCCGATCGTTGCTGGAGAGACAATGGCCAACCCGCCGACCTTGCTATCGGCGGTGTCAACCGGTGTGGTGAACCAGATGGGATTTTTTTTACCCCCAACCATTTCTTTGGTGCGGGCGGTGGCGCGGGGGTGGTTTCCAGTGGCGACATGCCGGTGGAGTGGCGGAAGGGTCTTGGCTACCCATTCCGGCCGGAGCTGCGGTCATTGGTGGCAATGGTGGCACGTGGGAAGGGGACGACGGGAAGGATGACTTGCTCGTGCAGGAGAAAGAGGTGAGGGGAAGTTTATCCGACCAAGGGTTAGTATTTTTAAGCGTCGTGAGCCAATTTTTCGGCACGGGGGTAACTGCTCCTCTAACTGATTTAGTACTTCGCCTAGGTACAGTTTAAAAGAGTGAAATCGAAATTTTACTTCTCTATAGTTTTTCCTGAAATCTTAAAAGTGCGTGTGCGCTCGTTGGAGAGAAGAAGCAGCCTCTCTGCCACATGTGTGTGTACCTTTTTCTTGTCTGCTAGTGCATGTGGTCATCCGCATTAAATGTGAATCAGACTGGTCATATCGGAAGGGAAAATAGATCTATGTTCGTTTATTTTGGGTTTTCAATTTTTTAAAAAGTCATATCTTTCAAAACGCGTGTTGAAATTCAGATCCATCTTCACTGTTGGATTCTTCGCGACGAGATCTTTGAAACTAGATCCCACATAGTATGTTTCGACAAAAAAAATTAATGCCAACTTTGGTGCTATATGATGCAACTTTAGTACTGCATTGTGCAATTTTAATATTAAATGATGCAACTTTTTTCAAAACTAATTTTTAGAGCTGCATGATCCAACTTTCTATGAGGTTGCAACCTAACAACAATGGAAACCTATTGGGCAATTAGTCTACTGCCCGGGACAACTACCTAGTAGTCGATGTGCAAACCCTCCTCCCTACCAGTGGATATGTAGTTTTTCAATCTTGGCACACCCTTCCCCACTCCCCTTACCAGTGGTATGTGAAACTTAGTTTGTTGTTCACGCCAACTGCCTATTAGTCGATGTGCAACTCCTTCCCCTCCCTACTTGTGGATACGTATTAGTTTTAGTTGGCGGGGGCAACAGACGGAGTTGCACATAGTCTGCTAGGCAGTTGGCCGGGGCAACATACGAAGTTACACATCTCATATGACAGGATAGATGGATGGTGAAAACTCCACATTCATGAGGGTAGTGAAAAATTGCATATAGACAGTGTGCTAAAGTTGCACATCCCACTAGTAGGGGGTGGTGTGGATCGGGTGCTAGCAGGGAAACTACACATCCGCGAGGGATACAAGAGAAAGTTGCACATCACTTTTAGATAGTTGACCATCGTAGCATATGAAGTTGCACATCTACTGCTAAGCAGTTGGCCGATGCAGTAAATAGTGAAAGCATATCCACGGGTAGGAGGAAAGTTGCACGTCAACTACTAGACAGTTGGCCTCGGCAAGAGACGAAGTTGCACATCTCACTCCAAGGGGGTAGTTTGGAGGTGGACATGCCATCCGCAAAAATTGCACATTCACTGCAGTTAGTTGCACATTGACTACTAGATGGTTGCACAAAACAGGTACTAAAATTGCACAATTTTTTTTATCAAAACATACCCATGTGGGATCTAGTTTTGAAGAGCACGTTGTAAGGATTTCAACGGTGGAAACGGTCTTAATTCGGATTCGTGGTTTAAAAGTTATGGTTTTTTCAAAATTCATAAATCGTGAATTAAATGCTAGATAGTCATCCATGCCATGCAGGAAAAAAGTCACAACCGAATGCATACGGATCATTTAATGCACTATTGATGACTTGTTTCCGTTTAGCCAATTGGAATCATAAAAATATTTCCTAATTAGATGAGGGAGACATACTTTTCAAAAAGATGGCTGCTGGGAAGCGCTAGCGAGCCAACAGCTGCTCGCTAGACGCGTTTCTTAGGCCAACTCCACCGCACGACCCCAAACGGATGTTCGGTTTGGCCGGATTTTGTCCCTTTGGGGCGCCGATGGGTTCACCCGTGTCCGGCTTTGTCAGATGGGTCGTCTGTGGCGCCCGCCATGGCCGCACTTACCAAATCGTGTCCGGGGTGGACGTGAATAAAAATAAATATAAAAACTAGAATGAAATAAATAAAAAAGTAAATAAACGCATTAAAAAACATAAAACATATATGAAATTGGCCACAAAACGGCCCAGTTTTCACGGCCACTTAAAAGGCCCAGTTTCATAATTAACATATAAAAAAAGAAAAAAAACGCCTCCCGCGCGCTCCTGCCGCGCCCGTCGGTGCCGTGGGCGTCGCCGTCTTCACTGGCCGCCGGTGTCGTCGTCGTCGCTGACGAGGTCGACGTAGGCCGGCGGCGTCCACAGGTGGGGCGGCGGTGCGTGGTGGAGGGGGGCGGGCTGGACGGCGGGAGGTGCCTGCACCACCTCCTCCCATGGCGACGCCTCCCGCTCCGGTGACTGCGGCGGAGTGGCGCGCCAGTTCACGCCACGCCGCGGCCATCTCCGGGCAATGCGAGACCGAGCCCACCTCGATCCCAAGGCTGTTGGAAGGCGGCCGATTGCTCCTCCTCCATGGCGTCCTCCCTCCTCTCCTTCGTCAAAGGCCGCCATCTGCGGCTCACGGGAAGGCCCGTCGTCGCCGTGGCGAACGGTAATAGCCTCCTCAAGCCGTCCATTCCGCTCGCCGTGGGTGTACATGGAGTTGTCCATGACCGCATTTGCACGATCCGGGCCTCCTCCTCCGCTGTCATGCGAGGAGGTGGAGGTGGTGACGGAGAAGGGGGAAAGCGGCAGCGTAAAGCAGACGCCGCAGACGTCGCCGCGCCGCGTCTCGGCGTGGCGCGCGACCACGACACCGTGCCGACGAAGTATGACGCGCGGCGCGTGTCGTGCTCGTCCAGGAGCCACGTGTCCCTAGCGAAGTCGGGGCCATACACTGTCGTCGTGAAAAGGTCGTCGGGGAGGCGGCGGCGCTCGATCTCAACGCGGCGCGCGCGCCGCCGCCGTCACAGAGGGATCGGGACCCGGTCGGCCGAGTGCCACCCGTTAGGGAGGTGGGCGTCACTCCATGGGACCGGGCGTCCTCGTGTCCCAAGATACCTCCCGCACACGCCCGCCATGGCATCTTGCCGGTCGCTTCATGGCCGTGAGCCTAGGGTTGATGGTGAAGAGGCGGGCGGGGCTCGGCAGGAGCGCGGCGGGCGAGCTCCTCCTTCTTCACGGAAGCATGGCGGCGCCCGAAGGCCGGCCTCACGGTCGTCTTGGCCCTTGCGGTTCGAAGCCCATGGCGAGGTGGGCGGCCGGCGAGCTCGAGGGCGATGGGAAGGCTAGGGGTTACTGCTTGTCGGGGTTCGAGGAGGCAGCGGGGTGGCGTGGGGCGGTGTGGGCGGCGATCCGTCCACGCTTCCCACTTAAAGAAGGGCGGCGACCGTTCGACGTGCGGATAGCGAGTGGCCGCCCGCTTCGTCTTGCGCCGATGTGGGCGGGTGGGAGGTAGGTGGCCGCTGCCACCTTGACGCGGCAGCAGACGGTAGCGTCCGTTTGGTGTCCGCCGCGACCCAAACCAGCGCAAGTTTGCGCTTCGAAATGGGTCGGCTGGACACAAGCAGACGAGGATGGGTCCGGCCGTCGTATTGAGCCTCGTTTGTCACTTTTGCCTCAAGCAGACGGTAGGACGAGGATAAGTCAGCGGTGGAGTTGGCCTTAGTTTTTTATAAATCATCTGGAGATGCCTCCAGTATCCATCCAATATGTTTGCAATTGGCTCTAGCTCTTAGGAGACGCGCCTAAACCCTTGTTCACCATAATGAAATGTCGAATACATTTTAGTAAAAAAACACAATTAGTTATTTGCACGTATCGTCGTCCTGGCAGCGTATCCACGAGGAATCACATTCGAGTCTCCACCAGCAGGTACGCACCGGGAAGATAAAGAAATTAGAGCAACCTCACGTGACACGGAAGCAAAGCCAACATGACACGCGTTACCATTACTAGCATGGCCACGTGATGCCCACCCGTTTCCCGTGCACTCCACGAGCCCCGTCTGGCGCCACATACCAGTACCACCGCCTGCCCGCTTTCCCCTCCCCTATCAAATCCTCACTCCACTCGCCCCGCCCAGCCAGATCTTTCTAGAACCTTCAGCAACCCTAGGGCCCCAGCGAGAGGCCTCTGCCGCCGCCATGGCCCCCAACCCCGCCGCAATCGCCCTCCTGGCCGCCCTCGACGGCAATCTCCGTCTCCTCAAGAGTAAGCGCCGTCGGCTCTGCCGCCGTCCCATGTTCTATCCAGTGTCGAATCAAATGATATGTGATACCGGCGTCTCCATTGTCCCGGACGCTCTCGTGTAGCAATGCCTATGTAGCATGGTCGAATCTGATGTTCTCTCCGGTTACTTTCTGAAAAAATTGGGCGTTAATTCCTTCGGCTTTGTTCTGCAAGTTAGGCAGAAACCGCCAAATTTGTGACTGCATGGACAGATAACTTCTGTATTTAGATCGATCTGGAGCCCCAGACGGTGCAAACATCTCCTTAGTGCACCACGCTCCTCGAATTTTCATGATTGTATTATTTGATTTTTGTTGCATCTGCAATTTCTCCATGCTAGAAATGTCCAAAAAGATGGATTTGCGGGTAACAAAGGACCCCAAAGGGCTGAACGCACTCCATTTCGCTGCAAATAAGGGGTCCCTGGAGATTTGCAAGTTCCTGGTGGAGGATGTGGGGGTCGATGTCAACTCGGTATCAAGCGTAGGTAAAATCTCTGCACCAATAACAGGAGGCGTTGCCTATATTAGTACTCAAGTACTGAAATGCCGTATTCTCCTTGTAGGTGCGACACCGATGTTTTACGCTGCACTCAAGGGAAATCTTCAGGTTGCCAGGTATCTTCTCGATCATGGCAGCGATCCGGCGAAACCTAGTGAGAGGGGCTTAACGCCGCTGCACAATGCAGCAGAGCATGGTGCGTTCCTCATTCTTCAGTTCACTTAGTCTCTGAAATAGATGGAAGGCTTACAGGATAGTAGTTTAGTGATCTAAATGCTCTTATATTTCTTTATAGAGGGAGTACTAGCTTACACGTGTTTTTTATACTATGTAGAAGCTCCTTCTCTGCTTAACTTATATATTTGTTGTGCCTCTAGGGCATTGTGAGATTGTAAAGCTGTTGCTGTCCAAAGGAGTTGACGTGGATGTTATCAATTACCGAGGGACACCATTGCACATGACTGCTGCAAAGGGTCAGCATCAGGCCATGAAAATTCTGCTGGAGCATGGTGCTGATGTAAGCTGTTGATTTCACACCTAATTGTATTGCATGCACAGTTATAAAATGAAAAATAAAATATGAAAAATTAGTCACCTGTAGCTTGAGGATGAAATGGTTCGTTCTCGAGATGCATCAGAATACTTGGTGGACATAATTTAAATTATTAATTGGCCATTCATTTACCTTTACAGCCCAACAGAGTAGTCAATCATATCTTCTCACCACTAATGATGGCATGCTGTGGGAACTCCTTGGAATGCATGAAGCTACTGATTGAGGTCCAGTAACTTGTCTGCCCAATTTAACATTTTTATGTTTGACTAGTCAATTATATGGACCTCTAAACAATTGTTTGGAGCAGAATGCAAGTTAAATGTGCAGATCCTGTCTCTAAAGCTACCTTTGCATTTTGTATTTTCAATTCAATAGGCTGGTGCTGATGTGAATGGTAATAGTAGCTCTGGACCAACTCCTTTAACGGGGGCAGTTGATGATGGCTCAACTGAATTCGTCAAGTTCTTGCTGGAGGCTGGAGCTGACCCTAACATTCCTAACCAGGTAACATAGCTCCGGCTTTCATGATGCTTCTGTTTAGCTATTTTAATGCTTTCATGCTCGCAGTATCACCTCCCTTGCAGACCTTTGGCTGCATGGTAATCTATTATGCTACTACTAAGGTATCCCAAGTGAAGTGTGTTGTATACTTACTATAGACCGACCATGTGTCAAGTATTGTTCAACCAATGTGTATCTGAATACATCTGCTGGACTTTGCAGTCACCTGGTCAGACATTTCATGATTTGAAGCTGTAGCGATAGATTTTTGTGCCATGGTTTTGATTTTTTTTCACAACACATACAACAGGTTTGGAATATCATAGAATCGTGATGCCATTGTGCCAGTTCCTTTAAAAATTGTTAACCAGTAAGTTTCAGATCATACCATTGGAATTCCATTATTGAGATGATTCAACAATGCAATTCCAATGGTATGATCTGAACCTACTGGTCTGAAGATTTTAGCGAGCGCCACGATTACTCTGAACCTAACAGAATCACGACACTCACTAAAAACTTAAGTCACGTTGCTACATGTCCTCCACATTTTGTTAGGTTCAAAATTCTAATACTGCCATCAGGATGAATTGATGAATAACTAGTTTTTATGACCTTCTTTTGAAGGTATAGTGCAGAGAACTAGGGTGAATTGTGCCTGCCTTCCAATTCATGACTTTGATCATCCACCAAATTCCTTTTTCATACTGTTATATCTTCCATTTTCCATGCGGTATTATATTACATCTTCCTTTTTTTTTTGCGACATAGCACGGGGATATTCCAATCAAGAGAGCAGCAGTCCGTGGTCAGCGTGAACTTGTTGAGCTTCTGTTTCCTAAGACAAACCCAATTCCATCTGTGCCAGATTGGAGTGTTGATGGGATAATTACAACTATGAAATCCCCACAGACCAGGGTTCAGGTATGTGTGCGATTTGTTACTTGATTGTAGGATGAATTGTAGTTTCCTATTTAGATTTGAGTAAGTCATGATGCTCCTATGGATGCATTCTCCTTGAAAAGATTTCCACAGTGCAAATTCTCATGAGTCATGACCTGTATATACATGATTGCATCCATGGTTTATTCCTGTGACTCCCTTATCTACGTGTTCTTTGTTCTTGATTTATTTCCGCTTTGAGAACATATCCTAGAAAATATGGTAATTGACACACGGTAATATTGATTATATTGTACTCCCTCCGTCCCAAAATATAAGAACGTTTGTAACACTAGCATAGTGTCAAAAACGTTCTTATATTCTGGGACAGAGGGAGTAGCTGCCATGTTCTCTCTCCAAGCCTGTATGTTTTTGATAAATGAATAATAATGGTAGAAAGATTGAAGTCACTACATCTGTACCGGCATTGGGAAGCCATTGAACCCACAGTTATAGGTTACTCTGCAGGTATTTGATTGGAGGATGTTACACATTAACTGAATTTCCTGTTGAAGTTTGTGTCAGCATTTTTTATTAGCAAATTGCTCACAAACTTCAGTGGTTCTGGTCATCCGGCACTTCCTCCAGCCAAGTCTGCAGTGTTAACATAGGAAACATATATCATGATTATTATTTTAGGAATTTTGACCAATATATCAAGATTATTATTTTAGGAATTTTGACCAAGGAGCTCATTTTCAACTGTAGCACTCACCATGCTGCCTGAATCAGTCACATTCTCTATGCCTTCAAAGTTTAACCAAAATGCCTCTCTGTTCAGGATAGAGCTTCTGCGGAAGAACGGAAAGCTGATTTGAAGTCACAAGGGAAGGAAGCATTTGCAAAGAAGGACTACTTTACAGCAATGTACTACTATGGACTGGTAAGTGACCAAGTGCATGAACTAAAATAACTTGTTTGGAACAATACAAAAGAAGTTCAAAAGAAACAGTAGTTCTAGAACACCAGGTTAAGGATTGAAACTGCAGTGACTTCCGATATCCTTTTAACAGTACAATTTGTTTGCTTAATGAGGGTTCGCAAGATTGACTGATGATTCATCATGGTTTATGTTGAAATGTTTGTGAAGGCATGGGTGTCTTACGTCAGGATCATACAATAGAGTAACTACATTTAGGGTTGACACTTCATCTGCGACAACTTTTTTTGCTCAAGTCTGACGTGTGCTTATTTGTGCTTTTCTTACATTTAAACTAATGAAAATGCAACAGTGTGCTTCAGAGAGCCTGTTAGATCCAGTTATCATTGCATGGAAAAATCATGTGATGCTAACCACATGCAAATGTAGGTGATGGAGATAGACCCACTTGATGCGACCCTGTTTGCTAACCGGAGCCTCTGCTGGCTGCGCATGCGAGAAGGGGACAGAGCACTGGCAGACGCTCAACGGTGCAAAATGTTGCGTCCTGGTTGGTCCAAGGCATGGTACCGAGAGGGCTCAGCTCTCAGTTTCATGGAGGTATAGTTGGTGTATCAAATCAAACCTTTCAATCTGATTCAGTCTCTCGACCTGTGTCATGGCATCCTCCATTTACAGGATTACCAAGGGGCAGTTGATGCGTTCCAGGAGGCGCTGAGACTTGACCCTGAGAGCAGTGAGATCAAGAAGATGTTAAGGTAATGATGCGCTTGAATCTTGAATCATTTTGCCCCCTTTGAATCTTACTCCAGTTCTGAGATTTTCCGATGTTGTTTTGACGCCTTCCACTCTTGCAACCTGCAGTGAGGCCAAAAGCAAGGCTACTCGCTAAAGAGTAGAACCAGCGATGGAGCTGACATATAAGCAAGTGCCTATGTCCTACATACCTGTGATCATCCTGTCTTTTCACGGGCTACTAATCCACTACCAGGCCTGCTCGTATTGCAGCCGTTGACAAGCTAGCTACTTTTGAACTGTGCTCGAGGGCAGCTGCGGAGCTTCATCAGGAATAAGAGGAATCAAACATATTGTACTATGTATTAGCCGTGAAGAAAAATGAGTTGTTAGATGCACCAACAAATATATAGTTCATGAAGATCTTTCACCTGAGATAGACAAGGCCAGCATGGAAATCCCTTGCAAGTCAAAATCCCCTCCAGCCACGTTGGGCAGGGGATTAACCAAACATAGCCCAAGGGCCTTTTTTTTTGACATCAACATATCCTAAGCGCTAATTTGGTTGCCAGGGATCCTCCCGGGATCCACCTACTTTCCCTGGATAGGAATTTCACGTGCTGAATCAACCAAGGGGAGCCTACCGTGCAAGACTCTGAATTCTCTCAGTCTGGTCGCCGGGACCGACGCCCTACCCCTCCATGTACCAAGCGAGAGTTCTCTACCAAGCGATCCGCCTCCACGCGCCGCCAGGTCGCCCCTCCAGTGACGGCAAGAAGCCGCTCCCACCTCCGGCGACGATGCCAGGGGTGACGCTAGGCCATCATCCTCTTCCTTGAACCAAAGCCCAAGCCTTTCCTCAGCGTTTTGCTTCCGCATGGTGATGCCTTCCCATGCACTATCGTGCTGACTACAGCAGATCCGTGGTGAAATTTTCCTCTGACACGTAAATTCCCCCGACGGGGGCTTGCTCCCCTGGGTTTGCTCCCCGTGCGACCAAACATAGCCTAAGATGGTTGCATCGTATATATGCATTACCCTAAGCTGCACTTCCATAATCTTTATAAAGACGGCCAAAACCAATTGGTGGCCAAAGTTTTATACGTGCCAATAATTGGCACCAATTCAATTAGGCTCTTCACCCCAATCCCGGCAGGCCTCGTTTGCCTGGGCCGGGGTCACCCAGGTCGGGTCACAACCGTGTTCACCAACTCGACACGATTTATTTCTCATGCCAGAGATAAATTGACTTTCATTTATGCCCGATCATCGATGTTTTTCCTCGGCTCATCCCATCCAAAACCACAGTTCAATTCAGTCCCAATTCGTCGAATTATTGTCACACAAATCAACCTCTTTCAGTCCGACTTATCTCTCTCAGGCGAATCCATATATTGTGTGCCATGAGCGAAAAGAGCGCCTCGCCCATGGCGTAGAGTTGATTCGCAAAGAAACTAGTTAGCGTCGAGGTTGGTCACTAGCTTCCGACTTATTTCATGTAAGATTTCATGCCTTTTTTCCTTCTGTTTTATTCCTTTCTTATTCACACATTTATTTCTATATTTAATAATTTTTGATTCCCACCTTTTCACCTTTTGTTCTTCTCAACAGATTTGAAATACAAGACAAAATTTTGGAATTCTATGATGATTTTATTATAAACATATGATGAACATTTTGAAAACATAAGATTAACATTATGAAAATACACCATGAACATTCTTTCAATACGCTTACAACATTTTTTCACATACAATGAAGCTTAAAACAATATGTGATATGTTTTTTATGACTACACACTGATATTTATTAAATATCATGATGAACATTTTTCAAAAACATGGTATTTTTTAAGTATATGGCAAAAAAATTGCAATACATGATATCCCTTTTTTTAATACACGATGAATATGATAAAACATTGTAATACATGATTGACGTTTTTTTAATACACAATGAACTTCGGTTACATGCACAATGCACTTCTGTTAAATACTGAAAGAGTATTTCTAATACACCATAAAAACTTCTAATACATGGTAAGCATTTTTTAGTACCCCGATGGACATCCGGTAAACATTGTATAATAAAAGATGTAATTTTTAATACACGATGAACATTTTTCTAAAATCATGAAGAATTGTTTTCATAAACAATACACTTTTGATACACAACAATTTTTTTAATACACGATGAAAATTTGTTAATACACAACGAACATTTCTTAAAATACATGATAAATATTTATTATATACAATACACATTTTTTATAACCCGATGAACATGTTTTAATAGACGGTGGAAGCGAGAAGAAAGAAAAAACAGAAAAAGAAAAAAAAAACATGAGTTTAAAGAAAGAAAAAAAAGAAAACAAACAGAAGACGAAAATATAAACGGTAAGGAAAAAAAATGAAAAGGCAGTAAAAAAATAAAACATAAAATAAAAAAATGAAAACAAAAAAGCAGTTCAAAAAACCGAAAACAATAAAACTGACAAAGGAAGTGGAAAACATTCAAAAAAAGAGAAAACCGCTGCAACCTTCCTCGTTAATGGACCAGCCCACTCGCTGATGCTAGGTGGTCATAGCACTCACGATGGCGAGATATAGCCCAGTGATCTCTCTCGTGATTTCAGTTTGAACAAAAACATGGCCCTCAAGGACCAGAAGGCTTCACAAAATATTCAACGGCGACAATACAACCCAGGACATGACTCAAGAATTTTTGTTTTACAAATCAGCCCCCGTCCCCCCAAATATGCAAGAAGGACCCTAACTTGAGAAGTACATGTTGGGGAACACAATATTTCAAAAAATTTACCTACGATCACGCAATATCTACCTAGGAGATGCATAGCAATGAGACGGGAGAGTGTGTCCACGTACCCTCGTAGACCGAAAGCGGAAGCGTTTAGTAATGCCGTTGATGTAGTCGAACGTCTTCACGATCCAACCGATCCAAGTACCGAACGTACGACACCTCCGTGTTCAGCATACGTTCAGCATGATGAAGTCCCTTGAGCTCTTGATCCAGTTGAGGATGAGGGAGTTAAAGACGACCTGACGGCGTGGTGACGGTGATGATGAAGTTACCGGCGCAAGGCTTTGCCTAAGCACTACGACAATATGACCGTGGTGTTGAACTGTGGAAGGGGGCACCGCACACGGCTAAGAGATTGTTTGTTGTGCTTTGGGGTGTCCCCTGCCCCCGTATATAAAGAGAGGAGGAGGAGGCGGCGGCTAGGGAGGAGGCGCGCCATGGGGGGGGAGTCCTACTAGGACTCCGTTCCTAGTAGGATTCGCCCCCCCTTCCTATTCCAAGAAGGGGAAGGAGGGAAGGAGAGGGAGAGGGAAAGGAAGGGGGGGCTGCGCCCCTCCCGCTAGTCCAATTCGGACTACCCTTGGGGGGGGGGGGGCGCCACCTTGTGGCCTTCCCTCTCCTACTCCCTTATGGCTCATTAGGGCCCATAACTTCCTCGGGGGGTTTCGGTGACCCTTCGGTTCCCCGATAAATATCTAAAATATCACGAAACCACTCCGGTGTCCGAATACCTTTGTCCAATATATCAATCTATACCTCTCGACTCCTCATAATGTCCGTGATCTCATCCGGGACTCCGAACAGACTTCGGTCATCAAATCACATAACTCATAATACAAATCGTCATCGAACGTTAAGCATGCGGACCCTACGGGTTCGAGAACTATGTAGACATGACCGAGACACATCTCCGGTCAATAACCAATAGCGGAACCTGGATGCTCATATTGCCTCCTACATATTCTACGAAGATCTTTATCGGTCAAACCACATAACAACATACTTCATTCCCTTTGTCATCGATATGCTACTTGCCCGAGATTCGATCGTCCGTATCATCATACCTAGTTCAATCTTGTTACCGGCAAGTCTCTTTACTCGTTCCGTAATGCGTCATCCTGTAACTAACTCATTAGTCACATTGCTTGCAAGGCTTATAGTGATGTGCATTACCGAGAGGGCCCAAAGATACCTCTCCGATACTCGGAGTGACAAATCCTAATCTCGATCTATGCCAACTCAACAAACACCATCGGAGACACCTGTAGAGCATCTTTATAATCACCCAGTTACGTTGTGACGTTTGATAACACACAAAGTGTTCCTCCGGTATTCGGAAGTTGCATAATCTCATAGTCAGAGGAATATGTATAAGTCATGAAGAAAGCAACAGCAATAAAACTAAACGATCATAATGCTAAGCTAACGGATGGGTCTTGTCCATCACATAATTCTCTAATGATAGGATCCCGTTCATCAAATGACAACACATGTCTATGGTTAGGAAACTTAACCATCTTTGATTAACGAGCTAGTCAAGTAGAGGCATACTAGGGACACTCTGTTTGTCTATGTATTCACACATGTACTAAGTTTCCGGTTAATACCATTCTAGCATGAACAATAAACATTTATCATGATATAAGGAAATATAAATAACAACTTTATTATTGCCTCTAGGGCATATTTCCTTCAGTCTCCCACTTGCACTAGAGTCAATAATTGTAGGATCGAAAGTATGTCTAGAGGGGGGGGGTGATTAGACTACTTGACCAAATAAAAATCTAGCCTTTTCCCAATTTCAGTTCTTGGCAGATTTTAGCAACTTTGGACAAGTCAAGCAACCTTAACACAATTCAAGCAAGCATGCAAAGAGTATATGAGCAGCGGAAAGTAAAACATGCAACTTGCAAGAATGTAAAGGGAAGGGTTTGGAGGATTCAAACGCAATTGGAGACACGGATGTTTTTTGTCGTGGTTCCGATAGGTGGTGCTATCGTACATCCACGTTGATGGAGACTTCAACCCACGAAGGGTAGCAGTTCTTGTGAGTCCACGGAGGGCTCCACCCACGAAGGGTCCACGAAGAAGCAACCTTGTCTATCCCACCATGGCCGTCGCCCACGAAGGACTTGCCTCACTAGCGGTAGATCTTCACGAAATCTGCGATCTCCTTGCCCTTACAAACTCCTTGGTTCAACTCCACAATCTTGTCGGAGGCTCCCAAGTGACACCTAGCCAATCTAGGAGACACCACTCTCCAAGAAGTAACAAATGGTGTGTTGATGATGAACTCCTTGCTCTTGTGCTTCAAATGATAGTCTCCCCAACACTCAACTTTCTCTCATAGGATTTGGATTTGGTGGAAAGAAGATTTGAGTGGAAAGCAACTTGGGGAAGGCTAGAGATCAAGATTCATATGGTAGGAATGGAATATCTTGGCCTCAACACAAGTGTAGCTGGTTCTTTCTCAGAAAATGTAGGTTGGAAGCGTAGGTTCGTTCTGATGGATCTCTCCACGAATGAAGAGGAGGTGGAGGGGTATTTATAGCCTCCACACAAAACCTAACCGTTACACACAACTTGCCGAACTCGGCGGAACCGAATTGGTAAACTCGGTCGGACCGATTCAGCAAATCTAGTGAACGTTAGGATTTTCGGTGGGAACGACATGCAACTCGGTAGGACCGATATGGTTAGGGTTAGGGCATAACGTAATCTCGGTGAGACCCATTACACAAACTCGGTGAGACCGATTTTGGTAATAAGCTAACCAAAGAGTTGGTCAGGTAAACTCGGTGGGACCGATTCGCTCATTTCGGTGAGACCGAAATGTTACAAAACGGAAACAGAGAGTTTACATTGCAATCTCGGTGGGACCGATCGCTCATCTCGGTGGGACGAAGCGTTCTGAAGGGAAACATAGAGATTACAATCCCATCTCGGTGAGACCGAGATCCCTATCAGTGAGACCGATTTGCCTAGGGTTTGTGGCGGTGGCTATGACATCTGAACTCAGTGGCGCCGGATAGAAAGAATCGGTGGGGCCGAGTTTGAATTTTGGTTTAGGTCATATGTGGATGTGAGAAAGTAGTTGAGGGCTTTGGAGCATATCACTAAGCATTTTGAGCAAGAGCCTCATTAAGCAACACCTCATCCCTCCTTGATAGTATTGGCTTTTCCTATAGACTCAATGTGATCTTGGATCACTAAAATAGAAAATGTAGAGTCTTGAGCTTTGAGCTTGAGCCAATCCTTTTGTCCTTAGCATTTTGAGGGGTCCACTTTTCTCATCCATACCATGCCAATCATTGAGCTTTCCTGAAATATTAGTCTTGAAATAGTATTAGCTCAATTAGCTATATGTTGTTAGGAATTACCAAAACCACCTAGGGATAGTTGTACTTTCAGTCTCCCCCTTTTTGGTAATTGATGGAAACATATAGATCAAAGCTTCGACAAATGATAACAAGAGTGAAAAACATTGTCGCTTTGAGAAGTATGTGAAAAGCAAGAGCTCCCCCTAAATTTGTGCATAGTTTAAGATTTGCTTTGGACTGCAAATGCACAAAGAGTTAGGATCATGGGTTACTCTTCCATGTCACATACATCTTGGTGGAGCTCAAAATGATAATAATTAAAATACATGCACTCATCACCAAGCAAAGTGAATGATCATATGGGAATATAAAAAGGATAATGTCATCCAACAAGCATTAAGGTAGCATATGATCAAACACATGATCATCCAAGTACCACACAAAAGCATAAAGTATCTCAAACAAGAAAATAACAAAGTTCAACCACCAAAGAGAAACGCAAGATAGAACAAAAGCAACACTCTCTCTCGAAGCCTATGATCTATACATTTTCTCCCCCTTTGGCAACAAGTTACCAAAAAGTTCATAAAAATGCATAGTGCTAGAGCGACACTCGGGCTTGGTCTTGGTGGTGGTGTAGGCAGAACTCCAAGAACGAAGGCATCGATCGATGTAGATGGAGGCTGGAGGAGTGGAGTCTTTGGAGCTGGTGGCCCTTGAAGGCTGTAGCTGGTGCAGATCTGGCCCGCTCTGGTGTCTGGCCCAGCACGGCCACGGACCTCATCCTCTGGGCACTCTAGCAAAAGCATCAGTGGTAGTTTGCCCTTCTTCTCCTGCACTTCTTCCTGAAGTTGCTCAACAACAGACTGTATCTCAGTGACCTTCACATTTAAATAATAGAACTTCTGCTCTATGATCCTCTCCAAGCTCTCCTGGTTTTGAGTCAGGGTGGCCAGTCCCTTCTCAATCCTCAGAGTGGAGGCAATCAAGTAGCCAAGTTGATCTTGCTTGCTCTTCAGAAGATACTGAGATGCCTCATCCATGGTTGGCATCTTTGCAGCCTTTTTAGTCTCTGCCTTCTCCCTCTTTGCTTGTGCTTGCACAGAAGATGGTTCATTTTCATCCATGACCACAGTGTTGTCCTCAAAGTCTGGGTAGATGGGCAGGTGCTCCTTGTCCAAGAGATATGTGCTAGTGCCCATCTTGGAGTTGATCGGCTCCACGGATGCATGGGGCATACCCACAACTTCTCTTGATCTGCAATGTTCTCTTAATGGTTTCCACAATTAGGCTCATGACTTTGAACTTACATGGGACATCAAATATGTGCAACAAGTTGATGGAATGTCCTCTGATCATTACATGATCTCGACTTTGGCAAAAGAGTGTGCTGAGGATCCGATTGATTGTAGGCGAGCTGGCGGCAAGTGTTTCTTGAACCAAATTGGTGAGTCTCAAGATCTGCATCAGAATCTCCTTGTACATGCTAGCCATGGAGTTGTGATCCTTCTTCTTCTTGGCATAGACATCCAAGTCATCTTCTTGTTCTTCTGGGGCATTGATCAACTGAGCCCACTCTTCAACTGTTGACTGGTACCTAGTACCTTCTGACATCCAGACAATCTTTCCATCTGGGTAGAAATGAGTTGTGGAGTAGAACTGCATGATAAGCTCATCATTCCACTTTGTGAGCTTCTGAGCCACAAACTCATCAACTCCACATGCCTTGAAACTATCATAGACTCCAGGATAGTGTTCTTCATTTTCCTTGATGTACTCCCAGTTAACCCATCTCATGTCACACACTATGGGCTTCTTGTCAAGCAGAATTGTCTCATAGAAGTCCTGCTGTTCCTTGGTGTGAAATCTATAGTCCACAACAGTCCTTCTCCTGGTGGCATATGGATCAGATTCTCTCCATAGCCTTAATCCTGTGTCCTTCCTGATTTTCATGTTCTCAGCTACTAGATGAGCATCATTGTGATCTGGAATTTTTGGCTTCAACTTCCTCAAGACATGTGACTCATCATCTTCTTCCATAGCAGCTTCAGGCACTGGGGCCTTGTTCTTCTCTGCTGCTGGGATGTTCCTGGTGCTTCTCTTGGGCGCAGTTTTGGGTTTTGGAGCAGCTGCCTTGGGAGCTTCTTTGGGCTTAGATGGAGCAGCCTCTGATCTAATGGCATCTCCCATGAGCTTCTGGGCTTTAGGTGCTGGTGCAGCAACCTCTTCCTCTTCCTCTTCTTTAGAGTCTCTCATGATAGAGGGCTTGCCAAGAACTCTGGCAGTGGTCTTCTTAACCCTTTCTTTCCTCTTCTTCCCATCTCCAGTTTCCTTGGGTTCAAGAGTGGACACCATTGTTTCTCCTGTGGCAACTTTCCTTGCCTTTGACACGGGCCGTCTTCTTGCTGGCATCTTGGTCTTCAGACCTGGCTTGGTTGCAGTAGCTGTGCTATATTCCTTTTTCAGAGCTTTCTTCTTTGAGGTGGCCTCTTCCTCAGCAACCACATAGTCCTCATCCTCAGAATATGAGGTTCTCTTCTTCCTGGCCCTTGTGGCAACCTTTGGCAAGTTGCTTGGAGTACTCCTGATGCCTTCATCATAGCTGCTAGAGGGACTAGTGCCCTCACTCATGTGAACTTGCTCCTCAGACTTGTTACATTTGTCACTCTGATCTGACATGATGCAAACACTGACAGCAGACCCATGTGAATAGATTATAGATGAGGTAGAGTGGATGAGCATCACAAAGTGTAGAGGTTTTTGCAAAAGAATGAGTCAAAAACTTAGTTTTAATTTTCCACAGAAAGCATTTCGGATCAACCAATTTGAAATCTCGGTGATACCGAAGCGACCACGGAACCTAAAGCTGGTGATCTCGGTCGGACCGAGTCACAGTTTAATTAACACCGAGACTGCTAGGGTTTCACAAAGACTTGAACTCGGTCACACCGATTTGCAATTCTCGGTCAGACCGAGAATCACATGTGCAATGGCCTTAGCCAAATCGGTGGAACCGATTTCAACAAGTCGGTTGGTCCGAGATGGTTTCGGCGGAAACCTAACCCTAAATTTTCAATTCTCAACTAATCTATGGAGTGATTTCGGTGGATAGAGTGATCTCAATCGTGGAAAGATACATGGAAAAAACAATGTGCTAGGAATCAGAGTGAGAATAGCACAAAGATCAAGTCCATACCCTAATGCGGCGATGGACTTGCTACGGCGGCAACGGCGGAGACGATCCCGTTGATGGCGGCGGAGACCAGCGGCGGGAGGCAGCTGGCGATGAGGAGGACGATCCGGAGACCCAGGGAGGCAGAGCAGGCTGGCCTTGAGCGAAGGAGTTCGGAAAATTTTCCAAATTTTGGCCGGGGATATATATAGCTGACCACTGTCGGTGTGACCGAGTGGAACAACTCGGTGGCACCGAGATGCATACTGGCGATTCTTTGCAACTCGGTGTGACCGAAAAAGTTCAAATCGGTTGCACCAAGATTGAAAACCTAGATCGACTTAGTGATCTCGGTATGACCGAAATGGATGAATCGGTCGATGAAACACACAAAGAAGTTTTGGAAGAAGTTTAAGTCTATGACGAATCGGGGACTCCAGTGCTCCTCACACAAGTGGTTCGAATCTGACTTGATCAAACTTTGTGATGTAGCATGAATAGAGTTTGAGATGAGAAAAGCATAGATAGCTAGAGAAGGTTCTTAGGCATTCTGTCCATCCACTTGGCAAAAGAAAAGGAAACGAATCAATCGAAACACCAAGTGGATGTCCTTGAATGAGTAAATTATGCAACCAACATGCTCACACAATAAAATGGCAAATGAAGTATGTGGAAAAGCATGCACACACAATTCTAGCATCTATCAAGCAATTGGCGATGACTAGGTCATCTATATATATGAGTATATTGACTTAGGAGTCAAATGAGAACATTTGATCATAGGTCATACTTATCGTTTAAGCACAAGTGGGGTTACCACTTTTACATAAAGCATTGTTGTGTTCACACCTTTAGAGTTGCTTTAGCTCAATTCTTAGAGTAAAGCTCCCCCTAGATGTGAGATCCCTCCTAAGAGGGATGAACTAACCTTGGGTTTTGTCGATGAAGACTTCATGTAGGTGTTGAAGATATGGATGCTCAATGTTGAAGTAGATCTTTTGGAGAATCCTTTGGAGTGAGTTGCACTTTCAATTCCTACACGGGTTAGTCCCACAAGGAACAAACAAGGATATCCATAGACATAGAGTGATGCACACACAAGATGATGTCTATGAAAGCATTAGGTTACCTTGTCCCTTGTCTTACCAACAAGAGGGTTTGTGACTCCTTGAACTAGTGCAAGATGTGGAAGTTGATTGCACTTGTTCTTGCCAAAATGATAAGAGTGAAGTATGTTGGCGGAGTCACCCTAAAGAACTCCATAGTTCTTCTTCTTCTGGATCCACACCATCTTGATGGGAATCCTTGGAGTTGTAGTTGTACTTGATGAAGTAGAACTTGATGTAGTCTTGGGAACCCACTTGACCAAGGCCTTAGGTGCTTCTTCAAATGCATCAATTTCCTCTTGAAGCTTATCCTCGCCTTTTTGCTTGTGGTCTTGTGGTGGAAGATCATCTTGAGCTTGTGTCCCTTTGAAAGAAGTAGGATCATACTTCTCTTGTTGGGGAACAAACTTCATCTTGGGGTATTTATCTTCTTCCCGCTCAACTCCATTGGCATTGAACTTTTGTTCAAAACCAACACCTTGGTTCTTTCGGTGCCTTCCTTGCTTGCGTACAATTTCCTCGAATTGCTTACTCCCGGCAAGGCTCTTGTAAACACCTTTCTCTATAATTCCCTTCAATAAGCTATTTTCTTGCTCAAGTGTAACTTGGCTAAGAGAATCATTAGTGGAATCAAGAGAACTACTAGAAGCAACAACATTTGATTTAACATGATTATTGTTACTACTAGAGGAAGAATCTTTCTTGTTATTGTTACTAGACTTGACTTGAGGCATGTAATGTTGGGGAACGCAGTAATTTCAAAAATTTGCCTACGCACACACAGGACCATGGTGATGGCATAGCAACGAGAGGGGAGAGTGTTGTCTACGTACCCTCGTAGACCGTAAGCGGAAGCGATCTGGCGTAGAGGAAGTAGTCGTCGTTCTCCTCGCGATCCTGCCGATCCCAAAGTGCCGTTACTCGGCACCTCCGAGTCGATGATGACGTAGAGGAAGTAGTCGTCGTTCTCCTCGCGATCCAGCCGATCCCAGTAGCCGTTACTCCGGCGCCTCCGAGTTCTTGGCACACGTTCAGCTCGATGATGCTCCTCGGGCTCCGATCCAAAGCAAAGCTCGGGGAGAGGGAGTTCCGTCGACCTGACGGCGTGGTGGCGATCTTGATGTTTCACCGGCCGAGGGCTTCGCCTAAGCACCGCTACGATATGACCGAGGTGGAATATGGTGGAGGGGGGCACCGCACACGGCTGAGGAACGATCTCAAGGATCAACTTGTGTGTCCTAGGGTGCCCCCCCTCCCCCGTATATAAAGGAGGGAGGGAGGAGGTGGCCGGCCACAAGGGGAGGCGCACCAAGGGAGGGGGAAACCTACTCCAAGTAGGTTTCCCTCTCCTTTCCTTATCTTATTTGGAGGGGGAAGGAGTACTAGTATTAGGAAGTAGTACTAGTAGTAGGAATAGGAAGAGGGGAAGGAGAAAGGAAGGGGCGGCCCCCTCCCCAATCGGATTGGGCTTGGGGGCGCCCCCTCCCTTGTTCCTTCTCCCTTCCTCCTACATGGGCCCAATAAGGCCCATATACCTCCCGGGGGTTCCGATAACCTCCGGAGCTCCAAACTTCTCCGGAACCTTTCCGTGTCCAAATATATCCGTCCAATATATTAATCTTTATGTCTCGACCATTTCGAGACTCCTCGTCATGTCCGTGATCATATCCGGGACTCGAACAACCTTCGGTACATCAAAATACACAAACTCATAATATAACCGTCATCGAAACCTTAAGCGTGCGGACCCTACGGTTCGAGAACAATGTAGACATGACCGAGACACATCTCGGTCAATAACCAATAAGCGGGACCTGGATGCCCATATTGGTTCCTACATTTTCTCTGAAGATCTTTATCGGTCGAGACCGCATAACAACATACGTTGTTCCCTTTGTCATCGGTATGTTACTTACCCGAGATTCGATCGTCGGTATCCAATACCTAGTTCAATCTCGTTACTGGCAAGTCTCTTTACTCGTTCCGTAATACATCATCTCACAACTAACTCATTAGTTGTAATGCTTGCAAGGCTTATGTGATGTGTATTACCGAGAAGGCCCAGAGATACCTCTCCGAATCTTTGATTAACGAGCTAGTCAAGTAGAGGCATACTAGTGACACTGTATTTGTCTATGTATTCACACATGTATTATGTTTCCGGTTAATACAATTCTAGCATGAATAATAAACATTTATCATGATATAAGGAAATAAATAATAACTTTATTATTGCCTCTAGGGCATATTTCCTTCATGTAAGTGGATAAGAGTAAACGCTTGGCAATGTAAGAAGAACTTTTCTTGCGAAGATCATCATTGATTGCCTTTAAGAACTCATGCTCTTGCTTAAGATTGAGCTTCTCAAAACGTAATTTCTCATGAGTCCTTAAAAGTTCTTGATGATCTCCTAAGATAATTTCATGAGCTAACTTAAGAGTGTTTAATTCTTTAGTTAGAGACTCAATCTTCTCCTTATCATTGTCATTCGTTTCATCTTGATTAGCATGATTAATTGACGTTTCATCATAGTATCCATCACTAGAGTTGTCAACAAGTAAATCATCATCACCTAACAAGTCATCTTCATCACTATTGAAATCAACATACTCGGGGTGTGATACCTTTGGGCCTTTGGCCATGAAGCATCTTCCAATTCCTTCATTTGGTGAGAAAACACAACGTCACCACAAAGCACAAATCCCTAAACTCTCTCCCCCTTTGGCATTGAGACACCAAAAGGGCAAAGAGCGTTGCTACGGCTCCAGGTGATAGCAAATTGAGGATCTCTCTCATCACATCCTGGCAGGGTCATCCGCACTGCCATCCTCAGTCGGAAACTGCTCGGTGTCTGAATCGGTCCATGGACAGTGCTGCTGAATCCACTCCTCCTCCTCAGTGATCTGCCTCGTAATCACGGCAATGGTCGCACCCAACTGACGCATGAGCTCCTTGTGACGCCCCCTGGCCTGCTTCTCAGCCACATGAGTCATGTACTGACCATGAGACTCCATGCAGAAGAGCTTCTTCATCTTGCGCTTGAGCTTCTTTGCCCAAGTGGGCTCTGCTCCAGAAGGCTCATAGTCCTCATCGTCATCATCGGCCTCAACCCCGCCCTCGGTCTCCATGTCAGCAGCATAAGATGGACCCCCGGATTTAGGAGCCGTGGTGCCCCAATTGTCCTTCTTCCTCAGACGCTTGATCTCATGAGAAATCAATTCTCCAGTTTCCAGCATAACCTTGGGATAGACAGGTGCCCATGCCTTCTCAATGAGCAGCATGATGAACGGACCATAGATCGGGAACTTGCGCTCAGAAACGGCAGAAAGAAGTTCAGACCACATAACATGAGAAATGTCCAGGGACTCGCCAGTGTTTGCTTCCTTCTCATGCTGGCAGAAGAGAAGCATGTCCACGAGATAGGAGTGGACCATATCCAGATTCCCGATGCGAGGGAAGAGAGTCTCTCGGAAGACGCGATGAAGGATGTCCAGAAAGGTAGACAGCTCATAGGTTTCCTTCGGAGTCACAGGGTGAACCTTCACAGAACAGTAGGGCCAGAGGGCTTGCTTGTGAGTGGAGGAAGCATTGCGGTGAGGGCGGAAGCCGACTGGAGTCTCAAGCCCGTGATCTTCCACCCCAAGTAACTCCATGAAGGCTTTCCACTTGACAGAAAGCAGCTTGCCATTTGTCATCCAAGTCAGAGTCCTTTCTGCATCAGTTCCAAGATGGACAACAACATAGAATTGAGCCACCAAATCTGCATCAAAATCCTTGTTGAGCTGCATGATTCTAAGAATGTTCAGCTGAGAACACACCTGAAGGGCTTCACCAAAGTACTCAGGGTCCTTCTCCATAGCATCCGTGTCGATGGAGCGTACATCAACATAGAAATTCTTCTTCGCCTTGATCACATCAAAGAAGATGGCAAACTGAAAGCGGTTCCAGAACGGGCGGTTGATCAAATTGGGTTCTTGGTCTTCCGCATAGGGGTTGCGCCGACACCTTTCCCAGAACTCCTTGGCAGTCAACTCAGTCACAGTCTTGCCCCTTGGCTTCGACCTGTTGGCAGGTTTGTTCTAGAGTTGAGGCAGAGGTGGCGCACTTGAGGAAGCACCCATTGGTTCAAAGGTACGGTAGTGCTTTGACATTGCATGTCCGGGGTTGACACGGCGGACTTGCTGCTCAGGATGTTCATCACCTGGGGACAAACACACGAGCAGAAGAAACAACACGAAAGAAAGAGCATAAGCCTCCAAACAGAACAACAGGGATCAAAAAGTGGTAGGAAAAAGATGGAATTGGGCATGCAGCGGTAGTACCGCGACCTAACCGCGGTAGTACCGCGCGAGGTGAGCGGTAGTACCGCTCGAGACGAGGAACGGCGGTTCCCTACTGCCGTGAACAGATCCGGCTCTACTGGGGATGCCAAATTCAAAAATAAACCTACCAAACCTTAATCCAACCGGCCTAGAAGCCCTCTCCATCCTACTCAAGCCTCGACTTAGCCAAAAATCAAGAAGAACAATGCCTATTGCCCCTAACAACTAGATGTGAGATCTAGGAAAAGAGAGAATGGGAAAGGGGGCAATACCGACATCCATGGCAAGAGGACACGTCGGGGATCGACTCCACCGGAAGAAATGGAGAGGGACGGCACGAGGACGGCGGCCGACCGAAGCCCTCCCGCGGCGAGACATCGCTGGAGCGACGAAGAGGATGGGCGAGTGGAGCGAATGGGTATGGGGGAGAAAAATAACTCCCCCTGCCCCGACATAACCCCCCAATGCCCGTCCCGCAGTGGTAGTACCGCTGGGGTGGGCGGTAGTACCGCTTGACGATCATAAGCGGTAGTACCACACACCCAGCGGTAGTACCGCTCAGCCGCAAGAAGACTAGCCAACACGGCTAAGCTCAAGAAAAGAAACCGACAAAAATAAAACAAGGGCAAACACACACACAAAACCAGCACAAGGGAAGCACACGCCTCTCCAAGAGAGGGCGGTGGCCGAGGCCACCTATGTTTGAGTCCGGAGGTATGGCGCCGCGAAGATTTTAACCTTGGGCCCATGAACAAAACTCATTTTTGAAGCACAAGTACCATAAATAATGGCTAATGTGAAAGACTTGATCAATTTATGCATAATGGGGGAGGGAGAGTTCATTGATAGAACAACAATCCCCCTATGTCCATGCCTACACCTAAACAAGACAACAAGTTGAGTATGGTGGGGTGTGCAAAGGTTCAAGCAACATTGCTCGAATCAATGATATTTAGCTCATGCCTTAACTCTCGAAATCTTGCTTCATCCAAAGGCTTCATGAAAATATCTGCACGGTTATCATGAGTGTTAACATAGTTGAGCTCGCTCTCCCCTCGCCTAATATGATCTCGGATTAAGTGATACCGAATCTCAATATGCTTCGTCTTGAAGTGTTGCACCGAGTTGAGAGAAATCTTGATGGCACTTTCATTGTCACACCAAAGAGGCACTTTATCACAAATGACACCGTAATCCTTTAAAGTTTGCCTCATCCATAAGAGGTGTGCACAACAACTACCGGCCGTCACATACTCTGCTTCGGTGGACGAGAGAGACACACAACTTTGCTTCTTGGAAGACCAACTCACCAAAGAGCAACCAAGGAATTGGCACCCTCCAGAAGTGGACTTCCTATCCACTTTGTCTCCCGCCCAATCGGAGTCTGATTATCCGACAAGCTTGAAGTTTGCTCCTCTTGGGTACCATAAGCCAAAGTTTGGGGTATGAGCCAAATATCGAAAGATTCACTTGACCGCCACAAAGTGGCTTTCCTTAGGTGCGGCTTGAAACCGTGCACAAATTCCCACACTCAACATGATATCCGGTCTAGATGCACAAAGGTAAAGCAAGGATCCAATCATGGAGTGATATACCTTTTGATCCACCGCTTTACCATTGGGATCAATGTCAAGTTGGCACTTGGTGGGCATTGGAGTGGAAGCCGGCTTGACATCACTTAGGTTGAATCTCTTAAGCATGTCTTGAGTGTATTTGGCTTGGTTGATGAAGGTTCCTTCTCTTCTTTGCTTCACTTCGAACCCGAGGAAGAACTTCAACTCTCCCATGGAAGACATCTTGAACTTTGAGGTCATGAGAGCGGCAAATTCCTCATTGAAGCTTTGTTAGGGGAACCAAAGATAATATCATCAACATATAGTTGGCACACAAACAACTCCCCTTTGACCTTCTTAGTAAAAAGAGTGGGGTCGATTAACCCAACTTCAAATCCACGATCTTGTAACAACTCGGTAAGGTGGTCATACCATACACGTGGGGCTTGTTTAAGGCCATAGAGTGCCTTATCGAGTTGATACACATGATCGGGAAAGTAGGGATCCTCAAACCCGGGGGGTTGTTTGACGTAGACCAACTCATTAATGGGACCATTAAGAAAAGCACTCTTCACATCCATTTGTTGCAACTTAAAGTTATGATGAGAAGCATAGGCAATTAACATGCGAATGGACTCAAGGCGAATAACGGGAGCAAAGGTTTCACCGTAGTCGATACCCTCGACTTGGGAGTAGCCTTGTGCCACCAAACGAGCCTTGTTGCGAATGATAGTTCCATGAGCATCTTGCTTGTTTTTGAATATCCACTTGGCCCCAATGACATTATGGTTCCCCGTTGGCCTTGTCACCAATCTCCACACCTTGTTGTGCTCGAAGTTGTTGAGTTCTTCATGCATTGCATTAAGCCAATCCGGATCCTCGAGCGCTTCATAAACCTTTTGGGGTTCCACACAATAGACAACCGCATGATGTTCACAATAGTTTGCTAATTGTCTATGAGTGCTTACCCCCTTAGTTAAGCTTCCAAGCACATTCTCCATGATGTGCCCTTTGGTGGTGAGCTTGGAAGCAATCTTGGCGGCACGACGCTCCAATTCCTCCTCGGAAGTGAGATGAGGAGAGGAAACTTGATCATCTTGAGCGCCGTCTTGAGCTTGTTCTTGATCTTGAGCTTGCTCTTGATCTTGAACTTGCTCGGTGGTGAGAACTTGACCTTGGGCATCATGTGGCGGTTCAGCACCATCTTGAGGATGATCTTGCCCTTGATCTTGTTCATTTGGTTGAGGGCCTTCACTATGTTCTTCGAAAGCGTGTGGGTCTTGGGTTGGTGATGGTTCCACTTGAGTGGAACATTGTCCTTCTCCTTCGGCCACAAGGGGTTCCTCAATGGGTAGGAAATGACCAACACCCATTCTTCTTATGGCTTGGGGAGGAATTTCATCACCTACATTAGAAGTACCACTTTGCTCCACTTGGGAGCCGTTATTCTCATCAAAGTCCATGTTACACGTTTCCTCAATAAGTCCCGTGGACTTATTGAGAACACGGTAAGCATGAGAGTTTGTAGCATAACCAACAAATATGCCCTCATAAACTCTAGCCTCAAATTTAGACAAACAGACACCTTTCTTGAGAATGAAACACTTACACCCCAACACCCGGAAGTACTTGAGGTTGGGCTTGTTGCCGGTGAGTATCTCATATGGAGTCTTGTTCAAGCCTTTGTGGAGGTAGAGCCGATTAGATGCATGACACGCGGTGTTGATGGCTTCGGCCCAAAAGTTGTAGGGAGACTTGAACTCCGCCATCATGGTCCTTGCCACATCCATCAACGTCCGGTTCTTCCTCTCCGCTACACCATTTTGTTGAGGGGTGTATGGTGCGGAATATTGATGCTTGATCCCCTCATCACTAAGAAACTCATCCAAGGTGTAGTTCTTGAACTCGGTGCCGTTGTCACTTCTTCATACCAAGATCTTTGCATTGTGTTGACGTTGGGCTTCATTTGCAAAGTCAATGACGGTTTGTTGGGTCTCGCTCTTCCTCTTGAAGAAATACACCAAAGTGTATCTTGAATAGTCATCCACAATCAGCAAGCAATACTTCCTACCCCCAAGACTATCAAAGGATGGAGGCCCAAAGAGATCCAAATGAAGGAGCTCCAAAGGCCTCTTCATGTAAATGATAGTCGTGGGAGGGTGAGCCTTCTCATGTAGCTTTCCTTCGATACAAGCACTGCAAGCACGATCTTTAGCAAAACTAACATTTGTTAGTCCACGGACATGGTCCTCCTTGAGAAGACTTTGCAAAGATCTCATATTGACATGGGCTAAACGGCGATGCCAAAGCCATCCCACGTCAACTTTAGCCATTAGGCATGTCGCGGTCTTAGTGGGCCGCTCTGAAAAGTTAATCACATATAGACCGTTCTCGACATGCCCAACAAAGGCTACTTTAAGAGTCTTGCTCCACAAGAGGGCCACGGTATCAATATCAAAGAAAGTGGCAAAGCCCATGATTGCAAGTTGACGAACAGAAAGTAAATTGTATGGAAGGGACTCAACAAGCATGACCTTCTCGATCATGAGAAATGACAACCTTGTCGAGTCCCAATACCTTAGAAGATGAGGCATCGCCCCACTCGACATTGGTGGGCATAGATGGAATCTTGTGCACGTCCACCACCAAGTCCTTGCTTCCGGTCATATGATTTGTAGCTCCACTATCGAGCAACCATGATCCCCCACCAGAAGCAAACACCTACAAGAGATCAATGCTTGGTTTTAGGTACCCATTTTGTAATGGGTCCTTTTATGTTAGTAACAAGGGTCTTAGGAACCCAAATAGACCATTCAATATGCTCATGAGGAGAACCAACAAATTTGGCATAAACATGCCCATCACTAGCACGTCACAAAACATAAGAAGGGTTAAAGTCGCCGGCTTTGTTGGAAGGGGTGGCATTGCCGTTCTTGACACCACCACCCTTCACATTGTTCTTCTTATCCTTGGAATCACCCTTTCCCTCCTTCACAAAGGTTTGCTTGAGAGTGGGAGGTCGTTTGGTCTTGTCATTCTTCTTCTTGTTCTTGGGCATGGGTGCGAACCCAATCCCTTCCTTGCCCACAACTTCCTTTTGATTGCTCAAAAGGTCGTTGAGGTTCTTCTCACCTTGAATGCATGACACAAGGCCTTTCTCAAGTTAGTCCTTCAACTTAGCATTCTCCTCAACAATATGCACATGCTCACAACAAGGGTTAGTAGCATTTGCATTATCAATTAACACCATATGAGGAAAGGTGGCTTTCTCCTTGGTTAGCTTCACTTGGAGTTGATCATGAGACTCCTTGAGGCTAGCATGAATACCTTTCAAGGCCTTGTGAGCCTTGTCAAGTATATCAAACTGCTCCTTGAGTCTAGCAAGATCAACCCCAAGTTTGGCTTTCTCGGAATTGAGCACACGAGAAACAACAAGAGCATGATCAAGATCCTTTTTTAACTTAGCATGATCATAATTGTGTGACTCCTCAAGATCCAAACGAAGACCACGCTCTTCCTCAAGAGCATTGGAAAGATCCGAGATCTCGTCGGCATAGTCATGACTATGCCCCTCCATCTTAGAGATGGTATCTTCGTGAGCCTCGATCATGCCATTGGCTCACCAAGTTGTTCCAAGAGGGCAACAAAGTGCTTCTTGGATTTACCCTTGAGTTTACCCATAAAGGTCTCAAACTCATTCTCCTCCACATTTGTTCCCTCATGTTCATCAATGCCATCCGTCAAAGAAGGATGATTAATGATGGTAGTTTTGATGTTGGGGGTTACCTTGTTGGTGGCTTTAGCCATGAGGCACTTGGCGGTGATGCTCTCATTGGGTGAGTCAAAGAGAGACACCCGTGGAGTCATCGCAATGGCAATAGAGGCCATGGCAATCGACTCACCATCTTCATCATCCTCATCATCCTCATTGTACTCTTCTTGTACCACCAATGCCTTGGGAGGAGTCTTCTTGGTGAAGTTGCTCTTGTTGGGGAAAGACTTGTCCTTGTCCTTTCGGATGAGCTTGCCACCATTGTCTTCCCTCTTCTCATAAGGGCACTCCGCAACAAAGTGGCTCACATTGCCACAATTAAAGCAAGTCCTCACTCGTTGCTTGCCCTTTGTGCCACTTGAATTGTTCTTATTGAAGTTGGGCCTTGTGTTCTTCTTGCTCCAAAATTGCCTTGAAGCAAGAGCCATGTGTTCATGATAGGCATACTTCGTATCTTCGAGGTTGCTCTCCTCTTGTTCCTCTTCATCCTCTTCCTCCATACTAACCTTGGCCTTTAGTGCAAGGTTGGGCTTCTTTACTCTTTGAGAGCGTAGTACCGCATTGTCGGCGGTCTTGTCCAAGATGCTCATATCAACGAACTCATCCAACAAATCACTTGAGGACAAGGTGTGGAAGTCCGGTCTTTGACGAATGACGGAGGACATGGCTTTGTGGTAGGGCATCATTGCCTTGAGGAATTTGCGCTTGATCCAATTGTCATCCGTGTCCTTACTTCCATGATCTCGGAGTGAGACCGCGAGCTTGGTTACCCTCCGATAAAGCTCAGGAGGCTCTTCATCTTCTTTCATTGCAAACTCATCGGCTTCATCTTGCACCACTTCATAGTTGGAGCGTTGAATGCTTGCGCTTCCCCGGTAGAGGGAAACAACTTGGTGCCAAGCATCTTTGGCCATGGAGTAGGGCCCGAGATGAGGAAGATCTTCGGGTTGGATTGCTTCTTGGATGATGAAGAGAGCATTCTCATTGAATTGATTATCCACGGCTTCTCTAGGAGTGAAGTTGCTTCGGTCATGCAGATAGAAACCTTCTTCAATGATTCTCCAAAGGTTAGTGTTCACATGTTTTGAATGACGCTTAAAGCGATAGACCCAAGAATCAAATTCCACATTCTTCTCAATCTTAGGGGCCGGGCCGGCATGATTCAAATGAGTGGAAGGAAGCGGTCCACCATAGACAAGTGGAGGTTCCACATGGGCAAAGATGTCGGTGCCATTTTTACCACTAGAAGAAGGAGCTTTCTCGCTAGTAGCTTCCCCCTTGTCGGAGGTAGCATCCGTCACCTTGTTAGCGGGATCACCCACTTTCAACGGTGCGGTGGAAAGTTTAAGCCCTTCTATGAATTTATTAAACATGCTTTCAACCTCGGTCTTCATGGAGGTTTTCAATGTGTCCAACGCCACATTGAATTCCTCACGAGAGACCACGGTTCCCCCATCTCCCGTAGACGAGACCGGATTCGCACCGGAGTGCTCCTCCACACCGTCTACGACGTCAACCATACTCTTCATACGGTAAAGTCCTTAATCAAGAGACGAGGCTCTGATACCAATTGAAATGATTGATATAGTTGACTAGAGGGGGGGGGGGTGAATAGGCAACTAACAATTTTTAGCTTTTCTTTACCAATTTAAACTTTGCATCAAAGTAGGTTGTCTAGATATGCAACTAGGTGAGCAACCTATATGATGCAACAACAACAAGCACACGAGCAAGCACGGGATATATCACAAATAATCTTGCAGAAGTAAAGGCACGAAATAACCAAGAGTGAAGCCGGTGAAGACGAGGATGTGTTACCAAATTTCCTTCCCTTTGAGGGGAAGTACGTCTCCGTTGGAGCGGTGTGGAGGCACAGTGCTCCCCAAGAAGCCACTAGGGCCACCATATTCTCCTCACGCCCTCACACAATGCGAGATGCCGTGATTCCACTATTGGTGCCCTTGGAGGCGGTGACCGAACCTTTACAAACAAGGTTGGGGCAATCTCCACAACTTAATTGGAGGCTCCTAACGACACCACGAAGCTTCACCATAATGGACTATGGCTCATGGTGACCTCAACCGTCTAGGGTGCTCAAACACCCAAGAGTAACAATATCCGTTAGGGATTAGTGGGGGGAATCAAATTTCTCTTGGTGGAAGTGTAGATCGGGGCCTTCTCAACCAATCCCGAGCAAATCAACAAATTTGATTGGCTAGGGAGAGAGATCGGGCGAAAATGGAGCTTGGAGCAACAATGGAGCTTTTGGGGGAAGAGGTGAGTCAACTTTGGAGAAGAAGACCCCTTTTATAGAGGGGGGAACAATCCAACCGTTACCCCCAAAACAGCCCCACAGAGGGCGGTACTACCGCAGGTGTGAGCGGTACTACCGCTGCGGACAGTGGTACTACCGCTCCCCCTCGGTACTGTCGTTCAGTCTGGGAGGGCTGGCGAGAGAGCAGGAGTTGGACCCAAAGCGGTACTGCCGCGGTGGAAGGGCGGTACTACCGCTCATGATTGGCACTACCGCTCTACTGCCGCTGCTTAGTGCCGCACAATCCGACACGAGAAGCGACCCCCTCGAGTCGACGTGGGAGGAGCCTGGTACCGCAGCGGTACTACGCTGAGGACCCACCAGCGGTACTACCGCTGCTGAGCGGTACTGCCGCCTATGACTCCTAAGCAGTACTACCACTAGGCACCGCGGTACTACCGCTGGGACCAAATAAAGCACATAGGAAGGGGAATGAGCTCTCCATTGAAGCGGAAAGGCTCAGAGGGTGTGAAAAGGATGTGTACGTGTTGATTCCACCCTAGCCTTACCAAAGCGGACCCCCTCTTGATAGTACGGTGACTCCTACGGAATTAGTTCACCAAAATAGAAACGAAAGAGCTACACCGTCTTGAATAACACTTCGAGGGGAAAGAAATCGTCTCATGCCAAAGGATGAATCTCTGAAATGCTCAAAGCACACGATTAGTCTGCAAACATGTTGTCATCAATCACCAAAACTACATCTAGAGAGATATGCCTTAACACACTCCAAGTCCTCTGGATCACGTTTGTTCCAAAAATAACTCTCCCGAAGGTTTCATTCCGTTTGGATTCCATTTGATATACCTTTTTCTACGAAACACTGAAATAGGCAAAAAAACAACAATTTGCACTGGGCCTTCGGTTAATAGGTTAGTCCCAAAAATAATATAAAAGTGCTTAGTAAAGCCCATTAAACATCCAAAACAGATAATATAATAGCATGGAACAATAAAAATTATAGATACGTTGGAGATGTATCAAGCATCCCCAAGCTTAATTCACCTTTCGTCCTCGAGTAGGTAAATGATAAAAACAGAATTTTTGATGTGGAATTCTACCTAGCATAATTCTCAATGTATTTTTCTTTGTTGTGGCATGAATGTTCAGATCCGAAAGATTTAAGATAAAAGTTTAATATTGACATGAAAATAATAATACTCAAGCATACTAACAAAGCAATCATGTCTTCTCAAAATAACATGGCCAAAGAAAGTCATCCCTACAAAATCATATAGTCTGGCTATGCTCTATCTTCATCACACAAAGTATTTAATCATGCACAACCCCAACGACAAGCCAAGCAATTGTTTCATACTTTTGATGTTCTCAAACTTTTTTCAATCTTCACGCAATACATGAGCGTGAGCCATGGACATAGCACTATATGTGGAATAGAATGGTGGTTGTGGAGAAGACAAAAGGTGAAGATAGTCTCACATCAACTAGGCGTATCAACGGGCTATGGAGATGCCCATCAATAGATATCAATGTGAGTGAGTAGGGATTGCCATGCAACGGATGCACTAGAGCTATAAGTGTATGAAAGCTCAACAAAAGAAACTAGGTGGGTGTGCATCCAACTTGCTTGCTCACGAAGACCTAGGGCATTTTGAGGAAGCCCATCATTGGAATATACAAGCCAAGTTCTATAATGTAAAATTCCCACTAGTATATGAAAGTGACAACAGAGGAGACTCTCTATCATGAAGATCATGGTGCTACTTTGAAGCACAAGTGTGGTAAAAAGATAATAACATTGTCCCTTCTCTCTTTTTCTCTCATATTTTTCTATTTGTGCCTTTTCTATTTTTTTATGGACTCTTTTTTTCGTCCGGAGTCTCATCCCGACTTGTGGGGGAATCATAGTCTCCATCATCCTTTCCTCAATTGGGACAATGCTCTAGTAATGATTATCATCACACTTTTATTTACTTACAACTCAAAAATTACAACTCAATACTTAGAACAAAATATGACTCTATGTGAATGCCTCCGGCGGTGTATCGGGATATGCAATGAATCAAGAGTGACATGTATGAAAGAATTATAAAGGTGGTTTTGCCACAAATACGATGCCAACTACATGATCATGCAAAGCAATATGACAATGATGGAGCGTGTCATAATAAATGGAACGGCGGTAAGTTGCATGGCAATATATCTCGGAATGGCAATGGAAATGCCATAATAGGTAGGTATGGTGGCTGTTTTGAGGAAGGTGTATGGTGGGTGTATGATACCAGCGAAAGGTGCGCGGTATTAGAGAGGCTAGCAATGGTGGAAGGGTGAGAGTGCGTATAATCCATGGACTCAACATTAGTCATAAAGATCTCACATACTTATTGCAAAAATCTATTAGTTATCGAAATGAAGTACTACGTACATGCTCCTAGGGGGATAGGTTGGTAAGAAAATACCATCGCTCGTCCCCGACCGCCACTCATAAGGAAGACAATCAATAAATAAATCATGCTCCGACTTCATCACATAACGGTTCACCATACGTGCATGCTCCGGGAATCACAAACTTTAGAACAAGTATTTCTCAAATTCACAACTACTAAACTAGCATGACTCTAATATCACCATCTTCATATCTCAAAACAATCATCAAGTATCAAACTTCTCATAGTATTCAAAGCACTTTATATGATAGTTTTTATTATACCCATCTTGGATGTTCATCATATTAGGACTAATTTTATAGCCAAAGCAAACTACCATGCTGTTCTAAAAGTCTCTCAAAATAATATAAGTGAAGCATGAGAGATCAATAATTTCTATAAAATAAAACCACCACCGTGCTCTAAAAGATATAAGTGAAGCACTAGAGCAAAATTATCTAGCTCAAAAGATATAACTGAAGCACATAGATTATTCTAATAAATTCGGATTCATGTGTGTCTCTCCCAAAAAGTGCGTACAGCAAGGATGATTGTGGTAAACTAAAAAACAAAGACTCAAATCATACATGATGCTCCAAGCAAAACACATATCATGTGGTGAATAAAAATATAGCCTCAAGTAAAGTTACCGATAGACAAAGACGAAAGAGGGGATGCCTTCCGGGGCATCCCCAAGCTTAGGCTTTTGGTTTCCCTTGAATTTTACCTTGGGGTTCCTTGGACATCCCCAAGTTTAGGCTCTTTCCACTTGTTATTCCATAATCCATCTTTACCCAAAACTTGAAAACTTCACAACACAAAACTCAACAGAAAATCTTATGAGCTCCATTAGTATAAGAAAACAAATCACCACCATAAGATACTATAATTAACTCATTCTTTATTTATATTGGTGTTAAACCTACTGTATTCCAACTTATCTATGGTTCATACCCTCCAATACTAGCCATAGATTCATCAAAATAAGCAAACAACACACGAAAAACAGAATCTGACAAAAACAGAACAGTCTGTAGTAATCTGGAACAAACGTATACTTATGTAACTCCAAAAAATCTGAAATAAACTGGTGGACGTGAGGAATTTATCTATTAATCATCTTAAAAAATAATAAACCTAAAATCACTCTCCAATAAAAAATGGCAGCTAATCTCGTGAGAGCTAAAGTTTCTGTTTTTACAGCAAGATCATAAAGACTTCACCCAAGTCTTCCCAAACGCTCTACTTGGCACAAACACTAATTTAAAACATTAAACCACATCTAAACATAGGCAAGATGAATTTTTTATTACTAAACAGAACCAAAAAGCAAGAAACAAAAATAAAATTGGGTTGCCTCCCAACAAGCGCTATCGTTTAACGCCCCTAGCTAGGCATAGAGGCAAGGATAGATCTAGGTATTATCATCTTTGGTATGCAATCCGTAAGTGGCTCACATAATAGATTCATAAGGTAATTTAATTTTATTTCTAGGGAAGTGTTCCATGCCTTTCCTTAACGGAAATTGGAACCTAATATTTCCTTCTTTCATATCAATAATTGCACCAATCGTTCTAAGGAAAGGTGTACCAAGAATAATAGGACATGTAGGATTGCAATCTATATCAAGAACAATGAAATCTACGGTCACATAATTCCTATTTGCAACAATAAGAACATCATTAATCCTTCCCATATGTTTCTTCAGGGTGGAATCCGCAAGATGCAAGTTTAAGGAACAATCATCAAATTCACGGAAACCTAACACATCACACAAAGTTTTTGGAATCGTGGAAACACTAGCACCCAAATCACATAAAGCATAGCATTCACGATCTTTAATCTTAATTTTAATAGTAGGTTCCCACTTATCATAAAGTTTTCTAGGGATAGAAACTTCTAATTCAAGCTTTTCTTCATAATATTGCATTAAAGCATCAACAATATGTTTGGTAAAAGCTTTATTTTGACTATAAGCATGAGGAGAATTTAATACGGATTGCAACAAGGAAATACAATCTATTAAAGAACAATTATCATAATTAAATTCCTTGAAATCCAAAATAGTGGGTTCATTGCTATGTAAAGTTTTGACTTCTTCAATCCCACTTTTACCAAATTTTGCATCAAGATCTAAAAACTCTGAATCATTGGGACGCCTTTTAACTAAAGTTGACTCATCTCCAGTCCCGTCATTATCAAGATTCATATTGCAAAACAAGGATTTAATAGGAGACACATCAACACTTTTAGATCTTCATCCTTATTATCTTGAAAACTAGAAGAACACGCTTTCATAAAGCAATCTTTTTTAGCACGCATCCTAGCGGTTCTTTCTTTGCACTCATCAAAGGAAATTCTCATAGCTTTGGGAGACTCATTACATCATAGGTGGAATAGATCTAAGTTTCAAAGAATCAACATCAAGAGAAATTCTATCCACGTTCCTAGCCAACTCATCAATCTTAGGCAATTTTTCTTCAAGCAAAGCATTAAAATTCTTTTGAGAAATCATAAATTCTTTAACACTAGTCTCAAAATCAGAGGGCATATTATTAAAGTTTCCATAAGAGTTGTTGTAGGAATTACCATAATTATTCGAGGAATTACTAGGAAAGGGCCTAGGATTAAAGTTTCCTCTATAACCGTTGTTACCAAAATTGTTCCTACCAACAAAATTCACATCCATAGATTAATTATTATTCTCAATCAAAGTAGACACAGGCATGTCATTAGGATCATAGAAACACTCTTATTAGCAAACAACTTCATAAGTTCATCCATCTTTCCACTCAAAACATTAATCTCTTCTACCGCTTTAACCTTTTACTAGTAGATCTTTCGGTGTGCCAATGAGAATAATTAACCATAATATTATATAGGAGTTTAGTAGCTTCTCCTAAAGTGATTTCCGTAAAAGTGCCTCCCGCGGCCGAATCTAAAAGATTTCTAGAAGCAAAATTCAAACCATGTGTAGGGCAATTACGTATCATTAATTTCATCCTCTCCCAAGCTTGCGCAACATGTTCATGATCAAGTTGCTTAAAATTCATAATGTCGTTTCTAAGGGAGATGATCTTAGCGGGAGGAAAATACTTAGAGATAAAAGCATCTTTGCACTTATTCCAAGAATCAATACTATTTTTAGGCAAAGACGAAAACCAAGTTTTAGCACGATCTCTAAGCAAAAAAGGAAATAGCTTCAATTTAACAATATCATTATCCACATCTTTCTTCTTTTGCATATCACACAAATCAACAAAGTTTTTTAGATGTGTAGCGGCATCTTGATGGGAAGGCCGGAAAATTGATCTTTCATGACAAGATTCAGCAAGGCAGCATTAATTTCACAAGATTCAAGATCGGTAATTGATACGTCTCTCCGTCGTATCTACTTTTCCAAACACTTTTGCCCTTGTTTTGGACTCTAACTTGCATGATTTGAATGGAACTAACCCGGACTGACGCTGTTTTTAGCAGAAAAGTTCTCAGAATGACCTGAAACTTCACGGAGAATATTTTTGGAACTAATAAAAAATACTGGCGAAAGAATCAAGGCTAGGGGGCCCACACCATGTCCACGAGGGTGGGGGGCGCGCCCCCCCTGCCTCGTGGGCCCCCTGGTGCTCCACCGACCTCAACTCCAACTCTATATATTCACGTTCAGGGAGAAAAAGATCAGAGAGAAGGATTCATTGTGTTTTACGATATGGAGCCGCCGCCAGGCCCTAATCTCTCTCGGGAGGGCTGATCTGGAGTCCGTTCGGGGCTCCAGAGAGGGGAATCCGTCGCCATCGTCATCATCAACCTTCCTCCACCAATTTCATGATGCTCACTGCCGTGCGTGAGTAATTCCATCGTAGGCTTGCTGGAGGGTGATGGGTTGGATGAGATTTACCATGTAATCGTGTTAGTTTTGTTAGGGTTTGATCCCTAGTATCCACTATATTCGGAATACATGCCTACATTACATTAATGAATTGGAGCTAGTTCTGTGTCACCCTATGTTATAACTATTGCATGAGGAATCGCATCCGGCATAATTTTCCATCACCGATCCAATGCCTACGAGCTTTTCACATATTGTTCTTCGCTCAGTTGCTTTTCCGTTGCCACTGTTACACTTGCTACAAAACTGCTGCTATTACTTTTGCCACCGTTACCGCTACTATCATATTACTTTGCTACTAAATACTTTGGTTGAGATATTAAGTTATCCAGGTGTGGTTGAATTGACAACTCAGATGCTAATACTTGAGAATATTCTTTGGCTCCCCTTGTGTCGAATCAATAAATTTGGGCCTCGAAAACTGTTGCGCTCCCCTATACTTGTGGGTTATCAAGACTATTTTCTGGCGCCGTTGCCGGGGAGCATAGCTCTATTCTTTGAGTCACTTGGGATTTATATCTGCTGATCACTATGAGGAACTTGAAAGACGAGAAAACCAAAATTTATCCCTCAACTACGAGGGTATGTAAGGAACTGCCATCTAGCTCTGCACTTGATTCACCTTCTGTTTTAAGTAAGCTTGCGACACCTAAACCCGCTTCTGCTATTAATTTTGAAATGTCGCTTGTTACTGATGATGCCACTTCTGCTATGCATGATACTTATGATGAAACTACTTTTATGCTTGATACTACTGTGCCACTTGGTGAATTTCTCGATGGACAACTTGCTAGGGCTAGAGAGAATGAAATTATTGAAACTGATAATATTGATGAAAGTGATGATGAAGATTCTCCCCTAGATATGAATTACTGTTGTGCACGAGGGTTATGTTATGGATGAAGAAACTGCTAGAGACTTTCTTGTTTGCAATGATAGGAATGATCTTAAGAAATTATTAGCTAAGCTGAAAGAAAAATCTTGAATGCTAGAATGAAATATGACCCTGCCTGTGCTACTTCACCTATCTATGTTACTGATAAGGATTATGATTTCTCTATTGATACTGAGATAATTACTTTGGTTGAATCTGATCCCTTCTATGGCTATGAATCTGAAACTGTTGTGGCACATCTTACTAAATTAAATGATATAGCCACCCTGTTCACTAATGATGAGAAAACTCGCTATTACTATATCCTTAAATTATTTCTGTTCTCATTAAAGGGTGATGCTAAAATATGGATTAATTCTCTTGATCCTGGTTGTGTGCGTAGTCCCAGGATATGATTTATTACTTCTCTGCTAAATATTTTCCCGCTCATAAGAAACAAACTGCTTTCAGGGAAATATATATTTTTGTGCAAATTGAAGAAGAGAGTCTCCCACAAGCTTGGGGGAGGCTTCTCCAATTACTTAATGCTTTGCCTGATCATCCTCTCAAGAAAAATGAAATACTTGATATCTTTTATAATGGACTAACCGATGCTTCCAGAGACCACCTGGATAGTTGTGCTGGCTGTGTTTTTAGGGAAATAACATTTGATCAAGCTGAATTGCTATTGAATAATATGTTGACTAATGAAAATAACTGGACAATTCCTGAACCAACTCCTAAGCCAACTCCAAAGAAAAGGGGTATTTTATTTCTCAGTCCTGAAGATATGCAAGAGGCAAAGAAATCTATGAAAGAAAAGGGTATTAAAGCTGAAGATGTTAAGAATTTACCTCATATTGAAGAAATACATGGTCTTAATTTGCCGTCTGTTGAAGAAATACATGGTCTTGATAACCCGACACAGGTAGTAAAGGTAAATTCTCCCTATAGATTTGATGAAGGTGATATTCCTTGTTATAAGTCTGCTAGCCAATGCTTAGATGAGTTTGATAATTTTATTGTTAAACAAGAAAACTTCAATGCTTATGTTGGTAGACAATTGAAACGTAATGCTTATATGATTGAACACTTGAGTGATTGTATGTCTAGTGTTAAAGGTGAACTTAAACTCATTAGTAAACATGCTTCTATGGTTACCACTCAAGTAGAACAAGTGCTTAAAGATCAAAATGATTTGCTCAATGAATTAAATAATAAGAAGAGTGGTAATGTTGTTAGAGTTATGACTAGAGGAAGTAAAATGACTCTGGAACCTTTGTATCCTGAGGGCCACCCTAAGAGAATTGAGCAGGATTCTCAGAGAACTAATGCTGATGCACCTAGTCCTTCTAAAAAGAAGAAAAAGAAAAATGATAGGACTTTGCATGCTTCTAGTGAACCTGTTGTTGACACACCTGAGAATCCCAATGATATTTCTATTTTTGATGCTGAGACACAATCCGGTGACGAACATGAACCTAGTGATAATGTTAATGATAATGTTCATGTTGATGCTCAACCTAGTAATGACAATGATGTAGAGATTGAACCTGCTGGTTATCTTGATAACCCACAATCAAAGAATCAACATTATGATAAGAGAGACTTTGTTGCTAGGAAGCACGGTAAAGAAAGGGAACCATGGGTTCAAAAACCCATGCCTTTTCCTCCCAAACCATCCAAGAAAAAGGATGATGAGGACTTTGAGCGCTTTGCTGAAATGATTAGACCTATCTTCTTGCGTATGCGTTTTACTGATATGCTTAAAATGAATCCTTATGCTAAGTACATGAAAGATATTGTCACAAATAAGAGAAAGATATCGGAAGATGGAATCTCCACCATGCTTGCTAATTATACTTTTAAGGGTGGAATACCTAAGAAACTAGGAGATCCAGGAGTACCAACTATACCATGCTCCAATAAAAGAAACTATGTTAGAACTGCTTTATGTGATCTTGGAGCTGGTGTTAGTGTTATGCCTCTCTCTTTATATCGTAGACTTGATTTGAATAAGTTGACACCTACTAAAATATCTTTGCAAATGGCTGATAATCAACCGCCATACCTATCGGTATTTGTGAGGATGTGCCTGTTGTGGTTGCAAACGTTACTATTTTAACGGACTTTGTTATTCTTGATATTCCCGAGGACGATAGTATGTCAATTATCCTTGGTAGACCCTTTTTGAATACTGCAGGGGTTGTTATTGGTTGCAACAAAGGCAATGTCACTTTTCATGTTAATGGAAATGAGCATACGGTACACTTTCCTTAGGAAACAACCTCAAGTCCACAGTATCAATTCTATTGGAAAAATTCCATCGATTATTATTGGAGGTTTTGAATTTCCTCTTCCTACTGTCAAGAAGAAATATGATATTCTTATTGTTGGGGATGTGCATATCCCCGTTGAGGTAACATAGTGTTATTCGAAATTTCTCCGGTTCCATGTTATTCGGAATGAGTTTGTTAACAAGACTTGATCAACCTTGTTAGTGGATTCCTTTTGATGAGCATGAGATGGATGAAGTTCGAAAGCACAACCTTCTGTACCCTCCTTATACTTTCTGTTTTTTAGATTAAATAAAGAAAAAATAGTATATTTCTGTCAGTTTTCTGAATTATCCTTGCAATAAAAAAATAAAAGTTCTCCAACTGCCCCGAAAATGAAATATGATTTTTTCTAGAATATTTGAGAATATTTGGTAGTGAGTACACATCAGGGGGAGCAAGCACCTGGCCACGAGGGTCCAGGGCGCACCCCTGCCTCGTGGGCCCCTGGTGGCCCCCCTCCACTTATTCCAGCCACAACACACTCCTTCTTCCTCCCAAAAAAATCACCAACCAGCTCAAGCACGAGTTCTTGCTCATCTTGCTGCGATTTTCGATCTCCTTGCTCAAAGCTCCACTCACAAAACTGCTTTGGGGATTGTTCTTGATATGTGACTCCTCCAATGGTCCAATTAGTCTTTGTTCTAGTGCTTTATTCATTGCAAATTTTTGCTGCCTAGGTGACCCTGTTCTTGAGCTTGCATGTCAAATTTATATGGTCCCAAGTAGTTCTAATGCATGATATAGTCTCTAGGCACTTGTGGGAGTAGTTGCTATCAATTTTCTTGAGTTTGGTTCACTTTTATTTTGAGTTACTAAAATTTTCAGAAATTTTTCAGAGGAAGAAACATGTCTAGGAAATTGTACCAAGGTGGTTCTTCAAGGAAGCAAGGACCCAGGCCCGCAATGCATGAGCCGGACCATGAACCACCAAGAGAAGCTCAAGTGCGGCCTTGTGAATGGTCGTCAGAAGATTTCATGGTCCAAGCAGGAATTAAGGAGGAATTTGATGCATATGTGCGTAATGCTGAACTCGAGGGCTTCATGCTAGATAAGTGCCATCAGTATTACTACCTAACTGATTCCTTTGTGAGAAGGTTCAAATTTTCATCTTCACGTAATTCTCACACTGTCCTATTTGATATCTATGGTAAATCTTACACTATGGACTTAGAGGATTTTAATACTGCTTGTAAACTTCCACAGTGGGGTAGTGCGAGTGAACCTCGCAAATCTGAGTTTAAGGATTTTCTTGCTAGTATCACTATGGGGGAATCTAGAGAGATAACACAAGCTACCATAGGGAGCATTCATTTTCCTGCTATACATTATTTTGCTCTCTTTATAGGTAGATGCATAAATGGTAAGGATGAGGCATGCCACATGTGTGTTCCAGACCTTAGTGTTCTCAAGAGTGCTGTTTTTGGAGATAAAGAATACAACTTGGGGGCCATTGTTGCACGAAGGTTGCATAATAATGGTTTAAGTGGAGACTTGTTTGGTGGGATTTATGCAACCCGTGTGGCTAATTTTCTTGAGATACCCATACATGAAAATGATATGGAATTGCCTCCCACTTATCTAGATTACAATGCTATGGTTCGCCATCAGTTTATTGAGAGGAATGAACAATCTCTCCAGTACCGACTAATGTTTGACAGGCGCCGCACTTTCCATGTTGCTCTCCCTGCTCCTACTTTCTTTGACTTTCAGGCAAAAGGGAGATATTTTATAACCAGGGAGGAGGCGAACGAATATAAGAGGAGGACGGAGACAGCTCGCCTCCAAGCGGCAGCTCATGAGGCAATAGCTGCTGCATCTCAGTACGACCCCTACTACAACTTTGATCCGTGGGCATAAACCAACTTAGGCCAAAAGTCTAAGCTCGGGGGATTACGTATTTCTCACCGACATTACATTCATGTTCACACACTCATTCTAGTTGTTGGTGCTCATACTTTTTCATTGTACTATCCATGCTAGTTTATTTTATTTTCTCGCCTTCTTCTTGTGTGTTTGATAAACCTTAGGAAAAACAAAAAAAATTAGTTGTAGCTTTTAGCTAGTTTACTTTTCATGCCTGTAGTAGTAGTAACTAAAAGAAAACCCAAAAAGATTTCCTGTTCTTCTTTTGCTTGTTGGGAGCTTTCCCGTGTAAATAGTTTTATTTCTTTTCTTTTCTTTGGGGGTTGAGAGGAGAAGACCTTGATGAAAATGTTGAAGTGGCTCTTATATGCAATATTGCTGATTTAACCAAGAGCCATATTATCTTGTCTTCTCCTTTGTATTAAATGCCTCCAGATTCTAACTTAGTCCAATGCACGTGCACTACTATTATTATACACATCGTTCGGTCGTGCAAGTGAAAGGCAATAATGACGATATATGATGGACTGATTGAGATGAGAGAAGCTGATATGAACTCAACCTCTCTTGTTTTTGTTAATATGATTAGTTCATTGTTCCTGATTCAGCCTATTATGGATGAAACATGTTTGCAATGACTATTAGAGATTATAGTTGCTTATGCCATGATTAATTAGCTAGGAGTTTATAATAGTTTACCTTGCGTGCCAACATGCTATTAAAATGGTTGTGATGTGGTATGATAGGGTGGTATTCTCCTTTGAACAATTCGAGTGACTTGACTTGGCACATGTTCACACATGTAGTTGAAACAAAATCAACATAGCCTTCACGATATTTATGTTCATGGTGGATTATATCCTACTCATGCTTGCACTCAATGTTTATTAATTTTAATGCATGTTCATGGTTGTTGTCGCTCTCTAGTTGGTCGCTTCCCAGTCTTTTTCTAGCCTTCACTTGTACTAAGCGGGAATACTGCTTGTGCATCCACTTCCATAAACCCCAAAGTTATTCCATATGAGTCCACTATACCTTCCTATATGCCGTATCTACCTGCCGTTCCAAGTAAATTTGTATGTGCCAAACTCTAAACCTTCAAATGAAATTCTGTTTTGCATGCTCGAATAGCTCATGTACCAACTAGGGTTGTCTGTATCTTCCATGCTAGGCGGGTTATTCTCAAGAGGAGTGGATGATAACCCATAAGTGTAGGGGATCGCAACAGCTTTCGAGGGTAGACTATTCAACCCAAATTTATTAATTCGACACAAGGGGAGCCAAAGAATATTCTCAAGTATTAGCAGTTGAGTTGTCAATTCAACCACACCTGGATAACTTAGTATTTGCGGCAAAGTAATTAGTAGAAAAGTAATATGATAGTAGTGGTAACGGTAACAAAAGATTAATGAAAGTAAAAGCAATATTTTTAGTGTTTTGTAGTGATTGTAACAATAGCAATGGAAAAGTAAATAAGCGTAAACCAGTATATGGAAAGCTCGTAGGCATCAGATCGGTGATGGATAATTATGCCGGATGCGGTTCATCATGTAACAGTCATAACATAGGGTGACACAGAACTAGCTCCAATTCATCAATGTAATGTAGGCATGTATTCCGAATATAGTCATACGTGCTTATGGAAAAGAACTTGCATGACATCTTTTGTCCTACCCTCCGTGGCAGCGGGTTCCTAATGGAAACTAAGGGATATTAAGGCCTCCTTTTAATAGAGAACCAGAACAAAGCATTAGCACATAGTGAATACATGAACTCCTCAAACTATGGTCATCACCGGGAGTGGTCCCGACTATTGTCACTTCAGGGTTGCCGGATCATAACACATAGTAGGTGACTATAGACTTGCAAGATAGGATCAAGAACTCACATATATTCACGAAAACATAATAGGTTAATATCTGAAATCATGGCACTCGGGCCCTAGTGACAAGCATTAAGCATAGCAAAGTCATAACAACATCAATCTCAGAACATAATGGATACTAGGGATCAAACCCTAACAAAACTAACTCGATTACATGATAGATCTCATCCAACCCATCACCATCCAGTAAACCTACGATGGAATTACTCATGCACGGCGGTGAGCATCATGAAATTGGTGGAGGATGGTTGATGATGACGACGGCGACGAATCCCCCTCTCCGGAGCCCCGAACGGACGCGAGATCAGCCCTCCCGAGAGGTTTTAGGGCTTGGCGGCGGATCCGTATCGTAAAACGCGATGGTTTCTTCTCCTCTATTTTTTTCTCCCCGAAAGAAAATATATAGAGTCGGAGTTGGCGTCGGAGGAGCTTCAGGGGGCCCACGAGGTAGGGGGGCGCACCCCCCACCCTCGTTGATAGGGTGTGGGCCCCCTGGTCTTCATCTTTTGCAACGATTTTTTATTATTTCCGAAAAGATGTTCCGTGAAGTTTCAGGTCATTCCGAGAACTTTTGTTTTCTGCACATAAAACAACATCATGGCAATTCTGCTGAAAACAGCATCAGTCCGGGTTAGTTCCATTCAAATCATGCAAGTTAGAGTCCAAAACAAGGGCAAAAGTGTTTGGAAAAGTAGATACGACAAATACGTATCAACTCCCCCAAGCTTAAACCCTTGCTTGTCCTCAAGCAATTCAGTTGATAAACTGAAAGAGAAAGAAAAACTTTTACAAACTCTATTTGCTCTTGTTGTTGTAAATATGTAAAGCCAGCATTCAAGTTTTCAGCAAAGATTATAACTAACCACATTTGCAATAATTCTCAGGTCTCATGATTACTCGTATAAATAGCATAATCAGCTAGCGAGCGATAATAATAAATCTTGGATGACAACACTTTCTCAAAACAATCATAATATGATATAACAAGATGGTATCTCGCTAGCCCTTTCTGAGACCGCAAAACATAAATGCAGAGCACCTTTAAAGATCAAGGACTAACTACACATTGTAATTCATGGTAAAAGAGATCCAGTCATAGTCATACCCAATATAAATTAACAGTGATGATTGCAAATGACAGTTGCGCTCTCCAGCTAGTGCTTTTAATAAGAGGGTGATGACTCAACATAAAAGTAAATAGATAGCCCCTTCGCAGAGGGAAGCAGGGATTTGTAGAGGTGCGAGAGCTCGGTTTTGAAATAGAGATAAATAATATTTTGAGCGGTATACTTTCATTGTCAACATAACAACTAAGAGATGGCGATATCTTCCATGCTACACACATTATAGGTGGTTCCCAAACAGAATGGTAAAGTTTATACTCCCCTCCACTAACAAGCATCAATCCATGACTTGCTCGAAACAACGAGTGTCTCCAACTAGCAACAGGTCCCAGGGGGAGTTTTGTTTGCAATTAATTTTGATTTAGTTTGCATAAAGCATGGGACTGGGCATCCCGCTGACCAGCCATATTCTCGTGAATGAGGAGCGGAGTCCACTCCTCTTGAGAATAACCCACCTAACATGGAAGATCAGGGCAGCCCTAGTTGATACATGAGCTATTCGAGCATACAAAACAGAATGTTTATTTGAAGGTTTAGAGTTTGACACATACGAATTTAATTGGAACGGTAGGTAGGTACCGCATATAGGAAGGTATAGTGGACTCATATGGAATAACTTTGGGGTTTAAGGAATTGGATGCACAAGCAGTATTCCCGCTTAGTACAAGTGAAGGCTAGCAAAAGACTGGGAAGCGACCAACTAGAGAGCGACAACAGTCATGTACATGCATTAAAATTAATAAACATTGGATGCAAGCATGAGTAGGATATAATCCACCATGAACATAAATATCGTGAAGGCTATGTTGATTTGTTTCAACTACATGTGTGAACATGTGCCAAGACAAGTCACTTAAATCATTCAAAGGAGGATACCACCCCATAATACCACATCACAACCATTTCGATAGCATGTTGTCATGCAAGGTTAACCATTATAACTCATAGCTAATCAAGCATGGCACGAGCAACTATGATCTCTAATAGTCATTGCAAACATGTTTATTCATAATAAGCTGAATCAAGAACGATGAACTCATCATATTTACAAAAACAAAAGAGGTCGAGTTCATACCAGCTTTTCTCATCTCAGTCAGTCCATCATATATCGTAATTTCCTTTCACTTGCACGACCGAACGATGTGAATAATAACAAGAGTGCACGTGCATTGGACTAAGCTGGAATCCGCGAGCATTCAATAAACAGGAGAAGACAAGGCAATATGGGTTCTTGGTTAAATCAACAATAATGCAAATAAGAACCACTTCAATCAATTTAATCATGGTCTTCTCCTATCCACCCCCAAAGAAAAGAAAAGAAATAAAAAGTATTTACACGGGAAAGCTCCCAACAAGCAAAATAAGAACGGGAAATATTTTTGGGTTTTCTTTTTAATTATTACTACTACAGCAAGAAAAGTAAACTAACTAAAAGTTACAACTAATTTTTTTGGTTTTTCTTAAGATTTAACAAACACACAAGAAGAAAGCAAGAAAAATAAAATAAACTAGCATGGATATTACAATGAAAAAGTATGAGCACCGACATCTAGCAATGAGTTTGTGTAAACATAAATGTAATGTTGGTGGGAAATACGTACTCCCCCAAGCTTAGGCTTTTGGCCTAAGTTGGTTTATTGCCAGGGATGGCCTGGCGGATACCCGTAGGTGTAGCTGGGGTCGTACTGCGATGCAGCGGCGATCGCCGCCTGAGCTGCATCATGGCGTCGAGCTGCCTCTGCTCTCCTCTCGTACTCATCTGCCTCCTCTCTGGTAATAACATATCTTCCTTTTGTCCGAGAATCAAAGAAGGTAGGAGCAGGGAGAGTAATACGGACAACACGCCGTTTATCAAAGATTAGTCGATCCTAGGAGAGGTGATTCAGTCCTCTCGACAAACTGATGAGAGGCCATAGAATTAAAATCTAAATAAGCAGGAGGCAACTCCATGTCTCCCTCACGAACGTCTACCTCAAGAAAATTAGCTAAGCGGGTTGCATAAATTCCTCCAAAGAAATATCCGTTATATCTATTATGATGCAACCTACGTGCTACAATGGCTGCCATATGATAAGATTGGTCTCCTAACACAGCACTCCTGAGAATGCTAAGGTCAGGGACACACATGTGACATGCTTCATCCTTAGCATTTATGCACCTACCTATGAAGAGAGCAAAATAATGTATAGCAGGAAAGTGAATGCTCCCTATGGCAGCTTGTGTTATATCTCTAGATTCCCCTACAGTTATACTAGCAAGAAAGTTTCGAAATTCAGATTTACGGGGATCAATAGTACTACCCCATTGTGGAAGTTTGCAGGCAAAAGTAAAATCCTCTAAGTCCATGGTATAAGATTTGTTATAAAGATCAAACATGACTGAAGGAGAATTACACGAAGATGAAAATTAAAACCTCCTCACAAATGAGCTAGTGAGATCATGATACTGTGGGCATTTGTCTGCCTCAAAGCTCTCAAGATCGGCGTTACGCAAATATGCGTTAAATTCTTCTTTGATTCCTGCACGATCCATAAATTTTTTCAAAGGCCACTCACAAGGCCGTACTAGAGAGTCTCTTTGTGGTTCCTCGTCAGCATCATACATAGCAAGCCTGGGGCCTTGCTTCCTTGAAGAACCACCTTGGAACATCTTCTAAGCATATTGTTTTCTCTGAAAAATTTCTGAAATTTTTAGTAACTTCGAACAAAAGTGAACCAACTGCAATAAAATTAATAGCAACTACTCCTACAAGTGCGTAGAGCATATATCAAGCATTAGAAGTACTTGGAACCATGTAAATTTGACATGCAAGCTCAAGAACATGGTCACCTATGCAGCACAAATTTGCAAAGAGTAAAGCACTAGAACAAAAACTAATTGGACCAATGGAGGAGTCACATACCAAAGAACAATCTCCCCAAGCAGTTTTGTGAGAGGTGCTTTGAGCAAGGAGATCGAAAATTGCAGCAAAGTGAGCTAGAACTCGTGCTTGAGCTGGTTATTCGCGTTTGTGGAAGGAAGAAGAAGAGGATGGGTGCAGGAATAAGTGGAGGAGGGCCACCATGGGCCCACGAGGCAGGGGCGCACCCTGGGGGGTAGGGCGCGCCCTCCACCCTCGTGGCCAGGTGGCAGCTCCCCCCGCGGTGATTTTTGCACCATAAATCCTCAAATATTCCCGAAAAATCATATTAAATTGGCATGGCATTCTGAGGACTTTTATTTTCGGGGTATTTTTATATTGCACGGATAAATCAGGAAACAGACAGGAAAATACTATTTTTACTTTATTTCAACTAAATAATGAGAAAGTAGAAAGAGAATGTACGAAGGTTGTGCTTCTAGTTTCATCATCTCATGCCCATCAAAAGGAACCCACTAACAAGGTTGATCAGGTCTTGTTAATAAACCCATTCCGAATAACATGAAACCGGAGAAATTTCGAATAACACGAGGTTACCTCAACGGGGATATGCACATCCCCTATAATAAGAATATCATATTTCTTCTTGACAGTAGGAAGAGGAAATTCATAACCTCCAAATATAATCGATGGAATTTTTCCAGTAGAGTTGATATTATGAACTTGAGGTTGTTTCCCCGGAAAGTGTGCCGTATGCTCATTACCATTAACATGAAAAGTGACATTGCCTTTGTTGCAATCAATAACAGCACCTGCAGTATTCAGAAAAGGTCTTCCAAGAATAATAGACATACTATCGTCCTCGAGAATATCAAGAATAACAAAGTCCGTTAAAATAGTAACGTTTGCAACCACAACAGGCACATCCTCACAAATACCGATAGGTATAGCAGTTGATTTATCAGCCATTTGCAAAGATATTTCAGTAGGTGTCAACTTATTCAAATCAAGTCTACGGTATAAAGAGAGAGGCATAACACTAACACCGGCTCCAAGATCACATAAAGCAGTTTTAACATCATTTCTTTAATTGGAGCATGGTATAGTGGGTACTCCTGGATCTCCAAGTTTCTTTGGTATTCCACCCTTAAAAGTATAATTAGCAAGCATGGTGGAAATTTCAGCTTCCGGTATCTTTGTTTTATTAGTAACGATATCCTTCATATACTTAGCATAAGGATTTGTTTTGAGCATATCAGTCAATCGCATACGCAAAAAGATAGGTCTAATCATTTCAGCAAAGTGCTCAAAAATCCTCATCATCCTTTTTCTTGGATGGTTTGGGAGGAACAGGCATGGGTTTCTGAACCCAAGGTTCTCTTTCTTTACCATGTTTCCTAGCAAGAAAATCTCTCTTATCATAACGTTGATTCTTTGATTGTGGGTTATCAAGATCAACAACAGGTTCAATTTCTACATCATTATCATTACTAGGTTGAGCATCATCATGAACATCATCATTAACATTTTCATTAGGTTCATGTTCATTACCAGATTGTGTTTCAGCATCAGAAATAGAGATATCATTTGGATTCTCAGGTGGTTCAGCAATTGGTTCACTGGAAGTTTGCAAAATCCTATCATTTTTCTTTGGGATATTTAAATTAGTGCCCCTGGTTCCTTAGTTGTGCTCACTTTTCCCCACGCTCCAAACGTTTGCTCACTTTTCCCCTCTTCCTTAGCTGAAACTCTCACAAATGCTCATAGCGGGCGTTTGCCGTCTTGACCGTCCATTGACCGTTGATTCTTGTGAGTGGGGCGAGTCTTCGTCGATTGTTGCTTTGGCGACGGGTGGGTCCGCAAGGAGACACATATTGGGCAGCTTGTCTGAATCTGAAACAGATCTAGACAGGCCGCACTGCACCGTGCCGCGCCGCCCCCTCCGCCGGCGTCGTGCCGCGTCCACCGCAGTTGTTTCCTCCACCCTATGCCCTATTCCATTCGTTGGCGACACCGCGTCTCCGCCAGATATAGCCCACCTCCCCATCTGGGATTACATAGCGATGTTGAGTGAGGACGCCCAGAATGCAGTCGACCGTGGAGAGGATTGGGTCGAATCCGCGGCAGATAATTCATGGATTAAACCCGGGTAAGCATTGTTTCCTCTCGAATTGACGTTCTAAGTCGTATTGTAGGCCGTATTTGACTTCTGTTTGCTTGTATCGTTCGAATTTGTGCTTGATTTTACCCGGCTAACTGAAGCCTTTGTTTCCTTCCCCCAACAAAACAGGACTGATCCCGCGCTGGCTTTCCGGCTGGCGATTAGAATGGAAACTAGTGTGCTGCGTGGTACTAAACCGCATTTGATTTCAGCATTTTTCTATCCCAAAGTGGTAGAAACCAGCATATCTTTCAAAGATTTGCGAGTTGAGCTCCGAAACACCTATCCCTGGAGTGATGCCGATGTTGTTGAACTGAATTACTTCAGCGATGACGAGCAAAGATTTCTCCCACTAACTGCGGCGATCATATGCCGTTGCTTTTGCTTTGGGATTGTGGCTGCCGATTCGGTAAACTCCAAATCGATGTGCTTGACCCACGCCAGAACGGGCGAAGGGAAGGGAGTTCGGACATCATCCTGTGCATGCTAATAGCCAGCACCCGGCACTCCTTGTAGGTTGACACCAAGTAAAGCAAGTGGTTCATGGAGCCACAACATGCTTGTTGCCAATTCATTCCGATTCAGCCGCTTCTCGTGTACCTTCTGCGGTTGGTGTAGAAGAAGATGCAGAGAACCAGCGAGGCTGTGCCTACAAATGATGATGAAGGCGAGATGATGTTTCCTGAATCGGTCGATGTAGCCATCGACCAAGCGATGGATGACGAATATATGGAGGAGCCCATCGGTAAGCTAGGTTTGATGACACTGACGATGAAGAGAAGGTGGAGAACATGGACAGCTTAATCGAGGATGAATACGATGGTGATGACATGCCAACAATTGAGTGGAACAGGGGAAAACCTGAGCTTAGTGTAGGTACCATTTCCAATCAATGGTGGACTGTCGGAATGCAGTGACAACATGGTGCATTATATCTGAAAACACCTATAAGATTAAAAGGAGTGAGCCAGCAAGGTTCACAGTTTTTTGTCCATATCCTAGGTGTAGGTGGAAGTTGCATGCATCTCATATGAGAAAGAGCAAATATATTCAGGTAATCCAAGTTCAGTTAGTAATTTAGCTTCAGATCGTTGAATAAGGTTTCTTAACTGTTCTTTACCCTTTTATTTTGTTTTAGATAAACAAAACCCCACACAAGCACACCTGTCCACCTGGAGGGGGAGGGGGGAAGGCCAAAACCAAGCTAGCAAAAACTAGGTGGGTGGCAGATGCTATATTGCATTTGCTGAGAGAAGAACCTGGACTTGGTCCAACAGCACTCCATGGGAAGCTTTTTGAGAAGTACAAGATAGAAATTCCTTACATGAGAATTTTCAATGCTAGGGAAAAGGCTCTTGACAGAATTAATGGTCAATGGAATGACAGTTTTCAGCTGCTTTACACTTTCAAAGCTGAAGTGGAGATGGCAAGTCCAGGGAGTGTTGTAGAGATTGACAAGCATACAGTTCCATTCAAAATAAAAGGGAAGTCATTTCAGAAGGAGTGCTTCAGAAGGGCTTTTGTTTGTTTCAAGGCTTGCTGGCAGGGGTTTCTAGATGGTTGCAGGCCCTATTTGGCTGTAGATGCTACACATTTAATCGGAAGATGGAGAGGACAGCTAGTAGCAGCTTCTGCGATTGATGGACACAACCGGCTATTCCTGATTGCATTTGGTGTGGTGGAGGCAGAGTCTCGAGGAAAGTTGGGTCTGGTTTACTGCAGCGGTTGCAACATTATATGCACACCCCAGGTTTAGCTATACACACAGATGCTTGCAAGGGTTTAGAGAGTGCGATGGAAATTGTATTCCACAGGTGGAGCATAGGGAATGTATGCGACACCTAGCGCATAATTTTCAAAAAGAAGTTCAAAGGTAAAGTTTATGATGAGAACTTATGGCCAGCATCATACACATGCAGCAAAAGGAAGCATGAACACTGAGGGAGTCCTGGACTAGGGGGTGTCCGGATAGCCGAACTATCATCACGGCCGGACTCCAAGACTATGAAGATACAAGATTGAAGACTTCGTCCCGTGTCCGGATGGGACTTTCCTTGGCGTGGAAGGCAAGCTTGGCGATACGGATATGTAGATCTCCTACCATTGTAACCGACTACGTGTAACCCTAACCTATCCGGTGTCTATATAAACCGGAGGGTTTTAGTCCAGAGACGAACAACAATCATACCATAGGCTAGCTTCTAGGGTTTAGCCTCCTTGATCTCGTGGTAGATCTACTCTTGTACTACCCATATCATCAATATTAATCAAGCGGAGTAGGGTATTACCTCCATCAAGAGGGCCCGAACCTGGGTAAAAACATCATGTCCCTTGTCTCCTGTTACCATCCGCCTAGACGCATACGATTCGGGACCCCCTACCCGAGATCCGCCGGTTTTGACACCGACATTGGTGCTTTCATTGGGAGTTCCTCTATGTCGTCACCGATAGGCCCGATGGCTCCTTCGATCATCAATAACGACGCGGTCCAGGGTGACACTTTTATCCCCGGACAGATCTTCGTATTCGGCGGCTTTGCACTGCGGGCCAATTAAGCAGCTGCTCTGGAGCAGATCGAAAGCTACGCCCCCGCCATCGTGTCAGATTGGGAAGTTTGAACTATACGGCCGATATCCGCGGAGACTTGATCTTCGACGGATTTGAGCCGTAATAGCGTGCCGCCTTTGTCTCGATGGGCATGATCTAGCTCTGCAGCCGAGCGGTGTCCGGAGGCCGCACCGATATCCGTTCCGACCCTTAATCCGGAGCGGATTCCCGATAGAGGACGAGTGGTTGGGCGCCGCCTCGGGGCTATGATCTCTCTGACGATTGAGCCGAACTCCATCCCTGTCGCTGCGAAGACCTTGACTCCAAGGTGTCGGACTCCTCTCCGGACTCCGAACCCTCCGCGCCCCTGCCAATAGAATCCGATTGGGCGCCGGTCATGGAGTTCACTGCCGCGGACATCTTTCAGCACTCGCCCTTTGGCGACATCCTGAATTCACTACAGTCTCTCTCTTTATCCGGAGAGCCCTGGCCGGACTATGGACAGGAAGGTTGGGATGCGGACGACGAAGAAATTCAACGCCCACCCACCACCCACTTTCAGAGCCACCGTCAAAAGCTTACACGGCGTGCTCGATTTCAACTCCGAAGACATCGACGGTATGGGCGGCGATGTAGGAGACAACCATGAACCAAGCGCATATAGGGTGCTGGACAACCACCTCATCCCACGATGTATACATGGTGGATACACCTAAAGGAAATGAAGACGGGAACAATGGGGCGCTCTGAAGGATAAATCCTCAAAAGCAGACAAAACGGCAACGTAAACGCCGAACCAAGTCCCGCCTCAGTAGACCCAGCCATAGAGCAGGCGAACCGGTGGGCAGCGAACATGCTATCAGGCAATCGTCCGAACAAGACAACTTGGATAAACAACCCATCCCCGGCGAAGACAACAGTCCGGACGATCTCATGCCGGACAAATTGTTGGAACAAAATAACCTCCAGAAAAGGCTCGTCGCCACTGCGCGTAGCCTGAAAAAGCAGAAGCGAAAGCTCAAAACAGCGGAAGATGCACTCAGAATCAGATGAGCAGAGTATTCAACACCGCAGACAAATACGGTGACAGTCGCCGAACAAAGAGCTACCCAAAGAGAAAGCTACTGCCCGAATTTGATGAGGAGGCCATAGAGCCCCCACAATCAAAAATTAAGAAGGCCACCCGTTCGGATGGACGACCCCACGGCAAAAAGAGAGCGGCAACTGGCGCCGCACACAAGCCAATGCGCGATCCGCATAAGGATTCACCTCAAAAGGATGGCCCAGTTAGGTCCATCTACGGGCCAATAAAGCAAGCTCTTCAAAGCAATGCAACACGCCAAATATCCGAACATCACGGCACACCCAAATACAGGGGCGCCGCACACCCCCTATGTTTCACCGTTGAGGTGCTGGATCATGAATTTCAGTGAGATTCAAACCCGTAAACATAGAGGCATACGACGGAACAACAGACCATGGAGTCTGGATTGAGGATTACATCCTCCACATACATATGGCTAGAGGAGATGATCTCCACGCCATAAAATACTTACCCCTTAAACTCTAAGGGCCAGCTCGGCATTGGCTTAAAAGCCTCCCCGAAAATACCATTGGAAGCTGGGAAGAGCTCGAGGGGCGCGTTTGGGCAAATTTCCAGGGGACCTATGTCCGCCCTCCGGATGCAGACATCTAAGTCACATAACTCAACAGCCCGGAGAGTCAGCCCGGAAATTCTGGAACAGGTTCCTTACTAAAAAGAACCAAATAGTCGACTGTCCGGATGCCGAAGCCTTACCAGCCTTCAAACACAACGTTCAAGACGAATGGCTCGCCAGACACCTCGGCCAAGAAAAGCCAAGAACAATGGCCGCATTAACAAGCCTCATGACCCGCTTTTGCGCGGGAGAGGATAGCTGGCTAGCAAGATGCAGCACCAGCGACCCAAGTACATCCGAAATCAGGGATGGAAATGGGAAACCACGGCGCAACAAGGACCATCGCCGGATTAAAAGGAACGGTCCAAAGAGCGCGACAGTCAATGCCAGATTCAAAATCTCACGGCAGAACAACAAAAAACTGCCCCTCAAGGACAATAGCGATGAGCTATCCAACTTAAACAAAATCTTGGACAAGATATGTCAAATCCACAGTACTCCCGGGAGGCCTGCAAACCATACCCACAGAGATTGTTGGGTTTTCAAACAGTCCGGCAGACTCAACGCCGAACACAAGGGGCTCGACACACCAAGTGAAGATGATGACGAGCACCACAAGCGAGCCCGGAAAACAAAAGAATTTCCCGCAAGAGGTTAAAACAGTAAACTCACTTCACGTGATCAAAGGGAAAAACAGAGCGGCGCCCGCTAGAATGCGCGCCGCACAAACTACCCTAGCGGAGTACCAACACCGGTTGTCAAAACCAATCACCTTCGACCATCAGGACTATTCCGAAAGTATCCGAGCATAAGATGGACTGCCTTGATATTGGATCCTATAATCGACGGATTCCAATTTACACACGCCCTTATGGATGGTGGCGATGACATAAACCTGATATATCGAGGACACAATCTGCAGGATGAGGATAGACCCAACCAAAATTCGCCAGAAAGCAACACCTCCTTTAAAGGAGTAATGCCAGGCACATATGCCCATTGTACGGGCTCCATACTGCTAGAAGTTGTGTTCGGTTCATCCGACAACTTCCGTCGCGAAAAGTTGATCTTCCATGTCGCCCCGTTTAAAAGTAGCCATCAAGCACTATTGGGACGCGAAGCTTTCGCCCGCTTTAACGCAATACCGCATTATGCATCTCTAACACTTAAAATGCCCGGTCCACGCGGCGTCATCTCATTGAAAGGGAATATTAAGTGTTACTTGAGCACGGAAGAACGTGGGACTGCCTTGACAGCCCCACACCTATCCGGCTCCGCTAGTCAAAGAACCTGAATAGGTCATTCAAACCCCGGACACGGCTAGACGAGTCCGGCGCCTACTAGCGGCATACCCCATACAAGGGGCTGCATGCATGTATAACAAGAGACAATAAAGCTCAATTTTATTCACTTCTTCGAATCGTACTCTGTTTATTTAATATAAAGTACATCTTTTGCACGATCCTTTTTCTTTTAAACTAAGTTCCTCTCTTTTACAGATGAACAACGTGCTACACCCGTCCAGGATACGGCACAATGGAGAAAGCAGCGCAGACGCGTGCGGTAGGGACCCGTTGCAAGGATTCTTTTCAGATTAAGACCCTCGTAAACCTTTTTTCATCTCTTGTTGATATACATCCCCCGGTTTCTCACTATAACCGAGGAGGAGGCTGGCGTTTTGGCATTGGCCGCACCAGAATTTTTGCGCGTACCTGAACACCAGGGGCTTAGGGCATAATTCTGCCCGTTTCTATAAAGACCGAATACCTTAGGGAGTGTTCGGCGTCTCGAGTTAGGCCTTATATGCATCAGCTCCGAATCATGTCTTTGGTCAAATGTTGGGTTTGCCCGGCTCCTGTGTTTTGCTGCCTTACGTTTCGTTTTATCGGCTAACGCGGCACCAGGAGAACTATTGCGATTGTGCCCCGGTTCGGCCGGGCGAGCACCTCGAGAGAAAGCCAAAAACTGGCTGTCATGATATAGCGAGAGACTGGTCAACCACTCGATGACTCATCGGAATGTTTAGAATTCCTCCACATTAACGAAGGACCGGTTTCGGTCAGCACATCTGGCGCCCAGTCGGGAGAGTGCGGTGCCCCGAGGCTATATAGTAGCCCCACCCTCGAACTCCTATGGCTAAGTGAAAGTGATAAAGCATTATAGTCCGGTTGCCTAGTTTGCTACGCTACCACCTCCTTAACAGGACCAAGACGTTGGATTAAGTGTGAAAAAGCGCCTTCTTTGCAAACATCCCCGCACTATGTGCGTAGGGGCTGAAGCCAAGGACTGCCATCTTTCAGGTTATATATACATATACATAAACGGCCGCACATGGAGTAGTTTTCTACTTGAACGCACAAGTATAAAAAGCTCTTATATTATATTGAAACATTGTTTTCACAAATCATACATGTCATTTAAACATAATATCCTTCGAGCACTACGTCTCTATTAAACGAGCGCCCTGCAGGACTTCCTCAAAATAGTGCTCGGCAGGTACTCGGCTTCCGTCCGAATCTTGGGATGCAACGTCGGTGGCCTTCATCTCTGCCCAGTATGTCTTGACACGGGCCAGAGCCATCCGCGCTCCCTCAATACACGCCGACCGCTTCATTGCGTCGATACACGGTACCGCACCAAGGAACTGCTACACTAAACCAAAATAACTCTTCTACCGGGTCCGCCCGACCACAAATGAAGTCATGACATGCTTCATGGCAAGTTCGGATAGTCGATTCAGCTCGGCCCATTCGCCAACCGATCGGTCAATGGAACAAGGCGCTCCGGACTATGGAATTGCGACCAATGCAGCTCTTCCCTTCAGCCCCTTCAGCCTCGGAAGTGCTCAATCGCGTCCATAGCGCTTGCCGCTAAGTCCGGATAAGCATCCTCCGAACTCCACAACTTGTCCAATTGAGCATACTTTGGATCTGTATATTTCCTCCGCGGCGAAAGCGGTTTTCCAGCCGCAATTGCCCGGCGACTCAGCTCCTCCTTGGCAGCTCTCAAAGCCGAACGGGCATCCTTGGATTCGGCGGCGGCCTTTTCAGCCCTCTTGCTCGCTTGACGTTCCTTTTCAAGAACCTCGCAGCGATCGGCGGTATTCTTCAACTTTAAGCCATATCGGCCATTTCCTCTTTGCTTCGGCGGTGAGCAGCCCGTTCAGCTTTTAGCTCTTGACGCCCTTAAAGCGGCCGACATTACTATTCTGGCTTGCTCTTTTCGCTCGGGCGAGTTCCGCGCAGCTCCTCCACAGCGGCACCATCTGCATTAAGCATACAAGTAGTAAGACATGGGCGTCAAGCTCCCTTACCGTGTGTCCGTAGGAGTCGCATACCTTGTGACTCGTCAAAGCGTTTATTGACCCGGTAGCGATGTCCGCGGCCGCCTCGTCAAGTTGCCGCTTTAGTTCGGCATATTCATCGATCCGGCTGTACGGACGCCCGCCACCTGTTTAGGAGCGGCGATATGTTATAATCGAGATTTTGATCCTCGGCACCGTCAATTTTGACAACATACCGAGTCTCGAGGCTACTATCTATACAGGCGCATTCTATATGCATAAGCGTGAGAAGGTACATCATTTTTGCGTACCTCGAACCCCGTCGATAAGCTTCGGCGGCTTCATGCAATCCGCTCTCCGCGGATGCAATTCTTTCAATCACCGTACCCATCGAGCACGGTGATCTTACGAGATAACCGCTTCGCCCGGCAGATCCTTCAGCTCCTCCGACCGCGCACACCACTTGGCGCTGGACCTTCCGGCCCGCCCGGACAGGGAACCCTCGCGGCGACACCTCGAGTCGTCCGCCTCGCATGAGGGTGCGACAGGTGGAGGCGTTTGGCTCTCCATCATCTCCGGAAGAAGATCCCCGAAGACGAGCTCTGCGAGAAAGGGCTGAGGTCCGAACTACAAGGTACAATTTTGATTATCTTCATAAATAAATACAGGATGTTCCTTATTCACAAGACCCTTCTTTTTTACTTACGGCTCGCTGGAGGGCTGATCCCCTTGGGGAAATAGTGCGGCTGGGTTACTTCCCAGCGCCGGACTCTCTGACGAAGATTCCTTTCCCCTCTTTGAGGCCTTGACCTCCGGATCTTCCGAAGCGGTCCTCTTCTCTCCTCGAAAGATGGGACTTTTAATCCCTCCTTCCTTGATAGCCTCCTTCGTAGAGGCAGTTGCTTCCCCGCTCCCCCCTTCGCCTTCTTCAAAAGGCGCGGCCTTCAACATCTTGGCCAGCATGGGATCCGGCGTGGTCTCTGGGAGGGGAGCCGGACACCTTATTAACTTTGCCTTGGCTATCCACTCCTGTTCAAAAAACGGCTCCTTTAAAGGGCATATATATATAATAAATGAATGAACAGCCTGTCCGGTTATAGGACTACTTACTTGAGTATCTGGGCGATTGCAGCTTAGCCCTGCGTCCTCAGTCAGGTCCGGACACTTCTCTTGTGATCCGAAGAACAGTTTATACATCTCCACGGGCGTCGTGCCCATAAAATTTTGGAGAGCTCGCGGTACCTCAGGATTAAATTCCCACAAAGTGAGGGAGCGATGTTTGCAGGCGTATAGGCGCCGAATCAACATAACCTGCGCCACTGCAGCAGATTGATCTCTCTTTCTTGGAGGTCTCGAATACGGCCCTGCAACAAAGGAATGTCCTTGGACGGCCCCAGTCGAGCCCTTGTTGACCCATGACGCCACCTGTGGTGGACTGGCGGAAGGCGGAAGCGCCACCCATTTGGTGCCCCCGGGAGCGGTGATATAAAACCACTCCGGTGCCACAAACCAAGCTCCTCTTGATAAGAGCCCTCGGGCCACGGTGCATCCGCAGACTTGGTTCTGACCGGCGCTCCGGTCTCTGCTTGGTGCCCCTGGATCTTCTTAAGCTCCACCTTGTAGGTCTTGTGCCACAATCCAAAGTGAGGGGTAATATGGAGGAAGGCCTCACATACGACAATGAATGACGAGATATGGAGGATGGACTCAGTTCAAGTCATGGAAATCCAGCCCATAATAAAACATGAGCCCCGCACAAAGGGATCCGTCGGGAAGCCTAAACCCGAAGGAAGTGAGACACGAACACCATGTTCTCGCCGGGCTCAGAGTGGGAATGACCTGCCTGAGCAGGCAGCCTATGCGAGATCTCGCCCGGTTAGATACCTGGCGTCTCGCAGCTTTAGCACATCTTCTTTCGTGGACGGAGGAAGACATCCATCGGCCGTGCTGGTGAGCCGGACATCTTGAAGGTCCGGCGCTGAATCTGAAGCTCTGGGTGTTAGAACTCGAAGCACGAGGCGAACTCGATGGAGGGTGTAAAAAGAAGAGGGCCTTGGTCTCATTATAAAGAGGTTGAATACCAAGAGCCCACCCCGTGGTCGATTAGGACTCGCCTTTGATAGAGGAGGCGTGCCGACGGGCACGGTTGGGTTACCCACGTCCGTATTGATGAGAATCCCGGAATAAGGGGGCATGATCTATGCTTTGATAATACGTGCCAAGGAAACCGCACCGCTAAACGTGCTAAGGTGGAACGGTAAAAAACAATTCATATAAAAGCCTGGCCGTGGTGTGATGTCACGCCACGGAATACGTCAGCAGATCTGTGCAAAAATTATTCTCTCTACGGTGGTATGTGGAACTTGTTTTGCAGAGCCGGACACTATCCTGGTGTTCAAAACCTTCTATGAAGTATTCGGAGAAGGAACCCGCCTTGCAATGCCGAAGACAATATGCGCGCCGGACTCGTCGTCATTGAAGCCTGGTTCAGGGGCTACTGAGGGAGTCCTGGACTAGGGGGTGTCCGGATAGCCGAACTATCATCACGGCCGAACTCCAAGACTATGAAGATACAAGATTGAAGACTTCGTCCCGTGTCCGGATGGGACTTTCCTTGGCGTGGAAGGCAAGCTTGGCGATACGGATATGTAGATCTCCTACCATTGTAACCGACTGTGTAACCCTAACCTATCCGATGTCTATATAAACCGGAGGGTTTTAGTCCGTGAGGACGAACAACAATCATACCATAGGCTAGCTTCTAGGGTTTAGCCTCCTTGATCTCGTGGTAGATCTACTCTTGTACTACCCATATCATCAATATTAATCAAGCAGGAGTAGGGTATTACCTCCATCGAGAGGGCCCGAACCTGGGTAAAAACATCGTGTCCCTTGTCTCCTGTTACCATCCGCCTAGATGCACAGTTCGGGACCCCCTACCCGAGATCCGCCGGTTTTGACACCGACAAACACCATTTGAGAGTGTTGTATGCTCAAAATCCTCTTGTGAAGGAGTACATGGATGCACATCATGGCAAGGTGTGGTCAAGAAGCAAATTCAACGAAACCTGCAAAGTAGATTATGTGACCAGTAACCTTGCAGAATGCTTCAATTCAAAGTTCAAGTCGGTGAAAGGGCTCTTGTTGTGGCAAGCATTTGACAAGATGAGGCAAATGATCATGATAAAGATGGCTCTTCGCAAAAGAATTGCGTAAACACAATATGTTGGTCATCAAATGCTCCCATCATTGATTAAGGCATTGCACTTGAAGGCAAGAGGATCAAGATGAAATGTATTCGATCGATACATATGAGGGAGAGGTTACCTATCTTGACACTAAAAATAGGGTATGGAGGTATCCTGTGAACCTAAGTACTAGAGAATGTACTTGTTGGCAATGGCGAGATCCTTGGGAAGCCATGCATACATGCCCTACATCCGATGACCGTTATCGGGGTGCAGATGGTGAAGTTGATCAATATTGCTCCGAGTATTTCTCTGTTGCCAAATTTATGGCTGCTTATGCTGACAATGTGCCTGCACTATTGGGGAAAGATCAATGGAACATAGTAGATCCAGGGTTCAAACTCCACGCTCCTGTCATTACTAGACCACCAGGAAGACCAAGGAACCAGAGGATTAGAGCAGGTGAGGAGGGTCGTCTACCAAAGAAGCGTGCTTGCAAAAAATGTGGAGTTCTGGGGCATATTGCTAGGCTTTGTACCAATGCAGTGGATGCATCATTTGGAGAGGAGTAAAGATGGACAGCAGCCAATGCTGAGGAGAATGCAGCAGCAATGGAGACTGAAGATGCAGTGGAGAATGCAGCAGCAAATGAAGCAGTGGAGAATGCAGCAGCAAATGAAGCATCTTGGTATGTGTTTGCACCCTTTGTAGAATGCAGCTACCCTTTTGTTTGCATTTGTTCTCTTTTTTGCCTATGGCTTATAATTTTATTTACCAGCTCTAGGGAGAAAAGGCCAAGAGATGAAGAAGCGAGAAGATTTTGAAACCATGGCCTTTGATGGTTTTGAATCTATAAGAGAGGAAGAGGAGGGCGTAATTTTTCCAATTGTGCCTTTAAAGATTACTGAACCCATAGATGACCGTCAAATGGTCGTGAAGTGCTCGGCGAGTGCAACTACTCCATCAGCACCTCCACGAGGAAAACCCCAAGTAAAGCCCAAGATAAAAAGGAACAAGAGTCTGAAAGAAAAGAGCATCTCAACTAGGGAAACCAGGAGCAAGACGGTGAAGCCAGCTGCAAACACAAGGAGCAAGTCGAAAATTTCAATTAAGTTGTTGGGAAATGTTTGTGTTGTCAATTTGAGGGCGAGTGGATCGCTTAAAACTTGGTAGATTTGTATTAAGATGTTGGCATCTTAAAACTTGGTAGATTTGAGCTACTGTGAAAACTTATCAGTTGTAATAATGTTGCTTCTACTTTGGTTTCTTATTTGAGTCAGAATTCAAATTTCCATCAAAATTTGAATTTAAATCAATATTTGAATTTGGGCCAGAATTTGGATTCGAGTCAAAGTTGAAGTTGAACATTGGAGGTTCATTGCTCTGTGCGGTGTATTTGATCAAGCATTTGAAGTCCAATATTCGTAGGTGAACAGTCTGAATGAGAAATGTGGTAGAAACAAGCTCGAAAGCTAGGCTAAACAACCCTATTTGAAATCAAGTTTTTTTTTACCTTGCCTAAATGAGGCATATATATTTTTTATTAACACTTGTTCCATATATATAGGGTAAAAACGAAGTCTCACTATTTATTGATTAATATTCATATTACTACATTTTTTTGAAAAATATGCTTTTATTTCAAAACCGTCAAATAACACGTTTTAGATATGAAAATGAAAAAGTAAGTTCAGATCCTTCTTACTCACTCCAAAATGAAGCTATGGAGATTTTTCTGATTTTTTTCAAACCCTAAACCCTCTCTCCCTATTCTACGAACTCTGAAAATGTTCATAGGTGATAGCTCATTTGTGTGAAGACTTTTTTCATTGAAATGACCTACACCAAGTTTATTTTTTTCTCATAACCTTGTCACATATGACGGCTATGTGCGCAAGAATTACAACATTTTGATTTTTTTGAATATTTTAAAAACATTTGAACTTGATTTCGACAGACACTTCAAAAAATGATTTTTCAAAAAAAAAAAATGCCCCTATACCGAGTTTATATTTTTTTATGGTAACTAGGTCTCATAAACGGACGAACTATGTTTTTTTTATATTTTTGCAATTTTTTCTAATTTAGTTATGGCCATTTGAAATCTGGTCAAACCCTAATAACCCCGTTGACTCGCTCATAACCCCATAGAAATGCTCCAAACCCTAGCGTCGAACGTGCGCCGTCGGATCCTACCAAGCGCCAAACACCACCTGTCAGATGTGAGGCAGGCATGCGCGATCCGCGTGATGCATCCTGATTAGCTCTTTACCTTTGTCCTTCTCGGGTTTTTACGATCTGCCCACTTTACATATGAAATTGTATTTTTTGCACATGACCACCACATGTCAGTGTTAAGAGTTGGTTCAAATATTCAAACTGCAAAATACAATGTGGCAAATCATCAATATAGCTTCCCCTTCTCCTCTTCTCCACCTGACAGACAAAGGCATCGAGCAGATCGAGCAATTCCTCTGTTTCTTTCCCCATCTTCTCATTCTTCTTCCTCTCGAGCAATTCCTCTGTTTCTTCCTCTCGGGCGATATGTCGACCTCCTCGTCAGCCCCCCGTTCCACGTGGCCGGTGTATGGTCCAAAGGTCGATGACTCGATGCAATGACTGCCCACTTGATCGCGCCATCAAGTGGTTGACTTTGAAGGAGGAGAAGAATGGGAACTTTAGCGAAGTTAAATCAAATGCGAGAGCAAGCCGGAGGGGCAGGTTAGATCTGAGTTTTCCTCGCATCCTTTATCTCTAATTTCTCAAAAATCTGTCGATTTGGATTTAGGTTACATGATTTCGTTTTCGGATCGTGAAGAAATGCCACCATTTCGAGTGGATGGATGATTACATCCGGAGGCTTCAAGGGTCGGGCTTCTTTGGATTCGAGGGGAATACAATCCATGAGTCCAATCTGCCCCATGACAAGCTGGCCCGGCAGCAGCAGCGCGTCCGGAATACCCGACGGTGGTAGATGTCGAACTGAAGACGGAATTGAAGAAGATGAACAAGAACTTCAAGGAGCTGATTGAGTCGAAGAAGCAATCCAATCTTATAGCTTTAGGAATACTTGCTCTAGGAATTTTTTACTTGATGGACATCTCTCGTTAGAGATGTTTGTCTACTGTTGTTGCCACTATTTAGCAATCCAAGTCTGTTTATCTCAAATGCAACTCTGTTTAGTGCTACTGTCGATCTCTGAATGTATGCAGTTTACTGTTAAGTTTCGACACTTTCAGTTTAAGAAAACAACTACCGATTCAGTGATAGGATTATTTTGTTAGCTAATAACCTCGAGTGTTGGATCATACCCTAGCTCGTCACATGACAGTAAGTAGTACTTGAGCAGCACAAGGGATATACATCAAGTTCATCTCTTCTCTCTCGCACTTGCCAAACTTTTGTCCTCGAGTTCGTCAGTTCTGCTAAAAAAACCTAGTTCGCGGGCCCAAAGAGAAAGCCCAGAAACAAGCGATGTTTCTCTTTTTGTTTAGGAAGGATTGCTTCGTTCTTTTTTGTTTCTAATTGCTTTTTTCATTAATTTGATTGCCCAATCTCTTCTATCTCATTGAGGAATTTTTTGGCTTTCCTTTATGGGTCCCTTCATTTTTTAGAATCAAAGTATTTGCAAACCGCAGTATTATTATGCCTAGCGAACCAATACTTCATGATTAGAAAAAGTGGTCTAACCCTCTTTTTTATATACTTCAAACATAGTGTAGTTAAAACTACACTTTTGAGTAAAGCCAAATATCTCAAAGTATTTGATACTTCAATATTTCTGAAAACCAAAGTATTCTTTGAAGGGAGCCCTTCTTTGAATACCTAAAAATACAGAGCTCTCAAACCAAAGCCGTGTACAAATGTACAATATGTTCTTATTTTTAGAAGGCATCTATAAACACATCATTTTTAGTTTGTTTGGTTAATTTTTCCCACGCCAATTAGCCGTGTCTAAACTTGGGACAAACAAAATACAAACATAACAAAGCATTAATATAACACACATAACTTAACTTAGATAGGGTTGCTAGGGCAACATAAGTTCTTACATAGACACCGATAGATAATCCCTAATAATTAACCTTACATAGATAGGGTAGCTAGCTTGGGCAACACACACACCAAACTCACACTACATAGTAGATAGATAGGGTAGCTAGGGCAACACCGCCATGTCTTCACCGTGGTCTTCACCTTAACCGCCGGCTTCACCGTCTTCTTCGCCGCCGGCTTCAGTACTCCTCCTCCTCAAGGCCGTTGTCACCGAGGTAGTACGGGAGGCTGTGCATGCGGTTGCGAGCGGGGAAGACACTCTCGAAGTCGGTGAAGATGTTATAGGTCGTGAATGCGATGAACTCGCACCCACACCAATACACCTTGCCGAGCACGTAGTAGGCATCGAACCTGTTGGTGAAATGGACGACGAGCCCTACCACTAGAGCGTTGGCGTGGGGACGCTGCTCCACGAGGTCGAACATGGGCGGCGAGCCCGCCGGGAGGTGGTGGAAGCCCGCACGGAGGAACCCCCGTGCAAGCTCAGTGCTTCCCCTCCAGCGGGAGAACGCCCACACGTGGAGGGATTCCTCGACGATGACGTTGGCGGGGTACCGCCGTTTTGGCACGGTGGGCGGCGCTTGGAATGTCGGCCGGTTGTACTGCATATTGCTCACTTCGCTGAGTGGAACGACTTTGGCTTTTGGGGGAAGAAGAGAAGTTGGAGGCGCAGATGGATCTGTAGAAGAAGAGGCAATGAAGGGCAGTTTAAATAGCCGGGGGAGACGAAGTGGGTACACGCGCAACCGGCGTAGATCGTGACTCAGTGCGTGCGTGAACCGATGCGATCATCAGTTTGTGAACGTGAATCGATGCGAGCGTGCTTTGCGTGCTCTGCATTGGCGGCTGCCTGCCTCCCCCTTCTATGTGCTCTGCGTTGGCGGCTGCGACCGTGAACCGATGCCTCGAAATATGGACGCGACCGTGTGTGCAGCCTGCCCCTTCTGCCACCGGCACATATGCCTGCGACGCGTGAAACGACGCTGCAGAGCGACTGAATCCACCGGCAACCGTGCGGCGGATCGATGCATGCGTGTCGGCGTGCATGCATGCGATTAGGTCTAGGTCACTAGATGCGTGCGTGGCGGTGTTAGCAGGCTACATCGATGCCAAAGCCGGGCATGCATATCAGGCTGCATCCATCCATAGCAGGCTTTTTTAATTTATTACCAAAAAACTAACGGGCCCGTCCTATGAACACAAACACGGCCCAACCAGCGAAGCCACAACCACAGTCAACAGAGTCCAACGTGGCCCCACAAGTCAGTTAACGGCCAAGACGGCAAACGCGTCATTATGAACATTTGTGAGAGTTTCAGCTAAGGGAATGGGGAAAAGTGAGCAAAAGTTTGAAGCGTGGGGAAAACTGAGCACAACTAAGGAATTGGGGGCACAGATGGAATAAGCCCTTTTTCTTTTTCTTCCTTTTAGAAGAACTAGGTGCATCAATATTATTTCTCTGAGAATCTTGCTCAATTCTCTTAGGGTGGCCTTCAGGATACAAAGGTTCCTGAGTCATTCTACTAGTTCTAGTAGCCACTCTAACAGCATAATCATTTTTCTTACTATTCATTTCATTGAGCAAATCATTTTGAGCTTTAAGTACTTGTTCCACTTGAGTGATAACCATAGAAGCATGTTTGCTAACAAGTTTAAGTTCACATCTAACATCGGCCATATAATCACCCAAGTGTTTAATCATATAAGTATTTTGTTTTAATTGTCTACCAAAATAAGCATTGAAGTCTTCTTGCCTAAACATAAAGTTATCAAACTCATCCAAGCACTGACTAGCAATTTTAGTAGGAGGGACTTCAACTTTATCATATCTATAGAGAGAATTTACCTTTACTACCTGTGTCGGTATATCAAGATCAGGAGGTTCTTCAACAGGTAATGGATCGGGATCATATGTTTCTTCAATAGGCGGTAAATTAAGACCATGTATTTCTTCGATAGGAGGTAATTCTTAACATCTTCAGCTTTAATACCTTTTTATTTCATAGATTTCTTTGCCTCTTGCATATCTTCGGGACTGAGAAACAGAAACCTCTCTTCTTCGGAGTTGGTTTAGGAATAGGCTCAGTAATAGGCTCAGGAGCTGCCCAATTATTTTCATTTGTCAACATATTATTCAATAAAATTTCAGCTTCATCCGGTGTTCTTTCCCTGAAAAGAGAACCAACACAACTATCCAGGTAATCTCTGGAAGCATCGATTAGTCCATTATAAAAGATATCAAGTATTTCATTTTTCTTAAGAGGATGATCAGGAAAAGCATTAAGTAACTTGAGAAGCCCCCCCAAGCTTGTGCGAGACTCTCTTCTTCAATTTGCACAAAGTTGTATATTTCCTTTAAAGCAGCTTGTTTCTTATGAGCAGGGAAATATTTAGCAGAGACGTAATTAATCATATCCTGGGGACTACGCACACAACAAGGATCAAGAGAATTAAACCATATCTTAGCATCACCCTTTAATGAGAACGGAAATATTTGAAGTATATAAAAATAGCGAGATCTCTCATCATTAGTGAACAGGGTGGCTATATCATTTAATTTAGTAAGATGTGCCACAACAGTTTCAGATTCATAGCCATGAAAAGGATCAGATTCAACCAAAGTAATTATATCAGGATCAACAGAGAATTCATAATCCTTATCGGCAACACAAATAGGTGAAGTAGCAAAAGCAGGGTCAGGTTTCATTTTATCTCTAAGAGATTCTTTACTCCATTTAATTAATAGCATCTTGAGTTCACGACTACCTTTGCAAGATAAAATAGCTGCAGAAGCTTCCATATCAAAAACATAACCCTCAGGAATAACAGGCCTATCTTCATCATCACTTTCATCAATATAATCAGATTCAATAATTTCTTTCTCTCTAGCCCTAGCAATTTGTTCATCAAGAAATTCACTAAGGGGCACAGTAGTATCAAGCATAGAAGTAGTTTCATCATAAGTATCATGCATAGCAGAAGTGGCATCATCAATAACATGCGACTTGTCAGAACGAATAGTAGAAGCAGGTTTAGGTGTCGCAAGCTTACTCATAACAGAAGGTGAATCAAGTGCAGAGCTAGATGGCAGTTCCTTACCTCCCCTCGTAGCTGAGGGATAAATTGTTGTCTTAGTGTCTTTCAAGTTCTTCATAGTGTCCAGTAGATATAAATCCAAGTGACTCAAAGAATAGAGCTATGCTCCCCGGCAATGGCGCCATAAATTAATCTTGATAACCCACAAGTGTAGGGGATCGCAACAACTTTCGAGGGTAGAGTATTCAACCCAAATTTATTGATTCGACACAAGGGGAGCCAAAGAATATTCTCAAGTATTAGCAGTTGAGTTGTCAATTCAACCACACCTGGATAACTTAGTATCTCCGGCAAAGTAATTAGTAGAAAAGTAATATGATAGTAGTGGTAACGGTAACAAAAGAGTAATGAAAGTAAAAGCAATATTTTTGGTGTTTTGTAGTGATTGTAACAATAGCAACGGAAAAGTAAATAAGCGTAAACTAGTATATGGAAAGCTCGTAGGCATCGGATCGGTGATGGATAATTATGTCGGATGCGGTTCATCATGTAACAGTCATAACATAGGGTGCACATAACTAGCTCCAATTCATCAATGTAATGTAGGCATGCATTCCGAGTATAGTCATACGTGCTTATGGAAAAGAACTTGCATGCATCTTTTGTCCTACCCTCCCGTGGCAGCGGGGTCCTAATGGAAACTAAGGGATATTAAGGCCTCCTTTTAATAGAGAACCGGAACAAAGCATTAGCACATAGTGAATACATGAACTCCTCAAACTATGGTCATCACCGGGAGTGGTCCCGACTATTGTCACATCAGGGTTGCCAGATCATAACGCATAGTAGGTGACTATAGACTTGCAAGATAGGATCAAGAACTCACATATATTCATGAAAACATAATAGGTTCAGATATGAAATAATGGCACTCGGGCCCTAGTGACAAGCATTAAGCATAGCAAAGTCATAGCAACATCAATCTCAGAACATAATGGATACTAGGGATCAAACCCTAACAAAACTAGCTCGATTACATGATAGATCTCATCCAACCCATCACCATCCAGCAAGCCTACGATGGAATTACTCATGCACGGCGGTGAGCATCATGAAATTGGTGATGGAGGATGGTTGATGATGATTTACGACGACGAATCCCCTCTCCGGAGCCCCGAACGGACTCCAGATCAGCCCTCCCGAGAGGTTTTAGGGCTTGGCGGCGGCTCCGTATCGTAAAATGCGATGATTTCTTCTCCTCTATTTTTTCTCCCAGAAAGCAAATATACAGAGTCAGAGTTGGCGTCGGAGGAGCTTCAGGGGGCCCACGAGGTAGGGGAGTTTCAGGGGGCCCCGAGTGCCATGATTTCAGATCTGAACCTATTATGTTTTCATGAATATATGTGAGTTCTTGATCCTATCTTGCAAGTCTATAGTTACCTATTATGTGTTATGATCCGTTAACCCCGAAGTGACAATAATCGGGATACTTATCGGTGATGACTGTAGTTTGAGGAGTTCATGTATTCACCAAGTGTTAATGCTTTGGTCCGGTACTCTATTTAAAGGAGGCCTTAATATCCCTTAGTTTCCAATAGGATCCCGCTGCCACGGGAGGGTAGGACAAAATATGTCATGCAAGTTCTTTTCCATAAGCACGTATGACTATACTCGGAACACATGCCTACATTACATTGATGAACTGGAGCTAGTTCTGTGTCACCCTATGTTATAACTATTGCATGAGGAATCGCATCCGGCATAATTCTCCATCACCGATCCAATGCCTACGAGCTTTTCACATATTGTTCTTCGCTTAGTTACTTTTCCGTTGCCACTATTACGCTTGCTACAAAACTGCTACTATTACTTTTGCCACCATTACCGATACTATCATATTACTTTGCTACTAAACACTTTGCTGCAGATATTAAGTTATCCAGGTGTGGTTGAATTGACAACTCAACTGCTAATACTTGAGAATATTCTTTGGCTCCCCTTGTGTCGAATCAATAAATTTGGTTTGAATACTCTACCCTCGAAAACTGTTGCGATCCCCTATACGTGTGGGTTATCAGTAATAGGAGCAATCGGAGTGCGAAGAAAATCATTGTTGTTGGTATTGGAAAAGTCACACAATTTAGTATTTTCTTGAGCCATCGTGACAAACAATCCAACACACAAGCACACAAGAAGCAAGCGAAAAGAGATGAACGGAAAAAGGGGGCGAATAAAACGGCAAGGGTGAAGTGGGAGAGAGGAAAACGAGAGGCAAATGGCAAATAATGTAATGCGAGGGATAAGAGTTTGTGATGGGTACTTGGTATGTCTTGACTTGACTTGGCGTACATCTCCCGAACAGCGGCGTAAATCCTTCTTACTACCTCTTGAGCATCTGCGTTGGTTTTCCCTTGAAGAGGAAAGGGTGATGCAGCAAAGTAGCGTAAGTATTTCACCTCAGTTTTTGAGAACCAAGGTATCAATCCAAAGAGGAGACTACATGCAAGTCGTCCTGCACCTACACAAACAAATAAGAACCTTGCAACCAACGCGATAAAGGGGTTGTCAATCCCTTCACGGCCACTTGCAAAAGTGAGATCTGATAGAGATAATAAGATAAATATTTTTGGTATTTTTATGATATAAATTGAAAGTAAAGATTGCAAAGTAAAATAGATTGGAAACTTATATGATGGAAAATAGACCGGGGCCATAGGTTTCACTAGTGGCTTCTCTCAAGATAGCATAAGTATTACGGTGGGTGAACAAATTACTGTCGAGCAATTGATGTAAAAGTGCATAGTTATGAGAATATCTAGGCATGATCATGTATATAGGCATCACGTCTGCGACAAGCGGCATCAAACGATTCTGCATCTACTACTATTACTCCACACATTGACCACTATCCAGCATGCATCTAGAGTATTAAGTTCATAAGAACAGAGTAACACATTAGGCAAGCTGACATGATGTAGAGGGATAAACTCAAGCAATATGATATAAACCCCATCTTTTTATCATCGATGGCAACAATACAATGCGTGCCTTGCTGCCCCTGCTGTCACTCGGAAAGGATACCGCAATATTGAACCCAAAGCTAAGGACTTCTCCCATTGCAAGAAAGATCAATCTAGTAGGCCAAAGCAAACTGATAATTCGAAGAGACTTGCAAAGATAACAAATCATACATAAAAGAATTCACAGAAGATTCAAATATTGTTCATAGATAATCTTGATCATAAACCCACAATTCATCGGATCTCGACAAACACACCGCAAAAAGAATTACATCAAATAGATCTCCAAGAGAATCAAGGAGAACTTTCTATTGAGATCCAAAGAGAGAGAAGAAGCCATCTAGCTAATAACTATGGACCCGAAGGTCTGAGGTAAACTACTCACACATCATCGGAGAGGCTATGGTGTTGATGTATAAGCCCTCCGTGATCGATTCCCCCTCCGGCGGAGCGCCGGAAAAGGCCCCAAGACGGGATCTCACGGGTACAGAAGATTGCGGCGGTGGAAATAGGGTTTTGTGTGGCTCCTGGATGTTTTTGGGGTATATGAGTATATATAGGAGGAAGAAGAAGGTCGGTGGAGCTGCGAGGGGCCCATGTGGGTGGGGGGCGCGCCCAAGGGAGCAGGCGCGCCTCCCTGCCTCGTGGCCTCCTCGCTTCTTTCTTGATGTCCACTCCAAGTCCCCTGGATCATATTTGTTCCAAAAATAACTCTCATGAAGGTTTCATTCTGTTTGGATTCCGTTTGATATTCCTTTTCTGCGAAACACTGAAATAGGCAAAAAAACAACAATTTGCCTTTGGGCCTTCGGTTAATAGGTTAGTCCCAAAAATAATATAAAAGTGCTTAGTAAAGCCCATTAAACATCCAAAACAGAGAATATAATAGCATGGAACAATCAAAAATTATAGATACGTTGGAGACGTATCAACGACATATAGAACATATACACTATAGCAGAAGATTGCATGGTAAAAGTAGATAGCACAATTCACTAGAATTTGTTAAGGAAAGGCAGTAGCTAGCAAACTGAACATGGGTCCTTATAGTGAGCTAATAAGACAAGCTGCTCCTCATTGTCGGAGATATCAATGACGATTGGCTCCTTGGACATGGAAGAGGGCGAGGCCTCCGCATCATGGGTGCCCTCGTTGTAGTGCTGAGTTGCCTGAGCCGCTCCGGGCACCAACCTGCTGGCTCTCGAGATGAGGTAAGCACGTGCACGCTGAGAAAACACCTCGTAGTCTTCATCGAAGGCATCGACGGTGGCCTCGAGAAAACGCCATGAACTGTCTTTTAAAGCAGCCAACCGCGTCGCAGCGTCGGTGCGCGAGGTGTCAACGGTGGCCTCGACGGTGAGGTGCTCCTCCAAGATCTGGGGGTCGGCACAAATGGCAGCCATCGCGACCTCATCCGCGCGTACGGCCGCGATTTGCTTCTCCGCTTCCAAATGCTCCTTGAGATCCTGGCTATACTGCATGCACCATGGCTTAGGGCGGCGCTTGTTTGGTGGAGGCGTCGGTGATTTGGGTGGAAGGTGTCGCGCTCGCGCCGGCGGTCGGGGCACGTCAAAAATTTTGGTTCGAATTTCCATGGTTACAGTGATCATCCACGTCATTGCATAATTTGGGTACACAAAGGAGACTACAACACACCCACACTTCTTAATCGAGCAAGTTCAGCAATTAAATAGAGCTAGCCGACCTAAACATTACTCTATCAAATTAAAGACCAGCACTCTTAATTAAACAAAACAAAGAGTACTACTACGGTTGGTGCTCGTTGATCTCCGCCGCCGCCTCCATGTCCAGCTCGCGTCCGACGGTCTCCTGGGGAAGGGGCTCCATGGCATCCATCGCACCATACTCGACAAGCATCTCGCCATCCGCGACCGCCATCTCTTTAGAAAAGGCCACCACGAGCTGGGCATGGGCGGGCCTTGATCTGGCTTGGGCAGGCTTCGTCATCGCAAAGTATGCGGCGGAGGAACGGACGGCTGCTCGAACACTCTTGGCGATTGCCAGCTCTTCAGCCGTGGGTTGCCGACCGTTGTCGGAGAAGCTTCGTTTGATTTGTGCGGTGACCGCCAGGAGCTGGGCGTGGGTGGCCTCGACATGGTCGTGGGCGGCCTCCATCAGGGCTAAGGCCGCCGCTACGGAATGGACAGCTGTTGTACCACTCTCGCCAGTTGTCATCCCCGGGCCAGATGTTGCTGCCGCCACCTGAGAAGCAACAACGGCCGTTTGGGCTGCCATGGCCGCCTGCTCGCAGGTTGCGGCCACGCTCATGCACCTTGTTAGCACGCGCATGGCGGCAGCATCCACGCTCTCGCCGGAGTGGGCCACCGAAGTTGCCCTCACGACGCGGGTCCACGTGCTCATCTTTCACCGGCGATGATTGAACAGTGAAACGATATTTGGGGAGGGAGCTAGTGTGCTTGAGACGCCGGCTATGGAATGTAGCCGACACACCTTCTCGCATAAGCCATAGGCGTACTATACATCAATAGTGCTCCAGGATATTTGTGCTGCATCTCACACGGTTGGTGATAATAAACTGTGTGTGATCTACTTGATTTTTCATCTTGATTTGAATTACATAATGGGGTCACAGCGGCAATGGACGATGTTTGAATTGCTAGACCTTTTATCTGGAGTGAACATGCAACTATATGTGTGTCATAAAAGAATTGGAATTATTCAGGGTTCGTTTGAACATTTTATACATTAAATTGGTTTTCTAGCCATTTCAGGTGCACAATTCAAAATTAAACTACATGCACATGCTCCAGTGCATATAAATTGGTTGAATAAAAAAATCTGTGTCCTTCGGTGCATGCTTAGGTCCCATGCAAGAAATGGGAATGAATTTCAAACACAGGGCACCGTCGATTGCCGACAAAACATTGAGATGCCTGGTTTTTAAATTCTAGTAAATCTAAAACTCGTCTGAAATTCATGAAACTTGGCATGCTATCATGGAGCGGCATCAACATGCAGTGGTAATTTTTTTGTCCCATTTGGGGCAGGTTTGGATATATGCTTCTCACAAACCAGAGCTTCTCACAACAAGCATGATGGTCTCGGTAGGGAACGTCCCATCTTTGGGGACGAAACGATATCCATTGCCTCTTATTGTTTCCAATTTTTTTCTCGTGTCAACATAGAACAACAGGAGTGTTGTGTCAATTTTTGTGATTTTCCGGGGTTTGTTCGGACATTTTTATGCATTAACTGAGTTTTCAATGCATTTATGTGCATAATTCAAATTTGAACTACATGCACATGCTCCAGTGCATATAAATTGGTTTAAAAATCAAATCTGTGTCCTTGGGTGCATGCTTAGGTCCCATGCAAGAAATGGGAATGAATTTAAAACACCAGGGCATCGTTTATTGCCGGCAAAACATTGAGATGCCTGGTTTCTAAATTCTAGTAAATCCAAAACTCATCTGAAATTCATGAAACTTCGCATGCTATCATGGAGCGGCATCAACACGACGTGGTAATTTTTTTGTACCATTTGGGGCAGGTTTGGATATATGCTTCTCACAAACCAGAGCTTCTCACAACAAGCATGATAGTTTCGGTAGGGAACGTCCCACCTTTGGGGACGAAACGATATCCATTGCTTCTTATTGCTTTCAAATTTTTTCTCGTGACAACATAGAACAACAGGAGTGTTGTGTCAATTTTTGTGATTTTTCGGGGTTAGTTTGGACATTTTTATGCATTAACTGAGTTTTTAATGCATTCATGTGCATACTTCAAATTTGAACTACATGCACATGCTCCAGTGCATATAAATTGGTTGAAAAATCAAATTTGTGTCCTTGGGTGCATGCTTAGGTCACATGCAAGAAATGGGAATGAATTTCAAACACCAGGGCACCGTTGATTGCCGGCGAAACATTGAGATGCCTGGTTTTTAAATTCTAGTAAATCTGAAACTCGTCTGAAATTCATGAAACTTGGCATGCTATCATGGAGCGGCATCAACATGCCGTGGTAATTTTTTTGTCCCATTTGGGGCTGGTTTGGGTATATGCTTCTCACAAACCAGAGCTTCTCACAACAAGCATGATGGTTTCGGTAGCGAACGCCCCACCTTTGGGGACAAAACAAATTCCATTGCCTCTTATTGCTTTCAAAAAATTTCTCGTGTCAACATAGAACAACAGGAGTGTTGTGTATTTTTTGTGATTTTTCGGGGTTCGTTTGGACATTTTTATGCATTAAGTGAGTTTTCAATGCATTTATGTGCATAATTCAAATTTGAACTACATGCACATGCTCCAGTGCATATAAATTGGTTGAAAAATCAAATCTTTGTCCTTGGGTGCATGCTTAGGTCCCATGCAAGAAATGGGAATGAATTTCAAACACTAGGGCATCGTTGATTGTCGGCAAAATGTTGAGATACTTCGTTTTCAAATTCTAGTAAATCGAAAACTCGTCATGAAACTTGGCATGCTATCATGGAGTGGCATCAACATGCAGTGGTAAATTTTTTGTCCCATTTGGGGCTGGTTTGGGTATATGCTTCTCACAAACCAGAGCTACTCACAACAATCATGATGGTTTTGGTAGGGAACATCCCACCTTTGGGGACGAAATGATATCCATTGCCTCTTATTGCTTCCAAAAATTTTCTCGTGTCAACATAGAACAACAGGAGTGTTGTGTCAATTTTTGTGATTTTTCGGGGTTCATTTGGACATTTTTATACATTAACTGAGTTTTCAATGCATTTATGTGCATAATTCAAATTTGAACTACATGCACATGCTCCAGTGCATATAAATTGGTAGAAAAATCAAATCTGTGTCCTTATGTGCATGCTTAGGTCCCATGCAAGAAATGGGAATGAATTTCAAACACCACGGCACTGTTGATTGCCGACAAAACATTGAGATGTCTGGTTTTTAAATTCTAGTATATCCAAAACTCGTCCAGTGCGCAGGCTCACCAGGAAGCGTGCGAGATGTTCAACGCAGGATTTGTGCATCTCTTCAACGCAAACGGTTCATTGAAGTAGTAAAGCGGCAGAAAATAAACCAAAAAATATACTACTGCCACACGCCCCGTGTGACGTGCGAGCAGGCGTGAGTTGACAGGACACATGCGAGCAGTCCGCCACGCAGGCATACCAGGAGGCGTGCGTGCAGGTGTGTGTATTGACGGGGAGGCGTGCGATTAGCTGTGTGAAATGATGGTAGGAATGGCAGACGTCCGCCGTGCAAGCTCACCGGGAGGCGAGACAACTTTTGACGGCAGCCTGCCATGCTCCCACTGGTCCGTATTAATTGTGCGCCCGAGCCGCCGACCATAATAGGCGGCCGCACCCCTGGTCCACAGTGGTCACCAACGTATGGACTCCGGAGTGTATGACGATGCCGCCAAAGCACATCACCGGAGGGAGTGGCAACACCGGGGCTGGTGAAGCACTCGCACAACGCATGAAGCTGGCCACAGAGGTTTCCGTCGCCGCCGAAGAGGTCTCGCGCGGGAAGTAGCACGACTCTGACTTTGTCGGCGCTATCGTGCCCCCCCCCCCAGCCAGAACCGAAGGTCAATAGCAACTCTGGCAACAACTGCGACTCCGACGGAAAACAGGTTAGTCATCTATATACCCATTTGTGTGGCAAATATATGAAGTGTTTTCTCTGGTTAATCCCCCCCTCCCCACCCCTCCCCTCTATAATTTTTCTGGAATACAAATCCTATGGTTATGTTCTCACAGCCCATGAAATCAGAGTAATCAAGATCCGTTAGATACACGTAGTGTATTGATGACCCACAAGTATAGGGTATCTATCGTAGTCCTTTTGATAAGTAAGAGTGTCGAACCCAACAAGGAGCAGAAGGAAATGATAAGCGGTTTTCAAAGAAGGTATTCTCTAGAAGCACTGAAATTATAGGTAACAGATAGTTTTGTGATAAGATAATTTATAACGAGCAACAAGTAACAAAAGTAAATAAAGTGCAGCAAGGTGGCCCAATCCTTTTTGTAGCAAAGGACAAGCCTGGACAAACTCTTATGTAGAGAAAAGCGCTCCCGAGGACACATGGGAATTATCGTCAAGCTAGTTTTCATCACGTTCATATGATTCGCGTTCAGTACTTTGATAATTTGATATGTGGGTGGACCGGTGCTTGGGTGATGTCCTTACTTGGACAAGCATCCCACTTATGATTAACTCCTATTGCAAGCATCCAAAACTACAAAAGAAGTATTAAGGTAAACCTAACCATAGCATGAAACATATGGATCCAAATCAGCCCCTTACGAAGCAACGCATAAACTAGGGTTTAATCTTCTGTCACTCTAGCAACCCATCATCTACTTATTACTTCCCAATGCCTTCCTCTAGGCCCAAATAATGGTGAAGTGTCATGTAGTCGACGTTCACATAACACCACTAGAGGAGAGACAACATACATTTCATCATAATATCGAACGAATGCCAAATTCACATGACTACTAATAGCAAGACTTCTCCCATGTCCTCGGGAACAAACGTAACTACTCACAAAGCATATTCATGTTCATAATCAGAGGGGTATTAATATGCATATATGATCTGAACATATGATCTTCCACCAAATAAACCAACTAGCATCAAATATAAGGAGTAATCAACACCACTAGCAACCCATGTGTACCAATCCTGCACTTAGAGACAAGAATAGGATACAAGAGATGAACTAGGGTTTGAGCGGAGATGGTACCGTGAAGATGTTGATGGAGATTGGGCCCTCCCGATGAGAGGAGCGTTGGTGATGACGATGGCGATGATTTCCCTCCCGAGGGGGAATTGTCCCTGCAGGACAGCTCCATGGGAGACCTAGATTGGTTCCGCCAAGGTTCCACCTCGTATGTGGAGTCTCGTCCCAAAGCTTGCTTATGATTTTTCTTGGACGAAAGACTTCATATAGCGTAAGATGTGCATCGAAGGGCCAACAGGGGCCCACGAGGCAGGGGCGCGCCTGGGGTAGGCGCCCCACCCTTGTGGCAGGTGTGGGCCCCTCTGGTATTTCTTCCGCCAAGATTTTTCATTATTTCCAAAAATAACTTCCGTAGAGTTTCGTGACTTTTGGAGTTGTGCGAATAGGTCTTTAATATTTGCTCCTTTTCCAAATTTCGTAATTCCAAATGCTCGCATTCTCCCTCCTTATGTAAACCTTGTAAAATAAGAGAGAATAGGCATAAGTATTGTGACATAATGTGTAATAACATCCCATAATGCAATAAATATCGATATAAAAGCATGATGCAAAATGGACGTATCATGTATTGATTGTTTGAATGTTATCCGTATAGAGTTAGTGATTAATTGTTTGTTCTGTACAAATGATTTTTGCTAATAATCTGACTAGGGTTAGCTTGCGTGCTAATAATTCGTGGCTAGATCTTGAGAATTGATTTTGAATGTCCTACATATATGTTTGTGCCTTTTTTCTTCCTGATCTAGAGAATTGATTTCGAATGTCCTACATGTTATGCCATTTTTTTATTTCAGATTGGTATGTACACAGATGAGTCTCCGGCTAGCGCTGCCGCCAGGTGTAGATCTTGGACCCGGCTGTGCGGCCAGAAGCGCCCCCTGGACCTGAGGAACCAGTAGAATCTCTGGCGGACCGCATCAGCGATCTCCCGGACGGAATCCTTGGGGAGATCATCTCCCTTCCCCCACCAAGGATGGCTGCCGCACACAAGTCCTCGCATCGCGGTGGCGCACTCGTGGTGCGCCCGCCTCTTAATCTCGATCACATCGGCTATCCGTCGATGATGATTCTCAACTCCCCGGAGCAATCATCTCCTCCCACGAGGGCTCCGTTCAACGCATCTGCATCCCGGCATGCTACCTGCTGGACATGCCCTGCACGGTGGCTGCCTGGCTGACATCCCGTCAATTCGATAAACTCCAGGAGCTTGAGTTCTACCATTACTACAACGATAGGTTACCACCAAGAGCTGCATTTGTGCCCTCACCACTGATGCCCATCTCATGGTTTTCCTCCTCTCTCCACACCTCCACCTTGACCCGGTGCCATCTAGCAGACTATTTGGTACAAATGCTTCGACTGCCAGTGCTGAAAAAACGTGTGCTTGTGTTGGTTGATCTGTCGGTGGCCTCACTTCACAGCATCATCCACTCTAGCTGCCCTGCACTGCAGCATTTGATGCTTGTTTTTGGACTAGGAATCCATATCCTTTGTCTCAAAATAAAGTCGTCTCACCTTGTAAGCATTGGAATTCATTTTGAAGGACATGAGCTCATCATCGAAGACACCCCTTCACTTCAAAGGTTGCTCCTTAATTGTTGTTATAAACCTTCAAAAATAACTGTGGTCTCTGCGCCTAAACTAGAGACCTTGGGTGCAATTAGTGATCCGTTTGAATGGTTCGAGATGGTGTTTGCCTCCACACCTGTTGAGTTATTGTATATTATTCACGTACACTTTTGTAATTTGCATTTTTCATTTCTGCGTAGAAGTTAAGTATCATCTTGGAGTACACTTTCAGTGTTAATATTATGTTCTATGCTCAATGAAGCGCTTGTCCATCCTATCAGTGGTGGTGGATTCTGTCAAGACCTTATCTATCACTATGTGGTGTTTTGATCTCAACATCATTGCTGCCTTGCTACAATGCTTTCCATGTCTGTAGAATTTGTATATGAAGATGATGATTTCATGCACATTGAAAGCCCATATATAATGTACTAGAATTAATCGTTCAACTATCACTCTTTCAACATAATCTTTTTTAGACATTAAATGTTTTCAATCTTCATCTCTATTTAGGCACTAACACATGGAGAAAAAGGTATAACCAGTCAATGGTTCAAGAAGCACCGGGATTTTTTCAGACCTCACGACATTCGTTTGAAGACAGTAACACTGGAAGGATATGCATCCAACAATGCAAACACTAGCTTTGTCACATTCTTCATGTTGAATGCGAGGGCATTATTGTCCATGAGGATTAAGTTTTTCAACAAGAAATTTCTTACGGCTGCAGGTGTTGAACATCATAAAAAGAAGTTTCATGTGGACCTAAGGGCTTCCGATCGTGCTCGGCTTCTATTTACAACAACTTATCATCATGGACCAGTAGAATTTCTGGATGGGGATCTTGATTTTGTGGATCAGACCAATCCATTTGATTGTGACTGCCGAAAACTTTGGTTGAGTTAGATGTCATTGTCCTGTTCAATCTGGATTTTGTCTAAACCTGATGAGCAATTAATCCTCGTGCTTTTGTAATGTTTGTTAGCTGGAGTTAGATATTGTTGCCCTTTTCAACTCGGCTTTGACCCATATTTTCTTTCATCTTTGGGCCAATGGCTTGCCATTTCTTTAATTAAGACATAAATATTATAAGCATTCACAACATAGGCAAAGAACATCACTCTCGCGGGATCCTTGAGATCTTTGTTCATTACAGAACTACAAGTTTTTAGTGCTCACCAGCACCCACAAACTTATTTTCAGCTTGCACACAAAGGGTTGTAATTCTTAATAAGAAAAGCTGCATGGTAGTCACATATTTGGATTTATCATTTGGGACCCACGAGGAAAAAGCCTATCCAGGGCGATGCCGACTCGAGAGTAAACATTGAGAAACCTTGTTTTAAAATTACTGTAAATCCAAAACTCGCCTCAAAATCATGAAACTTGGCATGGTGTTATGTCATAGCACCAACATGTTGTCGTAAAAAATTAATCCAATTTGGGACAAGTTTTGGTACAATCTTCTTACAAACCGGAGCTTCTCTCAAAAAGGCTCATGGTTCCGAGAGGGACCTTGTCACCTATGTGTGCGAAACGACATACGATGTCTCTTCCCGCCTTGATTTATTTTATAGAGGCAACATGCAACTATATATAGTAGCGTCGTCCTAAAAATATGAAATTAGTCACGGTTCATTTTGCCTTTTTATACATTATTTGAGTTTCATAGGCATTTTGGAACGTACTTTCGTGTGTGCAAAGGCCATGTGTGTACTAGCCACATATGTAATGCAATGTTCAATCTGTTTATGGAATCAAGTCCTTATACATGTTATTCTTCTATAGACAGAGCAAATCACACGGCTTATTAGCAGCAATCGTCTATGTTATTATTGGTCTTCGCACACATTTCTGATTACGGACCTGTTTGCCGCGTATCACACACACATATTGTTCAGTTGAACCGTTTCCATTGTGTTGCCTAATCACACACAGTTCATCCTAGTGAACCGTATGATGTATATCGCACACACCTTCATCTGGCTGCCCGTTTCTTTTGTTCCTCAGCATCGCAAACAGTTAATTGAACTGAACCGTATGCCCTACATCGCACACACAACTAAAATCTGAACCGTGTTTGATGCATCCTCCATCGCAAATGTTTTACACCTTTTTGACGTTTTTTTACACCACCGTTCGCGATTATTGCATCGCACACAGTTTCGTCGAAGGGTCTCTGATTGTAGTGTCACGTTAGCAGCTTCCTGCAGTAGTGCCTCCTTGACTAGATCGCGGATGGAATTGAAGCATCTCTTGATGTGCTTGGTTCTCTTGTGAAATCTGGATTCCTTCGCCAAGGCAATTGCTCCAGTATTACCACAAAAGATTTTCATTGGAACCGATGCATTAGGTATGACACCTAGATCGGATATGAACTCCTTCATCCAGACTCCTTCATTTACTGCTTCCGAAGCAGCTATGTACTCTGCTTCACACGTAGATGCCGCCACGACTCCCTGTTTGGAACTGCACCAACTGACAACTCCACCATTCAATATAAATACGTATCTGGTTTGTGACTTAGAGTCATCCGGATCAGTGTTAAAGCTTGCATCGATGTAACCATTTACGACGAGCTCTTTGTCACCTCCATAAACGAGAAACATATCCTTTGTCCTTTTCAGGTATTTCAGGATGTTCTTGACCGTTGTCCTGTGATCCACTCTTGGATTACTTTGGTACCTCCTTGCTAAACTTATAGAAAGGCACACATCAGGTCTGGTACACAGCATTGCATACATGATAGAACCTATGGCTCAGGCATAGGGAATGACTTTCATTTTCTCTCTATATTCTGCAGTGGTCGGGCATTGAGTCTGACTCAACTTCACACCTTGTAACACAGGCAAGAACCCTTTCTTTGACTGATCCATTTTGAACTTCTTCAAAACTTTATCAAGGTATGTGCTTTGTGAAAGTCCAATTAAGCGTCTCGATCTATCTCTATAGATCTTGATGTCCAATATATAGGGAGCTTCACCGAGGTCTTTCATTAAAAATTCTTATTCAAGTATCCTTTTATGCTATCCACAAATTCTATATTATTTCCAATCAACAATATGTCATCCACATATAATATTAGAAATGCTACAGAGCTCCCACTTACTTTCCTGTAAATACAGGCTTGTCCAAAAGTTTGTATAAAACCATATGCTTTGATCACACTATCAAAGCATATATTCTAACTCCAAGAGGCTTGCACCAGTCCATAAATAGATCGCTGGAGCTTGCACACTTTGTTAACACCTTTTGGATCGACAAAACCTTCTGGTTGCATCATATATAACTCTTCTTTAAGATATCCATTAAGGAAGGTAGTTTTGACACCCGTTTGCCAAATTTCATAATCATAAAATGCGGCAATTGCTAACATGATTCAGACAGACTTAAGCATCGCTACGGGTGAGAAGGTCTCATCATAGTCAACTCATTGAACTTGTCGAAAACCTTTCGCAACAAGTTGTGCTTTGTAGACAGTAACATTACCGTCAGCGTCAGTCTTCATCTTGAAGATCCATTTATTCTCTATGGCTTGCTGATCATCGGGCAAGTAAACCAAAGTCCACACTTTGTTCTCATACATGGATCCCATCTCAGATTTCATAGCCTCAAACCATTTCGCGGAATCTGGGCTCATCATCGCTTCCTCATAGTTCGTAGGTTCATCATGGTCAAGTAACATGACCTCCAGAACAGGATTACCGTACCACTCTGGTGCGGATCGTACTCTGGTTGACCTACGAGGTTCGGTAGTAACTTGATCTGAAGTTTCATGATCATCATCATTAGCTTCCTCACTAATTGGTGTAGGAATCACTGGAACTGATTTCTGTGATGAACTACTTTCCAATTCGGAGAAGGTACAATTACCTCATCAAGTTCTATTTCCTCCCACTCACTTCTTTCGAGAGAAACTCCTTCTCTAGAAAGGATCCATTCTTAGCAATGAATATCTAGCCTTCGGATTTGTGATAGAAGGTGTACCCAACAGTCTCTTTTGGGTATCCTATGAAGATACATTTCTCCGATTTGGGTTCGAGCATATCAGGTTGAAGTTTTTTCACACAAGCATCGCAGCCCCAAACTTTAAGAAACGAGAGCTTATGTTTCTTTTCAAACCACAGTTCATATGGTGTCATCTCAACGGATTTAGATGGTGCCCTTTAACATGAATGCAGCCGTCTCTAAAGCATAACCCCAAAACGATAGCGGTAAATCAGTAAGAGACATCATAGATCACACCATATCTAATAAAGTACGATTACGATGTTCGGACACACCATTACGTTGTGGTGTCCCGGGTGGCGTGAGTTGCGAAACTATTCCACATTGTTTCAAATGAAGACCAAACTCATAGCTCAAATATTCACCTCCATGATCAGATTGTAGAAACTTTATTTTCTTGTTACGATAATTTTCTACTTCACTCTGAAATTGTTTGAACTTTTCAAATGTTTCAGACTTATGTTTCATCAAGTATATATACCCATATCTGCTCAAATCATCTGTGAAGGTCAGAAAATAACGATACTCGTCGCGAGCCTCAACACTCATCGGACCGCAAACATCTGTATGTATTATTTCCAACACGTCAGTTGCTCGCTCCATTGTTCCGGTGAACGGAGTCTTAGTCATCTTGCCCATGAGGCATGGTTCGCAAGCATCAAGTGATTCATAATCAAGTGATTCCAAAAGCCCACCAAAGATGGAGTTTCTTCATGCACTTTACAATTAATATGACTGAACGACAGTGCCACAAATAAGTTGCACTATCATTATTAACTTTGCATCTTTTGGCTTCAATATTATGAACATGTGTATCACTACAATCGAGATTCAACAAAAATAGACCACTCACCAAGGGTGCATGACCACAAAAGATATTACTCATATAAATAGAACAATCATTATTCTTTGATTTAAATGAATAACCGTCTCGCATCAAACAAGATCCAAATATAATGTTCATGCTCAACTCTGGCACCAAATAACAATTATTTAGGTCTAAAGCTAATCCCGGCGGTAGATGTAGAGGTAGCGTCCCGACGGTGATCACATCGACTTTGGAACCATTTCCCACGCCAAGATCGTCACCTCGCCCCTTAGCCAATCTTCGTTTAATCAGAGCCCTCTGCTTCGAGTTGCAAATATGAGCAATGTAACCAAGATCAAATACCCGTGACGCTACTACGAGCATTAGTAAGGTACACATCAATAACATGTATATCAAATATACCTTTCACTTTGCCATCCTTCTTATCCGCCAAATACTTGGGGCAGTTCCGCTTCCAGTGACCAGTCCCTTTGTAGTAGAAGCACTCAGTCTCATGCTTAGGTCCACACTTGGGCTTCTTCCCTTGAGCAGCAACTGGCTTGCTATTCTTCTTGAAGTTCCCCTTCTTCCCTTTGCCCTTTTTCTTGAAACTAGTAGTTTTGTTAACCATCAACACTTGATGCTCCTTCTTGATTTCTACCTCCGCAGCCTTTAGCATCGCAAAGAGCTCGGGAATAGTCTGCTCCATCCCTTGCATATTATAGCTCATCACGAAGCCTTTATAGCTTGGTGGCAATGATTGAAGAACTCTCTCAATGACACTATCATCAGGAAGATTAACTCCCAGCTAAGTCAAGTGGTTATGGTACCCAAACGTTCTGAGTATGTGTTCACTTACAAAACTATTCTCCTCCATTTTGCAGCTATAGCACTTGTTGGAGACTTCACATCTCTCAACTCGGGCATTTGCTTGAAATATTAACTTCAACTCCTGGAACATATCATATGCTCCATGACGTTCAAAACGTCTTTGAAGTCCCGATTCTAAGCCGTAAAGCATGGCACACTGAACTATCGAGTAGTCATCAGCTTTGCTCTACCAGACGTTCATAATGTCCGGAGTTGCTCCTGCAGCGGGTCTTGCACCTAGAGGTGCTTCCAGGACGTAATTCTTCTGTGCAGCAATGAGGATAATCCTCAAGTTATGGACCCATTCCGTGTAGTTTCTACCATCATCTTTCAACTTAGTTTTCTCTAGGAACACATTAAAATTCAAGGGAATGGTAGCACGAGCCATTGATCTACAACAACATAGACATGCAAATACTATCAGGTACTAAGTTCATGATAAATTAAAGTTCAATTAATCATATTACTTAAGAACTCCCACTTAGATAGACATCCCTCTAGTCATCTAAATGATCACGTGATCCATATCAACTAAACCATGTCCGATCATCACGTGAGATGGAGTAGTTTTCAATGGTGAACATCACTATGTTGATCATATCTACTATATGATTCACGTTCGACCTTTCGATCTCAGTGTTCCGAGGCCATATCTGCATATGCTAGGCTCGTCAAGTTTAACCCGAGTATTCTCGTGACGCAAAAACTGGCTTGCACCCGTTGTATGTGAACGTAGAGCTTATCACACCAGATCATCACGTGGTGTCTCGACACGATGAACTGTAGCAACGGCGCATACTCAGGGAGTACACTTATGATAAGATGCATAAAGGATAAACATCACATGCAATCAAAATATGTGACATGATATGGCCATCATCATCTTGTGCCTTTGATCTCCATCTCCAAAGCACCGTCATGATTTCCATCGTCACCGGCTTGACACCTTGATCTCCATCATAGCATCGTTCTCGTCTCGCCAACTATTGGTTCTACGACTATCGCTACCGCTTAGTGATAAAGTAAAGCAATTACATGGCGTTTGCATTTCATACAATAAAGCGACAACCATAAGACTCCTACCAGTTGCCGATAACTTTTACAAAACATGATCATCTCATAAAACAATTTATGTCTCATCATGTCTTGACCATATCACATCACAACATGCCCTGCAAAAACAAGTTAGAAGTCCTCTACTTTGTTGTTGCAAGCTTTACGTGGCTGCTACGGGCTTCTAGCAAGAACCGTTCTTACCTACGCATCAAAACCACAACGATTTTTCGTCAAGTGTGCTGTTTTAACCTTCAACAAGGACCGACCGTAATCAAACTCGATTCAACTAAAGTTGGAGAAACAGACACCCGACAACCACCTGTGTGCGAAGCACGTCAGTAGAACTAGTCTCATGAACGCGGTCATGTAATGTCAGTCCGGGCCTCTTCATCCAACAATACCGCCGAATCAAAATAAGACGTTAGTGGTAAGCAGTATGACTATTAACGCCCACAACTCTTTGTGTTCTACTCGTGCATATAACATCTACGCATAGACCTGGATCGGATGCCACTGTTGGGGAACACAGTATTTCAAAAAATTTACCTACGATCACGCAAGATCTATCTAGGAGATGCATAGCAATGAGACGGGAGAGTGTGTCCACGTACCCTCGTAGATGAAAGCGGAAGCGTTTAGGTTGATGTAGTCCAACGTCTTCACGATCCAACCGATCCAAGTACCGAACATACGGCACCTCCGTGTTCAGCACACATTCAGCACGATGACATCCCTCGAGCTCTTGATCCAGTTGAGGATGAGGGAGAGTTCCATCAGCACGACGGCGTGGCGACGGTGATGATGAAGTTACCGGCGCAGGGCTTTGCCTAAGCACTACGACGATATGACCGAGGTGTTGAACAATGGAAGGGGGCACCGCACACGACTAAGAGATTGTCTGTTGTGCTTTGGGGTACCCCCTGCCCCCATATATAAAGGAGGGGAGGAGGAGCCCGGCGGCTAGGGAGGAGGCGCGCCATGTGGGGAGTCCTACTAGGACTCCGTTCCTAGTAGGATTCGCCCCCCCCTTTCCTATTCCAAGAAGGGGAAGGAGGGAAGGAGAGGGAGAGGGAAATGAAGGGGGGGGCCCTCCCCCTAGTCCAATTCGGACTGCCCTTGGGGGGGCGCCACCTTGTGGCCTTCCCTCTCCTACTCCCTTATGGCCCATTAGGGCCCATAACTTCCTCGGGGGGTTCCGGTAACCCCTCGGTTCCCCGATAAATATCCAAAACGTCCCAAAACCATTTTGTGTGCTAAGCTAACGGAATGGGTCAAGTCAATCATATCATTCTCCTAATGATGTGATCCTGTTGATCAAATGACAACTCATGTTTATGGCTAGGAAACATAACCATCTTTGATCAACGAGCTAGTCAAGTAGAGGCATACTAGGGACACTCTGTTTGTCTATGTATTCACGCATGTACTAAGTTTCCGGTTAATACAATTCTAGCATGAATAATAAACATTTATCATGATATAAGGAAATATAAATAACAACTTTATTATTGCCTCTAGGGCATATTTCATTCAGTACAATCACACTTGGGTCTAAATAGAAGATCCTTCTCAGATTCGATCTTGACGTGGGGGCATTACCACTTGGGTCGGCCATGTCACCACTACTCCATCTCCGACTTCGTCAGACGTTAGAAGAAGAGAGGGAAGACTCCAAACATGAACTGGATCGCCCGCGTCCCACCCATCATGGACCCCTGTGGCAAGTCATCCTGGTGCGAGGCATCCGAGATTGGATGACCCGGAGATCCCTAGGGATCCATCCATGCGAGGCCTTGGCGCAACGGATGTCATGGAGGGCACTCTCACCCGCAGAGGCTCCTAGGAGGTGGGTACTTTAACATTCTTTATAGGATTAATTCAGTTGTTGTTGTAGGGGTTTCTTGTGTTTTTTTAATTTAAACCGGGCCATGAATTATCTTAGTTACAACAAAGATTTGATGCACTAGATGAATCTGTAGTGGAAGTAATCAATGTGTAGCGCGAGAGGTGTTCGTCGCTTTTACCGCCTAGCTTTTTGGTTTGATCCCACAGATAAGGAGCTAATGGAACATCTCGAAACCAAAGTTAGGGACAACGTGACAATATCTCACCCTCTGATTGATCGTTTCATACCTACCATAGTCATCAAACAAGAAATATACTACACCAGTTCTCAGAACCTTCCAGGTGAGGTGTTGGTAAAAATTGGTTACTTTGTACATGCATGATGATCCTCACTTCAACTGTTGTTTGTTGCATGTGGTTATGACCTTTGTAGGTGTACCAACAGATGACGTGAGCAAATATTTCTTCTTCCTTATAGGGCGTACCCTACTAGAGCGAGGAAGCGTCGCAAGATATAGATGGAGCCCGATGTAAGCATATAACACAACACAAAACCGACAATACAATGGCGTTGAAAGTTGATAGTCGACAGACAGGATGGAAAAATATTCTGGTGTTGTACACCGGGTTTGGTGACAAGCGGAAGAAAACCAAGTGGGTGATGCACCGGTAGAACACGACGGTGACGATAACGAGATGGAGGGACCAGACGGAGAGACCAGAAAGAAAAAAGTGCTACCCTTGTGTATGAATCTCTGCTCTATTAATTTGGCGAGACCACCTCATATATGCAATATATGATGTAAGTATTTGTAGTACGCAATTATATAAATGGGAGTGAGTTGGCTTTTGTCCGACACGAAGCCTTAGAAAAATGGTTTGAACGCTTTGAGGAATATTCATTGCTGCTTTCAGTTTCAAAAATAAGTTTATGAGTTTCTATAAGAAGTTGAATATGGTTCATCGGGCTTCTCAATTGCGTTTGTCCCTTGGGCCAGGGGCTGGTTGTTCGGCTGTGCAACACCTCCTGATCGCCCCCATTTGCTATATAACCGGATGGTGTGGTCTGATGGATCTTCCCGGATAATGTAGGCCGAGACATCCGCGAAGAAACATGCTCTTAGGGCGGCACTAATGTGACTACCCAACTGGTAACACTATTTCACATAAGGACGTCCAATTTCCCTCAAAAGAAGGACGTCTAATTAACGCAAGACTTAACAGGCAGTACTTAATGATTTTAGCAACCACACACGTTCGTAAGACAATACTTAACATACAACACTTCACAATCAGCATTTGACGAAAGCAATGCTAATGACCTCTGCTATGTGCAAGCAGTGCTAACAATCTCTACTATTTGGAAGCAGTGCTAACGACTTCTTCGGTGCTTATAGGTTGTTATAACGGTCCTTCCAATAGTTCACTACACTTCAGTTTACTTTTCCAATAGTTTGTTTCACTTCTTAGCCGTGATTTACCTTTTGCGTCGAGTACGCAATGGACCATCTAGTAAGAAAAATGAGCTATGTCTTAGAGATGCTCTTAGGGAAACTCCAACCCAAATCACCTAATTGACCGCAAATGTCCGGACTGGACAGTCCGGATACTTCTAGCCATCTAACAAGGCTCACCTAAAATGTGCGGATCGGTCCGGACGTCTGGAATCCCGCAAACCAGCACCAATCCAGGGGAGGTTAGGTGAAGTCTGGGCGTCCGCCTTGTCAGACTCCGACATCGTGATCCACCCAAAAACTCATCTCCCGCCACGCCTGCTCCAGAACCTTCCGGCTTGACCGGTCGTCCTCCTATGCGCTTTCACAAATGACTTGACCGACGCAGCAGCCGAGAAGCCTACTAAGGCTGATCACATTCATATTGGTGCGGCTTCCGGGAAGTCCGCCCCAGCTTTAAAGCTAGTCAGGTTCCTCCTCCGTAAACCCTACCCGCACAATCCTCTTTCTCTCACACACATCCACCGGCTGTTGCATGCCACCACACCTCCGACCATGATGGGCAAGAAGAAGGACGGCGAGAAGACCCGATCGTGATGGCTGCTGGGCGACTACCATTGTGACCAACCGCCAACAAGACTAGGAGACCGGATCGGGAGCTTGGTGTCGAGTTTGCACCGACCATCCAATCGCCTAAATATCGTCCATATTCATGTGAATTATGTCCGTATTTGTGTTTCATCCATTTCAAATGAGGGCAATTTAGGTGACGGGCACGCCCTGATGTGTCCGTGGATATTCGATGCCGTTCATCTGGTGATCCCGTTGGAGTTGCCCTTGCACTTCGGATCTGGTGCGTCGGATCGTAAGTTTTGTAGGCTAGCCATTACGTCCATAGAGATTGTTTTGTACTCCTACTACACTAGCTAGGCAGTAGCCTTGTGTGTATTACGTGTGATGTGCGGTGGATATTGTCTCTGTCTTGTGACGGCCAACTAATTCCGTTGCTCGAGCACTCGAGCTGGTAAAGTAGCTAGAGGTTCGCTGTTACCCATAGCTGGAACGGCGCGCGTGTGCACCCAACCGAGGTCCGCCATGCAAAACGTAACCCGTTTGGTATGATAGATTGAGATATTGGAGAAGTAATTGTTGTATTGATCGGGGCCTCAAGGGTTGTTTATATAGATTACAAAGCTTGGGCTCCAAGACTAGACTAAGAGAGATAGATTACAATACGAATAGACTTATACTCTAAGATCCCCGCAGTCTCAACGTCGGGTGAAACAATGTTGAGGCCCAGGAGGCGTATGTCGGTGAGCGATGCGATCGGGAGTCCTTTGGTAAAAATGTCAAGAAATTGGGCACTTGTAGGAACATGAAGAACGCGAACCTCACCAAGAGCTACCTTTTCACGAACAAAGTGAATGTCAATCTCGATGTGCTTTGTGCGACGATGTTGAACTGGATTGGAAGCCATGTAGACTGCAGAGATATTATCACAGTAAATAATGGTAGCACGTGGGAGCGGACGATGAAGTTCAATGAGAAGCTGCCGTAGCCACACCGCCTCGGCCAGAGCGTGAGCAACCGCCCTATACTCAGCCTCAGCAGAAGACCTGGAAACTGTTACCTGCCTTTTAGAACACCAAGAAACAAGATTATCACCCAAATAAACGCAAAATCCGGATGTAGATCGTCGAGTATTTGGACAACCTGCCCATGCGCATCGTAACAAACTGTCAAGCTTGTAGGTGAAGAAGAATTAATAAGGAGACCGTGATCAAGAGTGCCTTTTAAATAGCGGAGAATGCGTCGACATGAGATGTATGAGGAGCACGAGGATCATGCATAAAGACAAAGCTTGCTGAACAGAATAGGAGATTTCGGGACGAGTAAGAGTGGCATATTGAAGAGCGCCAGTGATGCTACGATATAAAGTAGGATCAAAAAGAGGATCACCATCACCGACAGTTTAGCACCAACGCCGGCCGGAGTATTTAGAGGGTTGACAATCAGACATACCAGAATGAGAAAGCAAGTCCAAAATGTATGATCGTTGAGAAAGAAAGAGGGAAGATGTTAAAGTAGAAACATGAATACCTAGAAAATGATGAAGAGGACCAAGATCTGTCATGGAAAACTCCCGATTGAGAGAAGAGATGGTATGTTGAAGAAAAGAATCGAGAACTAGCCGCGAGAATGATATCATCAACATAAAGCAAGAGGTAAGGCAGAGTAGGAGACCTGATAAACAAAGCAGAGAAGAATCGGATTTTGAGGAATAAAGCCTATGGTTTGAATAAAAGTAGCAAAGCATTGAAACCATGCACGAGGAGCTTGTTTATGGCCATAAAGAGATTTGTGGAGGAGACAAACAAAATTTGGAGAGGAGGGATTCTCAAAACCAGAGGGTTGCTGACAATAAACAGTTTCATTGAGAGTGCCATGAAGAAAAGCATTTTTAACATCAAGTTGATGAATAGGCCAAGAAGAGGAAACAGCAAGACTAAGAACAACACGAATAGTGCTTGGTTTAACAACATGAGAAAAAGTCTTATCAAAATCAATACCATGCTGCTGGGAGAAACCACGACACACCCAACGAGCTTTGTAACGAGCGAGAGTGCCATCGGAATGAAATTTATGACGAAAAACCCATTTGCCAGAAACAATGTTAACACCAGAAGGTTTGGGAACAAGAGTCCATGTATTATTTTGTCAAGAGCTTCAAATTCATCACGCATAGCGGAAAGCCGAGAGGGTCAAGAAGAGCTCGCTTATAACTGGTTGGAATAGGAGAGATGGTTGGGGTGGCGGTAAGATTGGGACGTTTGGTGGGGAGAAGAAATCCTCGTTTTCCACGGGTGCACATGACATGATCATTGGTGAGCGGTGGTATAAGAACGGCATTGGGTGGCGATGGGTTTTCGGTTGAAGAAGACGGTGAGGAAGAAGAATCGGAGGTGGTGGGTATCGAGGTGGTTGCCGTGGTAGGATGTGGTGAGGGAAAGACGGTGGGGTAGAGGATGCGATTCTTGGAGAGGTGGGGGACGGGTAGGAGGGTGGTGACGGCGGTGGGCGATTCCGGCGGAGACGGAACAAGATTCCATGGCAGCAGAGATGACCGAAGGACGAACTAGGGAAGGGGTTTTGGTGGTGGCGGATTGTGGTGGAATTGGTTTTGTGATTGTAGTGACAGAAAAAGGAAAAGTATTTTCATCGAATGTCACATGACGGGAGAGAATGATACGACCAGAAGATGGATCGAAACAACGATATCCTTTGTGATCATCAGAAAGACCAAGGTGAATGCAAGGTAGTGAGCGTGGTTCTAGTTTGTTGGAGGCGGTAGAGGCGATGTTGGGAAAGCATAGACAGCCAAAACACGCAGAAAAGAATAGTCGTGGTGGGAGAGAAAACAGATTGGAAAGGCGAATAAAGAGGGCAAGTTTTAGTTGGTCGAATATTAAGAAGTAGTGTGGCGGTGCGAAGGGCTTCAACCCAAAAACGGGAAGGAAGAGAAGCTTGTAAAAGCAATGTGCGAAGAACATCATTAATAGAGCGAAGACAGCGTTCAGCTTTACCATTTTGAGAAGATGTATAAGGGCATGAAAAACAAAGAAGGATGCCTTGAGAGAGAAAGAAGGTGTGGTTTTGGATGTTATCAAATTCACGACCGTTATCACATTGAATAAATCGAATTGGCAAGCCAAAGTGTGTGATTACATATTGTCGAAAGTTGAGAAAGATTGCAGGTACTTCAGATTTAGCGCGAAGAGGAAAGGTCCAAGTATAGTGAGAATAATCATCCAAGATCACAAGATAATATTTATAACCGTAAACACTAGGGACCTGAGAGGTCCATAAATCACAGTGAAGTAACTCAAAAGGAAAAGTACTAATGGTAGTAGAGGTTCCGAAGGTAATCTAACATGTTTGCCACATTGACATGCATTACAGAGAGAGGATTATGAGGACTGCTAGAACTAGGGATACAAAATTCTTGGAGTAAAGACGTCAAAGTGTTTTTCTTTGGGGGTGACCGAGACGACGATGCCATAGATCAACAGAGGCGAGCATGGCACGAGAGGTGGATGTGGGCGCCATGAAGAGGATAAAGATCGCCCGTGCTATTGTATGCAGTGAGGACCGCCCCCGTTGTCGATCCTTCACGAGACAAACCAAAAGGGTCAAAGGCCAGGATAACTTTGTTGTCAATGCAAAATTGTCTAACAGAGATAAGATTTTGATGATGGAAGGAACCACAAGAAAATTGTGTAGAAGAAAATTGGCATGAGAGGAAGGGATGTAAGAGTGACCAGGTGCATGAAACAGGATGGTGGAGCCATCGCCAATGGTGATAGTGGAAAAAGCGAGAAGGAAAACAAGTCGACAATAAATTCATATTTGAAGACATATGCATTGATGCACCGAATCGAAAATCCAATCCATTACCTGCGTCGTTGAGGACAAAATTGTTCATGGCGTTGATGAAGGCGGCTTGGTCCCAAGCCGGGCTGTTGGGGAGGAGCAGAGGGGCCAGGAACTTGCATGTTGGCGTGGGGATAAGCGGATCGGTAGTATGCGATTGGGGCTGCATGTTGCCGTAGAAGGCCGGCATGGTGTTGTAGAGGCGACGGTGGTCTGGCGTCTTTGGTAGGCGGAGTAGGAGTGGCGGTGTAGACCTACACACGGTGGCTCGGGTCCAAGGAGTCCCGGAGAGCCTGTGGGCTGGACGAAGACCGGGCTCCACGTGCCTGCACGCAGGAGGAGCACCATACGGCGAGGGGCCGACCATGGCATCGACCAAGCCTGGACGAGGCCGATCCAAGGATCATCTTGAGGAGGCCATGGCGGAGCTGGTGGCGCGGAGCGGTGGATGACGATCTTTGGTGCAGGTCCGGCAGACGAGATGCAGGAGGCAGTGGGCAGGATTCTTGCCCTTGTAGTTGGGACTCGGGCGCCACTGGTGGTGGTGTTGAGGCCGCGGCAGCCTAGCAGGAGTTGGAGGCGGTCGGTTGCCGCGGCAGCCAGGCGTGGAGGCTGTAGAAGAGGGCGCGACAAAGATGAAACACTCGCGGCGCGTTGCGCCTGCGAGCCTGGTTCTTCTCTTCTTCTTTGGAGGATCGAGTTGACTTCCTTGAAGGTGGGGTGCGGCTTGAGCATGGGGATGAAGGACTGCTGCTTCTCGAATTGATCGCCGAGACCTTGGAGGAGGGCGTTGATGAGAGTTCGATCCTCGACGTGATCACCAAGTTCACGGAGTTCACCGCCAATAGCCTTGATTCGCTGGCGAAGATGGAGACCAGGACATCTCCCTGCATGGTTGTGCGTAGTTTCGGTGTTGAGCGTTGATTCGCGTCGGAATTGTCCTGAAACAAATTTGTTGAAGGGAAGCCCGAAGATCGGCGGTGGCGTCATCGTCGGACACCGCATTGAAAAGCTCCGTGGAGATGCGTGTGTAAGTCCAATCGGATGATGGCGAGATCATCTTTCACCCAATGAGGATCGGTGAGGCTGTGGCGGGTAGGAGGGATCAATGTGGTGGCATAGGCAGCGCCGAGATGGATGATGAAGAGGTGGCGCCAATGGTAGTAGTTGTGGATGCCGAGGTCTAATGAGATTGGTATGAAGGAGAGACATCGGCAATGGTGTCGGCTGGGAGAACATAGGGTTTGGAGGGAGGTGTTTGAGTAGTTGTAGAGGAGGAGGTAGGGGTGGGGCACCGTGCCGGAATTCGCCATGGAGAAGAGGAGCTGAATCGGCGGGCGGCGCGAAAGCGGCGAGCCATACCAAAGTCGGAAAACCTAGGCGTCTGATATCATGATAGATTGTGATATTGGAGAAGTAATTGTTGTATTGATCGGGGCCTCAAGGACTGTTTATATAGATTACAAAGTTTAGGTTTCAAGACTAGACTAATAGAAATAGATTACAATACGGATAGACTTATACTCTAAGACGGTAGTCGACGACAATCGGACGGCTAGCCGAGCTGCGATTTCTACTTGGGACCTCACCGCACTGGCCGAGATGAATGCCGGCGGGCGCACGCTGTGGCCGGGCTTTAAGCCTTTAATAAGCGCACACGGACACAGCCCTTGCCACACACCCATAAGCTGAGCTCCCATTATTCTCACCTGCCGATCGCTATCCATCGCTCTCTCGCGACCATCACTCGCGTCATCCTACGTACGCCGGCTTAGCTAGAGCTAGCTCGATGACCGGACCAGCGCCGTCGCCGCTGCTCCTGTTGGTCGTGCTGGCCGGCGCGCTGGCCCGCGGAGGCGAGGCCGCGCTGCTGAAGGCGCACTTCTACAGGCCCAGCTGCCCCGCGGCGGAGGCGGTGGTGCGCGACATTGTGCTGGCCCGCGTCGCCGCCGACCCCGCCGCGCTGCCCGCGAGGCTGCTCCGCCTCTTCTTCCACGACTGTTTCGTCAGGGTACGTACGTACTCCACAGCCGGTAGCGTTCGCGCGCGCGCATGGTTGACGGACGTCGTGCTGATTCGTGTATATACGTAGGGGTGCGACGCGTCAGTGCTGATCGACTCGACGGCGGGCAACACCGCGGAGAAGGACGCTGGGCCGAACGGGTCGCTGGGCGGCTTCGACGTCATCGACACCGCCAAGGCCGTGCTGGAGGCCGTCTGCCCCGGCGTCGTCTCCTGCGCCGACATCGTCGCGCTCGCTGCAAGGGACGCCATCTCCTTCCAGGTCGGTCAGTCGATCGTGCTTGCGTCAGTCAATTATAAAGTACTTCCTATGTAAACAAATATAAAAACACGAGGGAGTACACGCATGTACGGCTAATAATTAACAAAATGGAACATGCAAGAGTTGACGCGCGTGCGCTGCATGCATATGCAGTTCGGTCGTGACCTGTGGGACGTGCAGCTCGGGCGGCGCGACGGCGTAGTGTCGAGCGCGTCGGAGGCGCTGTCCAACATACCCTCGCCGTCGGATAACTTCACCGCCCTCGAGGCCAAATTCGCCAGCAAAGGCCTCGACGTCAAGGACCTCGTCATTCTCTCAGGTACGTACATATGAAGTCAACATCGTTAAGTTTATCTTTGCGCGGAACATCATTAAGTTTAGCTTATATTTTGTAACGGGGGGAGTACAATCATACACCTACGGCCTGGTCGATAACTGTCCACGTGGAATTTCCTCATCGATACTACTCCCTCGGTCCCAAAGACACATATATAATTTCAGTACTTTCTCTGTCTCAAAATAAATGATTCAACTTTGTACTAACTCTAAAGTTAGTATAAAGTATTTTTTTTAGGAAAAAATAGTGTAAAGTTGGGTCATTTATTTTAGACGAAGGGAGTAGTATATATATAAATAAAGTTGTAACAAACTAAAGATATTTACTTTTACTGGCGGAGGGTCACATCCCTCCAGTTTTGACTAGTTTGTGAAGAAATTCTTTTGAGGAGGGTTGAGATTAAAAAAGAGGGTATTTGGGGAATACTTCATTTACACTGACTGACATGTACATAAGTGTTACTAATTTCATTTCAAAATGACAAGCCATCTATATCATTGTTTCTTAACAACAATTGGTCGCTAGCTAAACCAAAAGAAAACTAGTGAATGTACTAATGATCACATGCGCCAAAAATTGGAGCCGTGTGCGCCGCACTGTCGGAATCTAAGATCGTTCTCTTTTATTATTATTAGACGAAAGAAACATAGTATTTTCCCCTAAAAAAAGAAACATGGTATTCGAGCGTTGTCAAAATCTAAGATCGTTCTCTTCTGTTAGACCTTACATATATAGTATTCGAGCGAACGACGTGTTTAGTTACGCTCCGATGTCACATCTGAGGACACTGTTTCTGCAAAAAAAAAGAGAGAAGGTCACACCGCACAGTCGCTACACCGGGGCGACGGCGACCTCCCGCTGATGGGCACGAGAGAGTGGCCACAGTGCACAGTCGCTACACCGGGGCGACGGCGACTGGCCGGCCGGCCGGTAGCCATTGCATGGACATGCATGAGCGATGATGCACAGATGGATCGACGGCGGACCGGCGGGCACGGGTCCGTCTGTTTGTTGGCGAGTGCGCGCCCGCGTGGTGAGCATGCACGCCGCAATAGACGGTGCACATGCACGCATGTCGGTGGATGTTGGCCAGAGGCCAGAGCCAAGTGTAGGTAAGTGGCTAGCGATCGAAAGGGACGGAGCAACCACCGGGCAAGCATGCATGAGTGCGTGCGTCCATGCATGTGACGACCAAGCCGGTCGATGCATGGTAGAGGCCGCCGGCCATTCATGGCCGCCCGTTGCCGATAAGCTAGGTATCCAAAAGAAACGCAGCCCAAGGATAGCTGCCATACGGCCATTTGGAGCTAAAAATAAGACTAGTTACTATACTATATACCCTTTTTTAAAGGAGAAGCCTATCGCCTGACTTTAGATAAAACTAAGTAGGCCATGGAAGCTATGTGTGGGAGGGGTGGGCCAAGGTGTTCACGGCTATAGGCGTTCCGCACGGTGCATCGCGAGTAGGGGAGCCTCTGCCTGCTTAGTGTGCCCCCGGCAGGATGCACACGGGCGTCAGGCCAGGATGATACGGACCTTGTGCCTCCTTGTTGTCATGTGAGAGCTATGGAAGCACCGGGATGCCATAGTCTTCGAGGGGGCAACGGCCAGCCTGCGTCAGGTTCTACACCGGATTACGAGTGAGAGCAAGGTTTGGACTGCTGCGAGGAGGGCTGGATATGCTCTCCGCAGGGACGCTGGAGTAGGCGCATCGAGAGTAATCCAGTTAGGCCATAGGAGGTGGACGGTGGCGCAGCGCCTGTAATCTCGCATGTAAGATGTAACTAAACCGCGGAGGGTTTTTCCTCCTTTCTTCTACTCCCTCCGTTCCTAAATATAAGTTTTTGTAGGGATTCTATTAGGTGGACTACATACGGAGCAAAATGAATGAATCTATACTTAAAATGCATCTATATACATACGTATGTGGTTCATAGTGAAATCTCTACAAAGACTTACATTTAAGAACGGAGGGAGTATAATATATGATATACACACTTGTGCGTGTTCGAGAAAAAAAAAACTAAGTAGGACAAAGCAAGTCATACAACCACGACAATACGATGGTGCAGAAGTTCCAACAACATAGCCAAAAACAGTACAAAGCTAACATGGCGATAAATAGGGCGTGCAGGTCACAAGTACCAACAAACTAACTAGGGGCAGAAGGTAATATGAATAGCTAATAAATATCAGTTGCCGAACCTTGTTAACAAATCTCAGTGTTGTTGTCATGGTGCTATGATTGCTTGTTTCTAAGTGAATCGATCACGTACCTCGGATTAATTCTATTCATGCACTTCAAAAAATCCTAAAAGTAGGTCATATCATTCATCAATAATTAACAAACAGCTGACTTCTGTAAGAAGCCTATTTTGAGCCTTACTAAGAAATCTACTAAAAGGAAACAACAACAATATGCTTGCATGGCAATAATGCTCATGGTTGTCGGAAAATCCGTTTGTCATGGCCAAGTCAAAAGCAAACTCGATCTAAGTTTTGCCCTTTCCACTAAAAGGCCAGCGCTGAGTTGTAATCCATGCATGCATGCATGCATGTGCCCTGCTCAATCAGGCAGCAAAACTAAGTGGGCAGTGTCTCATCAAGGAATTATCACTTGATCTATCTAGTACTACTACGTACTATCAACCAAAGGAGGCGAGATGCATGTCATGCATGCGCGTGTTAATGCAGCTGGCACAGCTACATGTGATGCACTTGACAGTACTTTTAGTTAGTGCATGCCTTAGTGGTGGTTACCATTAACTACTAACTACCAGCACTCCTAACCAACACCATATCAAATCCAGGCAGCTGTGGCGCAAGAGATTGGATTCTATTTGGCCATTGATATCTATCATTGGTTAAGGGCTTCATCTATGGCGTACAGTTCAGTGAAGTGTAGTCCCAACAAGAGTACACTGCTTCTAATTGATGTAGCGACGTAGTAGTCCCAATTGTGAAATGCCACAAAGTGAGCTGTCTGGACCATATAATAGATTGCACCACCTGAACAGCATGGGCTAGCTAGCGCACAATGCAAAATAGTGGACCCATGCAAATACTACTTGAGTCAAGAAAGTCCATCATTGTTCTTCTTACTTGGCTAGAGGAATTTGGTGTTTCTAGCGGTTAGTTATGTAACTGGGAAAGATCAACCGTGTGTTGTTTTGGGGATTGGTGGAGTTGTTTCACGTAGCATTTGCCAGTTTTTGTTACTAGGAGGGAGAGAGTCTAGCAGGGGGAAAGAAGCGATTGCATGCATGACAAAAATATTCTCTCACCTCCCATAATCAAGACTTATATTCACTTTCATTGTGAATTTTTGGATGACTCGATTATTTTCATTTTTTTGTCAGACTTTTGGTGTTCGGCTGTGTGCATCTTCTTTATGTAGATGCCGGGTGTTACTCATCATGCTTTGTATCTGCTTGATGCTACATTTTGAGTTAATAAAAGCACCCTTTATCGAAAAAATTGTGAAATTTTGGATGATAGATATCTTTTGAATCAAAAATATTTTTTGATTATTTTATATATTTGAATTCGTAGCGAGAAGATCTTCACAACAAGATGAATCATGGATAGATTTGAACTAGTTTTAATCTTACTATTTCAATCGTACTTAAAATCAATTTCACAAATTTTATTGTTTCACTTGTATTCAAAACAAGTTGTAATAAAATTATTGGTTCAAAAGTTTGAAACAAATCAATCAATGTGTGAAATGCGCATGAAGAAATGATATCACTTAATTTTTTTTAAATAATCGAATATTATCTCTCAGAAGGGTTCAAATTAGTTTCACATATTTGAACTTGAGTGAAATCATTTTGTTTTGAAATGAACAAAATTCATTTTTGCAATTAGTGAAATCAGTTATTGAAAAGAGTGGAATATTTTTTTTTGAAGACGGAAATCTTCTCTTTTTGAATGAGTCAAATTTGGTGTTTGAAATGAGTGAAATTAGTTATTTCAATTAAATTAATTTGCTTTTTAGGTTAGTGAAAGTGGACTTTAATGTGTGAATCAGCTTTGAGATGAGTGAAACTATTTTTTTTTCAAATGAATGAAATCAGTTATTTTTCACTCGTTTTGAAAATCGATTCTGGTATTCCAAATTATTTCATTATTTTAAAACTCTAATTTCACTTATTCAAGAACTCCAATTTCACTTATTTTTAGAACCCACCCATTTCAATGATTGAATCCACTTATTTCAAACTCTGATTTCTGTCAATTCAGAAAAATAATTTCACTTGGTCCAAAAAACATGTTTCACTCATTTCAAAAAACTGGTTTCACTCATTTAAAGAAAATAAGTCCACACATTTCACTCATTTGAGAAAAACAGATTTCAATCATTAGAAAAAAAATAATTCTCACAATTATCGTCACGACACACTAAAATAAGCAGATTCACACAATGAAATAGATTGGGTGAATAAGTGAATTAAAACTTCGAAATTCAAACATGTTTAAAGTATATCCAAGATAGGTCTTGTTGAAAAGGTTTGACGCTACGAGTTCAGATATAAAAAAGATAATCTGAATCAACATTTTAATTGAAAAGTGTATAATTTATTTATAATATCCAAGGAGGAACAAAAGAGATGTTTTGTTGTGTGAGAGAGAAGAGAGTGGGCTGTCATATTCATGCCATGCATGCATGTGAGGAGAGAGATCGATGAAGAGATGAGGTGTGTGTGTGGCCTACGTTGATTTGATATAATCATTTGATACAGATGAGTGGGCTGGAATACATGCATATACTAAAGGGGTGCATGAATATCAAAGTGAATGGTTGGTTGTTTTTTTCACCATTTCGTAGCCCCGCCGTTAAAAACCTCTTTGCGTTGGCTAGAGTCAAACTACAAAATTCGATGAACCAATTGTGCTGCACACTTGTGAGTGTAAAGAATACACGAATAAGAGTATTTAGAACACTCCCCGCAAAAAAATAAATTGTAATCACCTAAAAAGTGCATGTACTGAATATAGTAAAATTTTACTTGAAAGTGTTCTTCAGCAGTAAAATGCAAGAAAATATTAAGAAAATCAATAAAATAAAATAACTGATTTTTTGTGTGACAAACTTTATAGAATGTTTCACTTGCATCGAAAGTTTCATGATGAAATGACATTCATGGAAGTCCAGACCAAAAAGAAGAAGATGTTCTCCATAATGCTTTCAAAAAACATTTTTAGAGCATATATATTGTTTTGTCTTAAGTAGGAATGCTTTTTTGTCATGAAACTTTCCACACATCTGAAACAATCAACAACGTTTGTCACAACAACAAAAAAAATCAGACTTTTTGGATTTTTTACATTTCACTGTTCACGGAGAAACTGCACGTCTAATTTTTAGTGGCAAAACTCTTTAATCAACTCCTATATATGTGTGCCATGCAGGCGCGCACACCATCGGCGTCGGCCACTGCAACCTCTTCAGCAGCCGCCTTTTCAGCTCCACCACCACCGGTGTCGCCCCCGCCACCGACCCGACCCTCAACGCCGCCTACGCCACTCAGCTGCGCGCCGCGTGTGGGTCGCCCTCCAACAACGTCACCGCCGTGCCTATGGACCCCGGCAGCCCCGCCCGGTTCGACTCCCACTACTACGTCAACCTCAAGCTCGGCCGTGGCCTGTTCCGCTCCGACGCCGCACTGCTCGCCGACCGCCGCGCCGCCGACATGATCCACGCGCTGACCAAGGAAGGCTACTTCCTGCAGGAGTTCAAGAACGCCGTGCGCAAGATGGGCCGTGTCGGCGTGCTCACCGGCGGGCAGGGAGAGATCAGGAGAAACTGCAGGGCCGTCAACTCATGAACTGATTGATTGGTACATAACTACATATACGCTGTGATGTCTTGGTGGTAATTAATTATGATTAGTTTGTTTGTGTTTATATCCTTGGTGTTGACATGAGGGGAGCCGTAATGAATAATCAGGCCGGCTATTGTCGAACACGAAGACTAGGCCGGCTATGGATTATTGGGTTGCATAATTTATTTATTTTTGTGGTTTCGAGTTGCATAATTTGTGGATGCGTTGAAAAGAGAAATGAGATTTTCCTTGGGTGGTTACGTATTTCAAGTAAATAAAAATATCATTTTCTGGCATTGATTTTTTTCCAGATCTTAGTATCTAATGAAGGCTCCGGCCATTCGATTGTTTTCCACAAAGGATGATTTTTTTTTCAGTGAAAAACTTCCGATTTATTCTTTAACTGTCAATGCAGTATAAAGAACATCAAAAGTAACAAAAAA